>CM029494.1:21322887-22003282 GCA_017140595.1 Eucalyptus curtisii
AACAACAGAACCAACGTCTCTCTCTCTCTCTCTGTCTCAAATCCTTGCCTGCTTAGAATGGGGAGCAAGTTCATGAAGTCTCTCTAGTCTCCTCGTCTTTTCCTGTTTTCTTTCTTCTCCCTTTTTCCTTGGCTAGTCAATGATCCGGTGAGGAATGGCACAGGAAGAATATAGGAGAGGCCATGTTCAAAAAGGATTTTCCTTGAACCTGATTAGTTTTGGGAAATGGGCTTCCCTTGTTTTCTTTTCCTTCCTATCTTTGAATTTATAAAATTCATTGAATCTTTCTCTGAATTTGAATTCAAGCACGTGTTTTACATGCATTGTGGGAGGAAAAGAATAAAGAAAGAAGCAATGATTGAGATATGGGCACGCACTTCACCTGCGTGTACTTTTTTAGAGAGAAAAGAGTGTGTGGTGGGAGGTGGACCGAGGGAACAAAAGGAACTTTCCATGTAAATTACTTGCTCGTTGATTAACAAGTTGGAATGGACGCTGGTACAAGTCTCACCTACTGATGCTGAAGTAGGTCCCCTCTCATTTCATCGCCTAATTATTGCTTTTAGCAATGGATATGATGAAGTGAAATGCTTAACTGAGAAACTCTCAACATAATTAGATTGAAATGAGTATATTCATAATAAATTTTTACAAATTGAGACTCGCCAATACATAAGGTTTAGAGCAAACCTCCCCTTTGGAATGTATAGGCTGGCAGAGGAAAAGAGGATAAAAAGCTTATATTTGCATGCTTTTGACAAGAGTCGATGATTAGGACGTACCATATTTCAAATTCTCATTTCTAAAGTGGTATTTTCCCCATTTTTCAGCTTATGGTTGCCAATTAAGATTTAAAGTAGAATCTGTGACTTTCTTAACTGATCTATTTAGTTTATGAAAAACATTTGTCATTAAGCGAAGAACATTATGATATGGTTTCTTTTATTAATTGCCGAAATTAATTAATCCAATCTTTTGAACTCCACTCTTAATGTGGCTTCGCTTGGAATGCCCTTGCTTTAGGCAAGTCAACTCTAACTACTGAGGAGAAAAGAATAGGAAGCCATAAGAAATATGTGGATAACCCAACTGAATATTCATTCTATAGACTCCTTCATAAATTTATTGCGAGGAGGGAGATGCAAATAAAGAAGTATAAATGATTATAGGCCTCAAAGCGCAAATGGCTGGAGGAGGCCCATCCATCAGTTAAATGGGCTTGGGTAAAATTCAACCCCTATTGGGCTCAAATTGTACGGGCTTGGCAGGCTATACTATTTTTCCACTTCTATTAGCTTTTCAAACATCCAAAAAATGGTAGATCTGATCATGTGCTAGGCAAGCTACGGCTTGAGGGCCTTTGCAAGCTGGGCAAGGCCATTTAGTTATACAGCTCATACCTGCCAGACAATGTTCGCACATATTATTTTGGTACACGCGGGCATGAGCAACAAATTAAGCTCGACAAAAAGACTAGGGAAGATTTAAACGAAGAATAAAGCACATAATATATTTAATAAGCAAGGTAAATGGGGGTCGGAAAAATTTGAACTCATGGTCTCCTGCTTGATATAAAGTAAAATTCTATGAAACCACTACCAATCATTTAGAAAATTTAAGCCATTAGAAAAACATGTGAGTTAATGTTCTCCATTTCTTGCTTTCCAAACACAATGTACACAGCAATTCCTTGCCAACTTGAACATGATTGCTCTCAAAGTGGCACCATTGATCAGCACTTTTTAAGCCCAGCCAACTCAGAATTCCATACATGGGGAATTTCTATTACCACGGCAGAGTTACAGCACAACACATTCCTCCAAAACCTGAGAAGAAAAGCTGAATTCCGAAGAACAGACGATCCATTGATTCGTTTAGCTTCCTTACGGAGCAAACAAAGGATTAACAGAATGAAATGAAGAGCTTATTCGATTTAAAGTAGACAACCTGTTCAACCATATAAGCCTGCGCTAATTAACTGTCAAACCTCAGTTTCTCACGGTATTCCAAGCAGCGGAGGAATCAATGATCCCTGGAAGAAGCAGTACAAACGACTCCATCAGCAGCATTTGAAATAGGCAAAAAGAAACCACAAAGAACCATTCGAATAGCATAATACCCGCAATTTCAAGCACTAGGAGATAGTATTATGTAAAATGTATGTGTGCATTTTGGAAATGAAACTTGACAGAATCAAGTGATTTGTTATTGCATGTATTTGAAGTATTCTCATGTAAAGTTCGTCAATTTCAGGGACTCGATATGAATACTGATGACGGCATATTATGCTATCCTTAAAAAATCATGCTTATGTAATAGTTTGTACCTAGGGGTAGTTATAGATTAAATGGATCTCACTGATTTTTTAATTGCTTTTAAATTAGATATCTTTGCAATTGCAATGTCTAAATTCAGTCGATAAATGTACAAATCTAAATATTATGAGGTTATATGCATCATAGAAAAAAAAAAAAAAAAGGAACAATAGAAAATTAGAGTGGCCTGACCCCAAGTGTAAGTTGTAACCAATAAGTTCCATTCCAACTCATTGACAGGTTATAATAGAGCACGCAAGTCAACCTTACTGTGCAAGCCAAATACAGCTGGATCTCTAATTATTTTATTTGAACACATATACAATTCTTTCGAAAGAAAAAAGAAAAAAAGAAGAGGCTCAAATTCATATGCTATTCCTAACCTGGCACTCAATAGCACACCCCCTTCTGCTCTGGAATCCCATTTAATAAAATGCAATTTCTTTTTACGAAATTTAGTAAACAAGAAAAAAAAATTTTGATTCTTACACAAAGTCCTACGCTTGCACATCGCATCCGGACAGTGAATATGTACTTTTGACACTACCAGCTTGCTTCCATTAGTCAGGCATGGATCGAAGACACATGTTTTCCTCGGATTCGCCACTTGCATGGTTGGATGGATGTTTCTAGAAAAGTGCTAACTCTTGGGAAATTTCCAAAGAAAATGACCGATAAAAAATCGATCTATTTTCCCCTCAATTCTTAAATGAAATGTATCGATCCTGTAAGCAAGCGAGACAGTTGCAGTCTGACTATGTCTCGACAGCAGACCGCAACTCAAAAAAGAGTCTTTTACTCCAGTGATTAGGGGTCAAGAAGGCTAAAGTTTAAAAAGAAGGTTGAACTAATTCTTCTTGTGATATGCGTAACGCCGATAAAGCCAATGTTAAGGCAATTGAAATTTTTCTAATTACATAAATTTGATTAGTGTCGTCCTGATGCTCGTTAATCTTAATCAAGACTATAGGGAAAAGGGGATTGCATGATTCTCTTCTAGAAATTGAAATAATTCTCAAATGAAATGGGCTGGACATGCAAGCGGGGATGTCACATGGAAGAGTGACTCAAATCCTCAGGCTTCTTACTCATCCTGCGCCACTCGTGCGCCTCATTAAATTCTCTTGTCTTTCTCTAGATTGTCGTTTATCGATTTATTTATTCTAATTGTTCTTATTTAATGCGGTAGCCCATGGAAATCCAACACCTGTTATTAAAAAAAGATTCTAAAAAATCACAAACGATATGGAGCAAAACCATTGCAAATGCCATAAATCTCTTGCGTACGTGCACGCATGCATGCACGTGAATGCTGGCCCTAATCTAGTGATCCGCAGATTGGTTGACTTTGATCCTTGAGTTCTTGATTAATTTACGGTAATGTCGTACCCGGCCCAATCTAGACAGCTATTCATCTTGTTAATCTGCTGCCTGCAAAATTAGGGTTCTTGTTGCAGTGAGAACCCTGGAGAATTGTTGTATGCAAGGGTAGACCGATGGTTCGATCAACCCAAGATTTGATTTTGCGTTGGGAACAACATCGGGCAGTCTTACAACATGGTAATGGGATCAAGACCGATTTCGAAAGATCAATTGTTGTGACATCGTTCCAATTATGAGGAGCAGACACGTAAGTTAGACTTCCTCAATTGTCAAAATAATCGACATCATGTCTCCTCGCGATTTAAGGTAAAGAATGACTGCTAGGGTGATCGGTTTTGGGCGGTTTGATTCCCAACTAGGAATTGGAAACCAAACCGGTTCCTTGTTCTTTGAAACCAGGAACCAGACTATCATCTCCTATAACCAGATCAGTTTTCAAGTGGATAAATGAAGTCAGTGACTGTGAGCGAGCAATTAGGGATTAAAGGCGTCAAGATCTATGAGTGAGCCAGCGATTAGGGCTTTGGAGTTAGATTGAGGCAGCGAACTAACAGCAGCTGAGTTGTGACTGATCTGGGTTTGTGGAGTTGAAGCAAACTGTGAACTGTGAGTGTGAAGGAAGACAATGAGTCGTCAGGTGAGGTTGCGGCAGCATGTTAGTTTTCATTATCATCATCCCAGATTTTTAAGAAATGTATGATTGGCATGAGAGCAAAGAGAGAGCGCGAGAGGGAACAGGGAAAGAGCGAGGTTGATTGTGAATAGGATTAAAGTTTTTTAAAACATTTTAAAAAAATTAAAAATTAAAAGTAATAATAGGTCTAGTATGGTCCGGTTCGGATGGTTTCATCATTGGAATCGGACAAAAAATACCAGTTCCAATGTCATGAGATCAAGAATTGGACCAGCACACTTGGAAACCTCTAGGACCCATTGCTCTCTCCGTTGACCGTGGCCGTCCCTTTGATTAGTTGCTATTGTGCATCGACCACAAATATACTACGTCAAATTACCAGTGGTCAGAAATGTACTGAGATCGCTATTTTGCAACTAGGCCCCGCATACTTTGGAAGTAAAGTTTTAACACTAAACGCCTTTTGTGCTTTTCCAATGTAAATAATCGTTATTTATGATATATGCTATTCCTGATAAGAACATCAGAACACAGTTCCTCCAGAAAACGTCACTTTTAGAAAATGTCATAGACCACTTTTTTTCTTTTTTGGTCAAAAAATGGGAGTAGACTAGTTAGGTAAAATTGTTTCCACGAAATTCCCAACGATAATGACTGATGTGCGTCTTTTCAGGTGGCTGTGGTTCGAAATTTATATGCCGAGCAATTTGTGATGCTACAATTGGGTTGAAGGAGAGTACTTGACTCACGTATGCATTAATCTAATTTTCAACGGTGTTGCTAATTTACATTTTATTTTAGGTGGGTACTTCCTTTAATTTTGTCTGAAATTCAAAATGGTCCATCCATACACTTCTTCATTTTTTTTTTTTTTGCTTTTTATCCAAAATCGTTTCCGTGCATCTTAAAATGTATCACCATTAGCCATTCAGTTAAATGTGACTATCTAAGTGATAAGTCGGTGTCAGAAAATTAAGGTGACAATCTAAAGTTACTTTTCTTTAATAGCTACATCCATCACTAACGTGATCATGAGAAGTAAAAAAAAGTAACAAAAAAAAAAACTCACGTGCTATAAAAAAGAAAAAAAGAAAAATAGAGTAGACATGGCACGGGGGGACTTTATAGCCGCAGGACCACTACTGTCGCATTGGTCCCGCCGGCTCAACGGCGAACGCCGTGGTGGTGGTGATCGCGTCCATCACAGAGTGAGAATCTGGATCTCGCCTCCACGGCAGCACTACACAGCAGGAAGCCGATCCATGGTGACCGGGGCAACTTTGGATGAGCCAAGTCGGAACAAGTTAATCCTAGGAACTGGTGAGAACAACATTCGATCGCTCGTTAGTCAGGCTTTAGCAAAAGTGTTACAGACTAAAAAACTGAAGTCCTAACATAGAAAAGATACTTTCGACCCAAAAAAAATAATAATAATAATAATAGAAAAGAAACTTTGTAGTGTCTCGTAAAGAACCGATCGAGGTTCGTGGACGGATATCCAGGGGGAATTCATAAAGGCGCGCATGCCCTCCGTTAATTATACAAATGTAATCCAGGAAGCTGAAGCAGATCGAGAAACGTGTAATCCGGCGATCCGCCGGAATATTCGCCCGCGAAGATCCCGCTCTCCGGCACGCCAAAGGTCAACTGTCAAATGATGCCACCCGGGAAAAAGAAAAAAAAGGTCTCCGAAAAAAAGAAGAAGAAACCATTCTCTCTCTCTCTCTCTCTACGTTTTCCACAGCAGTATCGACCCCTGAAAAATCAAAACCCCACAACTCAGATTTCAGACAAAACCCGCCACCCCACATTAAAAAAAAAAAGAAAGAAAGAAAGAAAGAAAATAAATAAAATCTAGGAGCCAATCGCAATCCCCGCGAAAAAAAAAAAAAAAAAGAGGATAAAAAAACAGAAAAAGAAAATCTCGTTGGACCTTCCTTTTGCCTGGAAATTGAAAAGAAAACTCCACAATCAATCAGTGGGGAAAAGAAACTCTCCAAGCACCAGTAGCAGCTCTCTCTTCTCTTACAAAAGCCAAAAACAGCCTGCGAAAAACTCTCTCTCTTCATCTTCTTCCCAATAATTGTGCAAAACCCACCAGAAGAAATCGATCGACCGATTCGGGACTCTCGTCAAAATCCGTTCTTTCTTCGTTCTGCTGTTTTCTTGATTCCGGCTTCCGATCATGGACTCGCCGGAAAAGACGCCACGCGGCCCCATGCCCGTCGACGCCGCTGAGGAGATCATCCTCCGGTGGGACTCCACGGCCTCCGAGGACGGGCGGGAGAAGATGATCTTCCAGTCCGACCGCGACGAGATCGACCGCTACCTCTGCGCCGTCGACGAGCTCCACCGCTCCATGTCGTCCGTCAGCCTGTCCGAGGGCGGTGGAGGAGGCCGGCGGCGGCGGCGTTGAGCAGGGGATAAGGTCAGCTCCGCGGTCCAGATCGCGATGGCGAGGCTGGAGGACGAGTTCCGCAACATACTCCTGAGTCACACCAGTCCACTCGAGGCTGACTCGCTCACGACCGAGTCGTGCTCCTCGGTCCACTCGTCGATCTCCTCCGCCGACGGCGCTGAGGTCGACCTCTACGTCGACGACGATTCGACGCCCAAGGCGCTGGATCTGACCTCCGACGAAGTGAGGGGGCGAATCCAGCAGGAAGAGCAACAGCAGCATCAGCTATCGGTCCACGAGCAGCATCCGCGAGATTGATCTCGTGCCGTCCGAGGCGATCTACGACCTCCGATGCATCGCGGAGAGGATGATCTCCTGCGGTTACATGCGGGAGTGCGTTCAAGTGTACGGAAGCGTGAGGAAGTCGGCTGTTGACGCGAGTTTCAGGAGGTTAGGGTTTGAGAAGCTGAGCATTGGGGATATACAGAGGCTCGAGTGGGAAGCTCTGGAGACGAAAATCAGGCGGTGGATTCGCGCGGCCAAGGCTTGCATTAGGGTTTTGTTCGCAAGTGAGAAGAAGCTGTGCGAAGAGATTTTCTATGGCATTGGTACTAAAATTGAGGATGCCTGCTTTATGGAGACTGTGAAGGGACCTGCTTTACAGTTGTTTAATTTCGCTGAGGCCATAAGCATAAGCAGAAGGTCGCCCGAGAAGCTGTTCAAGATTCTGGACCTCCATGATGCTCTGATGGATTTGATTCCTGATATCGATGTCGTTTTTCAGTGTAAATCGGCTGAATCGATACGGGTTCAGGCGGCCGAGATTCTGTCCCGGCTTGGGGAGGCCGCAAGGGGAATTCTTTCTGAGTTTGAGAATGCTGTGTTGCGGGAGCCATCGCAGGTCCCAGTGCCGGTGGGACGATTCATCCTTTGACAAGGTATGTGATGAACTACATAAGCTTGATATCAGATTATAAGCCGACCTTGTCCGAGCTCATAGTGTCAAAGCCGTCGACTGGTTCGAGGTACTCAGGTGATCCTACGATCCCAGATATGGAGTTTGCAGAATTCGAAGGGAAGACCGCTCTGGCGCTTCATTTGATTTGGATTATTGTGATTCTGCAATTTAATTTGGAGGGCAAGTCCAAGCACTATAGAGATGAATCGCTAGCACACCTGTTTATGATGAACAATGTACATTACATCGTTCAAAGGTGAAAGGGTCACCGGAGTTGAGGGAAATGATCGGTGACGATTATCTGAGGAAGATGACCGGCAAACTTAGGCAGGCAGCAACTAGTTACCAGCGAGCAACATGGGTTAGGGTATTGTATTGCCTAAGAGATGAGGGGTTACATGTTAGTGGTAGCTTCTCATCTGGGGTGTCGAAAAATGCTCTTAGGGAGAGGTTCAAGGCTTTCAATGCCATGTTTGAGGAGGTTCATCGGACCCAGGCCACATGGTTGGTGCCTGACACTCAGCTTAGGGAGGAGCTTCGGATTTCTATATCGGAGAAGTTGATTCCGGCTTACAGGTCGTTCTTAGGGCGCTTTAGAAGCCATATTGAGAGTGGGAGGCACCCGGAGAACTATATAAAATACTCAGTTGAGGATTTGGAGACTGCTGTCTTGGATTTCTTTGAGGGATACCCAGTATCTCAGCACCTGAGGAGGAGATCCCAGTGATGATGTGGAGTGGAGTTTTGCTCGTTAGAATCTAGGACACATTCTTTGAATTCTTTGGGGAGCATTTGGGTGAAGATGACGGGATGGCTGCTCTGGTATTCCTTCGCCCCTTTGGATTTATTGAGGAGAACAGTCAAATTCAGTTTGATTGGAAGGGGATCCTAATTGGTTTGCTACTTGCAAGATCTGGTACAGGTCCCCAGAATAGCATAAGCTCACCTGAATGCTTCTTTGATGTAAGCCTGTTGTTTGTTTTACTACCACGTTCTGATTATGCTTCATTTGTTCATATGGTAACTGTTGTATGTGTGCTTTGCTTTTTACTTCTTATATCAGAGACGATTTTCCTTTTTCAGCTTCAGATTTCTTTGAGATCAAGCTGAGGTCTCAACCTCGAGTCGATGCATATAGAAAAATGGAATGATTTTTAACGTTTTCTCCTTATGTATTCACCAAGTTGGCAAATGTTGCTGAGCATAGAGGGTTATACAGCGTTATGCTATACTTCTTTGTAGAGCCTTGGATGGTGAAATAGTCCGATAGAATAAAAGCCAGTCACGTTATTTGTCAGATCACATTTGGTATCTAGCGCAGGATGCAGAGATGTGCCGTGGTGAGCTCAAGCATGTTCATACGCTACACAGATTCCAGTGCTAATTTTTCTTTTTTGGGGGGATTGTCGCAGGATTCGATTAATGTTAAATGATGTTTTGTTTGCTCAGATGAGATGCAATTTGTTTAAGATCGAATAAGGTTGGGTTACCATGGAAAAACTTATGTTGTTACTGGTCGTCAAGCTCAGATCAGTTTGTTGTAGGGTTGACATTTAAGATGGTCAATACTTATACACACTAGTTAAAAAGATACCATTTAAATGCCTTCTCGAAGTCAAATGTGACAAACTGACATATTTTCTCAGAGCTTGTCTGCCAAAATATATCGTATGTCAAAAAGTCGTGGTACAAAATTCAGTTTGACTCCTGAATTTGTGTCCTAGTAGTCATCGACAACTCAATTTGCTTGTAATCATAGTGAAGTCGGAAACTCAGGTAGTAGAAGTGCTTTATCGTCCTCACTGTTTATCATGATAAATTTGTCAGTGTTCTGCATCTACCCCTGTTCGTGGAAGGTGCCTCTCATAGGGCTTTTGGCTAATTTTGTGCTGTGTCCATCTGTCGGGTGCAAAACGGAAATGGCCTGTTCCTCGAGTGTGTAGTCGCTGGAGCGTGCGAATGTCATAACTGTTTTGGTTGCCAATTATAAGTGCACATCTGAATATCTGTTCTCGACGCAAATCATGATATTTAAAGATAAAAATGGTGCAATCAATCCTTTTCTTCTTGCTGCCCGAAAGAGACACCGTAGGGACCATGTTCATTGATGTCATCCCCAAGTATACCCCGTGGGGAGAGGAGATTATACGGAGCTTCTTGAATGTAATTGCAGTATGACTTCACATCATGTCTTTTGTAGTAGGTGAACCTCCAGAATCAGAGTGGCATGAATATACGATCTTAAAAAGGTCAGGAATATACTGCTGTGACCTGGCAATGTCAGACTGAAAAAAGGATAGCGAAACCGTTTCTGTTTCTGTCAATGTAAAGGAGAAGATCCCAAGTTTTTGTGTCGATACTGATATGATTGTCCCGTTGCGAAAACTAACTTATATGAAGACTTGACATTGATGTAAAACGGGCGAGGAACTTTTGAATATGCATTTTCCCTTCCCCCACCATACCAAACCCCATCCTGATCCCCCCCTGTTTTCATAAGTCGCTTGAAATTACCTTTCTTTCTTCTCTGTTTTGGTTTCTGAATATGTGAACTAGCAATGTCGATATATAGAAGAGGAGTCCTCGGCAATGTTTGGACTGCCATCTGCTGAAGCATGCCCACTCCTTCCACAGTTAAGATTGCTGAATGCAGCCAAAGCTTGAACTAGGCTGCGCTGAAAAAAACAATTTGATTTGACATTTATCTCGCAAGGGAACAACATAACAGCAGCATGAAAAAGCCAGCATATTCTCAAATCTGCTGGATTGGCCGTGGACGACCGAACGATAAAATTGCCAGAACTTAGCCCGATGACTGATGTGACGCTGATGGCTGAGGAAACAATTGGCTTTAATGCATCAGATGCTCTTACAACTTTTAAGCATCCCACATCTTTGTTAACACTTGGAATCGACCCACTTCAGAATTATTCATGCCCTGAAGACAAATCCAAATGCACCACTGTTTTTAGACGGGCAATTGTGTTTGCCCTTCCATTGGCCTTTTCGATAATACAATTTAATCCTCAAAGCCCTTTTTCTTTCAGGTTATTGCCCCCCAACTCATTTTTAAATCCTTCCAAGCAGTATTCGGCAAGTTTCCCGGAGATAAACCATCAGGGTTTGCTGAGGCTCATAGCCGAGACGGATCGCTAACCCTTTGTAAGCTGACAAATTATGCTGGGAAAAGAGACTGATTTTGTTGTAAAATGTAATCAAAGGGATCAAAATGAATCGTTTTACAAGGCATCAAAATGACATTAGGATAATGAAGCAGTTAAAGGACTGAATCCATCATGCTTAAACCTCTCCCTGGAAACTAGAACAACACGTCCATATCCATAAGAAGATCAACGCAACCAGTACTCATTTTCTGTTTCTCATCTGTAACAACTACTCAGTAAGGTATACGATGACCAGATGAAAAAATAAATGACAGTAAAAGATCTACGAAGAAATGAGGCACATTGATTTTAAGTGAAGATCTCCATGACAAGAACCTGTTGTATGAAACTTTTGCGCTTTGTATGATTGAGATGCTAACGAACTGTTATCTCTTCTCACCGACAGTCAAAAGATTAACAAGTGAACCTCCTCACGGCAACATAATTCAACTGCAACTTCACTCTGTCTTCTCTTCCAACCCATCTGCTGCCCCATTGCCACCGTGCCCAGCCCTAGCATCTGGCACACTATGGACATCCTTTGATGGCGTGGGTGATGGCTTAATAAGTATCAAGTTGGTTTCTTCTTTGTCGAATTCATCTCCTGTCTCCGAGGAGTAAGCATATCTGCAAGAAATAGGTAAAAAGTCAAAAGCAAGCAGTACGTCTTATAGCTCAAGTGAGTGTTTTCAAGACATAACACAAGTTTCTATGAAGAAAAAGGAAAGGGATCATTTGAGGAAAGGATAGTTCCTCCTTACCGCATTGAACTCTGAGATGGTGCCCAAAGAGCACATATGACACAAAGAAGAGAGAATGACAGGACTTGCCAGAAGGCAGGAATGACCCATGCATTCTGCCAAAGCTCGTTGTATACATCCTTTGACTTGAAATAGAGCTGCAAGCAATAAGTCAAGTTTTATAACGGTTACACTATTTAAACTTCATGCGGAGGGTTAAATATATATTCTTCCATCTTTTCCTCACATTCAGCAAGGGTAATATTGGTATGTCAGTGCCTGAATCGAAATCCATAGCACTGTTTACATCAAACAATAAGAACACTGACACTTGTTAATATCACATGGCCACTTCCAATCCACCTAAAAGCTCACGCTTGTAGCCTGAGGAGTGATTTCATACATAAAGAGTCTAACTTTCTTCCTCAAGCATAGGCAAGGATTTGGCTAGACTTGAAACTGTTAATTGATTAGTATTGGGGAGGTATACAAGGGTCCAGAGCTTTGACCAAAGGACCTCTGACTGTCACATCATGCATGAATTATGTGCCCACTTCTGTTTGCCGATCTATCCAGAGGCTTAAACTTGTAAAAGGGAGGCATTTTAACAAAACATATTACAATGATGGATAATGTTGATGTTAATTCCTTTTCCATTGAAAAATTATTAACCTACTTAATCCAGTCATTGGAAAAGTAGATCTATCCATACTCATGCATGATCGATCTAATTCATTACCTCGTAACATAACCAACCAACAGATACGATCACAGCAACTGCCAGAGCATTTGTAAACTTCCTGTAGATGTCCAGTTTAACCATCATCCTTCTAGCCTGTCATTGTATCAGCAAGCACAACTTAAATCACTAAATGAGGTAGTAACGTATGCATCGGTATGAGTCATCAGCATGGCATTAGACAATGCAGCATTTCTAAAACCAAGCCTACCAGCACAAATGCCAAGGAGAAAGGATTGAGGGTCAATCAGTGAGAATCAAACAGACAATCTAATTTTGATTGGATGCAGCAATCAAAATTGACCAGTCATCCTTACCAAAAAAAAAAAAAAAAAAAAAAATTGACCAGATACAGAAGCGGATTGCAGTTGACGTTTTCTATTCATTTCAGCTCAGTAAGTTTAAGTTCAAGTTCAACACAGTGGTGGTGATGATCTTTCAGAAGAATATGAACAACATATTTATTTTCATATCTTTACGTAGGACCACATAAGAACAAAATCCCCGTAAGACTATATTAGGCATGCAAATAACTTTATGTTCTACTTCCCCATATGGAGTATCTTTATCATGAGAAATGAAGGATGCGTCACCTTACACATCAAAACTTGAGGAAAATGAATATAATTTGCAATCAAAGAAGAAACAAACTTGGAAGTCTGAACCAAATACCTGGAGCTTACTCAAAGTTGCAGAGAGGGAAGAAAATATCCACAAGGTGAAAAAAGCATCCAGGAGACCCACTGGAAGAACCAAAAATAGTCTTGCTTTCCCTGAAAGATCGCTGACTGCACCCGCATTTTCCACCAACTCAAGGACTTCAGATGCCAGGAAGAAGGTCAGTCCTAGCATGATGACCTTGGAGGTAATTCCACCTAGAGTAGGCCTAACAACGCCGTAGCCCATTGCAACCATCAGAATAATCAGACGCGCAACCGTACGTTTGATAGTCCCAAAAGTTACTGCCCACACGGTGATTCCAATGGGCCTGATTCCAGTCTCGTTGAATTCAGCATAGTCGAAATACCACAGCGCCATCTCAAACATGCCCAAGGTTATTACAAGGGTTATGCAGTTTTGCAGCGGAAGAACTTCTCTCCAGAATCTAGCATACTGAGAGAACCAAAAGACTCCAAGTATCACAAAAGCAAAGGACATGAAACCGTAGAAGTTCATAAGAGGTGCCATTCGACCTGGCAGATACCCAGTAGGATTTTTCCAAATTGTTTTCCCCTCAACAGTCAGCTCCTTGAGATTCGGATCGCAATGGATGAAATACAAGTTGTACATCCCAGTTCCTGTTATCGGTATCGACTTTGCAGGCATCGTCACAACCTCTTCATCTAGCCCAAACGAGACACCAAACACTTGCGGCCAGTCAACGTTTTTCAAAGAAGGGCGGTGAATGATCAGACCCTGCTTGCAGACACCCAGCTTAGCAAGATCAGCTGTGCAGCAGACCGCTCTTTGACCACCATAGGCCGAACCCCCAATAGTCTCTCTATCTTCCACCTCAAAAACAATGGCGTGTATAAACTCAGAACCAAAGTTTGCATATTCCTTGGGTCTCCGGAACTTAATCTTTTCAAATCTGTTCAAGTAAACATTGTGTCAGTGCAACTAAACAGGAAATCAATTCGAAAATAAGAAATCCATGGGTACAAACAGCTCTGCTTAGATCTACTTCCCCTCTGACTCAACAACAAGCTCAAAAAGGTAAAGGTGAAAGTTGCTTAGGTTACCCCACCACACCACCCATCATGCAATAGACTTGTCAACGCACGGCAGATTTCAGATTCAGTCAAACTATAGAAGGCGACACTCAACGAATAGGCACTATTTCAGAAACTTCCTGAAACAGCGTCTTCCTTTTCCTTAGCTTCCCACTAGAAGCAAAAAGAAGAGCAACATGGCGCTCAACATTATTCACAGAAGTTCAGAAGCCATTCTTAGGACATTACCGATCACGGATGACTGGCAGATCTGTGCTTAATAATCAACGTCAATTGCAAAAAGCCAGTACTAGTTCCTCCACTCGAAGCATTAAAATAAGAAATGAATCAGCGATTAACCAAACTAACTCGCAAAACCGAAACTTTTCCCCAAGAAATACTAAGATCCGCAGCTAACGCAACAATGCTCGAAGCCGCAATTTCACAATCGGCACCGATCTCCGCAAAACCAGAGCCGAACAGCAACACGCGGCCGACACACCCACGCACGCACGCACAAACACAAAGCAAATGCGCGAAGAAACAAGAAGCTCGGAACGAACGGGAGAACTCGGGGAGGGCAGCGTTACTTGATGTAGGACTCGCCGTTAGAGGGGACGGCGGCGGCGGTCTCGTTGGGGCCGGAGGTCGGAGAAGAGGAGGAGGAGGAGGAGTAGATGCCCTCGCTGCCGCCGTGGACGAAGAAGGCGTTGCCCTTGCTCACGAACCGGTCGCCATTGTACTCGTGGACGGAGCCGCGGGAGGCGCGAAGGGAGGCGCAGAGGAGGGCGAGGGCCAGGACAAGGCCGCAGCCGCCGCCACCGCCGCCGCGCCGTGCCATCGGGGGGGAGGAGAAGCTTCGAGGGACCAGGTCGTCCTCAGCAGCTCCAGCTGGTCGCAGCTGGTTCAAATTTCAACGCGCTAAGCAGTCCACAGAGAGAGAGAGAGAGAGAGAGAGAGAGAGTGGAGTGCGGTGGATCTGGGAGCAGGGGAGCTTCGAGTGTTGCGTCGAGCTGCGGTCGCCGTGCGGGAGAGAGATGCTTGGGGGTGGAGATTAGCTGTCTCCCGTCGAATTCCCAAACCGTGGGCTCGCGGCGGTTCCGTCCGCTGATGGGATTGGAGCCCCGTCACGTGCGGCGCTCTCGTGGGAACCGGGTTTCTGATTGGACGGCGGGGAATGCGCTCCACTGTGGAAGCGAGCGCGGAGGATGGTTTCTCGAGATGATGAGCTTAGTACTAGAATAGAAGCTCGAAGTCAATGCTGTCGGTTCACCGCCGAAAACGTCACCGTCGCGACTCGCCCGAGCCCTTTCCCCAACCCGGAAAAAAAAAAAAAAAAAAAAAAAAAAAAACCCCAATATTTTGAGCTGCAGTGGGCCGGGCCCACAAACCGGCCCAGAAACTCGGGGACCGTTTGCTTATCTAAATAAGTACCGATACCGACACACGACACAATACATCAACATGTTATTTCTCTAAAAATAAAAAAAAATTCGACATGTTGGGACATATATATTAAATGCATATTTTTATATATACATGAATTTTAATCAAATTAATTTGATTGAAATTATAATAAATAAATAAATAAAAACTTATGATAAATCTACACTAAAAATACTAATCCATTATTTGTTAATATTATTTACTGTTTCAATTTGACAAATTCAAGTATATTTCATCCCAATATTCCATAAAATTTGGAGAGAAAAAAAAAGCAATTTACATAATACTATTAAAAATAACATTTAACAATAAGTTGAAATATGAAAACAATCCACATTTTTCATTAAATATAATAAGAAGTGTTTCCCCTTTATTGTTTTTATTATTTTTACATATTTTAATTTTGAATCCTCATTTATAGAAATTTTTTAAATTTGACTCTCTACATGTCGGAATCGCGTGTCCGAATTTTGGACTTGTGTGTCAAGAGAGTTGATTACGTGTCGAATTTTCCAACATCTCTTGACCGTGTATCAGAACGTGTCGAAGTGTGTCCAATATTCCGACGCAACATGAAGACTTCCGAAAAGTATCGGTGTTTCCTAACTGCTGGTAATCACTTTTATTCATTTCTTCTCTTTTGAGGATGGTCGTCCATAGCTGTCATTTTCTTCTTAAAAAGGGTCAGAAGTTTCAGGAAAGCACCAACTTTTCACCATGCTCCTCCGGTCGGATTCAACTCGGTCCAGGCTGGAAATTGATGGGTAACGGAGACAAGCAGTACTCGGCCGAAATTGGTCACAATGGACCATCGCTTTTGCTGGTGCAATGACTGTTCCTGACTCCCACCTTGCAAGGAAAACGGTTAGGGCCAGTCGCGATACATATCTGTTACACTCAAGGGTCCCTTGCTCTGCATAAACCGATTTGAAGAAGAAAACAGAGTCTGCAATCACAAGCCTGGCTTCCCTTTCATACATACGCAGGCGCACCCACAGAAGCAGTGAAGGATGAACGAAGAAGGGCGCTCATGACACTCTCAACCCCACAAGGGATCCGAATCTGTCATGTATGAATAGTGAAGCTGCGAAACGGGCATGAATCTGCAACGATGCACTACCACTTTACAACAATGCTCTGGTGACGATGTCGGTCACCTCACCTGAATCAATCACCAAAGTTTCATGATGAAGTTAAAGTTCTGTAGCTTAAGCCTTTTTTTTTTTTAATGAAAAATGATCAATCTACAATCAAATCGCAATCACAATACATTCCAAATTTTTTGAATGCAGAGCCATCTGTTACAAGTAACACACTACTCGGAAGATGTCACGGATACACCAGAGAGAGAGAGAGAGAGAGAGAGGGAGCAGCCTTTTGAACCCAATTTCCGCGATTAAAAAAATTTGCGGACACGGCTGGAGACGATGAGAAAAAACCGATCGATCCAGTGTACGTCAATCCAGATCCAAGAATTCCATCCTTTTCCTCATGGTGCCTTTGAGGTCCGAAGCTTCCCTTTCGGCCTTCTGTGCCTACAGTTACAAAAACCATACATGATTATCCTCAAGGACATCATAAATTATTGAAACAAGATCGCAAGGAAAATTTCATGCAAAATGACGTATCTCACATATCTAAGTGCATTTCCCTATTATGAACAGTAACTTGCTGACACGAAAGACCAAATCTTTCCATCTCGAAAGTGGTTCCGCCAACCAAAAAAAAAATTCTCCTACTACTTTAGTTTAAATTTAGACCAGTCCTTGGGCTATTGGTAGAAACGGTTCAAATCTAACCTGCCATTTTAACAATTATGAACTGTCCCATAGAAACTCTTCGAAACACTGGCTTTTGCTTAAGGAAAGAAAAACCAGCAGGATGTTCCCATAAAGTCAGTGACAGAACTAGGCCTGAAGCAATCCTTTTTTACTGAAGTTACCACACAATTTTTTGAACCAAAGGAGAGAAAAAAAATATCGTGACAAGCCATAATAAATGACAGCATATCCCAAACGAGAAACAACCATTTCTCAATCTTAAAAAGTCTTAAAAAAGTTCCAGATGCTTACCCTTCTGATCTCTGGTACCAAGACACGAGTCATATGTGGGGGAAGTTCCTCTTTTTCTAAGTCCTAGGAAAACAAATGCAAACCTTAAAAGCATGAAATAGAATACTCTACGGGATAGAAAGAATCGATGCATATTTCTCCTACCAGCTCGCCAATTAGAACAACATTCTCCCCACGAATTATATATAGACCTAAAGGAATGTCACAGTATAAGTCACCAACAATGACTCTCTCACATGCACCTTCAAGAACAGCATTTGCTGCATGAAAGAATCCATTTTGTCAAAAGAACATACCATAAGACATCTCAACCCAAGATCATAATAGCACCATAAATGTGAAAAACAAACTTAAAAATCTACCAAATTGGTCAAACGAACGTAGTATCCCCATGAGCTTCCGTCCGTCCCTCAGCAACACAAGAAGTTTTTCTGTGGAATAAAAACCACCAAGTGAGCACCAAGAAAAAAGGCTATCCCCCATATAAACAATGACTCAATACATCTCCAAGTGATATATTCAGACGCGTTAGCAAACTGCCATAAACTTTTCATATTTCTCGAATTATTTTGATATATATAACATGGTTGTTAGGACCCCAATCTAGTCAAAACAAAAGACGTGATCCGAGTCATTGGTAGGATCTTAACTTATTAGGTTCTTTATATGATCCCAATCCAAAGTGTAAATTAGTACACCACCCTACCGATCCAATTTTTATATCTTTCACTTGTATTGAAATTTCATGTAATAGAAATATTAAGACATGTTTAATTCTAGTTTAGAGATGACGTAAGCCTCAAAGTCACAATCTTTAGAGTTCTGATCTCACAGGTTATCATAATCAGGAATTTTCAAATAAAAATTCCAAATTCATATTTTTGTCTAGATTTTTAAGAACTTACGATCCTAGCTCTCAATTCCCTCATACACCCCCATCCGTCCTAAGCAGGATCCCGATTATAACAACCTTGAATCATAACAAGCACAAGATTGACTTATTATCAGGAAATACCTATGCTTTAAGGATTTTCTCAATTCTATCTCAAATTTTAAAAATTCTCAATTCTACAATAAAGTTCAAGATCACCAAGATCAAGCAGTTTGTGCCACCAGTAGATGGCAGTGCAACTGTGGCGCTATTATGGTGCAAAATCCTTCAACTATATAAAACTTTAAATTATTCCTTGAACACATCAGTAAAAACAGAAATTGCCACATTAACTAGAAGGAAAGAATGAAAGGACTGTGACTAATGACCTGGACACTAACAATCAATATCTATCCAAATCTATTTATCGATGGCATAAACAAGTTTACATATGTTTTGCATTTCATTATATTTCTTTGTCGCGAGAATAAGAGGTTGGGATAGAGTTAAAAAACTCAAGGCCGAGGCGTTTTAGATGACTAAGATGAAGATGATGATGACACTAGGATGACCATGACGGCAAAATAAAGAATTTCTCAGGCATGCTAACGTAGCACAGATTAATATGAAGTATAGTTATGCGTTTTCCAGATTTGGAAAAGCATGAGCTTGCATTGAAAAAGCAAAAGTCACGTGAACCAATTTTTGAACGTGTGGTTGCTCACTCATCTGAGTCAACTTGTCTTTTCACTTTGGGAAAATATGCTCATCCAATCAGTTTTTCAGGCAATGCATTTCTTCCACAACACATTTAATAAGTAGATATCAAGTAAAAGTCAAACTCCCAACTCAGCAATCCTCTCCTCACTTTGGTCTTGCTTTAAGACCTCAACCTTATAAGTCACTTGAAGCACCATCGCAAGAAGTTTAGGACAACAGACACAGTCGCAATTGATAATAGCATCTCGGAAAACATACAAAGAAAGGACAATCCCAGAGTACACAAGCTCAAAAGGCATTCCAATGGACTCACTCGCCAGACTTACGGAACCTCATACATACTCTTTAGTCACTCAAATTCAGCCTTAAGACATTAAAGCAAATAGGTAATTGGCCCAAGATGCAATGATAGCAAGCGAAAAACACAATTATGCACAGCCTAATTGAAGCAAAAAGCTTACTGTCAAGATAGCTGGCGAGGGAAGTAGATAGATAGACATCTTCAGGGCCTGCCCAAGACATTATACTGCTCAAACCTTTTCGGTATATCAAAAAAATTTCACCGAAAAAATCCACCCAATTGCCAATCGACAAATGGGATCAGCAGCCCCAGATAAGTCCTGTTCAATCCCGCCGAAAACCACACCCACTCTCTGCAACCTAAAAAGTATCGAAAGGCCTCAGATTTGGACCCTTCGAAACCCTAATCACAAAATTCAACCTACTCTTAAGAAATAAAAAAAGAACCCAATTCGCGAGCTTTCGAGTGGATACTTTCTCCTCCTCCTCCTCCTCCTCCGCCAGATTAGGAACCAAAAAAACAATCCTGATCTCCGACCCAATTCGAAAACCCAAAGCCTTGGTTACCAAATCAAGAAACGTCAACGGAGACAAAACGGAGAATTTAGACCAGTTATCACTTCCGTGTGGTGTGGATCTTTGAATTGGGCAAGAAAAAGGGCACCCTCAGCGTCAGATCCAACCGCACCGCAATATTTACGCGCTGGAACTTGGGGGAATGGAAAGCGCGCGAGTGACCCGAGAGAAGACGACGCTGAATTTGGTGACAAGCGGGTTGAGGACTCGGGAGTTCTTCTGAGAAGAGAACTCCGTTGGGAGTGATGGGCGAGGGATGGCAGGAAGGTCAAAGCCTGTAGCTCTGAGGATTCACCCACGCCCAGATGGTGAGAATCAGGTGTGGTCTTCTCCAAACGTTTGAGGAGAAGTTTATAGGACTGGGGTCTACCGCCCAATGCAATCATAACCGTTGATTGAGTGAGACTCGCATATAAGACATACGTGATCAACGATCATGATCGGATGTGGCCTCACTTCCCCAGAATTCGCTATTTTAGAGAGTGTCTACTTATGACCAGTAATTTTCACTTTCGATCAATAAACTTCAATACATTTTACAACTTCTCATGCATATTAGTGGACTTTGGCTTTCGTTCATGTTATACTAAATTGGTTTATCTTTGCAATTCATGTACTCTTATCGGTATTATACTAATTTCTTACAAAAGTGCTGATGCGACAATCATGTGGCATTAGCTTACAATTCAAATCAGCTCATAGTGAGAAGGGAAAAAAATTGTGGTATCCACTTAGATTTCACAAGTGTCGACGTCTTATACTTGGTCGAACTCTGGTCTAAATACATTAATTGCTAAACGATGAATATTCAATATTTTGGGCGATTAAAATTAAAGTTCAATGACTATGTCGTAAGATATACAACGAAACTTAGTGAGTACATGTGAAGTTTACTCAAATTACACTTACTAAACAAATGCTAGTTCAAGTTGTTTGCTGCTCCTGCCTCCTGGGTTAAGGTTTTAGTTTGAAAATTAGTTTTTTATTTTATATATAAAAGTACAAAAAAAAAAAAACTAATCATAGGAAAAATATAAATGAGGTTAAGGTATGTTTTTAATAACTTGAGATGCTCAATAGTAGACTTATGCACAGTAAGTAACAGCTAATCATAAACAAAACTTGAATATTAAATATGAAAAAAGTTCAAGCAAATTACTTCTACAATGGTGTGTCCTTGAAAGCTATGCAAGAAGAGGAAAGGGAGGCAATGACCTTGAAACTGGTGGGTGCCTAATTTTTGCAGTGCTGTTAGGAGTACCAGTGTCAGCGGTCATCGGTACTCTTGGCCCATTTTCAGAATGAGTCTTCCGCCTCAAGTCCTTCCGATATTTCTGTTCCAGTAGTGTCCTACCAAATCCCTTTCGAAAACTACAGATGAATTCTCAAGGTAAATTTTGGTCAGGGTCGACGTGCCCGGCTGAGCTTTGTTCAGGTATGTGCCGACCATCATGGCCACGATTTGAACGCCATTGTTTACGGAGTTTTGGCCATGGGAAGCTTGGAAGATTGGGTAAGGAAGGAGGGACATTAAGGAGACGTAGAATATGTCTTCTCTTCACAGACTAAGAGCATCGCATGCGTCGGATTATCTCCATCGTCGTAATGAAACGCCTATAGTTCATTCTGGTCTTGAGCCGATTAATGCTCCCTGACGAGGACATGATTGTACGTGCTGGCGACTTTGGTTGGTTAGAATTTATATCAGAGACTAGCAACACGTACCGAACAAGTTCTATCGTGACAAGAAATGAATGAACGAGAGAAGGAAAACCTGTTGCAAAACAAGAGTAATCAAAGTGGCATACTTTAGAAATAGCAGCTCCGCAGATCCCATTGGAAAAACACAACTAGCATAAATCGCAGATCAGAATTCTGATAGACTAGTAATATGCTAAACCATTATTGCAAAGTTCCATCCGTTTCTCGATTTCATGAATATGAGGAAAGCTGAATCTGAAAAGTATGTGTACTTTTATTTTCCAGACCATCATTTTCTTCACCCAAACAGAACATTTGCTTCTTTAAGCTGAATCTAAAAGAGATGCTTTGGCTTGACTGCAGCATCACTCATCTCCAACTGTCTCGCACAACTTCAGCTACGCATAGCGAATCCTAGTGAAGCTGTAGAAAGAAACCAGGCACTCCTCTGACTTAGAAAGCCTGGACAAAAGCTAGGATTTGGAAGGGGAAAAGATAAGCTTCCAATAGAAACGGAGACAGATTAGGGTTTATGTAAATGAAATCCCACACAATGTTAATGTGTTAAAATGAACTCCTAAGAACATCTATCCATCCCTTGAAAAGGCTTGATCATGGATATCAATAGAAAATAGCCGATGGTTGATTTGGTTTTATATGCCTAAATGAGCTTCATACCAATAAAAGAAGTGAACGTCTTAGACTGATCTTTAAAAATCATGACAATGCTCAAGACTCTGCATCATGGGCCATAAGCTAGTGCAATATCTATGCTGATGAGGAATAATAATAAGACTTTTATCTTCCAACGAAAACGACTGCTGCTCTCCAGCTACACATTTTCAAAGTCCAATTCAGACTATGTTTTTTTGGCCAGACTTTCCCGCACTTCGATCCGGGACGGAATTCGTCATATTCTCAAACTTGAGACCAATTTTAACAGATATTACTAAAAGGTCTCTGCACTGGGGTGCAGATGCTAGCCCAATACATATACAGTTGAGGAATGGCAATCAATTGAAATGCATGATTGATTCTCTATTCTGCTCACATTTTACATGATATATTCAGACGCATCAGCAAACTCCCATAAACTTTTCATAGTTCTCGAAGTAATTTAATATTTATAACATGGTTGTTAGGATCCTGATCTAGTCAAAACAAAAGAGGTGATCCAAATCATTGGTAGAATCTTAACTTATAAGGATCTTTACATGATCTCAATCCAAAGTGTAAATCGGTACCATCCTACTGATCCAGTTTTTATATCTTTCAATTGTGTTGATATTTCATGTGATAGAAATATTAGGATTTGTTTAAACAGAGATGACGTAAGCCTCAAAGTCTCAATCTTTAGAGTTTTGATCTCACAGGCTACCATAATCAGGAAAATTCAAATAAAAATTCCAAATTCATATTTTTGTTTACATTTTTAAGATCTTACGATCTTAGCTCTCAATTTCCTCATACACCCCCATCCATCCTAAGCAGGATCCCGATTATAACAACCTTGAATCATCACAAGCACAGTAATGACTTATTATCAGGACATACCTACTCCTTAAGGGTTTGTCTCAATTCTATCTTTAAAAACTCTCAATTATACACTATAGTTCAAGATCAGTCTCAAATAAACCCCACCAAGATCAAGCAGTTTGTGCCACCTGTAAATGGCAGTGCAACTGTGGCACCAATATGGTGCAAAATCCTTCAACCATATAAAACTTTAAATTATCACATGAACCCATCAGTAAAAACAGAAATTGCCACATCAACTAGAAGGAAAGAATGAGAGGCAAGTACTGTGACCAATGACCTGGATACTCACAATCAATATCTATCCAAATCTATATATCAATGGCATAAAGAAGCTTACATATGTTTTGCATTTCATCATATCTCTTTTTTGGGAGAATATAAGGTTGGGATAGAGTTAAAAAAACTCAAGGCTAAGGCTTTTTAGATGACTAAGATGAAGATGATGATGACGACTAGGATGACCACGAGGGCAAAAATAAAGAATTTCTCAGGCATGCTAACATAGCACAGATTAATATGAAGTATAATTATGCGTTTTCCAGATTTGGAAAAGCAAGGGCTTGCATTGAAAATGCAAAAGTCACATGAACCAATTTTCGAACTTGTGGTTGCTCACTCATCTGAGTCAACTTGTCTTTCCACTTTGGGAAAAATAGCTCATGCAATCATTTTTTCAGGCAATGCATTTCTTCCACGCCACATTTGATAACACAATATCAAGTAAAAGTCAAGTCTCAACTCAGACATCCTCCTCTCACTCTGGTCTTGCTTTAAGACCTCAACCTTATAAATTACTGGAAGCATCATCCCAAGAAGTATAGGACAACAGACACAGTCGCGATAGATAATAGCATCTCTGCAAACATACAAAGAAAGGACAATCCCAGAATAAACCAAGCTCAGAAGGCATTCCAATGGACTCATTCGCCAGACTTACAGAACCTAATACGTGCTCTTTAGTCACTAAAATTCAGCCTTAAGACATGCAAGCAATAGGTAATTGGTGAAGATGCGATGATATCAAGCGAAAAGCACATTTATACATGGCTCAAATGGAGCTAAAGCTTACTGTCAAGATAGCTGGCAAGGGAAGTAGATAGATAGACATCTTCAGGGCCTGCCCAAGACATTATACTGCTCCAACCTTTTCGGTATATTAAAAAAGTTTCACCGAAAAAATCCACCCAATTGCCAATCGACAAATGGCATGAGCAGCCCCAGATTCCTACTGTTGAATCCCGCCAAAAACCACACCCACTCTCTGCAACCTAAAGAGACCACCAAAGTATCAATCCCAAACTATCCAAAGGCCTCAGATTTGGCCCCTTCAAAACCCTAATCCCAAAATTCTACCTACTCTAAGAATCAGAAAAAGAAAAAAAAGAAAACCAATTCGCGAGCTTTCAAGTGGACACTTTCTCCTCCTTCTCCGCCAGATTAGGATTAAAAAGAAAACGATCCCGATCTCCGACCCAATTCGAAAACCCAAAGCCTTGGTTACCAAATCAAGAATCGTCAACGGAGACAAAACGGAGAATTCAGCCCAGCTAACACTTCCGTGTGTGTAAAACTTTGAATTGGGCAAGAAAAGGGCACACCCAGATCCAACCGCACCGCAATATTTACGCGCTAGAACTTGGGGGAATGGAAAGCACGAGAGTGACCGAGAGGAGCAGGAGAAGCCAGAGAGGAGAAGACGGTGAAGGTGGTGGAAAAGGGGGTCAGGACTTGGGAGCGGAGTTCTTCTTCAGAGAGAAGAGAACTCCGTTTGGCGAGGGATGATGGCAAGAAGGTCAAAGCTTGTAGCTTTGAGGAATTCATCCAGAGGAGTTCTCCTCTGGATTGGGGTCTATGGCCCAATGCAATCATGGCCGTCGATTGAGTGAGACTCCCGTGATCAACTGTCACGATGGATGTAGCAGTGTCAACTTATGACCGAGTAATTTTCGCTTTCGGTCAGTAAACTGCAATACAATTTTAGTGGACTTTTAGCTTTTATTAATGTTATATGAACTCAGTATTTCTTCGCGATTAATGTACTCTTATCGAGATTTGAATAATTTCTACATAAAGTGCTGATGCAACAATCCTATGACATTAGCGTACAGTTCAAGTACGTTCAAAGTAGGACAACAAAGAAAAATGTGGTATCCACTTAGATTTCATGAGGCATGGTGGCTTGTGTCGAATTCCAATCAAAACTCATTAAATGCAAAAGATGAATATTCAATATCTTGGGTGATTAAAATCAAAGTTCAATGACTTCATCATAAGATATACACTGAAGCTTTGTGACTACAAGTGAAATGCACTTAAATTACACTCACCAAACAAAAGCTAGTTCAAGGTGGTTTAAGGTTTTAGTTTGAAATTAGCTTTTTTAAAACTACAAATAAAGTAATCATAGAAAAAATTTAAATTAGTTTAAGGTTTTTTTTTTTTCGTAGCTTGAGGTGCTCAATAGTAGACTTATGCGCAGTAAGTGACGTCTAATCATGAAACAAAACTTAAATCCCAAACGTGATAATAGTTAAAAAGCAGATTAATTCTAGAATGCAATGTCCTGGGAAGCTATCCAAGAGGAGAATGAAGGCATGACCTTGAAACTGGTCGGTGACTAATTTTTGCAGTGCCGCTAGGAGTAACGGTGTTGGTGGTCATTAGTATAGATTTCTCTTCCAGTCATGTCCTGCCCTTTTGAAAGCTACAGATGAACTTTCGAGGTAAATTTTAGCCAAGGTCACCATGCCTAGCCGAGCTTTGTTCAAGTATGTGTTAACAATTTGGGCATCGATTTGGAGGCGGTTGTAACTTGTTTATGGAGTTTTGGTCATTGGAAGCTTGCGAAAGGATTGGGTAAGGAATGGGGGATGTGACGAGACGAAGAATATGAGTTTTCTGTTCGGAGACTGAGAGCATCACCATTCTGGGATTACGTCCATCATCATAATGAAATGGCTATAGTTCGTCCTCGTCTTAAGCCGATTAGTCTTCTTCTCCTTGATGAGGACATGATGGTACGTCCCGGTGATTTCTGGTTGGCTAGAATCGATAGCAGACAGAACACATTTTGTATCAATCGAACAAGTTCTATTGTGAAAAGAAATGAATGAACGAGAAAAGGAAAATTTTCGCAAAACAATAGTAATGAAACTGGCATACATTAGGATTAGCAGTTCTGGAGATCCATTCCCCAATGGAGAAACACAAGCAGCACCGATTGCTTGATCAGAATTGGGATAAGACTACTTAAGCTGAACCATTATAGCAACCGTCAAAATCTATTCGGATCTGTTCTCGATTTATTGCATACAAGGATGCTGAATCAGAAAGCTATATATTCTATTCATTTCCAGACTATCATTTTTTTTTTCGCAAATGGAACAATTGCTTATTAAAGCTGAATCTGGAAGAAGTACTTGGCTTGACAGCAACATCACTCATCTCCAACTGTCTCGCACAACTTCGGCGACGCATAGTGATTCCTAGTCAAGCTGTAGAAAGAAACCAAGCACTCCTCTGAGTCAGAACAGCCTGGAGAAAAGCTAGGATTGCAAGGGGAAAAGATAAATTTCCAGTTAAAAAGGAGATATTGTTACTGCGTTAAAATAAACTGCTAAAAACAACTATTCATTCATTGGAAAAGGTTGATCATGGATATCAATTGAAAATAGCCGATGGTAATCAATATTATTCGTCATAATGAGCTTCATACTGGTAAAAGAACTGAATTTTTATTTTTCAGACTGATCTTTCAAAATATCATAGCAATGCTAAAGACTCTGCATCACGGGCCATATGCTAGTGCAATAATCTGTGCAGATGAGAAATGATAATCAACTATTATCTCCTAACATAAACGACTGCTTCTATCCAGTTAATACATTTTCAAAGTCCAATTCCGACTTTTTTATACGGCCTAACTGTCCTGCACTTTGATTAGGGTTAAACTCAAGACAAATCTTTAACAGATTTTACTTAAGGTCCCTGCACTATGGGGCATATGCTAGCTTATTACATATACAGATCAGGAATGACAATCAATTATTACCTTATATTGAAAATGCAGAATTGATTTTCTAATCTGCTACACATTTTACAATCTATATTTGGACTAGCATAAGCAAAACTAAATATTTAAGACAAGGGAGAGGTTAAGAAATTATCACATCACCTATGGTAGTTCATCATGTTCATGAAAACCCAATGCAAAGAGCTTTTCCCTAGTCTTTTGCAATTGATTTGCAACACCGTCGATGCTCATCCGTCTTCTAGGCACTTCATTGGAACAAGCCACTCCAATATCATATATCATAACCAAACACTCTTGAAATATATCATTGCTTTTGGGACTACTGGGATCGAAATGACTCTCTCTTTCTAGAAGTAGAATGTGATCTGTAATTTCCAAGGCTTGTTCGTGCAAAGCTGCCGTGACAAAACTACGGAGAGTCAAATTGTCCTTAAATCTGTCATCGGTGGGACTCAATCCCGTGAACATCTCTAGTAAGAGGATACCGTAACTGTAGACATCTCCTTCTCTTGAGACATCGCATCCCATCGCATATTCTACCACATATTTAGATCGCAATGAAGATAAAATTAGGAGTGTCAATCATAGAAAAGAATGTGGAGCGCATATCATTAGAATATAAAGTAGAGAGATTACCTGGTGGAGCATAACCAATTGTCCCTCTAAGACCCACCGAGCTCATCGATTAGCTACAACACCGGGGATGATCCAAGAAGGAATTTTGCCAATCCAAAGTCGCCCACATGTGCGACCATCTGAGCATCTAAGAGGACATTGCTCGGTTTTAAATCGCAATGAATGATGGGGATGTGGCACCTGTGATGAAGATAATCTAGTGCAAAAGCAACATCAATAGCAATGTTTATCCTCCGAATGAATTTCAAATTTTTCGGAAGCTCATTCCTATGAGATGATGTTGCGTTTAGATGTAGCCACTGTTCCAAGTTTCCATTGTCCATAAATTGATAGACTAAGGCCTTAAAATCATTTCCTTGGTAATCAATACTCGAGCAAACTGTTAGTATCTTTAAAAGATTCCGATGTCTAATATTCTTTAATGCCTCACACTCGACTATGAAGCTTTTTAGAGCACCGCAACTCTCTAAATGAAGCAGCTTCACGGCAACAATAGTTCCTCGCCCTCGAGTATCCCCTTATATACAGAACCAAAGCTTCCAACACCGATCAAATTCATTGAAGAAAATCCATCAGTTGCTTTCAGCAGTGTTCCATAAGATACGTTCAGACATGAATCGTCTATCGAACTTGAAACTGGTTTATTTACTTTCTTCTTCAACCGAAAAGAACATATAAGAGCAAGAAAAAGAGATGTCCCAAGAACTCCAAAGACAATAGAAATAGACAATATCATTATATTAATCTTTCTTCTCTTGGAGCCTTTAGAGATGCAATTGGGGAGGTGAAATTCTGGTAGTCCACCACAGAGCTCATTGTTCCCAATAATGGAAGTACCGGTAGCATTCTCAAAGACTCCTTCGCGTGGTAGCATGCCTTTAAATTTATTATACGACAAATTCAGAACTTTCAAGGAATGAAATATTGCTAAGAATTTTGGAATCGACCCGACAAATTGTTGCATGAAAGATCTATCTCTTCAATGCCTCCTAACGATCTGATTGATTGAGGAATGGACCCATGGAAGAAGTTGCCCCCCATCCTCAATGCTGTCAATGAAGTGCAATCACCTAAACTATCGGGGATTTCACCTCCCAACAAATTGTTCGAGATGTCCAACGCAAATCGAGCTCTCAAGTTGCCAACTTCTATGGGTAGAGCCCCAGTCAGATGGTTATGAGACAAGTTCAAAATGATCGCTAATGATGAGAGACCCATAAGCTGTGGGGGTATGGCACCACTGAGATTGTTATTAGACAAATCAAGAAGATTAAGAGACCAACAGTTTGATAGATGGGAAGGAATTTGTCCTTGAAAGTTGTTCCCGTCAAGAAATAGTTGAATCAACTTGGTTAGATTTCCAAAAGAAGATGGGATCGTCCCTTGCAAGTTATTACTACTAATCGCCAGCGTTGCTAGATTTTGTAGATTCCCCAAATTTGAGGGTATGCCACCTGAAAGATAGTTGAGGTGCATCCACAATCGATCCAGGTTGACAAGATTCTCAATTACTTCTGGAATCTCGCCGGATATTTGATTCTTTTGTATTGAAAGCTTCATGAGAGTAGTAGATAGATTACCTATGCATTTTGGTAACACCCCACCAAACTCGTTCATATGAATACTCACGATTCTTAATTTGGTGTTGTTGGTCAATAAGCAAAGGAAGCTTAAGTCTCCAGGTTTTCCACTTCCAAGCTGATTATCACCAATTTTAAGTTGAATAAGCTCATGCAGATTTTCAAATGAAGGTACACTCCCTGATAATTTGTTATCATCAAGTTGAAGGTTCACTAGTTTTGTGGAATTCGATATTGACGGGGGAATCGGTCCCTCAAGTTGGTTCTCAAAGACACTGAAATATTCAAGAACTGGGAGTTTGAGGCCCATACTCCCAGGAAGAGTCCCTAATATCTTATTGGCTCCAACTTCAAACTTAGCTAGCGAAGAGAGATTGAGTAACGAAGATGGAATTCTACCTGACAATCTGTTTTCTCCGAGGGCAATGATTTTCAAGTTCGTTAAGTAGCCTAGAACTTGGGGAATGCTCCCGCCCAATTTGTTATAGCTTAAATGAAGGACCTCCAATGAAGATGCGTTTCCAATAAAGGAAGGCACACTCCCAATGAAATTATTAATAGACAAAGTGAATATCCGTAGCTTCGATAGGGAACCAACCTCCCTAGGAATCTCTCCGGTTAGTTGGTTGACTTGAAGATAGAGGTCGACAAGGTTAGAGCAACCCGATATGTTTTTGGGAATTTCCCCAACCAATGAATTGTTGTCTAGTCGTAAGCTACGAAGACGCGCAGCTGCCCAACTTGCAAAGGGATTTCATGACCGAGACTATTGTTGAAAAGCAACATTTTTCTTAGGAAGCTGAGATTTCCAATATGAGGAGAGATTGATCCTGAGAGTCCTTGTGATGACAAGTCCAGGATCGTGACCTTTCGATGCCTCCGGCCACACGTAATGCCATACCACTGGCAAAACCCAATGCTCTCATTCCATGAGTTGAGCACGCCGAAAGGATCTCCAGTTATGCCAGCCTTAAAGGCGAGCAATGCAATTCTGTCTGTTTCATTGATGGTGGACGAGACTTGGTTAAGGCACAATACAAGAGCAACACCAAGAAGAAAATGGCATGATTGAAACTCTACAAAACTCACGTTTACAAGTTTCATGGCTCAAAGCCCAAGGAAGCAAGTATATATGAAAGCAAGGCAAGAAGAAATAAGATGCAGGATTGGTACTAATGGAAACTGTGAAGAAATTTATAAGAATGTGTCGATTTTTCTAGACAGCTTTTTGAGGCGCTTTTTCTTCTTTTTTACTTTTTGACTCAGAAGTCATGGAACCGCTTCTTTTTTCCCCCTTTCTTTTACTCAGGGATCATTAAAGAGCCTTTTTCCTTTTTGATGAGGTGGAATTCTAGCTCTTCTTCCTTTTTCATACCTCAGTAGTTTCTTGCCCCTTGCCCTGACCAAAAACAAAACAAAATAGAAAAAGCCTTGGCCCCATGCAAATTAAAGAGAAATTCCTCGCTCACCTTTTAATTAATATCTAAAGATGATGGAACAAAGGATGGCACTTTGAGCCTTACCAATCAAAGGATGGCACTTTGAGCCATACCAATATTGCCGTGTTCTTGGTATTGTCCAAAAATCTATCAATAATGCACAAACTATAAATCCGCGATTTCCACAAATTTCGATAGTGATTATTGCAAGCAGTTCGTGGACTTTTAGCGAGATTATGCCCCGTGTTAAGGGTGGAGATGTGTGAGGATCCTGACTGGTTGGGACTAAAATGGAGACTGCTGCTTTATGACATAAAATGGAGACTCAAAAGATCACCGCTTCGACACATCCCAAAGATATTACCAAATAAATTACCTTGCGTGAGTTATGCCGATGAATCTCCGTGCTCCATGGACAAAGCAGAGGCATAATCCGCCCGTTAAAAGTAGTTCCTCGTGGTTAATTTATGCTATGATCTCCACTACCTATCTAAAGTACTTCGCACACAGCAAACAGAGCCACTCATATTCCAAAGAAGCATGGGGCGACCACGAGCCACCCTGAAGCACCCTCAACATCAACTTGTTCTTTCCACATTGCTCCTCATTGGACGTCATTCATCATTAATTTGGTCAAGACAGACATGTAGCGTGTGAAAAAGTCAATATAAGTCGTTAAAAAACTACATAATTATGGCATTGTAAAATGTGTAATCCCGAATTGTCATTTTCGTTTTTTACTTGTTGAAATGAGCAAATCCCATTACATTCAGAAAAAAAGAATTTGTGAACAGAAAAGACATACCTCTTCCTTAATCTTCACTTTCATCATAATCCATGGATAAGTAAGCAGTAAAAATTCAGTTCTTTACAAAATACAAATATGATGATAATATATCAGAATGGTCTATTATACTCTTATTCTACCTTAGGATCTTGCAAAGGAATTTTTTAGATGAAAATGTCATCCTTTTAAACAGCTTAGCAACTTAGAACTTTGTAAGAACCTTATTATCAGCAGTTGAATAGTGTCAAATAGAATTTCAAGAAATTGATTTATGTAATTTCATTGCAACAGTTGTCATCGCAAGCCTCCTTCTTGTATTTGATATGGAAAAGAGTAAAACTTCTTATAAGGTCAGAACATAAATGGACAAACTTCTCTATAAGTTATTTAGTAAAAAGAATCATACAAAGGCAGAGAAAAGATTCCAATGGTTTCTTCAATTGGCTCCGTGACGTTCGTGTATTTAAGTGTCTGGTTGTATAATCTGCACGGGCATTTGCAATTTGCAATCATAGTCAGAAAGAGAGACACTAACAATGTGTTGTTAAAGCAAATGTACATGCCATTAGGAAGGTGTTTATCGCACACCGTATACCTATTTTGATAAGCATTTAATTAACAAGACACTTGTCAAGCACCCAATTACCGGAAGTCTAGCATTTCCTATATAAGTTTGGAAAAGTACAGCGATATTTGTCACCTATTTTGGTCGGTTTCTTTTTCCTGTTATGAAATAATCATTAAATCTTAAATTACTACTTTAATAGCTTGTGGGCTATTTTGAGACAGATACTATTATAAAAGAAAAAGAGAGCGTGTCACATGCCAAGGTCTACTTCCTAAGTCTTTAAAGTCAAATGTGAACCGGAGAAAATATAGAAAAGTTGGACTTTAAATACAAACGGAAGAGACTTCTAGTTTTTTGCGTGGTCGTCACTAGTCAGAATAGAGTTTTTTCTTTTTTCTTTTTTTTTGACGGAGAATCGAGTCACTTGGGGCATGTTTATTAACCATCCAAACAGTGCTTAGTTCTGATTTTTGTTTTCGGAAACAAATTTCTATTTTTTTTGGTTCCCGAAGTAGATTTGGAACAAAATCAAGAATAAAAAAAAAGTTGATTTTTGTTCCCGGAACAAATCTAAGAATCAAGACCATATTTCTCTTCTTCTTTCCTTTTCTCTTCTTCTTCTTCTTCCCTTTTCTTCTTCTTCATCTACCGCCATCCCGATTCTTGCCCGTCGCCGCCGCCCGCGCCGTCCGCCACCCGCGCCATCGATCGCAAGAACCGGTCCGCAAGGTCGCCGTAGGCTCGCCGAGCCGTGGCGAGGTCCGCGAGCTCGCCGGAGGCAAGCCCAGCCATCGGCGAGGCTCGGCATTGCCGGTGGCCGGGTGGGCCACGCCGGGCCGGCAAGGCCGAGCCTCGGCGGGCCGGGGCGAGCCTCACCGGTGGGCCGGCGGGCCTTGCCTAGCCCGGCGAGGCTCGCCCGGCCACCGGCGAGGCTCTATCGACGAGGGCCGGCGACACTCCGGTGAGGTCGCTGGCCCTCGTATGGCCAGTCGCCAGACCGGCAACCGGTCACTTGAAGAAGATGAACAAGAAAGAGAAAGGAAAAAAAGAAAAGAAAAAAAAAGGAAAAAATATATTTAAAAATTAAAAGAAAATAATTTGGAGTAAAAATTTTGAGCATGATACCAAACGCAATTCTATTCCAGAATCAGAAATTTTGGACATTACCAAACTAACTTAAAATGCTTAGAAATTGTTCTCAGGGAACAAAATCGTTACTAAACGCGCCGTTGGATAGGATTTGCGTGTCATTTAACTTTATGAGGAGTGACCGCATAGGTCCGGATAAATTTATTTCCTTGCGGAATTGACATTAATTTATGAGGTATAATTTCTCTATTTCTCTCGAACCAGATAAAATATTGTTCTTAATATACAGGGAGAGATATGATAGTTATGCGTCATCATAGATTATATTGTTCATATTGCGAAATTGGCATCACAAGTTCCTTGGGAAAATCAGCCACAGTAGACCCTCGGGCCTTTCTAAAATGCCGTGGGAAAAAAACCATGGCGAAATTGTAAAAAAGGTTGAACGACTAATGGTGATCGTTAGATGTTGATTGACAAACATTATTAGCTATTGGATCAATAACCGCGTTTGATTGAACCCAATAATTTTATTATGAATTAGCCCCCGACATGGCAAAAATGCCCATAAATATTACTTGCACAAGACCTTTAGATGTAGATCTATTGTTCTATAGCTAATAAATGTTCATCCTAACGATAATCTGTAAATAGAAACCAACATCAAGCATAGAAATATTTAGTCCATGAGGTCTGTAAAAATTTGCGCCTTCATTGCCATGTAAGAAAAAGAAAACATTGATGGGAAAGTAGATGATAGGAAACAATATCTGAATAAAAATAAAAAAGGCGAGTTTTCATTAAATCTTGCATAATGTAAATATTTTTCGTTTTCATTCTTTCTTAGCCTAAAATTAAAAAATGATTTTCAAGATTTCCATTCTCATTTTTTTTCCCAACAAACCAAATACATATTAAAAAATGGAAAAAAAAAATTAGGTCTTCACTATTTTATTTTTTTTTGGTGGAATCACAACTGAAAATTTTTTCAAAATTTACTCAACCTATCCATATAAAATTAATAAGAAAGAAGATAAGGACTAAACGTTAAAGTTTCACTAGGAAAACAGCCCATTTACAGCAGTCCAAAAGATGGAAAATAAAAGTTTCCATAATATGATTTATACATGTGTCTTATCATAACTTTTTCAGACGTGATTATCGAGTAATGTCCACACATTATTTATGCAAGACTTTTTTGAGTGTGTGATTATAATAATTATATGGGAAGAGCCCTAATTTCAAGGTAGGTGCTGATTTGCTCTTCCTTTGACCAATCAAAGAAAAAGCCAAAGAAAGAGATTCAAAAGACATACACTAGGCTCGTGCTGTTGATTTACATGTGTTTCGCCTTAAATCCTTTAAGATGTCTAGTCTGAAAAGTATTTGCACAGTTAATTTAGCAATGTGGACACGCCCTTTGATTTTCAAAAAAACATATCTGACCCAAGCGGTACCTGAATTATCAAAGAAAGTCTCTGCCGATCAAGACGGCTTTTGATTAAAGCATGCATGCAGCGTGTTGGAAGCGGCAGCACCTCAAGGAACAAGGAAATCTGAGAGCGGCTGCAATACCAAGATTACAAAGTCGGTCAAATCGCTTCTTCTTGTAATGCAACTAGGACCCATTTGCTTCCATCTCTAATTCCTTCGCCGTTCTTTTCTGCCGCTACTGATTTTGGCTTGCTATTATCCTCCAGGTATTTATTTATCAACAATGCTCGAGATGCATTTTGCGGGCAGATTTTCTCGTGAATAATCTGACTTCATTGAACGACTTTTAAATGCAAATGAGAATGAAACTGTACAAGATAAACATGATTACAAGTATCTTTCTTGTGGACCATCGACAGTTGCTTGGAGTTAGGGTCTCCATTATTAGACAAGTGGTCTTTCATCCTTGGCAGCGTGGAAGTAAAGAATGCGAAATTTTTTCAAGTATCGGAACAATCCTTAATTGTGAAATCAAACACACCCGATTACATCACCAGAATTGTGCAAGACTAATTCTACTAAACCATTGTTGGACCACCCCTGGCGCGGAAATCAACCTTCGAAAAATTCTACGCGAGAAAGCTGAATCTAAAAATAGTAACTTCTTATTCCAGACTATCATGTCTTCATCCTGAAATCAGAGGAACATTGTTCATTTAGGAAGCTTGTAACTGACTTAAATTTGCTTTACCGCAACATTACTAGTATCCAATTCTTTCGTGCATCAACTTGGGGATGGACATTGGAGAGCGATTCCTAGTCAAGGTGCAGAAACCAAACTCTCCTCTGAATCAGGAAAAAAGCCTGATATATAAATTTCCACATATAATTAAAAAGAAAAAGGAGACTAGTTAGGATTTAACAAGAAGGAAACCCCACACAATCACTTCTTTTCTTTTTGTTAACTATTCACACAATCGTGGAAAATCTGAGAAAAACTTTCGATATAGTGAAGAAGCTATGGACTTTCTATAAAGTGAAGAAGCTTTATCGTGGAAAATCCAAGAACAAATTTTCATAAAGTGAAGAAGCTGTGTCGTGGATCTTACTTTAAGATTTCCCAAGGACCACGGTTGATTTATCTTATTCTTCTAAATTGGTATAAACACCAACAAAAGAAATTTATGACTAAGATTGACTCGGAAAAATCATAGCAATACTCAAGACCCATGCATCACGGGCCTTGCCGTGACTTTCGGAGAGCCAATTGCATAGCCGTAGCTATTATACATTGCCTTCTGTTGACTTTCAAAGAAGCTGTGTCGTGGATCTTACTTTAAGATTTCCCAAGGACCACGGTTGATTTATCTTATTCTTCTAAATCGGTATAAACATTAAACACCAACAAAAGAAATTTATGACTAAGATTGACTCAGAAACATCATAGCAATACTCAAGACCCGTGCATCACGGGCCTTGCCGTGACTTTCGAAGAGCTAATTGCATTGCCGTAGCTATTATACATTGCCTTATGTTGACTTTTGAAGAAGCTGTGTCGTGGATCTTACTTTAAGATTTCCCGAGGACCACAGTTGATTTATCTTATTCTTCTAAATCGGTATAAACACCAACAAAAGAAATTTATGACTAAGATTGACTCGGAAACATCATAGCAATACTCAAGACCCGTGCATCACGGGCCTTGCCATGACTTTCGAAGAGCCAATTGCATTGCCGTAGCTATTAGACATTGCCTTCTGTTGACTTTTGAAGAAGCTATGTCGTGGATCTTACTTTAAGATTCCCAAGGACCACGGTTGATTTATCTTATTCTTCTAAATCGGTATAAACACCAACAAAAGAAAGTTATGACTAAGATTGACTCAGAAACATCATAGCAATACTCAAGACCCGTGCATCACGGGCCTTGCCGTGACTTTCGGAGAGCCAATTGCATTGCCGTAGCTATTATACATTGCCTTCTGTTGGGACCTCTCACCTAATTGCATATTCTGGCAAACATTTAGATCATAGTGCAAATGACATTAGGTGTGCGGATCATCAAAAGATAATCATATTGGGCAGCAGTTAGGGAAGATATAGATGAAATTGGTGTATGATCGACATGGAGTAAGAAACAAGATAAAGGAAAGAACAAAGAAACTATTAAAATATCTCTCGAATTTGAGTTTGTGAATAAAATCCAACCCAAATAAAGTATGTGAAAAAAATACAGAAATTTTATCCACGTCAAAGTAATGATTCAAGAATAAAGATTGTCTCCATGTTGGAATCAAGATCAAGAATGGAAATCCTACTTGAATTTTCATCGGATGCAAGATAGTCTTAAAATATACATGATACGCTTTCTGATTAAAGTTGTGGCTAGGAAGGAAAAATTTGTCCAATAAGTCTTAAACTTATTACACTGTTGCCAATTCACGTTTTGCCAACTAAGTCCATCTAGCTAATTTTGGCTGAAAATAGGTAACGTGGACATCGACCGCATGATCGGCGCTAATTTTGATAATTTTTAATAATATTATTTCCTTTATTCTTTTCTTTTTATTTTATAGCCCTAGGCCGGCGGCGGCGAGGGCATTGCAGCCCTTGTCGGCGCCATGGTTGAGAATGTTGGGAGCACGCAACAATGGCTCGATACTTTCACCTAGGAGATCGCTAAGAGGAATCCTAAATAATAATATATTTATGTCCATGAGATATTCACCAAATACCGATATACATTTGGAGTGGTCGCCAATCACTCTTAATTCCTAAACATCAGGACTAGCTGCCAATCAACCTCGACACCTTCACTTGGAGAGATGGTCGAGGAAAACTAAATTTGGGCCCATTAACCCCACATTCACTCAAAAACTTAAGCCAATGAATTATAGACTAATTAAAATATACTAATGGCTCCATCTCACACCAAGTCCCTGAAGTTAGACACATGCATCTCAAGTGGTTGGAAACATAGGCATGGCCAAGGAGGGTGGGAAAAATGCTCAATAGGAAGGCTCTGGCTTAGCATTGACTACTGAGTGATGGGCGGCTCATCAGACAATTGTGACAATTTCGTGAGGGACGAGGTGAAATTTTCTTTATTACCACTGCGAGGACCATAGTTCCACTTCGAATATGTATTCACTCCACCTTCACTTGCATTAGTCATTAAGATCTATCATTCTTGAAAATAGACGCATCAACATTAGCCTGTCTCAGGTTCCATGTATTCTCTGAGAAACCGTACTTCATTATTGACTATGATACACACAAGGAAGAGACGAGTAAAACTCGCCAATATGACATAACACAAATCTCTATACATACCAGTCAACATCACTAGAGACATGAACAACATTCACAGAGATCGAAACAACAATCGATGCACCCAAAACAAGCGAGGCCGGTGCAGAGTTGCGAAAGAGCGACTGCACAGCGGTCATTCACATAGGAGCAAGTTTGGATGAAGCACATGCAACAGATGCGATCCATCAGCTTGCCGCAACAATTCGAAGCTGCCTTGACCAAGACATCCGCAGCATCCGACGTCTTCTCTTCGACTCTTGGTGGAATATTCTTCACTGTTGCAGTCAAGTTACCGAAGCCTTTACCCAAACTTCCCAGCAAAATTACCCTTCGGCCCTTAAAGTCCAGCATCTTCTTGAAATTTACTTTTTCAGGCACCTGTTTTAAAGTGAAAATAATGACCTTATGTAGATGAAGAGAAGCAGAGATTTGAAATCAGCTTCATCACTTCTAATACATTCCAAAGTTTGCTTCATATACGTATATGGATGGGATTGAAGCATCTCAAGGTGCATTTGGTTAAGACAGTTTTCAATTCTTAGTTTCACTATTAATGTTTATATATCTATATATAAAGGATTTTCTTCTATTTAATTTTCACTTTTGGAACATGTCTGGTACTATTAACAGAAAATCTTGTCTGTTTCTTGTCCTATTTAGGTTTTAACATATAAGTCTTTCCAGAAATTTCAATTTCCTTCCTCTTCCACTTGCAAACCAATGAAAACAACATTGTGTTGCCTTAATTCAAAAGCAGGAGAAGCTGGATTCATTTTGATCACTTTCTGTTGTCATTGGAAATGAAAACTGCAAAGCTAGACACAGTTTTAAGTTTTCCAGTTGATACCAAAAACCACTCCGTAAATATATAATAAAAAGTACAGAGGTAAAAGGATACACAACAGAGTATAGAAACAAATGTTAAAATTTACGAGTTCTGCAGGAGTCATACTTATTTAAATCAGTTATAGCAAAAACAGTTTTTTGGTTTTTTGGCCTGCAGGATTTGTATAAGCCTATGGTCAACAGTAGAAACTACTAGGTCAAATAGTGCTTGATCATACCTCTAGTGTAACATCAGATGTTATCTTCTCACGGACAGTTTCGAGTAAGATCATGCATGTATACTCCGATGGAACCCGTGATTGTATGCTCATTCTTGCAACCTATAATTAGACAGCACATGAAAGTGTAAGTAAGCTGAAAGTAACAGCAGCATGAAAATGGCCATGAAGCCAATCCAGATTTGCTGCCCCACTGCAACATTCCATGCACTCATATTATGAATTAACCAACGAGAGGCCAAGTCAGAAAACTTCTGTATGACCAGATGTTATTAACTAAATAGTCTTAGCAAGAATTCTGGTTATAACAGGTGTTAATAAATAACAATTGATTTTTCTGGTTAGAATGATTTCATGCATCTTAAGATCCAAGGGTCAATATGTATAAGGCACCTTTTTTTCAAAAAATGTCCCCTTCCTGCAAAGTGTCATCCAGTCAAAACTTCCCTTGGGAAACTCACATGAGTGATGCTACTATAACATCTAGATTAAATCCTTCCATGCTATAACAAATTTGATGTAGTTCGATGAGTTAAGAAACAAACCTTCTCTGCAAGCTGTGTATTTTTTTGAAACCAAGCCTGTGCTGTGAGGTCATCAATTTGTCTCTTTGCAAGTAGCTGACAGGATATTCAACAAAGAACTCAAAAAAGTGAATGTCGTTCTGATATCTCCTGAGCATGGAGGCATAAGAGGACCAACATAAATTTAATACAAGTTCCTATTTGAGGCATTATCAACAAAATTTCTGCCGCAATTTCATTAGAAAAAAGCATTCCAACAAAGTATGGATTGTAAGAGAGAGAAAGGCATCATGGTGAGCTTTGCATCAATGGTCACTACTCATTAATCAAGATGTTAGACTTTCAATTCGAAGTGTAAGTGAGGCTGACAGTTTCCTCTAGAAAATCCATAGCAAACTTGAGAATTTGTAAGAGCTTCATTTATCCAAGAGTTTGTATTCAAGATCAAATATTACTCTGTCAATAGGGACATCCTTCACATGTTGCACTTTCAGATCTATCGTGCAGACGCTCCTATCCGCCAAAACACCACTAACTCTTGCAAGCTCTGGAAATTTCCCAGAAAATCTGCCTGATACAATTAATGGACTTCCCGATGAAAGGTCTGGAATTTGAGAGGGATATATCTGCCAATAGAATGGAAAGCAGCAAATGACCACTCTGTCAGGGATGCATCTCCACTTAAATGAGTAACTTGTGATTCTATGAAGATAGAAAATTGCAATTTCCAAGATTATCACTCCTCAAAAGCTTTGATATCTGTTGGTGATTGGAATTCGGAAATGAATTGTTGCTTGGAGAGGAAATTATTACCTCAAGTGAATCAAGATTTTCCAGAGCGTCCACTGTGATATCAGCCATCATGATTGACAACGCATTGGCAAGCCACCTTTGCATTCTAAGTTCAACTAACTCTGCTTATGCAAAAAGGAACAGAACAAACAAAGACAAGATTAGATTTTTTTGCCTTTTAAGAACTTGACAATTTTAAAACCCACAGATCTTTATTTGGACTAAGCAGAGATTGGAGATCATAACACCCTTTAGAGAAGCTATATTATTGCCCTTCTGGATTAAAACAACCTCATGTCAGAGATCTTGTAGGCAAAACTCCATTAAAGTATATTGTTCTAGAGCCGGACGGTCTCAATTTCTCCATTTTCTGATATGAATGCCTTTTCCACATAAGAAAGTTCCCAACTCCACTAACATTAGCTAATACAACTGAATTGTTTCAGAGGTATATTAACCCATAAGAAACTTCATTCACTTTGAAACCAAAAAAAAAAATCAGTCACCTGCATCATAGGCAGCATCATGATAACCCCTTCCAATTTGAGAAAGCATCTGGAGAAAGTAATTGTTGCAGTATGCACCTGAAAAGAAAATTAGTTCGCAGTACTTAACATAAATTGGTAAGCCCCTTATATGGTTCCACCGCAGTATGCCTTTGACAAAAAATTGCAACTTAACACAAAGCCTAACCTCACAATCATAATGATTTTCTAGGTTCATATTATAGATCCAAATTCAAGCTGTATATATATAACATAGAAATAGCTTTATCAAAAATTTTGTGGCAGACAATTTGTGATAAAGTCAATGCATATAAAACTTTTCTCTTGATGTAGTCACCCGTAGAATAGTTAAAGTACTATGATATAGCTCAAAATTGACTATTTTTCAATTTTGGTTTATCTGACCTAATGACTGCACTCATATCAGGAATCGTACTGAAGTTATTGTCCTTTATGGGTAAGTGTTAACTGATCGTCTTAATGACAGTTATCATTATATGTTGCTCTTCTGATTACATAGTTTGACTGCCAAGCGATGAAAGGTAAAAAGTAGTGATAGGCTTGCCATGTTTCCACAAATGAATGCACTCCAAACCCAACATTCATCAGGTTAGATTATTTAAAGTATTATGATATAGCTCAAAATTGACTATTTTCAATTTCGTGTATATCTGACTTAATGACTTCCTGAAGTCATTGTCCTTTATGGGTAAGTATAAATTGATTGTCTTAATGACAGTTATTATAAGTTGCTCTTCTGATTACATAGTTTGACTGCCAAGTGATGAATGGATTGTCATTGGAAAGGTAAACAGTAGTGGTAGGTTTGCAATGTTTCCTCAAATGAATGCACTTCAAACCCTACATTCATCAGGTTTCTTGCTTGTATAATTGCATAAACACTTATATTCCTTTTGTTGCAGTGCTTCACACAACTCTAATCTAGAAACTTGAGAGGTTGCAACCAATGCTTTATATGTCACCCAATGCAAAAGTGATCAACTTCGATACTCTTTTGTACTTTTTTAAAGATCGCTTACCTATTCCAAAGGTGCATATGCGAGGACAAATTGGTAGTCCACTTGAGCAATGATCCTTCACTTTATTGCAGATCTCTCGCTCATTTTCAACAGCCCCATCTGTGACTAGGAAAATGAATGGTATTGAACCAGTGGTTTCGCCAACAACTTCATTGCCTGCAGTTGAGTAGATAAGTGAGTATGTTAGGGAAGTATTCTAAACTAGTATGTGAAAGTGACAAGGCAACTGAAAAATAAGAACAGCATTGAAGTTCTTAATGAATTTAGCATTCAAGCACCTTCCGGTGGCAATGGATGTTCATGTTCAAACCTGTTCTAGAGGAAACAAGATGTCTGTGCCACCATTAGCTGCAAAGTTGGCACTAATCCATTGGCTCGCATTTGAGATCGCCTCTGGTGTTGCTGGCTCCATCAACGAGGAGAATGAGTGAACTTCATTGTTGAAAGCTATTATGTTGAAAGAATCCTGCTGAGTGAGCCTTGAAAGCGATTCCAATATTGCGTTCTTTACATTCATCAGAAGGTTTTCCATGCTCGCACTTATATCAATGACATACACAACTTCTTTTGAATAGACCTGTCAAATTACTACTCCGAATTAGTGGATGCTGCCAAAGGGAGTGACGATGCCATACGCAAAAAGGAAGAGACTCATAGAATGGCAGAGGCAAATAGAGCTTTTGCGCATTTTCGTTAATCCATGAACAGAGGATCTATATAGACACATAGATCCGTGGATCCATATATCTCGATCGGAAAAGAATCAATAGAAAAAGAAATAATCGGAATTGATCGATATATTTCTCGAAACAAACAAAAAAGAAACGAAAGATGAAACATAAATCATGGATCAACTAAGCCCTCTCGGGGGCTTGCTTAAGAATAAGAAAGAGGAATCTCATGTAAATACCATGGAATAAGGTTTGATCCTATTCATGGCTACATAGGACTTAGTAAACCAACAATACTAATGCATCTGTTTAGGACGAGGTCGGAATACTGCAGGTTCTTTACATAGCATGCCCCAGCTTGCATAGAATCAAAAAAAGGAACCACTAGTTCATGCAGACGAAACTTTAAATTCTTAATATTGACAGTAAGTTCAAGAATGAGTTACTGGTCACTTTTCATTTTGTCCTTTCAAATACGTTTTTAATGAATATTAGGTTTTTCCGAAATTTCTTATTAACTTTTTCAACTCGGCATTTTCACCATGTTTCTAAAAGAGTGCAAAGGCAACTCGTAGCTTTTGCTATTACAACCAGTAGAGGAGACTGACAGGAAGTTTATTCATTACGACATTGAACACCAACTAGATTAGGAATGAAAGTAATATTCCTAAAACAAATATCCAAGCATAGGTACATTAAATACAAGTCAATAGAAAAAAACCTAACCAACCTTGCCACTCTGGTTTTTTCCAGGGTAAAAATAGAAGCAGAAGATGTCTCGTTGGTCAGTATCATGAAGAGATGGAGATTGCAAGAGCACACCCCCTGATATGTTTGTCGTTGAAACCTTTAGGCACGGGGAAGATAATGAGAGATGAGAACACTTGCATATCAAAATAGCTAATCTGGTAAAGTATGGCCCAGACATCTTTACATCAGACTTGGTAATATAATTCCCGGAAGCCTTGTTATTTTGAGGTGCTATATAGTAGTAGTCGAGAAAGAGAAGATAAAGGGTCATACGGAATAAGAAAATTTGAAGTCCTGACTCGACCATGTTGGAGCTTCTGCTTCATACAAGCAACTTAATTTACCAGCCTCGCGCCGCAAGTCCTATAAAAACACAGTAATATCCTTATCCCAGCTTTTGCTTGAAATCTTAGAGCATGAGAGAATTTATTGGACTCACCTTCAGCGGGTGGCTGATATGATTATGTAGCAGTTCTATGACAGTACCAGAGTTCACATTCAACAGCACCTTTTCTTTCTTCGGCATCTTCCTAACGATGGGATTGACATACGAAGGAAAGGTAAAAGGTATGCGTAAGGAAAACTGGTATCCTTGATATGTTAACTTCTGAGACCAATTTGCCTTCACTGATATCGTTGACCCTCCATAAACCTACAAAGTTAAGATGGTAGGAATATATTAGTTTCTCCATGGTTTAGAGTAGAAGACCAACCTGATGCTAGAAATCAATATCTTGAGTGGGATGGTAAAGAAAGATACAAGAGACTACCTGTGGAACTTTAAACATGAAAATCTGGGAATTCAAAAAGTTCCCATCTTTGGCTTTTCCCACTTCGGCACTCATATCTTCTATATCTTCCACAATGATCAGTTGACTGTTATATGATCTTCCAGCAACATCCACCTCAATACCTAGAAGCAAACCCTGTTAGCCAAATCATGCTTCTTTTGAGAACATAATTAAGAGAAGAAGGGGTAAAAGAAACTTTAGACATTTACAAGTTTAGCACAATTACATAATTGGAAGATACCATCAGCACCATAGAATGTGGAAGTGGTAAATTTAGTTCTGTTATTCAATGTGCTTATACGATGCCACAAAATAGAACATTAGAGCTTACAAAATTTTTATTTGCTAGCTAGGTATAATACAAGGTATCAAGGTTGAAACTTCTATTAGCAGTTCCAAATGGTTGGCAAGAAATTGTCAGCAAAAAAGTTCAAGAAGTGAAAATGGTGATAGACAACAGAAAACATTTGAAGTATGATTATGATAATTTCACCACAAAGAAATTGTAAAAGAAGGGATAACCTCTCCTATCACGAGGACAGTCACGATCCAAGAAGAAGGTGTCTCGGCAGTAGTCAAAGAGGTTCTGTCTTTGTTCCTTTAATTTCCAATGTAATTGCAATGTTAACAGATGATCAGCACTCATTTAGGCTACTCTAGATGGCCCTTGGAATAGAAGAAGGATCATTGAGCATCCTTGCATCTGAATCTAATGTACTTTACTAATGATGTTGTAGAAAAGTAATTATCCTGTTTTTAGTAATGCATATATGGTAAGCTGCAATGGAACCAACTTATACAAACAATACTCTGGAATAGGTAAACACTGATCTTCTAGGACCATTTCTCCGCATGGATGTGAAGAAGTGATCCGGCAGCTCATGCTTACTGATTTTGCCTAATCCCTATCGAAGCTTGCTTGACTGTAAATTATCTTCTAAACTGGGAAAACAGATTTGTATTTACCACGTCCTGATAGCAAAGTTCCTTTCTCTGTTTTCTTCTCTAATCTGTTCATCAATTTTCTAACAACAACTTGCCTTAATCTTCTGACTGCTTGTCTAGTCAACGGTTCCAAGAACCAAGACAGCTTTGACTCCCAACACATATTAATAGAAAGCACTGAGCTGCATGCACATGGACGTGCTCTCGGATGCTAATTAACTTACATGATATAACAGACATTCTGTATGAACTCAACCATCCCATATATGCGACCGACCAGGCCACACTGGCAGTCCCATATTAAACTTATTAAGAAACGCTTCTCTTATCTTAGACCAATCTCGTAAAACGTTAAATTACAATATCAATTAATGTAGTCCACATCGAGGAAAACTCTTACATTCTCCCACTTAGGCTATATTAATTGAGGTATGCTTGTAATGTGCGCGCCTTAGGTCGAAAGATAGTGCTTAATAGTCGTGCTTATTACGTAAAGTCTCAAACACCCGAATCTTGGCGGTAATTGCATGTATACACATAGAGCTTTCCATGGTGATGAGTGCTTTCAACTTTATTGATATGGATTCAATATGGTAGTATGGCAAATGGATAACATCTCTCATAAAGAAGTCCATTTGTCGGTCGCTATTCTCTTACCTTAAGCATCACAAACTTGTGCCACTAGAGAATGTCTTTATGGTTTCAATAAATCTACATATGCCTTGTCCTTACAATTAACCTTTCTTTATATATAACAAGATATATGCACAAGGCTAATAACCAGAGATGCCCCTAGCCTTCACTCAAGATTTATACAATACCTTGAGACTTTATCAGCATAATTCAATATAATAACAACACATTCAAAAATATTTTATTGAATGCAAAAATTGATACATATCAAACCGTTACCAAATGTAACGAACACAGATGTAAATTTTATTACAGTAAAACCGAAATAGCTCCCACTAAACAAAAACATCTCATGATGCTCTTAAGCCCATATTAATGACATGTCATTCAAGAACAGAAGGTCAAAGTCCTTTAGTTAGTGGATCTCGCAACCATATCATTTGTGAAAATATGTTATATTATAACATTACCTTTCATGCCGTTTCTTTATGATAAAAAAATTTGACTGCCATATGTTTAGACCCCTTGAGACCTATGTTGTTAATAAAAATACCAAAAATTTATTTACTCAATATAACCATATGGGTCAATCCATAAAGTTAAATGCAATCAACTCCTAATGAGGTTCCGAAGCCTAATAACCCAAGTAATAGCCTAAAAGAATGTTACGACACTACTTACATAGTAGAAGATGACATGGAACTTTACTTACTACACTTCCCTATTATCGTAAATATGTATTAAATGTTATTGATCTCATGTCATTCTAGCAGTGGAAAGATTTACATTCAATATTCTTCATTTCAAGTCTTTGAATATGTCTATAAATCAGCATAAAATTTCTTGTTCTTTTTAAGTACCTTAAAACCTTCTTGAGTCCTAAATTTGACTAATATACGCCTAAGTCCCATCATAAAAGACGATATTTAGTCTAGTGCAAATTCGAGCATATATTATATTTTAAGTGCACTAACGCCAGGTCACCTTTGTTTAATTAGATTTTACCGATATACGAATAAAATATAATGGATTCGTCCATCACATTTAATGACGAGGACAATTCCTAATTTCTTGATGATGTATATTGAATATTTCTAAATATGATCGACAAATGTCCTCTAAAAGATAAATCTAATAAAATTCAATATATACGGCGAGAACAATCCTTACGAACCTCGTACAAAGGATAAAAGATACCTCAATGTTACTACTTGTAAGAAAAATGTCATATACATAAAGTATGAGAAAAATAAATTTCCTCCCATTGATCTTGCAGTATATATACACTAAATTACTTTGTTCCAATTGAACAAAATAACAACACTATGAAACTTTAATAATATTATTTGGAAACTTGCTTAAAACTATGAATAAGACTTTTCAGTCTATACACAAGTTTACTTGAAATATTTGTTGCAAAATCCTCCGGTTGCACTATATAGTTTTTATTATCAACGTGTCCATTTTAAAAATAGTACTATTTGACGTAACTCCATATCAAAAATGAGTTATTAATGTCACGTTCACTTTGAAAGAATCTTTAAAAATACTAGAAAAAAATATTTATTTCTTCACTATTAACTATCCACCCCTCTTTCAAAGTGAAAACTTTGGCTACCAATCTAACTTTAAACTCCACAATCTTTTTTTGAAAACCTTTAAGTTTTGTACATCTATTTGCAACTAATGAGCTTGTGATCTTTGGGCAAATCAAAAATTTTCCAAACAATCTTTAATATTTCATAGATTGCATATTATCTCTTATGGCATCTAATCACATACTTGATTGAGAACAAGAAATAACATTTATATAAGTCACTAAATCAACCATGTAGTTGATATTGCAGTCATGCTCTCATAGATAAATTATATAGTCTGATGATATAACTGACCGTCTTTCCCTAACAGATCTCTTAATACAACCACTTTATTAAGCACTTGAGAGGTTTAAGAAATTTCATCATAAACTATATCAAGTATTTGACAAATGATCCTTTAAGTTATACAACATTGCCATATTTGCCAAAATGCCCAAAGTCGCGAGTTAGGCCTAACAACCTTTAAGACTAATTCTAACTTTTCTTTAATTACGTATAGAAGTATAGTCATCAATAACTTTGTTGAAATAAAATTTGCATAGGATTCACTAAGATTAACTTAAATGACCTCTAACATGTGTGAACTACGTGATTTGTTGTTTTATTTTTATCTCGGTCATTTTACTTCCATTATAATTTATAGAAGTTTTTACATAACCCATAAGAGTAAACAGAATATCAACATTATCACATTTTCTACTCTTTCTTTAGACATGTGTGAGATTATTTCTTAGACCCGAAAACTTTTGCAAACAACATTTTCTACCATATACGAGATGTATATATGATTATGTTAAAAAATCCTTGCGGAAGTGTCCTAAATTCGGTATTAGACAAGACATAATTTCAAGCCACTGAGGCTTCCATAATCTTTTAGCAGTGCAGTCAGTTGGTAAACCACTTTTCAAATGTTCCTAAATGAAAATTTTCATAAATAACAAGCAAATCTGATTGCTATTTTACCAAATAGAAAATCCTATTTCTACTACTTAAAATTTGAACTGGTAGAAACCTCAATAATAGTTGAGGTACAAGTAAAAACCTTAATTACAGAAAATGTAACGGAAAAAACAAACAATGTATATAATTTGCATCATATGAGCATTGTGTAACTTGACGTACAAGTATACATCCAGAGAGTTACGTGCAAAATCATATAATTATCTTTGGGCAGAATACATGATATGCAGTTGTACACTCCCCACATGATAGTGGTTATGAGAATATATTCTAATCTTCGTGAATTCATCACCTTTGGGCATATGAACCATAGGATCAGTCACTCCTCCATCATACCATCATGTATCCCTCCATGAACTAATACACAATCACCTCCTTTGGGAGTGTGACAATACATTAGACCATGAGACATCTCAATCATTATACGAGACCGATATTTCTCAAGCGTCAAGTGTGCCGTTTGTGATCAATGCTGATTGAATCTTTGAAATTCTCTCTCATACTAGGGATATAAACTTCACATCTCACATACACTATATACATGTGATTTTAACTTTAGTAATAGAGGCAATATCATGTTAATTACACTGCTTTATCCATCTAGGAAAATCAATCATACATATATAAAGGACTTTGTTTTGATAGACTCCAATGAGATCACCGATCACGGCAACTTAAGAAACTTCTCATAACGTAAAAGAAAACGTCTCTTGTGCCAAATTACAGTTATTGGAACAACATAAAGAAGAATGATCAAAGGATCTCTCACAAGTTAATATCAATAGCAATACATGGTAGCCCAGTTAATAAATACGACAATTGATTTATTGCTTGATTTTAAGTAAGAAATTATCGTTGCATCAATCGGTGGCCTATTAATTGAGTCAAACTGCGGAACCAAATATCTAAATTATAACGGTAGATACTATTTCTCTGCGTAAATGTTGTCATACTTCTTAACCATAAAAAAAAAAAAAAAAGTTCAACTTGATAGACATTAACAAGTGACCAGATGAGTTTAGGTATAGTATCCAATAATTTAACTGGCATGCATTACCCACATTTAGCATATGTATTAAGTAGTATAATCAATTTGGTCACGAGTTCTTAAGACGTCCATCATTCAATGGTGATAAAAAAGAAACAAAAATGCATCAAAATACGTGTAAGGGAGTATGCTTGAGCAATAAAAGTTTCATAACCCCTTACTATTTCTCATCACCTCAATACATAGTTCAATTATTATACCATATGGTTTGTATCTCATTAAGCCGATTTAGTTCACAATAAAATTTAATTTTTATTAATAAATCCACACTTTAATAATGTTTATGTGATAACATACTAGTAACCAAAACACTGTATTTCCAAAATCACATAAAAATACAAGAAAAATACTCAAAAATACACTAAAAATAGATGTATTTAGGATTTTATCGTGTTTTTCACATCCATAAATTCATCAAACATATAAAATAAATACACTACAAGATAGAGGATGACCATACGAACTAGGCACCGCTGACCACACGTCGTCGGAGGCTCACGCGCCCGCATCACGCCCCCGCTTGAATGCGCGGCGGGCGGGCTCTATCTGAGCGTAAAGGCGATCCCGATCCGTCAGGCACGGTCCGACTGTTCCGCTCGATTATGCAGTCCCGGCCATCCCAGGATTGGCAGTTCGGGCGGGTTAACGGGTCGGGTCGGAAATCGCTAACGTCGGCACACGCGTGCGTCTCAGACGCCTTGGCGGCGTACGGCCTCCTCCGGGACAACGCCGCCCATGGATATGCTCGTCTCGACAAGCCTAGTCGAATTTATAATTTAATTTGATTTTTGTTGGACAAAAAATCACAAAATCTGAAAACTAGACAAAAATTCTATGCATGAGTTATAGGGTTATGATTTATACGATATTACATGTTATTATAATAGTGCAATCTCAAGATCCATGTGCTGAGCAAAAGCTTGGACACTGATTAGCTATATTAAACGTGGCACGATTTGGAATGCGTTGTTAGCAATGCGGAAGCGGAAAATGATGATTCGCCTTAATCCTTATATGTGCCATAGTATGTTGGTACCCGATAAGATGGCGTAGTGCTGCGAAATCTGTAGTGGGTTATCGATTTAGGTAGCGTGCACATCGTATGGGAACAAGCCCCACGCGATCAACTGCGTGAATAAATGTACTGCTGCTCAGGAGAGTCCCACCCGCCATCACATGCCGATGAAAATACTAACATACGGCCTTTATTTTAGGAGGAGAACTCACGTCTGTGAAAAGTGAGCTATCGCATTAACAAGCGGCGTCTTAGAAGCGTGTGTAATATTCTCTCTAAAGCGTCCATGTCCTCGAGAAGGACGTGAGCTCTCCTGTCATGAAGTCGACCCTTCGCACTCGCACGTAATCAAACTAGCCTCCTGCTGGTCCCCCACGGTTCAACTTCTTTCTAAAAAGAGTGATAATTCGTACGTAGAAACCGGTTCAAACCGACCCAAAAAAAACTGGTCAAAACCGATATTCTTCTTTTCTCTTCTTGAAAGGAGCCAATCACGTGCTATTAGCAGTCCTCAGACGAATGATACCAAACCATTGTTTTACTCTGCGTTCATTTACATTTTCAGGGTACTTCATGTATATTAAAATGAGAGCCTTATGCACGTAGACATACGGGGTGCAACATGACGTTCTATATTCAAGCTAGCAAATGCATTCTCAACCTGAACGAACAGCTTCAAATAGAAAAATATTTCTATGTGAGCTCGAATTTAATATGGAGGGATTCAAAAAATCGGTTCATTACTCGGTTGGTGCAACTTTAAAAGAATTGGATGCTCTAAGGTTCGGATCAAATTAAAAGCTCTGGCTATCTTTTTAACATATAGCATCAAATAAGAAAATGCATGCTTAATGACGTAATTCTTTGTGATCCATAAAAGCAAGAAACTATTGAAAGAATTGTATAACGAGCATTGTATTTATATTAAATCTTGGAAGGAACTCATCCATGACCAATACACTTTCTTTATAAATGTAATGAAGTGTTGACACATAAATTCAAATATACTTTTATAATTTTTGAATAATATTCCAAATTTTAACATGCAATTTCACTTTTGTTTAAGCAAAGTGGCGCCATCACGTGCGCATGCTTGAAGCGCCCCCAGCCCCAACGATCGATCCCCAACACCGATTACGAGGTATGTGGTTTGTTACTAAATGCTCAATTTTGCAATTGCGTTAAGCAAGATCTCTCCTAATTCTCCATCGCCAGTAACAAAGCGGTCTTAATTCCTTATTAGTGAGATACGTGTAAGATAGCTTTTTGAGTTGGCTAACTTGGTTCGAGCCCTTGTTTTCATCTTTCAATATCATCCCCGACATAAGGAAAGAGAGGATGTGATTGATATTTCTGTACGTTCGGAACAGGCTGGGCCTATCTAAAAACTGAACACACCCCTCATTTTCTCGGCGATAATATCCTAAATTACTAATGACTCATTCGGATGTTCAAGCTTTAGAGTTATAATGTGACATGAGGATGAAAACCCGCGCCATGATTAAATTGATCTTTCCGAATGTAATGAAGAAAGCGGTAATTGCAAATCTTTTAAGGGGATCGGTCATTATATTTATAGTAAATTTCCGATCGCATCGAGATGGAAGAATTACTTTATCACGAGTTTTAGCTGAAGATGAATATGCAATCCATAATATTAATTGGGGTCTCCTCTTTTCTTTCGTCCTTTTGGCTCACATGAGAAAATCTACAATTAAAAGAGAAAAGAAAAACTTGGAAAGGAAAATGTTTTCGCTACCCTATCATTGGACACGGACTACACACTGCATGCGTGACGTGACGCAACGGAGCAACGAGACAAGCGAATCACAGAATGCTGCCAAGTCGGTTGGATCGGGGACCGAGTTGCTCACTGAGCCAACCCAACGCGTCCAGCGTCCTCCTCTCCTCCCACTTACGCATTCTTCTGTCTCCTACTCTTTTCGCTCTCCCAACTGTCTAAAATCATGCTTTCGGCAACATTTTGAAGGCAAAAGGGGGGCTGGGGTTACAGCACGAGGGTCATTTTGCACTCTCCATGCGGGGTATTTGAATGAGCTTTCAAACCACCCGATTCTTGGTGAGGTTACACCTTAACCAATACCAATACCAAGGATCAAGGGCTGTCTCCTCGAAAGAGTTGGGATCCATCGCTCTCCCAAAGTGTCCTCATGCTCGGTCTCAGCGGGATGGTTTTGGTTCATCTAGGACCGACCCCACTCCCCTTCCTTTTTCCTCTTCCCCTCTCCCATGTTTTCATGAATCCCTCTCTCTCACATCGCCCACAGCCGTTGTTTACCGCTTGTAGATCCATCATCCATCCGCTTGCGGACATAGTTTTCTCGACATCCACGCAATTCCTAGACGTAACGAATTATCGTTTTGTCATTGAGTGTCTTCAAATCACTTCTTAAGCAACTAATGATTATCAATAAATTCACTTCTTCTAAGAGACCCCATCATTATTTATTAATGCTAAGGAGAGGTATAATCTCGCTAAATTATGCATATTGATTCGCCGGAATAGTGCACTTGGCTTGCTCTGGTCCAAAACATGATCAATTGTTTAAGCTCTTGGAGCCGCCACAATCCAGTAGGTTGTGAGCAGGAGACTGTTCTAGACCGAACTCTGATAGAAAGACGCATCACTTTCGATGATTGATTGCCAGTATTGCAGAGTAGGCTTCCCACGATATTTCCACTTAAGACGCCATTCATTCTTAGAATGCACACGTTTCGAAGGCCTGTGACTCCTATCTTTTGAGCTTCGATTTTCGAGGATGATTATGTTGCCCGGTTTCGGCCCGTAGTGTTTTGTCCATTCTTCTGATTATTTTTTCACAGCAAAAAGGAATTCGAGTATCGTTCTCTCACTTGTGAAGAAAGAAATGGACAATGCTTGGTGGGCAACCACCCTAAGGAGAATCCATCCGACCCTTCCTCTATGAAGAAAGTAACGAGCAAGAATAAGCCAAAAGAAATCTTCAAACACCCCTCTCCTCTCCTCCTCTCGCCTCATCAAGAGAAAAGGACACAAAAAAGGACCCCTGCCCATTGCTCCCAGCTCACGACGTCCCTACCCATTTCCATGTTGTGATGCAAAATGAGTCTTGTTTGTTATCTCTTTTATGTCTCCAACCCTTTCTTGTTACCTAGAAGGGATTCACCAACTGCCCATGCCATAGGGAGACAATGATGAAAGGAGACCAATAGAAGAGGGAGGTGGGTGGGACACCATCCTTCATTACACTAAAATTATTGAATGAAATTTGAATGTCACTGATTTCGTTGCATGTACGTTTTATTCTCTGTTGAACTTTTGCGTACGTGAGTGGGTTCTTGGTTAGAGTAACGATGCACATGGTATGGGAACGAGCCCCACGCGATCAAATGAGTGAGCAAATGTACTGCTGCTCAGGAGAGCCCCACCCGCCATCACATGCCAATGAAAATGACGTACGGCCTTTATTTAGGAGGAGAACTCACGTCTGTGGAAAGTGAGCGATCGCATTAACAAGCGGCGTCTTAAGAGCTCGTGTAATATTCTCTCTAAAGTGTCCGTGTCCTCGAGAAGGATGTGAGCTCTCCTGCCCAGCATACTCTCTGCTTCTGCTCTTCTCCATCCCAGCACACTTCTGTCCTTAATATGGATAGAGGTGCCTGCCTACTTCAACGATTTAATTCGCTCGTTGCTGCCCAGCGTGCACGCCAAGAAAATGAATTCAACTTGAGTCTCACGTAAGTAGTGCAATTGTTTTATCGCCAATTTTTTGGCTCTTATGTATATTTTATTGTCTTCAGACTTCAAGAACGGCAAGACTATGTGCGACGATACAACCTGGCAGAAGAACGTCTGAACCGCGTCCTTAATAGGATAAGGGGAGACGAATATTTGGTCCTGTCTTCTTTAGCCCAAGCCACAGCATTCTTATCATTGTGGGGGAGACTTGAGCGAAATCGCGGTGAGTTGCAAAGCGTCCACATTAGTATCGGCAACGTGGCGGCCCGGGAGGAGATGCGCCGCCAACTAGAAAATCATAATTTCGTGCTTGAGGACACCGACATGCATTTCCGCCTACCGCCCCCAGCCCCACAAGCCCCACAAGACCCACCAGCCCAATAAGGCCGAGAAGCCTCATCGATGTCTAAAATTATTCAATGAAATTTAAATGTCACTGATTTCGTTGCATGTTAAGGCCAAGAAGCCTCATCGATGTCTAAAATTATTGAATGAAATTTGAATGTCACTGATTTCGTTGCATGTACGTTTTTTTATTCTCTGTTAAACTTTTGCGTACGTGAGTGGGTTCTTGGTTAGAGTAGCGATGCACATCGTATGGGAACAAGCCCCATGCAATCAAATGCGTGAACAAATGTACTGCTGCTCAGGAGAGCCCACCCGCCATCACATGCCGATGAAAATGACGTACGGCCTTTATTTAGGAGAACTCACGTCTGTGGAAAGTGAGCGATCGCATTAACAAGCGGCGTCTTAAGAGCTCGTGTAATATTCTCTCTAAAGCGTCCGTGTCCTCGAGAAGGACGTGAGCTCTCCTGTCATGAAGTCGACCCTTCGCACCTGCGAGGCAATCAGACTAGCCTCCTGCTGGTCCCCCACGGTTCAAGTTCTTTCTAAAAAGAGTGATAATTCGTACGTAGAAACCGGTTCAAACCGACCCAAAAAAAACTGGTCAAAACCGATATTCTTCTTTTCTCCTTGAAAGGAGCCAATCACGTGCTATTAGCAGTCCTCGGACGAATGGTACCAAACCATTGTTTTACTGAGTTCATTTACATTTTTCAGGGTACTTCATGTATATTAAAATGAAGCCCTATGCACGTAGACATATGTGTGCAACATGTTGTTCTATCTTCAAGCTAGCAAATGCGCTTTCTCAACCTGAATGAACAGCTTCAACTAGAAAAAATTTTCTATGCTAACTCGAATTTAATATGGAGAGATTTAAAAAATCAGTTCATTACTGGGTTGGTGCAACTTTAAGGAATCGGATGCTTTCTAAAGGTTAGGATCAAACACGCCGGCTGTCTTTTTAACATATAGCATCAAATAAGAAAATCATGTTGCTGACGTAATTCTTTTCTAATAACAATCCGTAAAGCGAGAAACTATCCAGAAAGAATTGTATAACGAGCATTGTATTTATATTAAATCTTCGGAAGGAACTCATCCATGACAAATATGCTTTCTTATATAATGAAGTGTTGATACGTAAATTCAAATATGTTTTTTAAAATTTTTTGAATAATATTCCAAACTTTAACATGCATTTTCACTTTTGTTTAAGCAAAGTGGCGCCATCACGTGCGCATGCTTGAAGCGCCCCCAGCCCCTACGATCGATCCCCAACACCGATTACGAGGTATGTGGTTTGTTTACTAAATGCTCAATTTTGCAATTGCGTTAAGAAAATCTCTCCTAATTCTCCATCGCCAGTAACAAAGCGGTCTTAATTCCTTATTAGTGAGATACGTGTAAGATAGCTTTTGAGTTGGCTAACTTGGTTCGAGCCCTTGTTTTCATCTTTCAATATCATCCCCACATAAGGGAAAAGAGGGATGTGATTGATATTTCTGTTCGTTGAACAAGCTGGGCCTATTTAAAAGCTAAACACACCCCTCATTTTTCTCGGCGATACTATCCTAAATTACTAATGACTCATTTGAATCATTATAGCGTGTATTGTGTCGGATGTTCGAGCTTTAGAGTTATAATGTGACATGAGGATGGCTGGCAGCTCATGATTCGCCGATTCTCTTCGAATGTCTAATGGCGAGTAATCGCAAATCTTTTCAAGGGGGATCGGTCGGTATATTTATAGTAAATTTCGTAGCATCGAGACGGAATAATTACTTTATCACGGTTTTAGTTGAAAATGAATATATAATCCATAATATTAATGGTGTCTCCTCTTTTCTTTTTATCCTTTTTGCTCACATAAGAAAATCTACAATTTAAAAAGAAAAGAAAAACTTGGAAGGAAAATGTTTTCGCTACCCTATCATTGGGCACGGACCACACACTGCATGCGGCCAAACGTGACGCAGCGGAGCAACGAGACAAGCGAGTCACAGAATGCTGCCAGGTCAGTTGGATCAGAACCGAGTTGCTCACTGAGCCAACCTAACGCGACCAGCGTCCTGCTCTCCTCCACTTACGCATTCTTCTGTCTCTTCTCTTCGCTCTCTCCCAACTGTCTAAAATCTTGCTTTCAGCAGCATTTTTGAAAGCAAAGGGGAGCTCGGGTTACAACACGAGGTCATGCTTACGGACATAGTTTTCTTGACATCCACGAAATTCCTAGATGTAACGAATCATCCACGAAATAAGCTATGTAACAGAAACAGATAATCTCGACGCTCATAAAAAATGGTCGCATTGTGGTAATAAAGAAGAAGAAAGAATGGAATCTGGGTAATGAAAGCCTGAAGAAATCCGGTGCTACTTGCAGTGCAGATGTAAAGTAAATCAGAAAATAGTACGAGATAATTGGCAGAAACATTCTCTAGAACACCAAATTGAAGCCGGCAAAGCATAGCGGAGGAGACAACAGACAACGCATCGAGCCACCTCTAAGATCACATTAGAAAAGTATTTTAAGATACAGAGTCAACATCAATGGCGCCATCAAACCAGTGGCCTTTGAACTCTCAAGAAGAAAAATGCCCCCTTGGATGCCGTTATTGAAATCTAGCTTTCATTTATCAACAAGTGAGGCATTGGAATTGAATTGCCTAAAATATTCTATTGTAGCGGATCACATGATTTCTCATTCCTAGTTGGTATAGTACTGGCACATCATTAAATAATATGGGAGACTGAAAGTGATTTGGTCTTTTGTCAGTATTAACATGCCAAAGATGACCTCGAGCCCATATCTTCACGTCTGTCCCTCCTCTGTATGCTAGCGTACACTATTCAAAAGCTAATGCCCTTTTGAAGTAACGTAAGTGGCTTCATCCTACGTATTTCATTTGTTAGTACAGATTGCTCAATCATCTCGAAGTCGACAAATAGCAAAATAAATGGTGCCACCCTCCAGCATGGGAAGGATTTGGAAGTTTCACAAAATCAAGGTCTTTCCAACAGCTAAATCAGAACATAAGCCTCAGTTTAGCTTGGATGTACTATCATCAGCAATTTTTTAATCTGTACAGCTTGCTGGATTGGTCTTTCACTTTGCTAGTTCAGGTGGATACCATGTCTTTGATAGTCCTCATTATGACCTAAAACATGAGTTGATTCTGGTTATTTTGGTTGGACATGGACAGAATAATGCGTTTATCAGTTCATGCTCTGAAGAAATGTAGTTGTTCATATTCAGACCCTTTATTCCGAGTGAGTAGCTCTAGAGGCATCGACTCCTTCCTAGCGATAAATCCTTATTGAATTCACGAGATATTTGAAGTGAGACATATATAGATGATGTTAACCATTGCCCTCGAAATGGAGAACTCATGACTCTAAATCAACTCCGCTCTTGCGAGGAGGAACATGACATCAAATCTTGAGAGACTAGAGTAGCATCATAGGTTCAAATGGATCACCAAACAAATGAAGAAGACAGAATGTGAAAGTAGAACTAACAGGAAATTGCCGGAACGTATTTCATCCTCATATATGATAACTGCAGAATTGATATCTAAACCATAGGGACAGTAGGCTTATTTTGAAGCTTGTCTTCGAAATTGGGACTATTTTCATACGATACACTCTGTTGAAATACATTCCTCACTTTCTTCGAGTTTTTATAGCACCAAATAAAATAGCTCCAAGAAGGAAGAAATTCTAATCTAGACTTTGATTTTCATACGACACACTCTGTTGAAATACATTCCTCACTTTCTTCTTTGAGTTTTTATAGCACCAAATAAAACAGCTCAAGAAAGGAAGAAATTCTAATCTAGACTTTGATCCCTGCAGCAAAGCTGAGTATGTCTTGTACAAGCTTAAAGAGATGGATAAAATAGCGGAAAAGGACATTGTTCTGATCTGCCAATTTGGCATTATAGACAACAGCAACTGCAGCAAAATCACGCTCCTCTGATCTCATGGAAAGTGACTGAACCCCACATTGACTAACAATTGACATGGCAAATTTCTACCTTCGCCTTCCTTGAAAAGCAATCCCTTGCTCTTTATAACCAGAGCGCAGGAACTGAAGGTTGGGTGACCTTTATACATCAAGTGCTACACCAGATGAAGTTGGATAAGGATTACTATTGGGAGCCATTCCCCATTCTCAGAAGAACATGGCAGAGACCTCGAACTGAAGCCAGCTATTCGATGATTGTTCCAATGGAATCAGCTCTCAGCTCCCCATCCAGATTCAAGATCAACGTATATAGCGTATAGAGGAGGACGGACATTCAATCCATTGTCAATTAGTTGTATATGCAATCAGTTTAGACAACGTAGCACCTGATCTATTAATAGACCACAGAAGCAACGTCTACTGGTAGCTATTCTTTCACACAAGGAACCGCACAAGATCTATTTTAGAATATCACTGCTGTTTTGATTCTCATGCGTGCTCTCTGAAGTATAGGCTGTATGTGTGGTTTTTACAGATATGTAGAAGGAGAAGCTGTCTTGCATACAAAGACATGTTACCCGCTCATAAATTCTCTAGTCACTTTTAAAGAGTAGAACTATGAGGCAAATGATTATGAAGAGGTTTGTGCTATATAATACATAATTATCTCTCTGTCCAGGATGTGTCACATAGAGGAAGCCCCAGTTTCATGAAGCACCTCACTAGATGCAGCAGAGAAGTACAGTCTAGAGACATAATTTTTCCTTATACAATAAGATCTCCATGTTGCTGTTGGACTAAGTGAGGACAAGATCTGCACTCTAATTACATGAAAACATAGTAATTATGAAGTCCTGTCATCTCTCTGTCACTCTACTATTTTAACTACAGTCTTATTAGAATTTTAATTTGAGTATGATTCGCTAACACAAATTGCTGTTAGATCCATTCACTTTCCTTCTCAGAATTCCAAGATATGCACATAGTTGGATAGCTTTACCTTAAACAAGTCATTTATCATTTATTAGTCACTGCATTTTGAAAGATATGATATCCAAACTCATGAACAATCTTCGTACTCACATTTCTTCAAGGCTAAAAGTCCCAGAGTTAAACCTTGCAAATTTAAAGACTGAGCGAAAAACAAGATAGAAGTTGTCAGAGTCTAATGGCATATTTCCATGAATAGGCATGTCATATGTTCCTCAGAGCACCGAGACAGAGGGTTCTAATAAATGATCCTAAAAGTTGCCCTATAATCTAACTAGACATCAATCTTTTGCAATCTTTGTTTTCAGAACGATGAAAGTACAAGACTAAGCAAGGAAACAAGAAGAAAGACATGAATTCATGATCCATCGTGAGCAATTACAGAGGCATACCGGCAGAAGCTACAAAGAACTTATATATGGCTAGATTAAATGAAAATAATTAGCAGTAACACTTTTTCTTCTACAACACAGAATTATGGACACTTGGCCATTCTCTTGAAGAGTTGCCTGAATACCATTTGATTTATCCTGATTACTACTTTATATTGCTTGAAACATAGAAGTTTATTGGATAGGAGGTGCAAAGTGGCAGCAAAACATGGGTTAAAGAATTCTGTTTTCTATTCAATTTCTTACAAAAATAATGCAGCATGAATTTCATAAAACAAGAATTGCAACTGGGGCTTCATCATCTGTGTTTTCAAAACAGTTACATAGCTTGTGCTTCATAATTCCTCTTTAATTTACTTCACTACTTCCCACCGACAATTTACGTAAAAAATTTTCAGGTAACGATGACTAGATAATCAAAGCTTACATATCCAATACACAATCACTTACCGCCAGCTAGAGGATAATCAAACACAATATTTTGCAAACTATGTAGTCTCCACCTTCTGTATCATACCTGAGATCCTGTTGACGGAAAAGAGCAAGACATAAAATACTGTCTGGGATCCAATAACCTACAAGCAGTAAGAAGACGAGACACAATAGATTAATTGATATAAATTCATGCACAGTAGAAAGTACCTCTCTCTGATGTCCCTGACACTCTCAATAAGTTCAATTAATTGTTGCATCCTAATATTTTTTTCGATTCTCCTTGATATCTAATATGATAGATGAGACCTTTGAGATGGTCATGAGTTCTTCTTCAATCTTCTTTAGTTGCTCATCAAGCCCCTCCAGAAAATCATTGAAGGAAGAAATTCTATTCAACCTATCGACCACGTGATTCTCAATATTTGTGCTGGCACTGATAGGTTCCTCGATATGGTCTGCATTATTGTCAAAAGCTAGATTTCCTACAGGACTTAGAGAAGCATCCAAGTCTGTCCTTTCACCCTTTTCTGAAATGTCAGGATCAAAACTTTCTTTCTTGTGTACAACTTCCAAAATGTCCTGCTTTGGGACACTATATGAACTGGATTGGACATATTATTACTGCCAACTTCAAGATCTGCAGCCACATTTCCGATAAGCTGAGACTCTTTAATAGATATTGCCTGGAAAAAAATCGGTTTTGCGATCACGATTCACAATACAGGATTTGGGTTAAGGACCAGAATATGTACCAACCAACCAATCGATGGAAAAGGATGGCAAGGAACAATGACTTTAAATGGCACGGACCAGAAGAACCAACATATAAGAGTGTCAAAGTCTTATATCAACTACAAAGAGAATACTAAAGTGGCCATGCCAATAGACCAAGAAAGTAAGTGCAAAGAGTAGCATAGCACAAGAGAAAGTGTGACTCCTTTAGCAAAAAATAAGGATCAGACTTATGTATGCATAACAGTAACATACCTCATTTAGCTTAGCCGAGAGTTCGTCCAGCAACCGAATCCGGCTATTTGACTTCTCCAGAGCCTGCATTATTTTCTTCTTCTGAAACAGCAGTTCCCTCGCGTCATTTTCCTTCCCTGTTTGGACATTGATGGATGCCTGTCGCGAAGCTTCTCTGCGGCCTCGGATAACCGCAATAGCCGCAATCTTGCATTATTTGCTGAATGAGAAACCATAATCATTCAAGACCTCCGAAGTACTAAAACATTGTATGGATGAATTAAGAAACGAACTGAGACTATATATTGATGTCAGGATTCACAAGGGAAGGAAGAACATCCTACTTCTTCATCAGGGAGAAGGAAATACAAAGACAAGAAAGTGAATGATATAGGAGCACATCCTACTACTTCATCAAGTACTCCGATCCAAAACTTGAAAATCACAACGGCGAAACAAACGGATTACATCTACAAGGCAATACACATGATCAACGGATGTATCAATGCCCTACTATTGCACCTAAACACCCTTGTCGTACTTGTGTCTTAAAATGCAACATTGCATTTCCTTTTTGGCATGATATTTGAGAACGTTCCTCGAAGTATTCTTCTGGTCCACTGACTACTGACAAGGCCAAAAAGAACAACAGCAACCCGGTAACCCATCTCCCCTGTCCAATCAAGCTTCCTCATAGACCCAAATTCTTACCGACAATTTAGCCGACGACATCAGAAAAGAAATGGAAAAACAACCCAATTTCGCATAATGGGCAACGAAATTTCCTCGAGGAAGAATGTGAAACAGCCTAAAAGCAAACTCCATCGCCTTATTTCCCCCACCCCCAGCATAGCAAGTGTACTCACCTAAAATTATCCCAATTAGCTACCACCCAAAAAAAAAAAAAAGGTGGAACTTTTCCAGCGAATATAATCGCTATCAGCGAACCGCACAACATCGAGGCGACTCTCCTATCAATCGAACTCTATACTCCACAAGGGCCGCGACCCAATAAAGAAGTGCTCGAGGGCAATCAATGTGGCCGAATTACGAGCCAGCCGTCCGTCCACATTCGAAATTGGACATGACAGACACCTTTTGCTCATGTGGGTGCGTGAGACAGAGAAAGATAAGAAGAGGGAGATACCTTTGGTCCGGGTGGTTTCTGCCTCCGCGTGGAGCTGATCGAGCTGAGCGCGCAGTTGCTCCGTGTCAGTGGCGCGGGCGGAAGCGAAACACACGGGTCTCGACGAAGGCCGACAGGCGACGAGCGGGGGCACGTTTCCGCACCGCAGCATCATCTTCCTCTCTGTTTCGTTCTGGCTCGCCAAATTGGGATTTTCTCGCTTGGGAATGCTCCTAATCTCTTTAGGAGAGCCCCATCAATTATCCCCCCAACAACAAAAAGATAAAAATGCGAACTTTAGTCGTTTGTCCCAAAAAAGAGATCGACTTGTTCCGTTCGGCAAGAGTCAAAATGGAAAAAGCTTTTTCCTCAAGACCATTCATAAACTATCTTGGACCATGAAAATCCCTCTGCAGTTCAACTGTAAAATACAACGCATGCGGTGTTGGGAAACTGATATTCCTCCTCATTATATACCACTGTGGAAATTAGCTTAAGTGGACAAAAATTATGAAGGCGCGTTCCCTTGTTATTCGCCTTCGATCGCGAGTTCGGAAATGCTTTGCCAAAATGGGGCTTTGTGAAAACAAGGGGGGGTCTTATTTGACTGACATCTTGGCGACGTGTGATTAGGGGGCTCGACGACTCACCGACAACACCGACCGTAGGTGTGACTTTCGAATCGGACGTTTCGTAACATGTTGAATTTCTACAGACAAGGTTGCTAATCTTATGTGATTCTGATTATTTCGCCTCGAAAGGTCACCTTCGGAGGCAGATTTACTGTCCTTTAAAATATTGGAAAGAACTGATTTGATTACTATTTGGGCTGCTTTGTTCACTTCTAAAAGAAGATATAACAACTAATAAAAATTGCCACAAAAGATGCAAACTTGAGGTAGATAAATTTTCTCTTAAAAAAAGGTTAAAAAGGCAAAAGGATTGTTGCCATTTTATGTTATTAGAGGCAAAATATTTGACATTAAAATGTTTTCATTAATAATAATAATAATTTATATATAAACATCTATGTAAATGATGGAAGTATTTTCATTAATTCATTTTTATAGATGATACAAGAAATTATTTTCAGAAAAAACATTTTCCAAATCATCTATTTTCCGTGAAACAAACGAAATTTCGACATATAAATTAGAGATGGACAATAATCTATCATTACCTAATTAAATTGCTATGAGTCTCACTCCACTTTTATCAGTTGAGCCACAAAATGGTCAAACTTATATTTAGAATCAGAGGAATGAGCAATTAGCGCATGCCCTACACACACCAGACATAGGATTAAAGTCGATAATCATTCTCAATCAGTGCAAATAGAGTATGCCACGGAACTGCATTTAAGCTATAGCAAATGGGATACTCCAAGCACACACCAAACAGTAGTGGATGCTTTTCTGGAAATTCAAGCCAATCGATAGAGGCATGATATGCTTATGTTCTTAATACTGTTGGAGTATTTGCAGGCGGTATTGCCGACGATGGATGATCCCGTCTAGTGTGAGAAATCAAATTCATTGATCATTTGAGCAACCTTGTGTCCTGATGTTGTATTGAGTTTACTGCTTAAGTGGGTAGATGAATCTTGTTCCATTTGTGAAATTCAATGTGAATCCCAAAGTGTAGGTAATGTCTGCACGACACTTTGCTTGGAGTATCCTATTAGCTTTAGCCTAAATGGGCATACTCCATTTGCACTGATTGAGAATGATTATCGACTTTAATCCTATGTCTGGTGTGTGCATGCGCTGATTGCTCATTCCTCTGATTGTAAATATAAGTTTGACCATTTTGTGGCTCAGATGACGGAGATCTAAGCTTCAGTTTTAAGGATTCGAGTTCGGTTCTTCATTCAAGCATTTTGTCAAACGGTTGATGTGCGATTCTGAATACCCATTCCAGGTTCGGATTTAACGTCGTTCGTGGCGTAACCCCAGCATATTAAGCTCCAAACCAACGTTATTGGCAACAAGTCAGTTTGGGTCTTGTACGGTTTGCTCAAAATCTCGTCGGTTTGGTCTCACCTTCTCGAACTTAATGAGCTAGGGAGAAGCGGAGAGTTTCCGGGTGCTACCTGGTTCGGGAGCTTGCTGCGACGGACGGCGACGGGCGAGTTGGCTTCTGCAGAAAGTCGAGACGATTCAGACGAACCACCGGCGAAGGGGGAGAAAATCTCTCACTCTCGGTCTCTCTCTCCGAATGTACCCTTCCAAGAAGTACCCCTCTCACTCGCTCCTCTCTCACTTTTAAGCACCGGAGCGCATGGCCTCCTGCCACGCCAGCCATTGCTGCCGGTCTACCCCCCGACCACCGACTCCGGTGCGACGCTCGCGCCTGTCTCCCCTGTGCCATCCTTCTGTTCGCGTACGTTGTTCTCTTTTCTGCAGAATGCCTGAGGGAAAGTGAGGGAGAGGAAGAGAAGGCTGGGCCGGCCTAGGTGAAGAGAAAGAGAAAGAAAAAGAAAGAGGCCGGGCCGACCTGCCCCGGCCCAGTCTCGCTTTTCCCATTTTTTTTTCAATGAATTTCTTTAATTAATTTTTTCTTTAAAAATTTCTATTACTATTAATGCAAATGCTCTGAATATCTGCATGTCGTGCAATTTAATGGAAATTATTTTTCCTAGAGGTTAAAAATCAATCCCTAATTTTCTGTGCAATTAATGAATGATTAAACGGATCGCCAAAATTTAAATGTTAATATACTACCAACAGTTTATTCACCCTTACCTAACTCTTTTGAAAATCTGATAAAATGGAGAAAAAATTTGTTCTTCTTTTTTCAGCAGAACCAGTAGAGTCGTCCATCATAATGATTTTTTGCCAGAATTGCTACCTATAATTTCTTTTGAAAGACTCCATCGATTATCCCCCAACTAAAGGTGAACTTTAGTTGTTTGTCCCAACTAACGAACAAAGTCAAAAGAGAAAGAGAAGAGGATCAAAAGCCTGCTTTGCCATTATAAACCAAATGTATAGACAATAATGTGGGATTTCATTCATCACTATCAAACCTATACCTATATACATTGTCCCTAGGGTTTACTTACACTTCTCTTTCCCCTCTTCAGTTTAACTACAAAAGAAAGGGAAAAAAAACCATGAGACACTCCAAATTATATTTACTGTAATATATTTGTATTAAATCTTTTTTATGATATAAAGAATTTAAACTTTTATCAATGTAGCACATTTACCTTCCGTTAAGTTTATGTTAAATGATTTTTTTTTTTTTTTTTTGTAAAAACAATGCCCTTTTTATTTGACAAAATAGGAGAACCGTCATAAGGGATCTGATTTAAGTTACCATCAAACCGTGCCATCGCGATGAACATTAACAAACTCATCCCCTCCAAGATTAGAAGGTCAATAAGAGACGTGAATGGTTTACAGAACCCAATCTCTTTCAGAAAAAGAATCCACCGATCCTTTCCTCTGATGGCAACGTCGTACAGCACAATGGATCTCGGTTTGTACTTTTGTGCACGTGTCTTTCAAGAGTTTTTAGTTTTGTACTCTGCCAATTGCGACGACCCTTTTTGCACCACTCGCGAATGGGACCAAAATCATCAATCAATCGTGCCCAAAGGATTGCGTGCGCTTCCGTCCTGTCATTCTTGAGTTGATTTTGCTCGAGTGGGAAGTGTGCAAAATCTGGAATCCGAGGGCAGTAAAGTTGTGGAACAAGGTCGAACAATATATTGCTCGAGTCCCAAGTACCTTAACTTTGGTATGTTAGGCAGGTAACAAGGTGGGTGAAGGATTGAACTGCTTGATTAAGGCGAAAAAAAGACACTGTTAAAAAATCATCATTAGAAAAGAGTAAATCGTGGGATTGGAAAAAAAAATTACCCTCATATGCATATACATGACATATGAGGTGCATTTGATTCGATATTTTAAAAGTTCCTTAAGGTCCCGAAGGTCATAAGGGAAAGTTTGGGAAGTTTGATAATCATTCCCAATGGGTTTTAAGATAAAAAGTTAGTATTGGGAAAGCTGAAGATTTAGGACCGGCGGAGAATTACTTAGGGCTTTTAGTATTTTCGGAATGTTGAAATAATGATTAAATGATCTTTTTTTTATTCCAAAACTACACTCACTAATTTTTTAGTTTTCTGATTTTGCCCCTTGTTAATACTATTCATTTTTTTTTTTGTGAGGGTGGTTGGCGAGAAAGAAAAATTACAGCAAAAAATTTGCAAAAAAATAAAATTACTGCTACTTCATCAAAAGTTGTTTTACAAAGAGGTCTTCAAAATGCCGAACTAATCTATCATTATACTGTCCCCAATATATATGGAGAGTTTGAGTTTTTCTTAGGGTTTAGCTGGCTGGCAAAACATGACAAAAGCATCCTTTGGGAAAATTATGTCTTCAAGATCCTTTTTCCACAAGACGGTCTCAGATAATATATACCCAAAAAAAAAAAAATAAGAAGTAATTACGATCGTTTGCTTGGATCATGAAAAAGAGGATGCAATTCATTGACTAACTGTCATTACATGGTCGATTGAGTTGACGAGAATGTCAACAAACTCGTGCTTCAGCTCACTCAAGTCCTGCAAAAGATGATTATTCCACTGAAAAATCGTCAGACTGATTTAACAACAATACTTGCCTTTTCGCAGTCTCTAGGGTTCACACATTATGCGATGAGAAGAGATACAAACTACCCTTCATCGGAGAGGATACTCACAAAACAAGTTTTGCTTTGTTTTGCTTTGTATTTTTGTGTTGTTCGAAATATTTCATATTGTGTCTGACTACGAAATTCACGTGCTTTTTATTATTATTATATATATTTAATTCTCTTTTCATTTATTAATTTAAACTTTTCAAATAAGCATTTTATTATGGCATTAAAATTAAATTCTACGATTTCTAAATCAGATATGTTAATGATGGAGAATCGAAGAGGGGGATTTATATGCAGCTTCCACCGGAGATCTTCTATCTACTTAGAATGCTGCACGAGAATCTCTCGATACCCGCGGGGTTGATTGATGGGACGAGGCATCATCATCTTCCACAGATCCCAGATCGATGATTCATGGGCGGGATGTGGGGCGCGAGCGAAGGAGGCGTGAGAGAGAAATAGGACGGAGAGTGAAGGACGGACGCCACGTGAGTGACGTGCGGTCAAATGGCGGTGCCCACCTCGATCGACGCTCGCACCAGCCGCAATCTTGGAATCCCACTCGGCCCCGCACTCGCCGGTCGTAACGTGCGACATCATCTTTCTGCTGGTGTTCTGTATCGCCGTGAAACCCTAATTTGTGTATTCCGCTTCGAATACTCCCCCATCCCCGCACGCGAAAGGGAGAAAAAAAGAAAAAGAAAAAGAAAACGTGTTTGAAGTTTCAACATACATTTGTATCGGCATATAGGAAGATACAAGATAGACACGCATCCACGTTTCAGAGGCAATAGTTCACTATATGCAGAGTTCTCCATGGTAATCAGACGCATGAACTAATTCGGGGCTATGCTAAATTGCAAAATGTACGTATTTGTTGTCCTTTGCTTAGACCACCGGAATAATGCTAAAGTTACGGCGCTAAACTTCTCTAAACAGTGTTCCGATTGACGGATTATAAAAATATGAACATCATCCATTCTTGTATTAGTTAGGTTTGCATGTAGTGGGTGTTTATAACCTATCAATTGAAGGCTTTGGAGAAAGTCTCTCCTCCATACGTGATCGAGAAATATAGCCCATTAGGAATATACTCCGCTTGCCTTTTGCTCGAGTTGCTAACTGTAGATACAAAAAATTATCTATAGAAATATTTATAAAATAATGTAACAAGATATAGTCGCGTATTTAAAAAGCAGATTGTGTTTAAACACTCAATGATAGTCAGACACATTACTGTTTCAATTAATTCGAAATTCTCTTATACCATTCAAGCGATCACTTGCTTTAGACCAATTATTTGCCCCTCCACCTCTCTCTCTCTCTCTCTCTCTCTCTACCATCCTTTTCACTAGAACAAAGGCAACCTCAGCCAAAGCTCCCATCTGATACTTCTTGCAACACCATTGCAGCTTCAACACACACCTTTTCTCTCTCTCTCTCTCTCTCTCTCTCTCTCTACTCTTTCTTCTAATTCAACTCATAATTTCCAGCTCCTGTCTTTCCACCATGTCTGAAGGCAAGAGCAATCCTTATAATATTTTTGATCCTTTCAACGACAGCTTCTCACCTTTCCGTACCTCTAATGATGGTAACTATCCCTTCTTCCACAATAATCATCCTCAGCAACAACACCTACTAGAAGCTACACAAGATCATTCATCAGCGCCCTTGAACTCTACCTTCAGAGCCTTCTTAGATGGTTCCATGGATTACAACACTCTCTCAAGAGCCTTTGACATGTCTTGTTGCTCATCCTCTGAAGTAATTAGCACTGACGATTCGAGAAAGGGTGCATCGATCTTGAGCAAGAATAACAACCAGTCAACCCCTAAAAATTCTTCATCGGCCCTGTCTTCATCGTCCGAAGAGATGGCAACCGTCGGATCGGAAGACAAAGACAAGGGCAAGATCATCCAAGATGAGCAATCAACAGGATGTCATGAAGATCATGACCGAGAAGAGAAGTCTAAAAATGGGTAAGTTTCGAGTCGGGTCCGTTTCATACTTGCTTATCTTTAGCAGATCTAGTCCCAATTTGATTCTGGGTGTGAGAAAATTTTGTGCAATTTTTCAAAGCAAGAAATGCCTAATTTTTCCATCAGAGTCAGAATATTTATTCACTAATTTTTTTCATGTGTGTTTTCGAATGGTTTTGGTCGGTAATACATGTTCACAACATCCAAGTGAAACGAAGTTGAAGGCTGATCTTGATTTTTTCTCTTTATTGACTATTTCATTAAAAATAATGAAAGAATAAATCCAATGTACGGATGCCCATCAATTTCTGCGGATCTCAAGGTGGAGATGGACGGAAGCTATAGAAACCCTAGTTTAGATGCTCAAGCTGCTGTTTAATGACAGCGAAAGCTACAAGGAGAAGTCCATCAAGAAATATACAGAACTTGGTTAATAGAACTCAGCAAAATGCAACACTGGGTATATCTGATCATTTAGTTTGCCTGATAAACTCTGCAGGGACAAATCAAAAAAGAAAGAGAAGCGACCGAGGCAGCCTCGGTTTGCTTTCTTGACGAAAAGCGAGATTGATAATCTTGAAGACGGATATAGGTGGAGAAAATATGGACAAAAAGCAGTTAAAAATAGCGCTTACCCAAGGTATGATTTCCGGTCCAATTCATTTGCTTTCTTTCATTATGCAAAGATGTTAGAAGTTACATTCTACATTAACATTTATACACAGATCTTCATGAACACTCGTATCTCCAACTTCATTCTTGAAAAAAAAAAACAACTTCTTTACCTTCAGATCATAGTCCATCGTTCCTTTTTTACTTAGTTTCTGGGAAGTACAGTTAAATTTCAAAAAGTGACAATGGTTTGGCAAGTTAGTAATCTTTAATACGTTTGCAAATTCCGTGCTTCTTGGTCAAAAATCATCTTTGAAATCTAGTTATCTACTGCATCTTTTCGGCAATTCATGATCACAATTTAGCATTCAAGTATGTTTATTTTCTGCCTTGATAGAGTAGGGATCTCGAAGCAAATTAGATTATATCTTAAGGTACTTCTTGTTTACATGGTTTCTACGTTCTCACGTTCTTTATAAAAGCTGTAATCTGCATAATTAGTGCTTCTTTGGATCAATACTTGATTGCCATTTTGAAGCCATTTAGGAGTATTTGAATTGATTATTCCTATCATGACATGATATGACCTACCTTTTGCTGTGATCAAAACCATTGCCCTATGATTGGAAGTAACCATAAACTACATGAGAGGGAATTTAAGGATTGATCGTCGAACAGCAATGTACGAGAGGGCATGAGCCTCTTTGCTGGTACTCTTTTGTATTGACTCGTTCATTGGCTTTAAATCCAAAAAACTGTATGAGAACTAAGGCGCATGGCTAGATACATCAGCACAAGACAGTCTAAAACTATATCACTTGTTGGGAGATGATAGACTGAGATTTTATAAATAAATACTATTATTCGTCATGACCCCACAATAATCTCTTTGAATTCTTCAACAATTGCAGAAGTTACTACAGGTGCACTAGCCAAGGATGCATGGTGAAGAAGCGAGTCGAGAGATCGTACCAAGACCCCGCCGTCGTGGTCACAACATATGAAGGCCAGCATAATCATCATAGCCCAGCAACTCTTCGGGCCAGCAACTTTGCCGGGATGTTAATGCCTCCGAATCTCCGATCAACGTGTCTTATGGAGCCTCCTTACTTTCAACAAGAGCTATTGGCTCAGTTACTCCAAATGGAAAACAATCGCCAAGACAACCCAATGTCCAAACTCTACCAAAACCTGGACCCCGATCTCCAGTTCCGACTTCCTTGAGAATCTATGTTTTTTGTAGCGAGGCGCAAGTGCACCAGTCGCAGAGAGAGCACCTTCGAGGACTCCCAATCTCATGTTGCTTTTGTAATTGTATTGCATCATTATGGACATGCTAATGTGCCTATCTCATTCCTATGTAAAGGAGTCCATTGTTGTATGTTCTTGAGCTGCACCTGACATGGTGAAAAACCAGCTTCTGATGCTGTGGAGAAAATAGCGGAACGTCGTGTCGTCTCTTACAAAGGAGAGAAAGAAGCCAGTCGGACTTTTCTCGTTCTTGAATTATGTTTGTTATGAATATATCTGTTGCTTGCTCTTTACCCTTGAAATGCACAGCTTTTCCAGGTATCCTGTCATATGAATAAACAATGATTGTTTCATCTATATGTTCCAACTCGTACGAAATCTTTGTTCACTCAATTACGCCTTGATATGCTGAGGCCCCACTAATCATAGACTGGCCAAAGCATGTGGAAAAATTGCAATGGCTAGATAACTGTTGACACGATACAGACAAACATATACACAAGAAAAAGCTGTGCATAAACAGAAAAATTGTTAGCGATTAGCATTACGTGGATAGTTTAAGGCAATTTATAGAAAAATTTAAGGTCACAATCGAAGCTCACATTTCATATGGAGCTATTCATTAGTGCTGATCGATGGATCATCGACCGTGTTATTGCAATTTATGGTCTTCTAATAATCATGCTTCATGGACATGGAAATTCATTGATCACCTTGATCAATCACTCGTTAACGGGTCCATCGGCGACGTCTCACGTTCATATCATTTGGCAGAGGTTCACAAGTCAGTATCAACCCTCAGATAGTCAATACCTTGTATAGTTGCTTATGATAGCATTTTAAGAGGTCGATCCCCTTGAAACGGGTCGAGTCGCTATGCTGTCTTAGCTAGAAAAAGGAAAGTGGTCTATTATAGAGAACTTTTTGTCAACAAAAATGCCTAACTTGATCGGTAAAGCGACATGAGCCAACCAATCCGTATGCATATACATGTATGTGTATGTTATATATGCTGCCAAAAAGTCAACGGATTAACTTCTATGCAACGCTAGCAAAGTAAAAAAAGCGCGTGCCCTATTTGTGCGTGGAAAATGGGAAAGTATTGTGAGGGCGATTGGATGTGCTATCGGAAAGGAAAATCAAAATTTTATAGGATGAGCAACACTGATTTATTCGTAGAATTTACCAGGATGATATGATTGTTATATTGGCTTTTTATTAAATTATCATTTTGTCTATCGCCTAATAATAGAATATTCCCAATAAAAAATTATATATCGAGAGTAATTAAAGTCGAAGTTTCATCTTCGTATAATCATATTCAACAAAAATGACTCTGTTTTCCCATATTATTTATAAAAAAAAAAACAGACTCCAGCTACTTCATCTTCGCCTGTTGTTAATCTTAATTATAAGAAGAAAGAAATAGTGCCCCACGTCAAACAAGCGTTTCACGAGCACCATGTTATCCAACAGCAAGGTCGGGATCGCATTGCCGTCCCCCGTCGCGAACCTCCGGAATGCATATGTGCACGACATCAAGCTTGGCCTTGAGTTCCTCATATTCTCAGATGCATCCTTGTACTCCGATCCCTCCATCATCGAGAGCGCCTCGCTGAGGTTGTTCAACGCCGTGAAGAGCGTGTTCCTGCAGACCTTGAGCGCTTGCTTTACTCCTGGGGACATGGCGGTCTGCGAGAGCTCGTCGGCATGTTCATGGGTGTAAACGGCCCCAGTGTACATGCAGAAGAGGACCAAGTACGTGAGCCTCGGGATGTCCTGGGTGGGTGCTGACGACACGCAGTTCTGGCGGGCATCGAGCTCTAGGGTTTGGCTGCATAGCTTCTGAATGAAAGACGTAGTAGCGTCAGCTTCCACGAAAGCCGAGGGCCGCCGCGAGGGATGGAGGAAAAACAGGAGGAGGCAGAATGCGGTGAAGAGACGAGTAGAGTTGAACGACGTTATCGTTTCTTCCGCTTGGATACCGTTTTGAGTTGATGGTTCTGTATATCTATCCATGTTGGAGATGGAGATCGTCTTTATGAGGGAGGAGATCGGATTTTGTCTATTTTAATTAGACCGTGCGATTGCTTCTTTCCAGTTTAGAGCGGTGCGTGAGGGGGACTGCTTTGCTTGATCATACTATGAAACAGCTCGTGTGCTTTTTAAGATGGCACGATACAAAAAAAGAAAAAAAAAAAAAAAAAGGGTTCTTTACTTTATATTATAAAATTGGAAAGTGCCTTGTATAGATAGTTTAAGCATAGGGTCAAACTTGGGTACAGACAATCATGTTCTGTTTAAGATAATCACATTCGTCAAGTGCAAAACCTCATTCCTAGCCTAATATCAAAACATTTCACGAATTACTTTGTCTTTTAGGAAGTCCACAGATGTATGCACAGAAATGGACAACAAAAGTAATGAAGGTAAAATGCGACCTGTGCCATTTCAATTAGAAAATGGAGAATTTTTTTTTCTTGGCTGAGCAAAATGGAATTGAATTTGCTGAATGGGAAAAGATGAAATTAAATGTAACACGATATAATTTCCAATGATTTATTCCATTTTCTCACGAAAATTTTCCTACCTAAATTTTATGCTATTAGACCTAAGAGTTCGAATTTCATAGTTTCTCTGCCCATATATTATCCAATCCAATCGCAAGTTTTTTTTTCCCGATGTTATTACATGACTTGAATTATAATTGCTAGTATTATCGGCCACTTCCGGCTACTTTTTCCCTCCCAAATAACATAATTAAAAATTTTAAAACTTGGAAATATGGAGCGGGCAAGCAGGGTGGGGATGAGGGCGTAGCCCCAGCCTGCCCTACCCTGTTGCCATCCCTAACTAAAACTAACTTTGAGTGCACTTGATGTGTAGATGTTTATTAATAAAAAGTCCCTTTTCTTGCTAGGAAGTTTAACAAAGAACATTTGAAATATTCAATTTAAATATACATGTCTAAATCTATATTATTACATATATTATAATGCATTGGGGGAGAATTTTATCTAATTTCGTTTTTTGTATAAGCACAAATACAATGCATAAGTCTTTTCTTTAAAAATTATATTAGTGTTAGATGTTTAAGAGAAGATAATTTCCTATTACCTCTGCTATATACAATAGTATTTGTTACACTATCTTCGTACCGTTGAATATATCTCGCACGAAATGCTTGTAAAATTTTATAAATTTATCTATATTTTTTCGACTTTGTCTGGTCAACATTTAAACAAATCTATATCCACTGGAGCTTGGTTCACAAAAATGATGAGAATGAAAAAATTATGAGAACGAATGACTTTAGCAATAGTATATTTTTGTAAGCAATACATTCTCTCTCTAAAGTTAAATTACGAATTACCCCCTTTCATATGCAATTTTTGGTTCATATTCTTTATCGAGTGGAAGTCTTTGGTTAAAATTATGAACTTTTTATAATTATAAATTGGAGCTTATGATTGATAATGCTGAATCTACTTTCTTTAAGATATGAAAAAATTATTGAGCTCTTATTTTGAGTTCAAAGTGCAACATAATTTTGGGAAAAAAGATCGCGGCTTGCTAATCTTAAAACGGATAAGTGCTTGACCATAAGATTTTTTCATTGCTTCCTAGAAAGTTATTTCATATTTTATTAGACGATAAAATAGGGATAGTAAATTTACAACGTTAAACTTTTGTATTTGGCTTTAACCCTTTTATCATAATAAAAATAGATATGTTAATCAACAAATATTACCAATACAAATTTATTGCAGAAAAATCCTTCATAGAATTCCGCTTAAGCACATTAACACAAGTATAAGAGAGAGAACCAAATTTGCATAAAAACGAACACGGAAAGTAGCAGAACGTGGCGGAATAAAAGGGCACCGTTCTGATCAATCTAAGCGGTTTTATATCTTCCCGACAATGCGTGGCTGTTGCATTTCTAATAAACAATAACTTCCACCATTTTCGACTTTGGGTTGCCCAGAATTTCAGTCGAAAGTCAGATGTCGCGCTGGCAATGCTTGCCAAGCATCGTCTTAGTCCGAGAGCCTGAAAGGGACGCCCCAAAAATGACGTCATAAATGGTTAATTCCGAGGTCGGAGCTGCCCAGCTCCGATCCAACTCAGTCAATGGCGTCTCACGCGGCCGACCAGTCCCCTTTTTCCCATGCTTCCCCACCACCAATAATTGCGCCAAGAAGATTCCCGTCTCACGTGGGCGTGATGCCAGCATTCAGCAAGGCCCCCTCTCTCTCTCTTCCTATTTAGGGGAATTATTCTGTACATTTTTCCTTTTCCGTAACCAAAAACTTACAAATAAAAAAGAAAAAGACGACCGTTAGATGCCGCAGAACGATGTCGAGAGTCAAAAGCTGACACCACCCCCTCTCTGATTTCAACTTTTGCGGCCACGTTCCACTTCTGCAATCCCCAGGAGAAAAGGGAGCAGGGAAAAGAGAAGCGTTTGGAGCCGTTTCAGTCCTCTGGTTTTTCCTAAGAAACGTGCCAAAGATGGAGCTTTAAGACTGAATAATAGCCTTGAATGCACCGATTTCACCCCTCCCTATCGCGCAAGAGCAGAACCATGTCCCAAAGCCCACACCAAGTTCCCAAGAATGGCATGTTGTTCTTTCGCGATGAACATCAAGCGAACGTTGTTGCACGAGCATGAGCGATCGTGCATGATCCACGGAAACAACCAAGCGAGGGCCCCCTTTGAACGAACGTGGAAAACTTGGCTTTGAACATGTGTAATCTCTGTTTGTTACAAAGACGTGCATAAATTCTGAGGCCACACGATACTGCCACTAAATTATGTAAGCCACCAGTCAAAGCTGAAATGAGTGGTTTAAAAGTCGGATTGCTTGCCCTTCACGATATGGGATATCAAATGGTGTTGTTTTGAATCTACCAACGCGAGTCTTTTATTATTTCAATTGTGAATTCCATCTTTTGTGAACTGATGAAAGCAAGGGCGAATCTTGAAGGGCCCCTCTTCCAATTCCAATTCTTGCTCATGTGTATATTAACTCCGGTTGTAACTGTACTCTCTTGTTTTTCCAAGTTGCTCCGTTGGGATATACTCATGAATCTAATTACTCCATCAACATTCTTCATTCTACTATAAAGTATCACATAGGATGGAAATTAAGGAACACCGATGAAATTTACCACATTGTAAAAATCAGAATTTAATTGTCATTCTAGTCCTCTCTTGCACCCACAGCAAGCATCACTGGCTATACTCTTACACCTTCCATGGAGAAAGAAAAAGTAAGATAACACATTATGAACTAAGACACCAAGAGTCTAACTGTGGATGCGTCGGAGGTTCGAAAGGTGGTATGACTGCCCACTCGGCCTAAATCCAGCATCTATCAATGTGCAGCGCATTGTCCGCTGAGTTCGCTTGCCGGCGGTGGTAAATATCTCGATCCGTTGAAGGTTGCCGCGATCATTAAATGGTGGCAAGAACCGGATCTCACTTGCTATGTGTTGAATTGTGCCGGGTGGCTAAAATGAAATTTTCTTTTATTAGAAGAACACTGTATTACATTATTGACACAATGGGATTTCTCTATAAACTCTCTTCACTATTATACTTTTCCTTTTCCTCTCTGCACACCCACACACTCTCCATTTTGACTCTTTTCTCCACACTTGACGCTCCTCTCTGCTCACACTACTCACTACACAACACCAACACATTACCCAACACTCTCTATTCTCTAAAACTTTTCAGTCACTCTACTTGGGAAGGGGGTGCTGCCTATTTCTCTTTGTCTTTCACCTATATACTTTTCTAACAATGGTAAAGACATACATAATCAACATGTCCTCACTTTATTCCACAACTCTTAGACACTATTATGCAAGATCTTTTGTTGCTTTTTATTCTAAGCCACACCCTTCACCTAATCACCAACAAGCTAGAGTCTTGTAGCCATTGTTAGAAAATTCTAGAAAGAGGAGAGAGAGAAAGGCAGTGCTCTTCGACACTTTGGAATATGGAGAATGAACATCTCTACTCCTTGGAGCAATGGAACCACCTCGTTCAAAGCCATTTCAGCCGTATTGCGCACTGCCTTAGCATCTTTGAATTTGTTTCACCTGAAAACAGAAAAGTAGATAGACATGAGAGCAAAACAGGATAAAAAGATTTTGGACTAAAGATTCGTAAATACTCACTTGCGCTGTTGTTTTCTTAAGGCAGCTTGATATTCACCGTCCACTGCCCGGAATGTGTCAAGCACCTCTTGAAGGCCTACAGCCAAATTTTTGTTCACTGTGGTTGAAAAGATGGGTGGAATGTATTTGCTAGAATGAGTTTAAAAGGACGGTAAATTGACTTAAATAGAGGCTTTTGTTTTCAGAAGTGTGATTTACCTAACTGCCTTTCTTAGAATCATGTCAAAAAGGATAGTAAACTAAACTCCCTCATGAAATTCCTGTTTCAATTTTCGCTGGTGCCGTGCACTTATTTTGATTATTTCTCAATAGGTCCTTTTCTTTTTGTTGGAAGTTTTTTTGTAAAACAAACAAAAATGAATTGTCCCGCATAGAAAGTTTGGAGTATGTGCGCCAATATTTAAGTGTGAGAGTCTTCTAATATTACAAGTGAAGAAAATGACTAAATTAACTTGATACTACAATACCGGCATGAGGCCCATGTGCAATATTGTTAGGATTTTTTTAGCAATTTTCCTTGTAGACTAACAAATAAAATTGTTAGATATTAGAATTACATGGATAGTTTAAGGCAATTTATAGAAAAATTTAAGGTCACAACTGAAGCCGCATTCATATGGAGCTATTCATCGTTGATTGACGGATCATCGACTGCGTTATTGCAATATATGCGCTTCTTATAGTCGTGATTGACGTGGAGTCTTCAATTTATTGCCTAATTAATGGCCTGTTAACTGGCAGCAACATTAATTCTTGAACACATAAGAAAGTATAAACGGCCGAGGTTTGGTATTAGGAAATTTTGACTTCGCATGATTTTGTTTGAATGCATCTTCGCAGCTCTTAAAATTATAGACCGACCCCCTTAAAAGCAAAACTTCTAATTGGTCAATTTGTAACATCCCAAATTTCTAAATTAGTATCCACTCTCAAATGGTCACCATTTTGTATGATTGTTCTGAGTCGTTTTTTAAGTATGTGATTAATGTAAAACAGGACAAATCATTGCACTATCTTAGCAAAGAAAACATAAATTGATTTATTGTAGAGAACTTTTGTCAACAAAAATGCCTAACTTTATCAGGAAAGCGAGATAAGCCAACAAATCCATATGCATATATATGCTGCCAATAAGTCAACGGACTAACTCTTATTCAATGCCAACTAAAAAAGCGTGTAGCCCTATATGAGCGTGGACAATGGGAAAATATTTGTAAGGGCGATATGGTTAAATTATCATTTCGTCTATGGTCTAATAATATATGGTTATTACTCATTTTAGGAGTCATCTACATTATTGGAAATTTTCCAATAAAAAAATTGAGGTTAAACTGAAAGTTGTTTTGGGATAGCCACAGGGCTGCAATGCATTCCGCCATGATTGAAAACATTCAAAATTGCATATCGACAGTAGCTAAAGTTGAAGTAGTGTTATCTCGATCCTGCATTGCTCTTTTATGTCATTTATCCATATAATCATATTCTACGAATTTGAGTGTCTTTTCCTACATTACTAAACAAGAACCCACTCCAGCTAGTTCGTCTTCATCTATTGTTAATCTTCATTATAAGGAAAGAGAAATGATGCCCCACATCAAACAAGCGTTTCAGGAGCACCATGTCATCCACTAGCGAGGCATGCCTCCGGAACGCATAGGCGCACGACATCAAGCTCCGCCTCGAGCTCTTCACATTCTCGAACGCATCCTCGTACTTTGATCCCTTCACCATCCGGAGCGCGTCGCTGATGTTGTTCGGCGCCGCGAGGAGCGTGTCCCTGCATTTGAAAAATATTAGAAAGAACCAGTTTACTCAACTTTATTTCAAAGGAAGGAATTCGTTTAATAACAGTTTAATCGATGGAAGTTGTGTTATTGCAGACATTGAAATATATTATTCATTTGTAGATACTAGAAATCAATGAAGGGGATATTGAGATTAGGACACGTCAAATATGCGTCCACTTTACGCGTGTTATAGAGTCCATTAACTTATATAATGAGATTTAATAAATTTTATTAAAATAATTTCTAAGATGGCCTGAGAATTTTGAACTTATAAAGAAAAATAGCTAAGAAATTTTTTGTATAGCTCTTTTGTGTGGCCATCAGGTATAAAATCACAAATAAATAAATTTTATACACACCAGACAAATATAGCTTTTGATCATGCTTATTTTACAATTTCTCATATAAATTCAATTGGATTGATAGTATAAAAAAGCAATCAAGTTAATTTATGACGCGGAATTGGAATAAATAAATCATCTCATGCTTCTATACATTTAAATTGTGGTTCTTTTCTTTCTTTTCTTATTTTCATTGCTGCCAACTTTTTCTAAAGTAAAAAAAGTTCAAAGAATAGAACTCAGTGGGGATTACCAAAAAGAAATATTGCATCAAGTGAGATTCAAATTTCATAAGGAAACCGAGTATACCATGCAACCGTGTAATTTTTGCACATCAAGATTTCAAGCCTAGCACTAAGGTCACTAGCCAAGCTTCCCTGGTTGGGTGAGGGCGTAGCGAACCCTGCTGGTCACGGGCAAGTTTTCAAGCCTAGCACTAAGGTCCAAAGTTCCGAAATTTAGAGCCAATGAAGGTTGACGACATAGAAAAATTTAATCATCTGTCTTAAAAATTATTTCTTTAAAAAAATACTTTCTAGCAATGTCCAATATATGATGTAACAAAGTGACTCAAAGCGAGAGGATAAGAACTTTAGAATGACTTATTGTGTTTTAAGTCGGATGATATGTGTGTCCCTTTTTCTCCTATCTTCTGCCTTAATGCTTGGGAACCAATTAAACTTGTTAACTAGTTACCTCGAGGGAAATTAGTGGTGCCGAAGGCTCCGTCATTCTTTGAAAATGTAAGGGACCGTCACCTAAGCATCATTCTTTTTTAATTTACTTTCGATAGTATTAAATTAGAAAATGTCATATATGGATGGTTTAAGGAGAGTTTCAACAATCTAGGGTACAGACAATTATCTTCTGTTTAAGATTATTATATATCAAAACAAGAATTTCTGCCATACGTGAGCCACGGTCCGAAGTTTTCAAGAGGAGGTCAAAACCTCATTGGTTAAAACCCTAATCCCAGAACATTTTCGCACATTACTTTGTCCTTTCGGAAGTTCATTCTCACGGATGCATGCGCAGAAAATGGATAAAAAAAGTAATGAAGGAAAGTAAAATGCGACTCTGGGTCATTTCAATTAGAAAATGGTTTTTTTTTTTTTTTTTTGCTAAGCAAAACTGGATTTGAATTTGCAGGATGGAAAAGACTAATTTAAAATAGTAACTTATGAGAAATATATGGGATGAGATGGGAGTCATGTTAGTCCTTTACCCTTTTATTGTTCATTTTAGTAAACATGGGCTATACTATACTTTTGAGCAAAAGGGATGCTATTATGCAACTTCAAGTTGTCAATTATATTATTTACAGAAATGACAAACCAATTTTGGGAATTTCTAATACAAGTGTACAATTAGTTTGGACTTGTTCAATTTTGAATAGGGACCGAGACAAAAAAAAGTCTTTCTATTGAAGAGGCTCATACTTCCTTTGGTAAACTAAGTACAAATGGTTTGATTTGAGATTTCTTAAGAATTGACTTAGGCCCCGCATGGTAAAAAATATTTCTATTTCCTGGAACAAAATTTTTTGTTCTTTTGTTCCCTGGAACAAAAAAGGAACAGAAACGCGTTTGTTTGCGTTTTTGTTCCAAAATTATTTTTTTGTTCCCGAAACACATCTGAACGGAACAAAACAAGAAACAAAAAAAAGTTGTTTCTTGTTTAAACACATTTTAAGAACAAAAAAGGAACAAAAACATCAGCTCTCGTGTTTCTTTTCTATTTCTTGCTCAGCCGTTCGAACACCGCCTCTCCTCCTGCATCTTCTCCACCGTCGTCTTCTCCGGCGCCTCCCACTCTCCGGCGCCGACAGCAGCCTCTGTCTCGAGACCATCCGGCTTCTCCACCGTCGTCCTCTCCGGCGCCGACAGCCGCTGCTCCTTCACCAGGTGAACCTGCTCACTGCTCCTCCTTCACCGATTGACAAGGGCTTCGGCGAGAGCCACCCCTCGCAGATCTGGGCGATGGCTGCTCGGAGCTTGAGCGTGAGGGCTCGCTGGAGCCAGCGCTTGCCCAGATCTGCGAGACGCTTGCTCGAGCGAGTCTCGCAGATCTCGGCGAGCGTTGCTCGCCCAGATCTAGGGCACCGTTGCTCGCCATATCTACGGCAGTGGCTCGTCTGCTCGCTCGAGATCTGGCTGAGCACGCTCGCCCAGGTGAGCAGCTCGCTCGAGCGTTTGCTTGCAGCGAGCCCTGCTCTGCTCGCTCGCTGCTGCTCCCGCTCGCGCGAGCAGACTTGCTTCTCTGCTCGCTCGCTGCTGCTCACGCTCGAGCGAGCGGAGCAGCCGAGCGACTTGCTTCTCTCGCTCGCTCGCTATTGCTCACGCTCGAGCGAAACGGAAGCGGCGCAGGCGACTACTTCTGCTCGGCTGCTCGCTTCTCGCTGCGCTTTCTCACGCTCGGCGGCGAGCAGCACGCGTACGCTCCGCTTGCTTCTCTGCTCGCTCGCTGCGTGCTCATGCTCGCGCTTGCGCGGGCAAAATGAAGACTTGCTTCTCCGCTCGCTCGGCTGCGCTCACGCTCGGCGAAGCGGAAGCGGCCCACGGACTTGCTTCTGCTCGGCTGCTCTGCTCCGCTCGCTACTCACGCTCGGCGAAGCGAGCAACGCGAGACTTGCTTCTCGCTCGCTCGGCTTTTTGCTCACGCTCGGCGTCTGCTCGCTTGCTTCTCTACTCGGCTCTCGCTCGCTCGCTTGCTCATGCTCGCGCGACGGGCTTGCTTCTGCGCTCGCTCGCTCGCTCGCTCTACTCACGCTCGAGCGCGGGAGCGGCAGCATCTACTCGCTTGCTTCTCTGCTCGCTGCTCATGCTCGAGCGAGCAGAGCAGCGAGTTGCTCACGCTCGAGCGAGCAGAGCAGCGAGTTGCTCACGCTCGAGCGAGCGCCTAATGATATTGATTATTGAACTTCTTGAAGATCTTTGGATTGTGTTGCAACTAGGAGAGCTTGATGCATAGGTGGATGCATCCTAATACTGTTAATTCCTGTATTAGTGTGAATCATGTTGATCAAACGATAAGGTAACATGATTGTATGAATGACACATTAAATAGAGAGAGTATTGTTTGATGACTAACAAGTATGTCGTTCCTTAAGCGGAAGTTTAGAATATCCCAAAATTTTAGATTGCATGGAAGAGTCCCAGTTGGAAAAACACCTAATTCTAAATTGTCATCACATTATGTGATTACTAGGGTACTCTTTTTGTTCACCTTCCATCCCTAGTTTTGCATCGCTTCTTCTCTAACCTTGCACTATTTTTGAGATTGAACAAGAGCCTTGTAAAAATAAACTACAATGCTAAGGCACGTTTGGGGGCATTTAAGCCTAATTTCTTAATCCGGGAAAATCAATGCATTCAACAATGTTGTTTGGAACATAAATTGTGCCATATAATTTTAAAACGTATAGTGCCAAAGCATTAGGAATGATAGACTTAATGTCAAAACTTTTACAAAATGTGTGCATAAGTGATTTTCGTGAGCTTTAATTATTAAAGTAACGCGTTACATTTTCTGGCAAGTTAAGTCATTGAAATCATTTAACTAATTACTTTATAAAAGTTGTGAAACTTAAATAATCATTTTCAAAGGATTTTTTTGCCAAAATAGGCTTGGTACAGTGATTTTTGGCAATGATAATGTCCCTCTCCATCATTTGATTTTTGTTGCAATGTGGAATTAAAATTTATCCCGTATTGTGGAAGCCTCTTGCATATTTGCACTCATTTTGGTGACTATTTCCTTCTCTTTTCCTTGTTTCTCACTCTATCTCAATTAGTTGTCTCCTTCCCGGTGAACAATGCTGGTGTTGGTGGATCCATTATCGACGCCGATGCTTTGAGAACTTCGGTGGATCCATCCAAAGTTCCACCTTGCCGGTGCCAATCCACGAAGACGTATTTTTTTTCCCTTGCTCTGTCCGCAATTTGCCAGTCCCTGCCACATAAATCGCAATTTGCTGACTTTGGAAACAGTTATCCGCACGCTAAGGTTGGCCTTTCGGCTTGTTTTTTCATTGTCTTAATCTTAGAGATCTTATAATTTAGTTGGACCGTGCACAAAATAGGATAGGGTATACGGATCCATATAGGTTACCATGCTGATTCTATGTATGGCGTGTAGTTCTTATGGTATTATGTTATTGATTTAATTCATAACTCATATGATGCTCAACCGATCGAAGATTCAATGGCATCTAAGAGACAGGCATTCAATGCAAAGTGGACGGAGTCTGTAACCAATATACTTATCGGTTTATTGGTGGATGAGGTAAAAAGGGAAACCGCACCTCTTCCACTTTCAACAAAGCGGGGTGGAGGAATGTACGGTCGAACTCGGTAGACGAGACAGATTCCAATATACCATGGTACAAACTGAGGAACAAGGTAAACAAACTGAAAAACAGTATGGCGGTTTTCACAAACTCATTTCTCGATCCGGATTTGGTTGGGATAATGTGAACAAAAGAGTTGTTGTCGACGATCCAAGTATATGGGAATCTCATATCAAGGTATTTCTTAACTTTGTGGTCATTTTGATATCATTACAGATGTCAATTTTAAAATGTATGATTATATTGCTGAAACATCATTATTGTGTAAATTGTAGGATAATGTCGAGTGGGCAAGATTTAGGAAGAATGGATTTCCTCAGTATCCTGAGCTCTGTATTGTTTTTGGTGGTACATATGCTACTGGGGATCACGCCATAGGAAGTGCTCAAGATGTGAATGTGTCGGATGATGATGACAATGGTGATGACAATGTAGGTGGTGACAACAGTGGTGGCGATGCATATGGTGTCAATGCAAGTGGTGACTATGATGGTGGCAATGCAAATGATTTCATTGGACACCACAGTGATGACAGACTCTTTACAACAGACGATGTTGGAACTTCAGTTCGTGGAAAGCACAAATTGGATAGAACTCCAAATAGTAAGCGGAGAAGAAAGAGTAACCAATCCAATATTGCCGACACCCGCAGCCATACAAGATCTTCTCGAAAGTTAGGTCATCAAGTCAATCTGGTGGTGACTCTGCGAGCTCAGGGACTACACAACCACCTGTAGACCCTTTCTCTGTATCTGCTGTGGTCCAGATTCTACTGAGTATGCCCGAGATAGAGCAAGATGTTTACAATAAAGCAGTGGAACGAGCATGCGCCAGTGCCCCATGGAGGGAGGCTTTCATTACATCCACACCTGCAAGGAGAAATGGACTTCTTCAATTCCTTTAGTAGATGTTTGGAAATATATTATGAATTGCATGGAGTTTCATTAGACTGTATAACTTATATTATCTATTAATCTTTAGTTTATTCAAATATGATTAGTGTTGAGACTCTTGTACTTATATGTAATGGCATATCTTATTGAGATTTTATGACTTATGTTATTGATTGTTATTGGGATGTGTTTTCAAAATCTATATTGATGTTTTTATATTTCTGTGATTGTATATGTACTATGGAAGGGGGATCAAATAGTGTGTCTAATGAGCAGGTACAACCAGTTGAACAATTATTGGATGATGATATTGACATATTGATAGCGTGGTTCTGCTTAGCTGCGATGGACACGTCCCTGCATACGAGAGAACCTATTAGGGACAGTCAATTATCAGGAGCAGAATGGATAAGGGAGATGCTTCATGGACATTCAGATAGGATATATGAAGCATTTAGGATGGAGAGACATGTTTTTCTGAATTTATGTGACTTAATGAGGATAAGGGGTTGGTTGAAAGATAGTCGATATGTTCAAATAGATGAACAAGTTGGGATATTCTTAAGTTTGCTTACTCACAATAGCTCAAATAGAGATTTATGTGAGAGATTCCAACATTCGGAGAAACGATCATCAAGTATTTCAACAAAGTGTTGAGAGCAATGATCAAACTTTCAAAGGAGATAATCAAACCACCGTCCTTTGACGTCATTCCACAAGAAATTCTTATTGATCCTAGTCATAAACGCTACTTCAAGGTACTTCAAGGTATGATTTTTATATTGATTTTATACTGTCAAATACATGTAGTTGATAATCTTATATGATATTAGATTGTTAATATATTGACAGGGCTGCGTAGGTGCTATGGATGGCACCCATATAGATGCTACGGTCCCTGTGTCTCAGCAGATTCCATATAGAGGTAGGAGTGGGAGAACAACCCAGAATGTGCTGTGTATTTGCTCTTTTGATATGAAATTTACTTTCGTGTATGCTGGATGGGAAGGATCTGCCAACGATTGTCGAGTGCTTTCGGCAGCACTCGAAAATCCTCAACTGCAATTTCCCCGACCACCACCTGGTACTTACTTTGTTTATGAAGACAATTTTATGATTATATATTATGGTTGAATATCACAACAAATTTATATATATATATCATGTTATAGGGAAATATTACGTGGTAGATTCGGGTTATGCAGCACTTCCAGGATTTTTAACTCCATTTAGAGGCGATCGGTATCATCTTAGCGAGTATAGAGGGAATGGGGGACGACCAAGGACAGCAAGAGAATTGTTCAACAAGAAGCACTCTTCACTAAGAAATGTAATTGAGAGGGCATTTGGGGCATTAAAGAATCGCTTCACCATTTTGAGACAGATGCCTCCATTTACAATTCGGAAGCAAGCACTTGTTGTAATTGCTTGTTGTGCTCTCCATAATTACATTCGTGATCAAGATGCGATGGATAGAAACTTTTCCCTATATGGAGATCCGGAGTATCCATGCGGACCTACAGAAGTGGAGGTTGCAGATGATACATTGCATGATGCACCTGGAATAAACATGCTTAGGACAAGGATTGCAAATAAAATGGCGAGGGATCATAATATGCCTGAGATTTCATGACTTTGTGTTTCCGACTTTTGTAATTTTGTTTTTAAGTACTCACTTATCAAACTCAATGTGATGAAGTTGAACAATGAACTATAGTACTTCATTATTGTGATGTTATGTATGAAAGGGTCTATGTAGAGATCTATAAGATATTCTTCTTTTAGGTAGCTCTTATTGTACAAATTTTACTTACGAAATTTTGTTCCAAGTATGCACATGACCATGTTCAGAATGTTTGTCTTCACCCACCATGAACAAAATTAAATTGATGAGCATTTCATGAGAATAATAATGCAATATCAAGTTTACACTTTATTGAAAAAAAAAGGCACGTGAGAAAAATTTGGTACAAAGTTTATTTATAAAATTTTCTTCAAAGTATGCACTTATAACCATGTTCAGAATGTTTGACTTTACTCACCATGAACAAAATTAAATTGATGAGCATTTTATGATAATGAGAATTCAAAACCAAGTTTACACTTTATTAAAAAAAAAAAAAAAAAAAAAAAAAAGCAATTGGGAAAATTTTGGTACAAACTTAAAAAATTTTCTTCCAAGTAAGCAAATATGATCATGTTTAGAATGTTTGTTTTCACTCACTATGAACAAAATTAAATTGATGAGCATTTTATGAGAATGATAATTCAATACCAAGTTTACACTTTATTAAAAAAAAAAACACTTGAAAAAAAATTGGAATAGAAATTTTGTGCAGTTACCAAACGTGTTTCTGTTCTTTTTCTATTCCAGGAACAAAAATTTTGTACAGTTACCAAACGTGTTTCTGTTCTTTTTCTATTCCAGAAACATAAATTTTATACAGTTACCAAACGCGTTTTTTTGTTCAAAAATTATTCCCCGGAACAGAAACACTTTTTTTATTTCTCGTTTCTGGAACAATTTTTAAACAAAACGTTACCAAACGCACCCTTAGTGGAATTCCTTATTTCGTATCGCAAAAAAGGAATGATCCCTCAGACTCACAATTAATCTCATATTCAAATAATGTGTCAGATAAAGATTGTCCCCAAGAAAAGGATGTCCATGTGCCTTGGATCTTTTGTGTCTTCCGCTTTTATGTACTCAGGGAACTATTGCCAAAGTCATTGGTTCTCATAGTTTGTTCATTCTCATCGTTTTTGCGACATAAGCCCCAGTCTATTTAGATTTGTTGAAATGTGAAACATATGTTAGATTAAATCTTGTCATAATCACGTACTAATATAGCTCGTTCAATGTGATTAACGAGGGATTTTGCTAATCAAGCTAGAAGATGCAGGAGACAAAATCTCGATTTTCGGAAGCGTCGTTAATTAGTTTTCGTTATTCATAGAACTTTTCCAAAGATAAAAAATAAAAAAATTCGCGCCATGTCCACCCCTCAAATAACTTTAGATACATCTCATAGTTTAAATGGTCCAGAATATCTCTCACGGGATCTCATTAATGGTAAGATTGATGACAAAGGAAAAACAAACATTTAATGAGGATCAATTGATCTTGGGATTTTTATTCCTCTTTCCTTAACTGTTGTTTATTCTTCTTTTTGTGTCAAATAAGAAAAGTTTACAGTTTGATTTTTTCACGAGAATCTTTCAAAATTTGGATTATTTTAATAAACATAGTAATTGACATTCTATTTTAAAGGAATGTTAATAAAGTTATTATGTCAAGCAATTAATCAAAATACGCTCTCTAAATTTTCGTCTAATGTGTAATATCATCCTTGGACTTTTAATTTATTCAATGTGGTTACTAAAATTTTAATCTAGTCCCTAAACTATATAAGAATATCCAATGACATCATTCTATTATTTTTAGTCAACAAAATGGCGAACAAAAGAATAACGTCATATGTGGATTATCCACGTAAGATATTCAACTCGAATCATGATATAATCATCTATGTAATTAAATAACATGAAAGTTCAAAATTTTCAAATTGAATAAATTAAAAAAAATCTAAAGAAAAACTATTGTTTAATTTGAATTGAATATTTTACATAAACAATTCAGATGTAGTTCTTTTTTTGTCAACCGTTCAAACGTTCTGAATTGGAAGCCAAATTAGCAAATTCTATTAACTTGAATTAGTGAAAGGACAACATTGAACATTTCCACATAATTTAGGGACTAAATTGAGCATATGTCAAAATTTCATTAGCCACAATGAACAAATTAAAAATTTAGAATCAACATTACATATTTCACGGAAGTTGTAAGACTATTTGTGTTATTTTCTCCATTTTTAATAAATAATAACTTTCACCATTTCGATCGGTCATCCCAATTGATCAATCCTCTTGAGGTTGTTCTCGTCAACTCAAAAAGCCAGGGCATGTTGCAGCCATTTTAAGACGTGGAAGTACTGCGGGCCAAATGAAAATATTAACTCAGCTTCGGTACAGACTTTGGTAATAATATTAGCGGCGAGGATAGTTGCTCTTCTCTAATTGCTGAATTTTAAAGTAAAATAAAAAAACCCCCACGAAAAACGCAACGTCGCATCAGCTTCCCTTTGCAGATGTCTCGCTCGGCCAAAACCCAAAACTAATATCAAAATCAAACTAATTCGAGTGAATTAATCAATAATCACGCTTATCTCTCCGAAAGTAATTCTTCGACTGCACATCATGACGGGCGATTCGGTTCAAACCGAAAATTTCCAAGAATATGAGGAGACTCTTGATCTTCATTTGTGCTTTTTTTTTTTTTTTAATTTTATCAATTCATTCAATTTCTGTTGCCCAGAATTATTAATTTCAGTCAGAAGTCAAAGTATCGCAAGCGTCGATCTCCGTCCAGAACGCTGAAAGGGACCACCCAAATTTGATGCCATAAATGGTTAAATTCCGAGGGAGGAGCGGCCCAGCTCCGGTCCAGCTCAGCCGACGGTGTCAGATGACGCGGACCGGTCGCCCTTTTTCCCCATGCTTTCCCTCACGAGTCACGACCGATAATTGCGCCAGGAAGATTCCCGTCCCCCGTAGGCGTGACGCCAGCAAGGGGGGCCTTCCTATTTATGGGAATTATCCTGTACATTATTCTTCTTTCGTACGCCAGAACATATATATATATATTATAAGAAAATACGACCGTTAGATGTCGCAGAGCGATGTGGAGAGTCGAAAGCTGACACCAACACCTCGCTCCGATTTCAACTTTTGCGGCCACGTTCCCCTCCTGCAATCCCGACTTCATGCTGCCCCCGAAGAAAGGAAGCAGAGAAAAGTGGAGCGTTTGGAGCCGTTTCAATCCACTGGTTTCAAGAAAAGAAACGTGCCTAGTCAAGAGAAAGATGTAGCTTAGATGTAGCTTTAAGAGTGATGGAGACTGAGCAAAGATAATGGGTAGTAGCCTAAAGTTTAGGCTTTATACTTGCCATGAAATGATCCAGAACTTTTATTCCCCGGTTCTGATTTTTCCTTCTTATGATTTTTTATTTTCAAAATAAGTCTTTGGGGGGGAGAAAAAACATAAGGGAGCCCAGCCCTCAGTATTCTCTTTGGATGATAACGACCGTGCTAATCTTTCTTCGTCTTAGTCATGACCAGATAGGAATGATGATATGGCTAGTGAGCAAAAATGGGGGTACTTGACATGAACAGACATTACATGAGGGAGGGAGGGAGGGAAGGAGGATTGTCTATAAAGGGGAAAGAGGGAAAACATGTATGTATATTTCATACTTTGCCAATGCGCGGACTTGGATGTTACACCAGTGCCCAAGAAAACCATTTTTGTGATCCGAAAACCAGAAAGAAACACTTTCGACAAAAAGGCACTACTATGATCGCCATCTGTACAATCTCTTTCTCTCGCTGTCTCTGTCGGGAGTCGGAGGCAAAATACTTTTCAATCATTTCATAACTGTGTCGGAAGGAAGTAGCGAACAAAACCAAAGTAGAAATCTCAGCTTCATCAACCGAATGAACTATCTCCACCATTGTCGTGTAGGAGGAGCTCGAGGGCTGCAAAGAAGGGTTTTCGATGTCTATGTATCGATGTGTCGGAAGGCCTTTCATCTAACCTGGTCAATAAGCAATTAGGAATCCATACTGTCAGCTCTACGCCTGAGTTATCTCGATTTTATGGCTCTCCGGATTAGCTTGGCTCTCCACCTCAGCTGAGCCAGCAGCTTCTTTTGTCAACTCAATGTCCATGCTGGCCGTGCGGCTCTTTTTGTTTCTTCGATCCTAAGAAGAAGGAAAAGAAGTGACATCATGCTCTTAGGCCACACTTCGGGATAAAATGCTGAAGGATAGGGAATATAAATGCAGTCAACAAGTAGATGACTTCCAAAAAACTACACACCTCGCGAAATGGATACTCGTCGGCTTCGAGCATTCGCACGACCTGAGTCATTTTTGGTCTCTTATCTGCTTCGGGATCAACACATCTGAGTGCAACCAACAGGGAACGCTTCAAAGCACGCGTTGCTGGTTTAACTTCAAGGGTTGGGTCCACGACTTCTTCTGCTCTCCTGGTTCCTACCATCACCTTCAGCCACTCAACGAGATTTACCTGCCATGAGCAGTAGTGCATTTGAAGAGCTTATAAGTTTTCACAATGAGAGCTCTATAACATTAACTTGACAATCACAGGAAACCATCGCGGTGGCGAACTCCAATGAAGTCTATCAGACTTATACAGCACCAGATTTCAGCATCTATACTTGCAGTTAACCAGAGAAGGCAGAGAGCTTTGGCAGAGACATGGCGATTAAATTTTTGTTTAAGATCCAGTACCTCATTAGCTGGTCGACCATAGTCCACTGGGTCCCTTCCAGTGACGGCTTCAAGCAAGAGGACACCGAAGCTGTAAATGTCGCTCTTCTCATTCAACATTCCTGTGTTGGCATACTCTGGAGCCACATATCTGTAATTCATATGAAAGGTACGAGGTCAAAGGACAGATTCCTGGGCTGTACTCTCATACGGGATAAACTCCACAAGGCAGACAAGACACGATCAAGACATACCCAAATGTTCCCATCACTCGGGTTGTAATGTGACTTTCTCCTGATCCCAACAGCTTAGCCAATCCAAAGTCAGACACCTTGGCATTGAATTCATCGTCCATCAAAATGTTGCTCGACTTGATGTCCCGGTGAACAACCTTGGGTTCTATTGCTTCATGCAAATACGCAAGCCTGAAAGGCAGTACAATTTCTTTCAGTCTTCAACTAAATATTAGGCATACATAAGCCCACAGAAATGAGTTAAAGCATCTATTATTGTTGAAAATTGGAGCAACTTAATGGAGGACCAATGTTCCTGACAACTGACAAATCAACTTTGTCCTCACTGCGGAGGTCGATAAAAAAGGTGTCGCAAACCATGAAACGAATTGGTGGAAGAGAGATGGTTTTGCATCCTATACTTACGCCTTCGCAGTTCCGAGGATAACCTTCATGCGGGCCTCCCAAGTGAGGACACCACGTTCATGCATAGCTCCATGCAGCCATTGTTCCAAGTTTCCATTGTTCACATACTCATAAACAAGCATCCTGTAGTATAGCAAATCAAATATCAAAAAGTCCTAGAAGCACGAGCAGTCAGATAAAGGTAATCCCAAGAACACAATGCACCGATCCAGCAGATCAAGTATTGAGTACAAGCACTAAGGACAAAGAACAATCTCCATCATGCAGTACAATGACAAAAAGGGCAAAGGCGCCATCAGCAAATAAGCAAATAAATCTTGCCTGTGAACTCCTTCAATACAAAATCCCAATAGTCGTACAAGATTTTTATGTCGAACGTGGCCAATTGCTTCCACTTCAACCCTGAATTCCTTCTCAGCTTGTCCTCTGTATATCCAGATCACAGTAAAGTTGATGACATGTCTTCGGAGTAAAAACTTGGGAAATTGCAGGTCATCTAATTGGAAGTATACTTACAAGTTATTGAGAAGCTTTTTGACAGCTACCTCAGTTCCATTAATTAGTTTGCCCCTATAAACAACTCCATAACCACCCTCACCAAGCACGTTCTGTGGCGAAAAACGATTAGTCGCAAGCTCTAGATCCCTGAGAGTAAACCAGTGACCCCATCCAAGGTGCGAAATTTCTGGTAAGCCAATTAGAGGAGAGGCGGTAACAAGTCCAGCATAAGGCAATGATGGATTCTTTCGAACATTCCCAGAGCTTCCTTCTTCTCCCGAATGCGAACTAAATCCCCTTTCCGGGTTGTAAATAGAGCTGCACTGACTCAGGTTATCAGGATCGCTCGATTTGCTTGTGGTCAAGTGGACGAGCATCTTCTCCGAGTTCTTCTCGACCGATTTGTCATTAACTGCAAAGGACACACTTTCTGGGTGATTAGGGAAATTCTGGCCGCCCACTCTATCGACTCTGATATCCTTCGACACGTTCGGTATCTGGGAAAGGGAGAACACGTCCGTCCTTTTCGATTTTCTCCTCACTGAAACCCAGATGCCTAAGGAGCAGAGAATCAAAACTATGAATGCGCCTACAGAGATGCCAATCCAAACCCACAACTTCACACCCAGGAAAGTTTCCGACAACTTCGAGTTCAAAGAACCCCCAGATGACATCTCTGATGCTCCAATGCCAATGTTCTAGAAACTGCTCGGCTCCCTTTTTTGACCCTCTGCCACAGAATTGGAAAAAATTTGCTGCGTTAGGTGATTGGCATGGCAAATAGGTTCTTTAACATTAAATGGTTCGACAAGTTCCCTAGCTCCTCTCATTTGCAATAAAGAAGTCAAAAATTGATACTTAATCAACACAGAGTAAAAGGCAAAACGAAACGGATAAGGACAGAACCTGATGAGAAAGAACCGTTTTTCAGGCATTTAACACCGAAAGAAGAAGCGTGCGGAAGCAGAACATCTTATATTCATGGAAAAGCAAAGGGCGTTGCGAAAGTCGGTTGAAAAGGACCGAATGCAGGAGAAGAAACATATGGCAATTCCAAATCATGGAGAGAAGAAGGAATGAATATAACAAGGGCATCGCTTATGATCCAAGTAAGACACCACAAAATAAAAAGTAAAAAAGAAAACGGGGGAAACCATTTGAAGAAAGCGAAGTGATTCGAGGGGAGGCAGAGAAAAAAAGAAAGAAGAGGCAAATACCTTGGATGTGATCCGAGCTAACCCTTTTGATCTTCCTCCTCGAAGGGCCAAAAGAAGAAATAAAAAAGTCTTCTTTTTTTAGAACCAAAACGGAGATTCAACGAGCGCGCAGATACGATGCGCCTTGCGTGCAGACCTGAAATCACAGACCCAATTTGGCAATGTCGCAGCAGGAGGATGGAGTAGGTCGTAAGCAGCAGCAGCAGCAGTAGCAGCAGGATGGAGTCACCTCGAGTGGGCCAAAAAGGAGAGAGCTTTCGCAGGAACGGGGAAAAGGGGTAAGTGGCGACGGGAGGCCCAGACGAAAATCTAATCTCCAAGGCAAAATCATGAGACGGGGAGGGCGCGCAGAGTGGTGACGAGATGGGAATTTTCTGGGGGAAGAAAGGAAAAGGCGGAAGGTGGGTGAAATGGGGTTGGTGCGTGTAATGTTTGAGAGAGAGAGAGAGAGAGAGAGAGAGAGAGGAGTGCCTCCTATCAGAGAGCTGGAAAGGACTGAAAGCTTGGTTTGCAATGGAGGAAACGAGAGAGAGAGAGAGAGAGAGAGAGAGAGTAAAGGGAAAGCAAGGAAAAAAAGAAGAGAGGTGAACAGAGCAGGAATTTATTGTTGGTGTGTGATTGCTATAAAGGTGAAGAAAAGAGAGAGAGAGAGAGAGAGAGAGAGATCAAAATAAGGATGAAGAGATATGCGTGTGGGAGAGAGCGAGAGAGTCAACCCAACCGGGGGCAAAGGTAAAACCAGTTGAAACCCTCTCTATCATGAGCCAGACCTTCCTTTCTTTTTTCTTTCTTCTTTTTTTTTTTGGTTGAGTTGTTACAAAAGTAACTCCTTGAATTGAGGGGAAGTTTAAGATTAAAAAAAAAATAATAATTGAGGGGAAAAGATGAATTTGACCCTTTGTCTTCCAAATTATCGAGTTCTCCATTTAACAAATAATGAATAAAGAATGGACAATCAAAATTAATAATCCTTTTCGGCATTATCAATTTAAGTCTCTATACACGTTATGAAATGTTCAGTTTAAATCATTGATATTTCACACAACTCACAAATTTGAAGGTTTGTGATTAGTGGTTTGTTGCCCTTGACCCATGGAGAGGTAGGAAGTCTCTCCATAATACTCTTTATTAGTAAATCAATAATATAGTCCCATTTGCTATGCAAGGTTGGGGCTTTAGGATAGTCACTTCGGCTTCCATTCTAATTTTGATGTCTAGGATTGGGTGCACCTCCAAAAGTTGAAATGACACCCATTTCTGCTCCTTCTACACACTAAAATCATATTAGTCCTTGTACTTTTATATATTTGATGATTGAATGTCTACTGTTTCGGCGATCAATCACATAATTGACTTGACAAATATAAACTGACTTAGTTTGCACACAAATTGATTATGAAATATAGAATGAATAATACTTGTAATGGTAAGTCTATTTTATCTTTTGAGATTTTAAAATGATTGAAATTATATTTGACTAGTTATATTGTTTATGGTTACTATTGCTCATAGTGCAATTTCATGAGTAAAATTCAAGCAAAGAGTTAACTCCACTGATTTTTTTAATGATTTTTATCTAATAGTGTTGGATAGATTATTTTATAATTCCCAGTGCAATATAGTGTGCCATAATAAAAGTACTCTCCACTATAAATAAAACTACATTATTACTATATTCAATGTAATAGATTTTTATGAGTAATCTCTCTAAGTCTCTAGAACCCGTTCATAATTTGTAACTTAGAAAAAAAGTATCTTGAGCGTGTACGGATGCTCGAGTGGGAAGCTTTCAAAAGGATCAACACCTTTACAAGGTATTTTTCAATTTTTTTTTTTTTTGTGAAAAAGACAATTTGACAAAACAAAGGTTTAAAAATTGACAAAAAAGATAACCTGTGTTGTCAAGCTTTCCATCACTATTTGCCTTGGAATGCATGTTTGCTCCCGTTTAAACTTTTTCAAACATGACAACTTGGAATGTAAAACAATATATGCTTGACTTGCTAATTCAGTACTCGGCAGCGATTTAATGATTGGATTTATAAAAATTCAATTTTCCATGCATTGTTGCATGGAGCAATATCAGCATATCATCCGCAATCTTTAATTTCTTGATCCATTTGATCCTCAATGAAAATAGAAAAAATCCACATTTGATCTGGTTCATATAAATCGTGTTTTTTTTTTTTTTTTTGCTCAGGCAATGTAAATCATGTTTGGCCATTGTGTCTATAATTTGCTTTTACCCCTCAAAAAAGAAAAGAGCTCAGGACACCACTAGAGGACAAATCAATTGAATATTTTTTGCTTTTTTTTTTTTTCTTCTTTTTTATTGCTGGCAGTCACTACTTTTGCGTAGTTTCCATTTTCTATATCGAGGAAGGTCCGCCCAGCCAAGTACGTATCCAATACATGAAATACCTCATTAATATTAGGGTATAGGTAAAATCCAAATTGCCGATTGAGTGATGAACCAAACATACGAATCGCTTGATGTTGGCTCGTTAACCTCTCGTGGCCGAGGTAAAGACTGGAAATACAGATCAATTGGTTAATTAAACCAGTGTCGCATGTCTAATCTACAAGTATAATATGTCGGCTCCCTTACAATTGAGCCAATTTTTCACATGGTTAATCCGCACAATTTGTGAAATGTTATTTTTTTTTTTGCTCGAAAAGTATATTTAAGTAAACTAAACATGCATCTAGAAAAGAGATTGGCACTAATTAGGAATTAACAGTAACCCACTATCACACTCAATACAAGTTTCCGTTCCTTTTTTTTTTTCTCCTAATTTTAATTTTTTATGTTCCTTTTCTTGCATGAAATTCAACATGATGATCGATGATTCCCCTTCATGAGGAGATCTGACCAAGTCTCCAAAAATAAAATCAGTGTTCAAAATGCGTGAATTCTGATAGTGATGACCAACATAATTTACAAATTCGCCCCAACGGTTGTTTAGGGATAATCATGTCGGAGGCAATTTGACTAAACCTAACCTTCCCATGCTTTAATTAAAAGTTAAACCTTAACCTTTTAATATAAATTTAAACTGAGGAAAGACGTGCCTTTCTTAGTTATCATTATTACTATTCCTTTTTTTAATCTTTTCAAAAAATAAAGTGAAAAGGAGATCATGGAAAAGCCACTAATTAGGGAGAGTGAAGAAGTCTTTGACTTTTGTCCGAAGCATAACTTTTGCATCACAACAAAGAATTCTTTCCATTTTTTTTTCCCGATTTCCATTATTTTTTTTTATAATATCTTATCTTTCTTGGTAAGTATTATTTTATTATGGAATTTGCAAGATGTTGTGCCCCTGGAAAGCTGCTAATTTGTTGCCTAACATAAGCAAGCAGCAGCTGATCTGGCACCACTCATATGGTCCCGTTCGGTAGGATTGGCAAAGATCTAATCTAATTGAGATATTGTAAATTTTCACAAATAGCGTTAAAGAAACAATAAATATAGTTATTATTTTTCTTGTGAACTATGTAAGCAAATTTCACATAATTTGCAAATCCTAAAAGAGCCTACTTTCACATGAACTGTGAAGTTAGGAAATGATTGTGATAAGTAAGTACCAAATAAGCATTCACTCTCAAATGTTAACCCCTTGATAATTATCTAAAAGATTTGAGGGTTATGAATTTAAATTGGACATTCTCAATGAATTGGTAGTGAATTCACTAATGTTTACTATATATGAGAACGTTTTAAAATATTGTTTATTCAACATATCATGACAGAAAGTCCATGTGTAGAATGTGGGGCATCTTTCTATTTGACCATGTATAGAATACGTGGCATCTTTCTATTTGATAACCTTAAACTCTCGTGATTTTTTCTTTGTTCATATGCGCTTTAATCCAACGAGGCGGAGCCTCCTAAATTGCTCCATTTTACAAGCATATCTTTGACCGGTTCGGATCGTAAAAATGGATTAGCTTCAATATATCAAACCTTCTTAAAATGAATTGAGGCTCGAGAGAGTAGTTTTGAGAAATGAAATTTTATTAACAAGTATTTTCTAAACAATTATTTAATGATCCAATAAAGCAAGTTTAATGTTTCCAATACACTAATTCTTGTATAGTTATAGAAAAATTATCACAGATGTTTAAGAATTTTGTTTAAGTGGTATTGTCGAGCTGTGCTTTCGACAGCAATTCCCAATGCAAGTGCGCAAGCTTCTATGAACATCTTCCTAAACAAATGACTGACGATGTATGCACTTTATTCACGTGAGCGGCACGTGGAAATGCACTTTTCTTCCAAATTACAATTTAATTAATTAATTAATTTGTTGACTTAATTATCTCTAATACCCAAATTTCACTTTGTTTGCACTTTTCATGGCCAATTGAGCTAATCCACTTAGTGAAATTCAAAAGTGACATCTTTGTTTATTCGGGCTCAAGAGGCCTTTGAGAATGAGATTGTTTGGTCAATACGAAAATCACCTAGAAAAGACACCTGGAAAAGGTGATATTGGAAGTTTAATTCTTACTTCATGTAGGAAAAAGGGTTTGGAAAGGGGCAATATTCGAGATTATTACTTGTATTTATTTATGTTTCTTTTGTAAAGTTTGTCTCGGCCTAAGATAAAGTGAACAACGTTATTTACGCAACAATCATGCATGTCCAAAACCAAAAGGACCCATTAGTTCTTTGCTGAGGAAGGATTGTTCTTACATGGACTTTTGATTGTGAACGAGAAGGAACAATATTTCTTTATTTTTCTTTTCTGGGATAATTGGTAATTGGACATTCCTGGAGAATGATACATGATATTATCAAATGTGTATATAATCGGTATATTTGAAGGTATATGAATTATGTGTGGAATATGCATATGACTCCGTTTATTGAATGTCTAGTCAAAGATAGTCGCATCTATCGGTTACATAGGTTAATCATAGTATTCACATTACTCTTTCCCAAATGTTTTTATAGCGAATGAAGATGTTCTATCGCCTTATGAAACGACTTTTACTACCAACTTGGTTTTATACCTTCTGCTATTAATATTTTAAAATTGGAATTTATCTAACAATGAACACATTATAATAGTTTGAACAGTTTAGGTGATTTAAAATTCATACAATAGTATTTTGTAATATAATGATTAACATAACCATTATATTTTGACGGAAAAGACGTAAACATTAAGTGGAAGTTTCAAGAAGTTGCCCTTTCTGTAGAAGTTTATTTTGAAGAAACATTGTTTGATCCGATGAATATGCTGTAACTCTATGAGCTGAAAGTACATCAAGTGCCAAGCATATACACTAGGAATCAACAATACATATTGCTTCAAATTGTGCGCTGACAGTTTCTCTCAAAGCTATTCATGAATGTAGAGAACAGCTTAGTCAAAACAACATGAATGTAGAGAACAGCGTAGTCAAAACAATAAAATGTGTTTTTGAGTTCCTTTGAATGGAGAGAGAGAGAGAGAGAGAGAGAGAGGACGCACAGCTGTACTGGGATATTTGAGAGATAAAAGAATGATTTGGAATTGAAGGAAATGATTCTGTGAGCATCATGCCCTCAGGAAACTGGTTTGACAGATAATAGATAGAGTAGAACTGGAACTATCAAAGAGCATCCAATGCCCATTATCTAAACACGAAAAGGACAAGGCTTTTTTCTGATCCTCATATGGTCACTTGCAGACATTCATATGTACAAATTATATAATGCTTCCAACTTGGTGGTTCAGCTACCATTAAAATATTTGCTAGCTAGTTCCCTCTTTTTCCTGAACAAATTGATGCTGCTTCTATAATTCGCTTTTTTCATTCTGTTCTCACTTTGAGGGTGTCATCAGTATGGTTCCAAAGAGAAACAATTAGATCTTTCAGGCATTATAATATGCTTGGCAGGAATTTGTTATTTTGTTGGTTTCTCAGTGTCTGTGTTGATGGTCCAATGAGATGCTCCAACATTACATGCTTTGCAACAGATGGTCTGAGAGTGTCATTCCAAAGTTCCCCCACTATACACACACCATTATATAAAAGGCATAGTTGTTAATGGTCATGATAACATATCGTAATCACTCAAGTTGATGATGATGGTGACTGATGTCTGAGATATGCAGTAAAATATTGTCTTTGGCAGGGGAAAAATAGGCTATTTAAGGAGGGGTGTTTTGTTTTTCTTATTTTCTTATTTTTAAGGGGAAGATTCTTTGTTTGGGGACAGTTAGGTATGGTTTGCAGTGTTAGGGCAATAGGAGACAGGTTGTTTTACACGTTTTAAAAGGTTTCACAGATCAGTCTCACCAATTAACAAGAACATGGAGGCATGATTTTAATTTTTCACCTTTGTCTTCTCTTACTGGATCTTCAATAACTAGAAGGGATCAAGACAAAGACCATATAAAAGCTATTACCATGATCTCTCTCTCTCTCTCTCTCAATGGATGTTCAAAATTCACAAAGCCCTTATTTCACATACACTAAATAATTTGATGAGACACAGGTTTGTATTCTTAAGTGAGTCTAAGAAATTATACCAGTGTACTGACTAAAAATCAATTCTTAAACAAGGAAAATGAGCATGCTTACTCCATGAAAAACTCTCGCGATAGCAAATCAATCACTAGCAAGCTCAGGCTGTTGTTAAATTGAGCCAACCTAAAAGATCAAACCCACGTGCTTTCTTGAGCGGATGTTTAATTTCATGTCAAAACATGAGGCTCACTTTAAGTACACTAGATTCTTTGAACAATCAGATCATATACAGTGCTTAACTCTCATGTTTGCTTGTCACTTGACCTCCCTCCTTTGGAAGGACATGATCCTTCTGCTGGCACGGGTTGGATTGTGTTTGTCTTGTCAGTATTTCGAAAGACATAAGTTTCTTTGCTCTCCTTATGGATGATCATTTCTCATAATTTACCTTCTCAGTTCCTTTACGTGGAATAACTCCCTTCCTGAGCTAAGATAACATTTCTTCTTTTTTGTTCAAAAGAGTAACTTGAGAATATCAATTAATTATAGATTATCGTCGGATGTGAAGAAAAGTTTTTAGTAAGCTTGATGTGTACGTGTGAAGTGCACGTCTTATTGGAAAAGCCTCCTCATACTTAGTGCAGTCATTCCTTGTCATTGTAATCATACTCATATTGATGATACGACAAGTACTCGCAATCTTTCAGATTTACCATTTCTATGGGAATTAATTCTTTCTTGAAAAGTATCTATAAATATGGTTCCATTCTCAAAGTTTCAAGAGTGAAACTATTGCCAGGGGAATTAAAGATTTTGGCCACTGTTCAGTGAGATTTTCAAGAACTATCTCAAATTCAATCACCTGTCAAAAAGTTGAAAACGGATGTGATTCGATCACTCCAAATCCCACGCGTTTGCACTGTGTTAATTTGTCGCGCACTTCACTTTCCTGGCACAAAGTTGGTGGCGTAAGCCTAGGCATTGTTGTTGACGGGGTCAGCAAGGTGATCAGCCAGGTTCTCCAATGGGCCTTTCCCTCTCACGATGGCCTAGACAAAGAACCCAAACATAGAAAATATGGTCAACCCCCCCTTTTTTTCATTTTTTTAATCTCCTTCGCCTTCAGCTCCGCGAAATCCTCGAGATTGTCCACAAGGCCCAACGGATTGAAGCTCCCCCCGGGGCAGATCGGGGCGGTTTGCTCTCAGAGTGGCCGCTGGCGACCCTGTATCCTTCCACTGCACCCATTAGGATCACCTATGTGGCGTAGATGGCTAGGATGCTCGGTGCATGGATCAGGCTTGGGTTCCCCAAGTAATCCAACCCGCCCTCACTGAATATATGAGCACCAGCCTTAAACCAAACCTCACCAAACTTGACCCCATTGCGGGACAAGAGCTCGGGGAAGACCCACCTGCGGGCGCCGAGCGTAGCTCACCTTGCATGGATGACCTCGAGCTCATGGTTCTTAGCGAAGGTCTCCAGGTCAGATGACAGGCTGGTGGTATCCCATCCGTGGTCGCCGGGAAATTTGCCAGTGATGTAGGACGGTGCCTCCCCAGAGAAGGGGCCCAAGTACTTGACGCAGTCCGGCACATGCCATGGGCTGCCGGAGGTGACATACCTCGGTTTGGCCACAGATTTGCGCATGCTATTGTCCTTTGCCGAGAAGGTCCGAAGCAGAGGGGCTGATTTTGCTTGATGGCATAACAAAGATGGCATCAATCAGGAAAAGCATTGTTCGACTTCACATGTGAATTTTGGGTTGGTTTAGGATTTTTGCTTCCATATCATAAGTCATCATCCTGAGCATCGAAATGATATAGCAGGTAGCGTGCTTTTCCTCTCAAGAGGTGCATGGCCATCCACGTCGATAATGTCTCCGATATGAGTGTCCCGGCTTAGGTTGCATGTCATATGCTAAATCCATTAACAAAATCAACACCAACAATGCGACCAAGCACAGTTGGCGGAAATTGAAGAACAAAACCTAGGAACTCCTAGGTATGCTGCTGAGGGGACAGGACTATCAGCTCGAGCTCACCTTTGTGCTGTACGAACATGTGAATCTTAAGAGGAGATGTCGCCAACTGAATTATGCATGTCTTTTAAAATTGAGAAATGAAAATGACAGTCCAGCAAATCAATCTCTTCTTGCCCCTCAACAAACGAAAATACCAACAGAAGCAACAGAGATGAAAAGAACATGATAGTGAGTGAAGTACCTCAACACTTGATAATTGACATTTAAAGACAAATGAGCAACATTTCGTTCGAGCATTTTACATTCAACTGTGATAATTAAGAAGTCAATCACTTACATTACAGCTTTTGAGCATCCCTCAGATTAAACTTAATCATCAATCCATCCCTTTGGCAGTGAAGATTGAAAAATGTTACGCATCAGTGATTTCTCTTTCTTGCCTATCTTATGAGCACGGTGGCTCATAAAAACACCCAGTTCGAGTGCCTCCCTTCCTTCTTCAAGGGCTCTTTTTCTCATAGCTGACAGCAAACTAGCCCCCTGGAGAGTGGAATCGCTGTTCTCTTGCTCACCTTCAGCTTTCTTTTGGGCATTAGAACCATCATCTGCCACATCGTCGCACTTCGGTCTGCATTCTCTACCAGTTTCAGTTGCATCCATGTACTCAAAATCTCCTGGACTGCCACTTCCCCACCACTTATTTGAGGCGACTGACAAGCCATTTGATGGAAATCCATGCTTGAATTCATCCAAGACTGTCAGACTTTTTATCAAGCTTCCACTAATTACACTTTGGATCTGCCCGCTTTGACCTTGCTTACTTTCCAGCTGCTGCAAGTTACGAGGCAGTACCATTCCCTGCACTTTCCATGTGTTGCTGCTACTTTGGTGATCAGACTTGCTGCATCAACAATAAATTAATATGAATACATTTTTACATAAATATCCCCAAATATTGCGGCTCCAGAATATGAATACATTTTTATATAAATATCCCCAAAAATTGCGGCTCCAGAATATTCATTGTGATACAGAACGATAATCAATCTAAGGTGGGTATATTGTACACAGGCAATCTGGGCCTGCTTCAGAATAAAATATGGATTAAGTTGCCAAACCAATACCTACCTTTGTTTACTTATCTTCGACATTAAAACAAGGTCTCAGATTCTATATCTAGCAGCTAGATTCCCAATATGTTTGACATCCCCTGACAAAGAATCTGCAACACAAGCCAGAATTGCATCATCAGCATGTGCAGAGGCAAAACCTGCCTTGTATGGCCATGATCACCATACTCAGAGAGAGAGAGAGAGAGAGAGAGAGAGAGAGAGAGAGATGGTGGAATGGGATACCACAATACAACAGACTGAAAGGGTCAGTAAGCCAAGTTACAGTGTGCAACAATACAGTCTGTAAGGCAAGTAACATTGTGCAACAGTACCATTCAGTTCTATAAACACGCCAAAAGTCCTCAGCTCTACTTCCATCTATAAATGACATAACGCAAAACCAGTTGAGCTGAACACTTTAAAAGAAGTGGTCGATGTTGACAATTAGAGAAAAATACCAACTTATTTATCCAGTAAAAAAACCTCTCAAACTCTAGATGAAACTAGAACTTTTCATAGGACAGGGAAAATCAAAATATCATTTTCTCAGTTCTTTACCCTGAGCTATAAGAAATTAGTTGTGCTCTTAGGATAAGTGCGAAAAATTCCCAGATGCGTTTATTTGATGCATCCAGCTCCAGCACATACTCAAATTCATTGCTTTAGAATTTACTATCAATGGATTTTTGGCTTTTATGCTCAAATCATTGGAACATCTTTGCATTTTCGCATACATGTTATTAGAATATTTAAATATTAGTCTACATTTAACAGTTCAGACTTTTGAATTAGACTTTCTACTTAATATCAAAGCAAGTTCAAATCTTTCCAAACCCCCTATTTGCCTCCCCAATGAGGTCTAAGTCCATGCTACATGTAAGGAGAAGTGTTAATATATTTAGATATTAAACTATGCAATCATCTAATGGCTAAAGCTTTTGGATTGGACAAAAAAAATTTCAATTAAAAAAATACTTCGCATGTATTTCCCTTCAATCAGAAATTACAATCGAGATAAAGTCAAAAAGTTTTCTCCTAATACAGCAAGAAATTGAATAATACCATTTGCAGCTAAATCATAGTTCCATGATCAACATCATCACTTCCATAGTTTTGAAAAATTTGGCTGTAGGCCAATGGTCACACTTGGAGCAACTTTCTTTACCACAACAATTGGCACAGAGGAAGTAGCTGTTGTCAATATATCTATCGGCTTGTCTGAATATTTCTCAGAAAGTTTTCTCTTTTTGAGAGTATTGCTCATCGATTCGTCATATCTAGTAGAAGGTTGTGTCAAATCTTTCTCGTCCTTAGAATCTTCATCTTCGATCCTACAGACAAAATCTTTGGATGTATGAAATACGATTGATTTGAGAAGCACTTCATCCTTTCCTCCAGCTTCTTTTCCTTTGTTGCATCCACATCCATGGTTGCATGTCTAGACTTCATTGATTCAAATTCATCAAGTCCGGCAAGAATATCCATCTCTCTCTCATTCTCCAAGGACTTCATCGCATTACCCATCTCTTCAGCCTCCCTCCTCCTTTTCTCATTCTCCACCACCTCATCCTGCTTACGCCAGAGCTCAAAATTTCTCATTTGATCATGAGCTCTGCAGAGCACTTGGTGCATTTGAAGTAAAATCTGAATATCTGAAGCCCCCAAATACATCTCGTTTACGACAACCTCCTTCCTGGAATTGAACTTGGTCCCCTTGTAGATGTAATTCCCGCGGGCGTTGCATCGGATGCTCGTCGAAAGCATCATCCGAACCTTAATCTGCCGACCCTTGGGCGTCCCAAACCTCGGCAGCTCCGAGGGGTCGAAACCCGGCGGGTCATATCTGTTCAACACCTTTCGTTCTCCCATATTCTTCTTCTCTCAACTCCAAACCAAGACGAAGAACGCAACTATGACGATGCCACAAAATCGCTGCCCCTCTCTCTCTCTCTCTCTCTCTGAACGATTGATTTCTAAGGAAAACGGGCGAACTGATTTCACTACCTTGATTTCTAGATTAGGGTTCTATGCTCGGATCAAACCTTAAACCCCGCGAAACTATCCGAAACAAACCAAAGAGCAGGAGAAAAAGGAGGAAACAAAAACCAACCGACACTGCTAAAGTGCGTACCGAGCCGGCCCAAACAACGTAGGAGATGACGAGCGTACGACACAAAAAAAAGGGAAAAACCAGTCGGAAGCTTCGCTCACCTCGCGGTGCCGCCCCGCGCGAGGCCCATTCGCTCTCGCCGGAGATCGAACGGCGGAGTTCCAACGGCGGCCGGAGGTCGGCGGTGGCGTGGCGTCTCGGGTGATCGGAGCGATGGACGGAGAGGGATGACGACGGAATTGGGGGCAAAAATACAGAGGGAGAGCAAAAGCGGGCCGGGGAAATTTCAATTTTTGGATATTTATAGCACCTGTCTAAATTTGGAAACAAATATTAGACGTTTAGGTATTTACTATTTAGTAATTTCACTGTTTAATTAGTAATTTTCAATTAATAACTTCCTCCCATAAGAAGTAAATATGCAGATAATAACGTGGCTCGAAATTAATAACATATCCATATGGTGAAAACCTTAACTTTTACAAAACAACAATGATATTTTTAATCGATAACAAGAGCTTTGAAATTTCGTGCGTTTTTTGAAATTATGATATCGAATGGATGATGTATAATGACTTTTTAAGTTATTTAAGGATTCATTTACCATGTATAAATGGTCACATACATATAACTCTTAAGCTTCTAACTTATTTATAAATAAATCTAATTAACATCTCAATGAATTATCTTGAGGGCACATTCCAATCTATGAATTAGTGCACATGACAATTCGAATAACTTGAGAAAATTGCTAGTGTGGAAAATCTAGGCGTTCGGAATTTATTGACAGTTATTCGAGAGAAAAAAGATCATGGGCTCTTAAATTAGGTAAAGATTCATGGAAGGTCTAATGCATTCAATGACAATACATAAGATAGAGTAGAACAAAATATTAAAAGAAAAATGTTTAATACATACCTTCTTGATATTGCGAAGTTCAAAAAATCAAATTTAGCAGAACAAAAAATCTTGCTGAAATACAGCATTTGACAGGGAAGGAGAAGAGGTGTCAAGGTGACGGTATAGACAGTGGAGGGGAAAATCACATCTGAAGACAGGTAGCTAGGGACGTGAGCTATCTGAGATCCCATCCTAATGAGAGGGCCTTATGCTGTCTTCTCTTCCTTCCTGGCGAGAATCATCGAAATCTGAAAGCCTCTGCTGAGTGCTTGGTTGAAGAGGAAGCGGGTTTGGACCTCTGATACGAAGGGGAATAACGACAGAACAGTGATTGGCATGAACAGCAACAACCCCATTGTGTATTCGTACGCCCTCGCCAGCTCCTTCAACGAATCCCACAGTCCTAACACTTTAAGCAACGGCCTGCACGCTTGCGCAATCTGACGAGAGCAAGAGAAGATTGGTCTTGTTAGTTTAACGGTACTATAGAAAGCGCGTGGAGTGCTTTGTGCACTATGAGGTAGTTTTGACTCGGGCAAGTTGAGGACAACCCACTTGATACATAGAGAGGCTTCTTTTAAGATTTGCACTAGTCCAGACTTACCAGAATAAGAGCCCAGCCGGTAGGTAAAAACGCAAGGAAGGCAGCAAATATATCAGATACAACGAGTCCACACACGACCAATAAGACTGTCATAGCCGACACGAATCCAAGGAAAAGAAGTGCTCTCAGGATCCCAAGCATGAGCGGGAAGTCTGCACTGAATCTTCGTCTTCCTAGGGATACCATCTGAAAACATCAAGGCAATAATAATTTGCAAAGAAGGACACAGTTGTTGCAGTTTGATTTAAATGAGGTAATGGAAAAGCAGCAGAAAATAGTAATGATCAACTGGAGTCTACTCATGGTAATGCATGTGTTTAACTTGCAGATCTAGGAACAAAACCTCCATATATCGTATCTACGTACCTTTAAAACTAGCAGAGTTGTTAGGAACACCGCCCAAGAAAGTCCATAAATCTACAGAAGTAAAGAAGAGCCTTAGAGAAAGATCCCGTGAGAACAAATCAGCAACAGAAGGAGGAAAGAGAAAATTGCAGTGAAATTTATAGATTACCAGTATTCTCTTGCTGTGGTGAACTACTTGAAGATGGTACACAATTCCATACTGGTAAATAAAGAAGCGAAATGCAAGTATTATCTCAAGGATTCTTCCCCTTATGTTTGTATTCTTCAGGTGTTCCTGTTCTTCCTCCCACCATGATTCCCAACTTTTATCAGGTTTAATCCCAATTCTACCACGATTGCTCATCCACCTCTTCCAGTCTGCCCAATCATCTACGGTCTTTTGCCAGTCAAAACCAGATGGATTGAATATGAATGGTGCAAACAACCATGAAGCAACCAAGAACCACATGGAGAAAGTGATAAACAAGAAGAGACTTGAACTGCGATACGACTCCCCATAAACTTCATAGACAATCAACAGAATAAACAGCTCCAGCCCTTTCACAAAGTGACTTCGTGAATAAAGCCTGTAATTATCACTGAATTTTGCATGAAAAACGACAAACCCATGACTCGTTGCTCGATATCGGGATCCTCCATGTAAGATCGTTCTTCCGTAAAAATGAGCCTTTGTTCCAAGTTGAAATGTGAAAAACACGGAAGCTAGCTGCAGCTGCATAATGACAAAATCACCGAGGGCAGTCCGAAACCCTTTTTCCAGGCCAGTTTCCATGAGCATGGGCAGTATCAGTACTAATCCTAACTGAAATACAGACTGGCTAGCCAAGGCCTCTTCAAGGGCCTTTGTCTGACGTATGCCAGGATTTTGAAGAATCTCCATTTCCAACCCACTCAAAACCATGTACAACCGTCCATACAAGAAAACATACACTGTAAGCACGGTAACCTGAATGAAAAGTACCATGAGTTATCAATGCAAGATTCAGAAGAAAAAGAATGAGATAGAAGTCTAATTAGCTACCAACCAACATAATTCCCCCCCTCCTATCTCCATCCATGGAAATTGATAAATTACAGCCCGGCAAAATGATGTACCATGCCAAATCTTGGAACAGATTTAGTCAAACTGATATTTCTGTACCATCTCATAACCAAAGTGGAAATGACTTACTCATTGATCACCCATCAGAATTAGAAACTCAAAAGCGAACTATGACCCTTTGTTAGGGAACCACTCCATTAATTGTTCTACCTCTCAAAGACAAACGGGACCTAGAATAACCCCAAAGATTCACAAAATTTTACTGCTTTTATTACCAAGCGTTTTACAATGTGACAGGGAACTGCAAATCTAGACGATGAACTAAAAGTTCCATCATTCTTTTTATCCCAAATTTGAAAGAATTAGGAGAGTTGCTGCAAAACAAGTAGAGGAGTGGTTGGTTTACCATACTGCTGAAGTAGAAACCAACAGTCGTAAAATAGAATGACAGCATTCTGTAGAAGTCAAATTGCCGCCCGAGCCGATAAACGTCACGACTAAGTGTCTGCTCACCATTTCCAATTGCAACCTTTGCCTCAGAAAGGAATATCTGGTTCATCCCTACATCCTGCCCTTTTCCCACTTGGATGTACTCATGATGTGCTATAGAACCCTCACGAAGAGTCGAATTAAACCCTGCAACGAGATATGGTCAGATTCCATCCCTGTGAAATATCATATAAATATGCTAGGGTTACCAGAAAAAATATCTTCACTCAAGTTGATTGTTCTTGAAGCTTTGCTTATGCCGCCTCGTGTTATGTGGAATATCCTGTCAAATACATCAGGTTGGCCATAATGGAAACGGACCCTGCAACAAGAGAATGAGAAACGCAATAGCCTTCAGATCATTCTTGGAACAAGCTAATCTATGCTCTTAGTTAATTTGAATCAGAGTTTTGCTATGAATGAATAGATAAATATCGTGTGAGTGCACAAGAAATGCATTAGTGATTACCAGAAACATCAGATTGGCATATCTTATTCAATATAAAACTTAGACTCTGTGCATGCCTAATTTCTTCGTTCCCTCTTCCTTTTGTTTAAGATACAAACAATGAATCAATGTTCCTCCGTTGAGAGTATTTGACTGGTGGAGGCATATCTGTCTATTTCCTTTATTATTTTATGTATGACAGCAATAAGAGTATATGTAATTTTGAACTTTTGGCTTTATTATAAATAGATAGCTTGGGGTAACATCAACTTAACCAAGCATTTAGTTCTGTTTTTTCTCTCCACATCTTCCTTCCTTCTTTCTTTTGTTGAAGATACCAACAAGAAGTTGAGGACATTAGTCCATTTACTACACACTTTGCAGGATACTTCCAAAGCCAATTTTCGCATTGATAAGTATTCAGATATATCAAATCATTCCCTATAAACACAGGTTCCAACAGCTCCTACACTGAAGTTTTTGAGGGTACAAAGAATTTTGTATGACAGCATCAATTTCACCTAAATGCTACAAAACCTTAGACAAAGAGAGATTATCAAATCTATTAGAAATAAAGAAAGGTGAAGATTTTAAGTGACATTCTACTAAAATGAAGGTGAAGTGTTTTTTAAGTTAATAGTCACACAGTACAATGTTCACGGTTATATCACAAGAAACAACTTATATATTAGAGTTATGTGGGATGTTATAAGAATCAAGAAAAAGTCCACATGCCCATCTGCACTAATTCTACAATGCGAATCTCGCTTTTAATCAAGAAAACTCTTTGCTTCACATGCACAGATAATAAACAATCCCTTGCATACCACTCATTTCTGAATGTGTATTTAGCTGCATTATAGTCCTTCATTGATGGTGGTAAGTAATAATTCCATAATCGATAGGGCCAATTAATAGGAAGTCGTCAATAGGAAGTCGTCAACTTTATCAATATATATGAGACTTTTTATCCGTGCATGGCACAAGATTGTCTGCAAGCACTTTTAGAAATTTGTTTCTTCAGAGCTTAAAATGGAGAAAAGTTATAGTTCATTCTTTTTTTTGGAGAAAATATTGTGCTTATCAAATTGGAAGACATTAGATAATGTTCGAAACACATCAAGAATCACATTTTTTTTTTTTTTTTTTAGTTTGCTATTTGCTAGAGACACTGATATCGACAGTAATTTTTGTTTAAAGATGTTGAATTTATAATACAATCGTGCAAATCACCAAACCTACCATACTGTGGTTTCCCGTATTTGCTAAAATTATACTCACAGACAGTGGCTAGAAACAATCCAAAAAACTAACGATTATAATCATAAATATTCCCATTATTTTCAATGACCACGCTTCTGATCCAAAAGTTCTTTTTGCTATACTAATGCAATGTCCTATCTGCAATTGTGGAAGTCACTGAGCTTTTGAGCTTCTCTAAGAAACAAAGAAGAATTCGTCCAAGTCCACTGAGATGTCTCTCACATCAGTAAATGAAGTAAACATGTAAATGCCAAGGAAAAGAGTATGGGAATCTTTACGCTCAGGCTCAAGAAAGAACAAATAACATAGTCCTACACAAGTTTTAGGTTTTATGAGAAAATCTCCCTTTCGCCCAAAGATAACTTTTAGGGCGCGTTTGGTAACGTTTCTGTTCCGGGGAACAATTTTTGAATAGAGATAATTTTTTTTGCTTCCGTTCCAGGGAACAATTTATGAGTATAAGAACACGTTTGGTAACTGCAAAATTTTTTTACTCCGGGAATAGAAACGCGTTTGGTAAACTTGTATAATTTTTTAATATTTTTATTATATTTTTCCTTTTTTCCTTTTTTCTTTTCTTCATTCTTCCTTTTGGCCGATCGTCCGCCCTTGGCGAGGCCGAGCCTCGCCGGCCAACCTTGCGTCGCCTGGGCGAGGTCGAGCCTCGCCGGTGACCTCGCCTGGCCACCGGCGAGGCTTGGCCTCGCCTAGGCAGCGCGAGGTCGGCCTCGCCTTGGCTGGGTGAGCTCGGCCTCGCCCAATTTGGTCGAGCTCGAGCTCGCCCAGCCAAGGCGAGGCTGAGCCTCGCCGGGGCCGGCGCGACGCTCTAGCGAGGTCGCCCGGTCCTTAACGGCCGGTCGTCGGCCATGGCCGAGGCCGGCGACGGCCAAAAGGAAGAAAAAAAAAAAAAAAAAAAAAAAAAAAAAGAAGAAGAAAAAATGAGAAGAAAAAAATGTTTCTCAAAAGTGTTTCCGGAACAAGAATTTTTTTTTTCTATTTCTTATTTTTGTTCCAAATCTGTTCCAGGAAATAAAAAAATAGATTTTTTGTTCTCGGGAACAAAAGTGTAAACAAACGCGTTTGTTTTCTTTTTTTGTTCTCTGGAACAAAAGAATAATAATTTGTGTTCCAGGGAACAGAAACACAAATAAACAAACAGGCCCTTTAAGAAAATAGAAATAAACGTGGACCCCGGGGGCTACAAGCCTAAGAGATCGAGTAGACAGAAATGCATGAAGCCACAAATTCTTGGCTTACCTTAGGGGATTTGCCAAGATTCGTTGGCTGATACTGACAAAGCGGGCCTGCTGATTGGACATGAACCAAGCTAGTGATGAAACACTGTAAAAAAAAGTGAAAAAAAATAAAATAATGATCCAACCATTCACATTGGACGAATCTGCTCTGATCTCTTTCAAACCAGATCCTTCGAACAGCATAAAGCAGCAAATAATATAAAATCTCTGCACATATATGTATTCCAAGATTCACCTTCCGGTAAAAATGTGCTCCCGCAGGCCCAAAATAGTAGGTTTTCTCTGCCCGTGACGATCCCTTTGAAATTCCTCCAATAAATTTCTCATCTTGAAAGCTTCTTCAAAGTAATTATCCTAGAAGTGAGGAAAGGCAAAAAAGCTGAGATACTTTATGCTCCTGCATGTTCAATGAAAAGACATAATAACGCTACCTGATTCATGTTTATAGTCTGTAATGCCTCCCCACGAGTAAAGATGATAGCATGATTTTGATTTTCTGGTTTTCCTTCACCAATTTCCATCGGAGGGCCTGGAAGCTTGATACGGTATATTTCCTAGAAAATTAAATAGATTATCCATTTGCAGAAAAAGGTCTGCAGAAATCCCACCAATCAAGATTGCACCACATCCTTGTTACTCAGAAATGTGGCCACCATATTGAAATATGTATCCTCACATTAGAAGAGACGAGTAAATGTTATAATTCATGTACTTGTTAAAGGTTAATATCGTTATTGGACTGATAAACGTATTGAATACTGATATGATCCCCATTTATACATCCCAGATAGTTGCTTCTTTAAGGTAGACCAATAGCTCCCAATAGCAACTCCTCTCAAATAATTGACAGACGGACTTCTAAATGAGGCTTGACAAAGAGCTTATATTTCACTAAATTTTCTTTGCGATAGAAGTAACTGATCAGATAAAGTCATTCTTCAGAGATGAAAAGTAAACAACTGCATTTGAAACACTCTATAGTCGCTTGACTTCAACAAACATCATCATGCACCCCGAAACTAGTTAATTTAAAAGGTGACTAGTTGTATGTTTCAATTGTTGAACATGTTCAGGCTGCGAAAAAGGGTTTATCATCGACGTTCAGCCAAATCAACATAAATCACCGTTGGAGAAAAATTACCAGAAGTCAATTACTGGACTTAGCATTTCCAAAATTTGCAAACAAGGCCGCTTCAATTTAGCTCTAGTAGTAGATAGCCCTAGCTTGATCCAGCTATAATTCCCAAGGTTTCAGTGATAAACGGACAGAAAGTCGATGGAAGACAGTAGAGTAGCTTCCCAAAATCTCCAAAATTAGAGTCGGTGCAAAAGGCAGACAGGAATTAGTCCTTCAGCCCCATGACAGCATTATGTGAAGAAAACAGTAAGGTAAAACCATCACATTTTGAAATTAGAAAGAATTAAACATTGAGAGAAGAATATAAGAACTTGATAACAGATATTTTGGGGGTATAAGACTGTTATGAATGAAATTTTCCAATTGTTAGAATGAGCTGGATTTTCAGTTGAAGAACGATAAATCAACTTTGGAAGTACTAATAAACTCAGGAAGAAGAAAATAGGAAAATGCAAACTTCCAATGAAAATGGATGTTGATTGAAGGGTCTGGAAAATTTTTCAAACACTCTGATTTGAAAGTGTTAGATAATCCTGCTTAAAGATATTGTTTTTTTTTAAAAAGATATTGTTTAACAATACATAGAATTAACAAGGAAGGAGCCGCTCACACGATATAAGACCTAGGGCAGAACATGTTAGAAATTTCTGACAAAACTTAAAGACTTTGATTCTGATGGCAAGTATTTTTAGGTAGAAAGTCTGACGGGATATGCTCCAACAATATTAATCATTACCAGAGTCGTGGCTTAATTATTTCATTCCTTATGTATTCTGTCAAATGGTTAGGAAGGAGACAAATACTTGTGCAATGGCTAGAGACGATTGATTGGATTTCCTACCATATTTATAAGGAGTTCTAAAAGGAAAGTCTTCCAGATATCTATCGGAGATTTAACTTTCCTCGAACAGTATACTTGAGGTGAAACATTCTTTCCAAGTTGAAGCACTTGACTTATGGTAACTCGAATTGCTGTATAGGCGGCAGAATATATGGGAAGCATCATCCTCGGTGACCTTGAAGCAATCAGACCTTCTTGACGAGATTTAGGCCGACAGGTAAATTGGCTGGATTACCCTTCTGGAGAAATGTCCAATGGTCAGCTTGGACTAGGAGGAGTATAAGAGGAGGTCTCGAAGTTGAAAGGAACATTACACCTAAGAGAATCGAAGCTATCAATTCCAAAGTCTAAAGAGTGTTTCGTGATCAAATACATTCGTCTTTGTGAGCGACATTGTGTTATCATTTAGAGGTCAAGAGTGTGTGAGGAGTAATACACATGAGCTTGAGTTTTCACAACTCAGTTCTTGTAACCTCTGATTGGTTCTTCATAATGGAATTTGGCCAATAGGCTGTAGCACGGGAGAATAGACGTAGGTTTACAAAAACTGACCGTTATAATCTTTTGTACGCAATTCTCTATCCCTTACTCTCCTTATTTATTATCATAGAATTGCACATTGGTAAATCTAACCACAAAGCCTTCCGTCACCAAAAGTTATTTCGTTGCAATATTTATTTAAATTCTTTCATTCCCACAAAATCACCTATTCAATCCTCTCTAGGTGATAGCTTTAATCACGACAATCTAGGTGATAGTTTTAATCATGATAATTTCCACCTGAAAGCTCAAGCTGTTAGGTTGGGAAAGAGTACATAAATATGAAGCCCAAACAAACCCTATAAACGAAAGACAGAATGCTTTGACAGAAAGTACAGGAACGTGCCAACAGTATTCGCCAAATATTTGCATATTAGCTTTAGATGTGTCTCAAATTATTGTTTAAATTAATGCCCTACAGCCAATTGCACAGACTAAGAAAATTATACAGCGTTCTGACTAGAAAACCAAAGATGTAGAATCAAACGATAGCCAAAGCAAGAAGCAAAGATTAGAGGAGTCATCCAGATTATACCCAAAAAGCGGATTGATCTCTACCCAACTTGATACCTAATATTCAACCATAAGGAAGACAATATTCTAACTTACCTCATCAAGTGTATCACCTCCCTTCACAAGAACAGAGTAACAACACTTATGAGATTTCCCATTCACTGTCTCCTCTCTTTCGTCTATGTAAGCAACCCGTAGACGAGGATACCTAGAATATTTGAGTATCATTGATATCCATCAGCCACTTTGGAATTTTCTGTTGATTACTATTGAAGGAACATCCTTAAAAATTACATCAACATGAGGTTCAACACGTTACTGTAACAGCTCCTCTCTTTAGCATCATCGGATTTCTTTTGATTCCCATAAACTTGGCAAGATACAACATAGGTGAACTTCAAATCAGCCAGAGCTTGTGCAAATTCTGTGATTGCCTTCTCATCCTCATCATTTAGAGCTGCAACAGAGATATTGAGTCTTGATTATGCCACTTCTTATAGCAACTTTCAAACAAAAACAAATTAAAATCTGTAAATCTGCATTTCTTTCTTTCATGTTAAATGACTAACCGTCATCTCCAGCGAATTCAAGACGGCATTGAAGTTCTAGAGCTTGCCTGTAGTACATCATCCCTCTCACTAGCAGTAAATGCACATAGTAAGAACAGTAGCAAAGCAAGTATAAATATGACTTTCAAGCATAGTACATGCTTCCAGATAAATAAATTCTCAACCCGTCCTAGCCAGAGTCTGCCCTCTGTAAGAGGCCCAAAAACATGCCTCCTCTTCCGACTTGTCCTTCTCTGTGTATCCAGATTTTGCATCATTTATCCGTTCATTAAAATTGGTCCACTCATCTAGATTGCATGGCACAAGGCATCAGTCAAATTATATCAAGTGAACAAGTGAATTATAACATACCAAAGGGCAAACTTGCCTGGATGGATCTTCTGCAGGTGGAACAAAGTTGAGATTCCATTCTCATTTTCCCTTTTAAGATCTTCGATGGAATAGAGGACATCTTCTTTGTAGGATGGAGTCAAAACACTGACCAAGACGTAAAAGCAGAGGAGAGCCCAAAAGAAAATGATAAATAGGTATCTGTTAAACAACCCTCTGGGATATATATACATATGCTCACATACATATATACAGAAAAATGGTAAAATGGAGCTTGGGGGGTTGAGGAGCTTCAATCCCTAAAATCTTTACATTAATTAGAGAAAATATCATAATGCCACCAAGTCAAACTTAGGATATCGCTTTATTACCATGAGTAATTAATTAAACTGGATGCGCTTTGATAAATAGCTAATAAAACTAAATAGATTCATTTAATCTTTATATGATTTCTCATTCATTAGTCATACATGATTGAAATGTTAGCATCACCATCACTTAAAAATTTGTATATGGTCATATCTAGTCTTTTCGAGTCATCAATTTATCTATAAATATCTATAAGCCCGACCATGATTTTACTTCAAACTAACTACACAATTTTAGAAGATATGAAATTAAAAATATGTGATATGATACTTTTTTAACTATGCCAATAAATAGCACAAAAGCTGCATGAGTAGTGATTGGATTTCCAACTTTCGTTTTTAATCTATAATGGCAGCATTGTTAATATACTGCACAAAAACTCCATCTATTGCAAAACCAAATCATTTTATCATCATTTATTATCAATGAGACTAAATTATAAAATTAATGCAATTTCCAGCAACTGAATTGAACAAACAAGGTTGTCTCTTTCGATGAAGCATAGTATTTATTCATGTAAAAACAGACCTAAAGGGCAGCATTTTGCGCACTGTCGGAGCACCTGGCATTTTCATGAATAGAGAATTAGCAAAGAAAGTGATGCGTCGATAAGCTTCCAAGTTTGAAGGCATGTTGATGGAAGATTCCTTGACTGTCAGCAGTAGATGGAGCCGAACGACCTAAGTCAAAGAATGAGATTTTACTTACTACTTAATTCTTTGTGGTTTCTCAATTGAAAATGAGTCGAGCAAACCTTCTCTCTGTAGATTTTGTTTTGTGCAAAGCCAATGTTGATCTTCTCAAACATCTGCTCCTTTCCATCATTTTTCTTATGGAGGTTATTAACGTTTTGCAGGATCCTACAAGCGGCACAGTCAAGGATACAAACATTTTGCACCAATGGAGACAAGCATGTTTGTCAGAACTTACTCATGCCCATTCTGCATGACATCCTCGATAATTATCTCCATGATGTCCTGGAGGACATTGATTATCTGGGATTTGTACACTGTTGCGTCGTCATGGTCACTTAGCTGCCAAAATAACAAAAGAAGTTAAGAACTGAGATATTCTTGAAACTGAGCCAATTGGAGGGAAGGAGAGAAAATGATTCAACGGTCAGTCCTCCAAGAATAATTTTATAGTAATGTATTTATTGAGATTAAAACTGAAGTTAGACCTAGGCGACAAAAACACTTACCAAGATGGTCAAGAATGTCTCCAAGTTAGCACTGAGCAAAGGCAATTCACTTGTTTTAAATTTATGCAAAAATCTGCGCTGTTGTATGCTCATATCTACTTCATAACAGATTTCCCTTATGATTCTGTAAAAATTGAGAAAAACATGGTTTCTCAATAGCCTTAACAGAAGAAAAATTGCCACCAGTATGATACGACATATTAAATATGGAGTTACTGGCCAAAGTATATGTAAATTTTCTCGCTTACATTCTGTCAGCTTCATTTTCCAGAAGGAAATATATGATGTCCCGGAGAGTCTCATAACATTCAATCACTGCTAAATGCATATAAGGATCGTTCTTTATCCTCTTAAACAAGTCATCATCCTCCTTGCCCTTAAAATCTTTTGCCATGTCTAATGCTATGGGAATCTTGTGTATGAAAGAATAATGACAAGAAGCCTGAATTAGAGCAAATATATGAGTAGAAATCAACTTCTGAAACTATGCATACCTTGCTAGCAAGCAAGAAAGAAGGCCATTGCACAACAGAGACATCAATTGAAGAAGATGGTACGATGAGCAAATCTCTGTCTCTGCATTATTCGGCCAATGGAAGTGTCAGAATATCCGTTTTGAGGCAGAAGACTGAAGCTAAAATTGAGGAAGTGGAATTCCTGATTATACCTGTTGCTAATTAGGTCTTCCTCTCTCATAGTCTGAATAAATTTGTTCCACATTCTTGAAAATTTTGTTAAATTTTTCCTCAGTATGGATTCATCCTGCCATGGAAAAGTAGAAACGCATCATAAACATAATTTTATAAGAAATGCCACCCCTAACTCTATGAAGTGGCTGACAAAAAAAGAGAACTTATTGAATAAAGATTCAATGAATGAGCACGGAACATTAGATCAACCAACAATTGGAGATACCTGTTGCCTACTCCTGTCTTGGTTAGCATCCAATGATGATGGCAAAAGATGTTCAATAAAAGCTTTAGGCACGGTGTCAAATCTGGACCGCAACATCCCTAATGTTTGTATCTTGAGAAAAGCAAGAAGGTATTATAAGCAAGGAGAAGTATATAGTATCCTTAAGCATAAACCTAAGAGCTAAACTGTCCGTGGCATGACAATTTGAAACGCTTCAGGCATTGTGTTTATGCATGAAGAAAGAATTGCGACTCACCTCGCCTAAATGGCTAAAAGCACCATTAATGCCACCAAAAAGACTAGAGAATATGGCATACCAAATTTGTGTATCCATAAAATAGACCTGACAGCATATCACACAGGAAATAGCATCATCAAATACAGCATAACACAAGATGGGGATCATGACAAAACTATCAGTCTGCTTACAAGAACTATAGGGGCCCATATTGCAATAACAACTCCAATGTTATGTGTCACTGCAGCTTCAGATGAATATTAGCACAGGCTTTTTCCTCCAGCTAGAAAATACGAGAAACATCAAAGGAGTAAAAAAAAAAAAAAAAAAAAACTTACAATGAGGAAAAAACTCGGGCCATTGAGAATTATCCAGATCCATCTCCAAGATTGATTGTGTTGGTCCAACAAGTGGCAGAATCTACGCACAAAATATACATGTTTGAATCTTTTAAAGAGAGTGGAGAGCAGAATGCTGCAGAGTAGCTACATATCCTGAACCACTAAAGCTAACAACGTCCACAATCACAATCGCTCGACAAACAATGACCCCACAATTAACTGGCTGGATAAAATTTCCCTTTACTCTATGGACATTCTCAAAACTATCTTGACAGAGTATTGAGGCAACACTCAGTTATTCCACCAACAACGCAAGCCTTGAAACAAGACTTGGAACCTCTTTCAGCAGGCAACTAATATGAATTTCTAGATGACACATTAAAGTTTATATAGCTTTGGAGCAAGACTTGCTGATTAGTTAACACACTTATACTTACATCTCCCTGTATGTGATTATTCAAATTTTATTCATCACCTATTCTTCCATTTATGTCGTCCTTCAAGTCAAAATGTCATATTTAATTTATGATCACTTATTCTCAAGGAAAGCAGCATCATCAATGAGGACAAGATTGCTAGTACTTCCATCATGTGGGTATCTCTCCAATCTGTAACCTCTTTAAGGTGATTATTTGGGTATTCCACACTAAACTTCTAACATTAGAAAGGTTAGGTGATGTGATAAGAGAATTGATTCTAGCTCAACTGCATCAATTTTCTTCAAGCAAGTTTCACTGTTCATTTTTACTGAGATAACAAAGCCTGGAGTCATAGAACTTATATGATCTTTAAGCAGAAATAATGATAGTATACACATTTATTTGGTTTTAAATATGCGAAGTTGCTCCAACACAAGGAATCCCAATTTCAGCAGTAAGAAGCAAACCCCACATAATCCAAACAACGACAACTTGATAAAAGATGATAAACCTCAACATAGTAGCTGAAAGCCAGCTTGCAGACAAGCAGCATGATCCAAAACATGGTGTACCTAAGACACAAACAAAAAAATGTACAATTAGCAAAGTCAGTCATATAAGATATAAAGCAGCGCATACCTTTTTACTTAGGGTGACGTGTCTATGTTCGAATCCTGCACTTAAAAGCACAGACTCAGGCCACGAAGGTTCATCCTTGAAAATAGGGAGAAGTGCAATAGAAGTACTAAAACTTGTCACAAAAATGCAATTGAGTCCTAAAACTTGCAAAAAGTGCAATCAAGTCCTAAAACTTGTCAAATTGTTTCAATCGAGTCCTAGAGTTAATACCGTCAACATTTTTAACGGAAAATGTTGACGTGGCGCCGACGTGGCATTTAAAATGAATTTTTATTTTCCATGTGGCTTTTTTTAAATTTTTTTTATTTAAATTAGATTTAAAAACTAAAAAAGAAAAGTTAAAATTTATTTAAAAAACAAAACAGTTCAAGAAAAAAGAGAAAAAAAAGGGCCGGCGCTTCCTTCGCCACCGCCCATTGCCGGAGGGGCCGGCGACCGTTGCCGGCCCTTGCCCGCCCTGTGAGGGCCGGCGACCCTTGCTAGCTTGGGCGAGGGTCGCCGGCCCTCGCCTTTGACCGGGCAAGGGCTGGCCACCCCCCCGGGCCGGCGTCCGTCGCCGGCCCCTTTGGCGATGGGCGGCGGGGGAGGAGCTGCCATTTTGTCTTTTTTTTTTTTTTTTTTTTTAACAATTTTTAAAAATAAATTTTAGCTTTTCTTTTTTAGTTTTTAAATCTATTTTTTTTTTTAAAAAAATTTGAATAAGCCATGTGGAAAATGAAAAATTATTTAAATGCCACGTCCGTGCCACGTTAGTATTTTCCGTTAGAAAGTTTGACGGTATTAACTTTAGGACTCGATTGAAATAATTTGACAATTTTTAGGACTTGATTGCACTTCTTGCAAGTTTTAGGACTTAATTGTATTTTCATGACAAGTTTTTTTTTTTGGTAAGGTTTTCGTGACAAGTTTTAGGACTTCTATTACACTTATTTCTTGAAAATAAGAAAAAGAAGACAGTGCTGACATAGCTTACATTGTTTTCAAAATTAACACCAGTCAAAGCATAAATACACAACATATTAATCAGAGCAATTATCTTCTTACTTCAGCAGTGAAAATATGTCCTCATGCATGCCTCTCCCCACATAAAGCTTTGGCTGCATAGTGTGAACATACATTTCAGGGGAAGGAAACAAGATAATGCAAACAAGTCATTAAGGTCCTTAGTAGCGAAGTGTAGTCTAATCCATCTACTTGCCTGAGCCCACCACATAAGAACCGTATTAGGGAACATACTTGAACGCTCCATGGTCCTCCTTAAGTAAGGAGCGAAGAAAAGTATACCAGCTAAGACATTTGGAATCATATAAATTGCAATGGCATAATAAAAGAAAGACTGGTTCCTCCAATCTTGACCCCAGGTGTTGATAAATTTCAGGACTCCTCTTGGATACTGCACTAAACTAGAGTAACTAATTGGCAGAATCACAGCCCAAAAACCTGCCACTACAAATTTCAGAATGTATCGGAGAATCTGCGTATATCTCATGCTTTTCCAGGCATTTAAACTTAGAATTATATCCAGACTTGCTGCAGAAGAGGAAAGGAAGAAGGCGGTGTCAGTAATGATTTTACACTAAGTGGCTCTTATAAAATTCGTCAATACATATGCAAGAAGTCAAAACGGGGTCCAGGATAGCATATTACACAGTAACTATAGAGATATATTATAACAAGGTCTTTCCTAAAGATTGCCTCTAAGATTGACAAATAAATTTGAGATAGCTAGAAATGCCTTCTCCTTATCACAACGATTGGTTTGCTGCATTCTCCATGAAGAAGGCCGCAAGGCTAAGCAAATATTCTTCTTCCTAAGGCTCAACCGGCTTTGGAAAGTCCTAATGATATGTAGATTGCAATATAATGAATTTCCCAGAATGTTGCACATGCAACTACACGAGCACTAGCTTTCTTTTGATAAGATATTAACATTGTTGACTCACAATTTTCAAATAGACTTGCCCGCATAATACAATCTTTCACAAAGAAGTTGACCATTATCTTCCTTTTTTTATATTACTCTGACAACACCTTGAATTCTGCTCGATGACTTCGATGGCTTGGTGGAATGGAGATTCCGTCAAATGTTACACAATTATGTGAGTATTCTCGCCATCTTTTCTTATTTCTTACACCATCTATTACAAACTTTCGGTTACAGACATATCAATCCCTCTTACATATCGGGCTTATTCTTCTGTTTCTCTCTTGATTATTTTAATTCTTTTGTTTCTCATGCAGTTTTGTCGGAGGTGATAGAGATTGGAGAGGCATCAAACAGAAAATTACTCTACAAATGGTCAAAGGTACTCCCATTCTTTTCTATATACTTTATATTCTGCAAAAATAAATTTGATATGAATTGGTTTCTAAAACTTTATGTCAATGAAAATTTACATTCTAAATCATAACGAATATTATTCGAGGTAATGTATGATGCCCATTGGAGATATTGAAGCATGTCTATAGTACACACCGACATTAATCATGACAATATATTGTCTCCTTTTGAATGTATGAAGCGTGGTATATCCCTTTTCTCAATTTGAGAAATATGAATTTGAATATGATTTTTCTTTTTCCTGACAAAAGAAATGTCTACTATTGTTTCACTTACTTTTACAAAAGATAGGATATTAAAATTACTTTGTCTCATTAAAATGCCGGTCACATTTGACTAGTGATTTCTGATTTAAGTTTTCTTACTTTTTGCACAGTGAACCTATGCTCTACTGTAGGTCATGTGTGGCACCAAAACAAAATTATTGCGAGAGAAGAGAAGGATTGTGTGCCTCATATTTTTTTCTAGTTATTTGTATTTAACTAAAATGTTTCTGCTTCTTTTTTAATTTACTAAGTTGTGGCTTGTATAAATGGATGGGCTTGATAAATCATATACGATGAGAAAAGATTATGAGAGTTTGTCTGAACTTTTCCTTCCCCTGATATTAATTTTTTTATGCTCATTTACATCGTTAAATATATATCTTCTTAAATCTTGTTCATTTAATTATCACTCCATTTGTTTCTATTTTTTTTTTCTTCAGCAAATGCCCACTCCTGCGTCGCTGAGCGAATCAGGATATTTATGTTTTGTCACTGTCCATATGTGATGTAGACGTATCTTTATTGGTATGTATCAACTTTACAGGACAAATGAATTATTAGGTCTTCGTATTTAAGAATTTGTTCTACTCCCACCTTTTCCCTCAATAATAAGATTGCCTCTAACCATGTCTTGGACATATTATAAAGATATGGTAATGAGTTCTACACATTTCTCTTTAACTTAGGTCAACTTTTATATTGGTCATTTTCTTGATATTTCAATTAAACATGATTTTTATCATATCATGGTTATCCCGCACAAAGCCCTGGCTAATGTCTAGCCTTATTTTATATGTAGCATAAATTAGCACATCGAGTCTACGGTAATAATGGGGAAAGATACATAAAGTACAAACATGACCATACCCCTCAGAAAGTTTAGGAAAGCATGAGTTATGAAGATGGTCAAAACTTGTCTGAAAACATGCTCGTGGAAGAGAGCGGTGACAGATCCGGAAGGAGTACATGCAACAATTACCATGGCCTGAACCAAGAAAACGGAGCTCGTTTAATTTCTTGCAGAGAAAGTCTACAACATAATGCTGCTCAACATCAAGGCTACCTGGAATGCCAATATAAAGAATATCCACATCCGATCAAAACTTCTGTAGAGGTGCAAAAAGGTACGAACTTCCACAAAATTAGTTTTGGGTTGCGTCTTCCCGGTAGTACCCTGACTGACATGCTGCAATAATATAAGTATATACATAACCATGGGTTGTTTCTTTTCTTGATCAGGATCAACATGGGTTCACAGACATTCCAATCAGAGAAAAAGATCAATTTGTAGTATTTCATTGTGCTCCATCCCCTGATTGTTCGATTTTCTCATATAATTTGATAACCAAGAAACTTCTAGATGTTTTCTTTTAAGAAAAACGTCGTGATTTGGATAATCTTGGTTAGCCATTATATCCATGTACGTTGTCAAAGAAGCTAGCTTAGTATTCGAATTAGTAAGAATGCTCCTGATAGCTACAGTGCCGAAAAAGCAAAAGTCACAGATTTATGGTGCACGAAGAAGTGCAAAAATGAGATTAGACTTTATAATTTCGAAATTCACTACATCACTGGAGAGAAGAAGCTCCTAAAATCTATTTAGAGTTTCATCACTGCCTATTTGATAAAAAATAAAGGCATTCGAATCAAACAAGCATGTTGTATTCTGACGATGCTATGTTCCCCTTTTGAAATTGTGAGTTTCAGACACAGAACCAATGCTTAAAGGAGTAAACAATGCTTATTGATGAATGTCCATAAACTAAAGTAGAGATGCAATCACTCTCCTGAACTATAATTTTCAAATTCACCCGGTCAACGGAGAGAAGGAGCTACTAAGATCTATGTAGAGAGATTTTTTTTTTTTTTTTGTTAATGCCAATTTGATCAAATATCCAGGGCTTCCTATTAGACAAGCATTTTAAATTCTAAAAATGCTGTGCTGCCCTTTTGGAAACGGGAAGGTTACAGAACCATCGCTTAAAGGAGTTAAGCAATGCTTATTGCTGAATGGTCATAATCTGGCCTAGAGATGTAATCAATTTCCTGAGCTAACCTTTTAAGAAATGGAAAGGAATGGGGGAGGGGGGGCGGGATGCGGGCAAAATCTGATGACAAGGGTATCAACGGCGGTGCTAAACGAAGCCAAGGTTCCGGGAAAAAAAAATTTCTTCAAAAGCTCGACTGCTCGGCCAATTATCATTGCCTTGTCTAACAGGTTAACCAAATTAGAAAGTGATTTCTGGTAACATTTTCCTCATATACATATCTAGACAATGAGTAACAGAATTGAGTGGCATCTAATCCCCCATGCAAAGAGCTGCGCGTGCGCAGAGGGAGAACAAGAAATACTGCGTTTGCAGGTTGATTTTTGTCTGGTTGCACAAAGAAACCAGCTGTCGTTTTCAACGGCCACCCTAGATCAAAACACTTGTCGGACCTGAGGATATTGAAATGTGAATTAACTGACTAGCTTCTGCCAGAGTCATAAAGTTATTCATGCTCAAAAGATCTTACCAGAAGTACTCGTTTAGGTCATCATAATTTCTCCATCTCGAATGACTTGCCTTGCCTCCTCTGTTACTCTTAGCTTCCTTTAACCATGTTACTCAATTTTCAGATCTTGACATGGCAAACAAGAATTTGAGGCATCAACTGAAAAGGAGCATACCTTGCGAAGGACCTGGTAGAAAGGGGTTATTACATTCCTCAAGAATGACTCATCATCAGGTGCTGCTGATTTATATGTATCTCCACTAACTGGATGAACATTGCCATCCAAGATGCCAGTAACTTCATCCGCCATCTTGTTCCATTGGACAAAAGGGAGGTTAATATCACATAACCAACGAGGGAAAAAAAAAAAACTCACTAGTGAAAGCATCATATACAAGAAAGGTAGGCTTGGCTTTCAAGTGTAACACTTTTCAGCAGAAGAATCAACTCCAGTAAGAAAAGTTATGCCTCGTCTTTACTCCATAGGAAAAGCTACTTGGTTTCTTCGTTGATCAAAATGTAAGATCTCCCACGTTCTTCTCCAGTAGTAAGTAATACATCAATTCAAAGATGTGATCAACAAGTAGAAAATCTATGACTTGTTATTAGAATGTAATTAAAAAACAAACAAAAATTTCGAAGGTTGTAGTTTTGCTATTAACGGGTTCATTTCAATACGTTTGACTGATTAAGCAGATTTTGGTTCAGCAAGGAGGAGATTATCGAAGTTGGGCATGATGATGGATAAGCACCACATTGAATAACCCGTTTTTCTGAAAGAAAATTGTCCAGTAGTTAGATGGAACATAATCAGCTTTTACTCTAGCTTCAAGCTGCAAAAGGACACATTGAAAGCCTAAAGTTTACTGTCATATCTGAAGCTAAAAAGAATAAAGCCGATTAATATCAGGAACTTGTTTATGCCAACAGCTGCGCCAATAATGTTAACAAAAATTAGTCCGTAACATCTATTTAGGTTGGGAAACGTCATCCTGAAAGTAATAATAGGCATTGCTCAAAGCAGTTCTTTTTTTTTTTTTTTTTTTTTTTTTTTTTTTTGGGGAGGGGGGGGGGGGTCGGGTGCAATTCTTAGGTAGAAGATGGTATGCATAAACAAAATTAAATTTTGCTAGTTCCACCATATTGGAGGCTGTCTAGGCACATCAAGTAAAATTGCAGTGTTTTGTCTGGATAAATGGCTGAAGCTAAACAAGGCAATGGTCTACATACCCTTTAAACTGACATGGGTTAAGTCAATTTCATGAAAGATAGGCGCACAATTTCTATATACTGACAGTGACTTTAATTGCGTGCATCATCTCCTCAAGCAGCATGTGTACACGCCATCCTTGTTTCTTGATTATTTATGTGGAGTAAATCCTTTCTTCCTTTAATAGCAAATCTCTAAATATGTTTAGATCACTCCTATTCATGAAGAAAACATAATATACATGCCTTTGGATGACTAGAAAGGATATAGATATAGAGATAACCATAGTACGCACCCTGTGAAAGATATAGCAGAGACATTCAGGCATAAATCGAACATTTGAAGCCTCCCCCCATATTAGAAGATAGAGTGCGATGTAGATAAGTTGCAACTGTTGTCTCTCACGATGTGGGGGAAACCTGGAGGAAAAATTGTGGTTTGCCAAAACATTGAGCAGACTTGCAACCCATGGCATATCAGACTGTGATTGTTCCTTCTCAATTTTCAGATGAAAGATTTATGTGATAGTAAGGCAGAAAAGCTTACTCAAGATATCGCTTCAGATGAAGATAATTACACCAAGATCGATAGTTCTTGAGAAGTTTTTCCATCAGCTGCTTAACAGTGTCATCCTGCAACTGCAGAAAGCATGTGTCCGAGATTCAATCACACCTCATTTTTAAGTGAACTCTGCTATTTCTAGCTAAACCTATGCAGAAAAATGATGTACATGCCTTAGTGAAATCTTCATCATGTCTATCCCTTATCTCCATGTTGGCAAGTAAAAGAATTAAATGCTCCCTCTGATTTGCCACATTTCCTTTCTTCAGCAACAAGATGCGAATCCATATTTAGTCAGATGATGTATAATTTCATTCATTAGAGATTCCAGAAAGGAAATGTGACCTATAGAACTAATTAGAAAGGTCAAAAAGTGATAAAACTCTATTCACTTTTGAGAAATCACAGAAGGCTAAGTCCACTACATACTGTTGACTAGGTTACGTAGGTAAAAGTGCACCTTTTCACACGAGATATGTTATTGCTTCGTGTATTCAAAACACAAATGCTAGAAAAGCCATAAGATCCTTGACATTGTAGTAAGCCAAAATCAAATTTAAAGCCCAACGTTGCCACTGTCATTTGCAATCTCAACATCAATAACCTAGACCAAACTAAGATGTCAAGGTTCATATGTTTCAAGAGATACAATTAGCAAGACATTTTTGTCGGAAGCAAACGCTAATATGTAACAAAACGTTAGATTGGTAATTCTCACATCCAAGTTTGTGAAACCAGTTACCATGATTCAACTGCAAAGGAATGGCCCAGTTAATTTAGGCGATTCAAGTTGTTAGCAATGTTTTTATACCAAACTGGTATAAAACCGAGAGGCTGGATATTCGCAATTTAGCCAGTGAGACCATCTGAACCGTTCAGCTTAGTTAAAGTCAAATATGTAATATAGTGAAGTAATCCCGCAATTGATTTAGGTCAGAGTACGTGCACTTTTAGCTCTTAGAGATCGTGGATTCATTCTCCGCAGCACCAGTGGGCATTCTTTATCTGAAGGGGTTCAGTTCTTTTGGTCTAAAATTATCCACACAATTAAGTTGCTTGTGCAGCTGGATAAGATCTGGTCTCAAATCAATGGCGAGGCGTGGTTCAAACCTCAGCTCAGCCACATGTCCTTTGCTTTACAAAAGTACTCAAGCCTCACCCATCGTCAAGTCAGCAGTTCAAACGGACCAGTTCGATCCAGTTTCCCAAACATTGGTAGTAGGCCAAACTTGCCACATGGAAAGGTTGGTCGACATAATTTGATAATAATATTATGTTCTACTATTTCCAACATTACTCGAGCACCAACAAAAATTTTCTTTATCATTGTGAATGGTGCATAAGCCACCTATTCTCTTGTAAAATACAAACAAGTGAGAGTACTTTCAGTGCACTATGGGGTCAGAGATTATGCGCAGCCCTAGAATCAGCTTGCTAAAGGAGGACCTGAAGCAATATCGAGGCACAATAGTGGATTCAAATTATAATAGGACATTCGAGACAAGTTTTACCTGGAACCCAAAAACAGATGAAAGCCAATCAAGTATATCAGTGATGGACTGGCTGCTCTCATTCGGCATTACCAAATTATCATCCTCAACCTTCGGCACTCCATGAACTTGGGGCATTGGAAGATTGTTGACATTGCGTATGGCATGAAGGGCAGCCTTAATCTAGACTTTTCATAAAACTTGATGAGTAATACAGCCCACTGTTGAGAAAATCCAATGCAAACCTTTCATAAATTGAAAATTTACCTCAGGGAGTTCCATAATTGCAGGTTTAACCCCAATTGCATGTAATGGTAAAATGTTATAGGGTACAACATACTGTGCTCTTCCTCTCTCAACTTCTTCAGCATACCTTTTTGTCTGTAGAGCAAAAGCCAATTGAAGATACCGTTATTCAGTTCTTGCCACAGAAAAGAGCACAAAGATGAACGCAGGCTAGGAAACTAAAACTCTTTCATTAGAACCTGATCATCAAGCTTTGAGGGATGCACCACGGTTTTCAGAACATCATATAATACTGTGGCAATCTGATATATCTTTGCCATTTCTTCCCTTCAAGAGTTAATAGCAAAAAGAAGAATCAATAAAGTGAAGAGGTTCTTTGGCAGTCAATCAAACAACAGTAAAGCCTTACGGCTTTTTGGTGTATTGGGCATCTTTGATATTTTTTTCACAGAACATCTGGTAATACATCTGGATTTCTCTAGGATCATTTCTGGCAAGCTGAAAATGCGTCTCTTCTTCTTCCTACAGAATTAGAATGTCGGACGTTAAACAGTTTGCATACAAGTTACAACCCAGTCCATCTGCTGGTTTTTCCCCCACCAAGGCTAAATTCTTTGACATATTGTGCACATAATACAAACAAGGAAATAGGAAGAAAATAATATAAACAATGTTCCTTACAAACTATAACAAGAAATGGTGACTGATAACAAGAATATAATATCATTATCAACAGCCAATGTGCCTAACAGCATTGGAGCAACAGCAGGGCCATAGCCCACTGACAAATAAGAAAAATTTCAAGCTACCAAGTATAGTGACATTTAGATGCTCTTTACATTCAAATGCCTTGTTAGGATGATACCCCTACCTTTTTCTAACTTTCAGGTTGAATGATAAATGGCACCAACATATGAGGTCATTTATAAGTTTTTTTTTTTTTTTGGTCGGAAGGTCATTTATAAGTTGGCATCCCCTGAAGTTGGCCTTCCAGTTGCAAGATTTGGGTTAAAGATATTCAATATCATATGATTTGTCAGGATTTCCAAGAAAACTTCAAATGAGAAGACATAGAAGTACATAACATTTCAGGGAAAAAAAATTGATCTCAAAGGATCAAGCACTAAATAGTGCTGCTGACAAACTCTGGTCTGAGTGATTCAATCCCCCGGTTTAGAGATCAACTAACTATAAGTCGAGCAACTGTGAAGTCAGATCATGTCATTGAGTCTGTAATGGTTTGAACAAGAGTGGCCTAGGGACCAGGAATGGTGCAACTGTGGGTTATGATTATTGGATAAGTGGTCAGGGAGGTTTCCGGACAAAAATGATAGCCCTCGAGCACCGATTGCTACTCTATGTATATCCAGTTTCAGGGGGCTTTCTATAGTCTATGGTCCATCGAAGAACCAATCCTCCAGAATTGGAAGCTGTTAGATCCCAAATGAATAGGTCTTGGTTGTTCATTGAAAACCCTTCATGAGTTTATGCATTACAACACATTGTATGGGAATTATGACAAAATACACTTGGAGCATGACCGTGGACAGTTCCTCAAGCGGACCATGGAAGCCCCCACAATTTTAGATATGGCTTGGTTAGCTCTAATACCACGCAGTACTTGAGAATAAGTCTTAGCAAGCGTATCAGTAAGGGTTGCAATGCAACAGCTTCATTTCTGAATCTGTCACATTCGATGTTGAAGAGATTCCAAGGGCAAATTCCTGATAGATGTCTGGAGTGATGATTAACTTTTTCTACAGATCTTTAATATCTGTTCTACATTGCAAATAGAGAAGCAGCTTTTAGCTTCCCTCTATCTGAAAAATTACTGTTGGTTTTCACTGGTGTCCTAAGAGACCCATTTCGTTCTTTGAAAGACCATTTTCCCAAGCAGAAGATATGTGATAAAGCTTTATAAAACCTCACAAAGGACAAAATATTGATGTAGAATTTAATTATGGGGCTCTCAAGAGAATGAATATCATAATTACTGTCCATGGAAACATGAGGAATGCTAAAGCTCCATCAAAGGCCCGTTCTCTTTTTTTTTTTTTGTTCAATTCTGAACTGCGATTCTAGATCACAATAAGGAAAAATGGCAACCTGAAGCTTAGGAAAATTGTAACGGTAAATTGGTTTTCTCTACAAAAACAATTGATAAATCTGCTTATTCAGTGGTTACTGACATTTATCAAATTGTTGGATCTTTTGGCAGGGATATCTTGGGTCATGCCGCACTGTAATAAATGCAATTGGAAGCTGGAAGGCATATCAGTGGGTTTTGACAGAGACTGTGTAACTCAGTGCCATCTTGTATAACATGGAAGAGCTAGTTGGAGAAAACAGATAGGTTTTCCAAAGCTGATTGCTATTGCTGACAAGTCAGCTGTGGAGTGATATTCTGCTTGAAGTTGCTGATCTCTTATCTATTCATATGCCTTAATTGTATAGCTTCTTTTTTATTTTCTGATACTGTCCTATGTAAACATCCAGTCTAATAAGATACTCATTGTTTATGTCTGAGTCAACTCAAACAATCTACAACTGCAAATCCATGGTAATATCGCTCAACATGATTTTCTCACATTTTAATAGCTTAGTAAATGTGAAAATGCAGTCTCTGACCATCAGATCTAACAACCACAGTCACTTTTGCTTGTTTAGCTGTCACAGCGAAAAGACAAAATGCATCACTGCTAGTGACATGATGTATAAATGAACTGCATTAATGTTTTATCATTCAGCAATGCCGCCACAACAGGCCAAGAGGCCTCATGAACTAGGAAAGTTACCTTCTCAAGCCTTTGTAAGAGATTAGTCTTAAACTGGCGAACACCCCGTCCAGTTGATGTTGGATCCATCTTATGAGCCTTCTCATGTGCATGAAAGCGACCTAATAGGAGAGATAAAGCAAGGAAAAGGAGAAGTTTTGCTACAGAATAGGAAGAGAATTATGTTTGAAGTCCGACTGATGTGATTTCAACCTTGCCATGCAGCATCATAATATTTGTAAAGAAGACACTAAGAATAAGGTAGACCACAGAGAAAGATTAATGAGCACGCAGGTAAAGCATTTAATATCTGCTCCACTCTTGCACTGATAACACCCAGCTTCCAACAACGGACGGAAGTGAGCAGCATAGACAGAATTTTCATAAAAGAAGATGACACAATCTCTTATTAACAAACCTTTAGGGCTTCCACAGTGACTCAAACCAAGTCATGTTACAACTTCACATTTATTTCTGCAGCAATTACAATTTTTATATCGACCATATGCTTTAGACACTCATCTTGACTACTTTGGTGTCTGAATAGTAAACATCTGTGGCTCTAACATAGAATTCCCTGTTTTGATGGTAAAGAGAACTCGAAGAGTAGCCCGCGCACAGAGAGCTATTGTCATTAATTATGTTTAAGCAAATTATAATGTCACTTGACCTATAGTTGTAACAAGGAATTCTTTTTATGAGCTCTTACGAAGACATATCTCGAGCATAGACTTTGAAATGACTTTCTTCCAAACTTATCAAACTTCTATTAGATAGATTCAGTTAGATAACCAGACATTGGATAAGAAACTAGACACTGTATGTTAGATTAAATTATGAGAGAGTTCTATTTTAAGAATACTCAAGCCTATTTTCTCTGTTGAACTCTGTTATTTGAATACATTAGATAGCATATAAATGGGAACAAACATACAGCTAATAATCGTTGAGTAGATTAAGAAATATAACCGTGGAATTATGTCCTTCTTCCACTTCTTCTTTTGCATATCTATTCAATCCCTCTCATCTAGAAGTAAACCCTTCAATTAACAGCTTTTACATGGTTCGGGTTAAATTTCAAGTTATTTACCGCAAAGGTTGACAATTGAAGTCGCTTGAAAAATGACAAGTGAAGAAGAAAATCAAGCACGCATGAGGTGTGAACAACGACAGTGACATAATCAAAATTCGACCACCTCGACTTGGACAGTGACTTGTCCGGCAAGAATGTCCATTGTCTAAGTCGGTCGTGAAAAAAGATTGAACTTTTACCGTCGAAAAACAACTACATGGCATGGCATTCTTGTCATTGTCTCCACCGAGTCGCCTACGAAAATTTTGCCATAGAACGAACCGAACAACGGGAAACAGGGGAAATAAAGCTAACCAAACAGAAATGAGACGAGAGAGAGAGAGAGAGAGAGAGGAGGAGGAGGAGGAGCTCACATAAATACGCAACCCTTGGATTCTCCTTCTCGACCTCGTTGGCCACACGGAGGATCGGCTCGATGGCGGCGAGGGAAGAGGGCACCACCTCGCTGTCCACGGCGGAGGTGTCGTCATTCGCCAAATCGACCATCATCATCTGCCCCCTCCTCCTGTACGGCAGCGACTGAGGCGAGCCGGAGCCCTTCTCCGGCTTGCTCCTGCTCGAGCTCGCCATCCACGGCAGCTGGTCCCCTTGCAGAGAGGCTGCCTCTTCTAGTATCAGCCGGCTCCGGCTCCGGGCGGCGGCAGTTCAGGTCTGTACAGGCCAGTCAATGTCCAGCGATCGGCCGTCGTCGTCGCCCTCCTCCGCTTAAGCGGGTCTCGAAGAGTGATGTGGACTGCACCCATCGCCATCTTTTTCGCCCGCCTATATACCCGCAGAGGGAAGGGGGAGAGAGATACTTTGGGAGGTGAGTGGGGAAAACTAAAAGGGAGTTGCTCTTGCAGCAAGGAAAGAATGAGAGAACGTGTTGCGCGGGGAGGACTGTTTTCCGGGGAGGTGGCGGACTGTCTTCCAAAGAAGCCAACAGTCGTGCATATTACAGAGCGTAGAGTGCATTTTCCCATGCTGTAGACTTATTAGTACGACGCTCGATTTACACTACGATCCCCGTAATCTTGCTAATCACATTTGCGTTGTTTGCTTTTGCCTCCCTTTCTGGTCCAAGTTTACATGTTGGGCACAACAATTACGACACAACAATCGAAGGTGACCCTGCGAGTTCTTTGTGGCAACCTTGCTGTTGTTTCTCCAATCTGCAAACCACATGGTAAGCCAAATATACGAGGACAGACCGTCCCCATTCATCCGTTGCACAGTGCCTTAACTATTGAGCCACTGTATTCCCCAGAGGTGGAAAATGATCGGTTCCTCTTCAATTGGAACACAAGCAATTGCCAAGCTCATGGCATGTTCTTCGAATGCAAGAGGTCTTCCATCTGTTTGAGTAGCTACAGTGCCTTCACCAATCTAGCAGGCCTTGCCATTCTTGTGAAGCTAGCGTACATCCGTCGCGTCCCATATCATATGTTTCACGGAAAGTTTGAAGGAATTCGTTTTAAAAAAAAAAAAAAAAAAAAGTTGTTCTTTAGAAACAAATTCTCTTCTGACCAGTCCAGACCCTAGACTCCAGATTGACTGCACGCTGGCCCAACATCCCCTGGAACATGTTTCCCCTCGAGTCTTGATAAAGTGTCATAGTCCACGACACCCCACGAACGTCTGATGTTTGGTCGCATCAAACAGGAATATTATGAAGTCAAAATAAAGGGGAAGCCCTCTCCTGGATAAAGGAAAACACTACAATTAAAATGCCTAATCAATAGAATTTGACAGATTTTCACGGGTTCAACCCCTGAGGCATTCTTAAGAATGAAGGAATGCAAAAAAATCTGTGAAGAAGACCTGCATGAGGTGTTTTTAAAGAGAGATTGAGAGCGTAGCAACAATAAAATTTTCATACCGTTAAGCTTCATATATGCGTACATTAAGGACCTCAAAGGAATTATTGACAGAGGTGGAACACCTATTAACTGGAAGGAGGGAGAAAAGGTCAAGGTGGAGTACTGCATATGCCTCATGTTTGAAACCATCTTAAGACACTTGCAAAAAGAATAGTTACTCAGAAAACTTGATGGACTAGCAAGCAACTGGGTTGTTTCCAGGTTCATCAGTGCCATCAGCCTCTCTCTTATGGGTGATGAGAGAATTGCTATGTCCAATAACATGATAACATCAAATACTCAAGGGAATTATGCAACAGTAACATTTATAAGTTATGGTGCAACAGCTACGTGTCTTTCCAATCAATGGGCTGCTGCAACTAGCTGTAGAAACTCAGTCTCCAGAAAAATTGAGAAAAGGGAAACTTAATCACAGTCCATCAGAGCCTGTTCTTCATGAGTGCTAGTTTTTTGAAGCCATCTCGCTTGTACAGTTTGGCTTCCCCAATATATTACTTACTTTTACCAAAAAAAAAAAAAAAATCACAGTCCATCAGCCAGATTCTTAAACTAGCGGAACGTGAAATAAAACATAGGGAAAGAATGAAGATAATGCAACTGTTAGTTCTGCAACTCAATACTATGTATTCGCCTAGTAAGACTTAAACCAATTCTTGGTATAACATAGCACCTCACTCTGAGCATGGGAAAATAAAAATAAACTTGTTTAAGTCATCAATCTGGCCTGCTTTTTGTATCCAGAAACCTCAAAGTAAACTTTCCCTCATTCCCCTTTTTTTCATTCGTGCACACCATCAAATTCTAACCCCAACCCAACAACCCCCATGCCACACACACGCAAGAGATAGAACTTACAGAGGTTGCATAAAAGCTTCGGGAGAATTACTAAAAAAGTTTTGAACCTATTACAATTGTGCCAATTTAGTACTAAACTTTTTTTTTTTTTTAAATTTAGTCCTAAACCTTTTACAATTGTGCCAATTTAATCCATCCGGCCAAAATTTGGCCGGCCGGCGTTGACGTGGACGCCGGTTGGGGACAGCTGGCCGGCGAATGCTGATGTGGTAATTTTTATTTATTTATTTTTATCTTTATTTTTCGGATTTTTAAATATTTTAATTCTTTTTTCCTTTTTCTTTTTTTCCCACCCTCTCATTCCTTTGGCCGGCGAGGGCAACGGTCGACCTTGCCCGGTGGCCGCAAGGCTGCCATCACCATCGCCGCCCTGCCGCCTCCCTTGTCCCCCCGATCGTCGGCACGACCTCCCACTCCAAGCACAAGCGGCCCTCCCCAATCGTGACCGTCGCCAAGCCCTTGTTCCAGCACCTTTGGATCGATGAGGACAAGATCGAGCTCCTCCGCGGGTTCCTCGACTACACCACGCAATGCGGCGGGGCCTTGCCCTCACCAGTGGCTAGTGCCGGCCGGCCAAAGGAAGGAGAAGAAGGGAAAAAAAAAAAGAAAAGAAAATTAAAAAATTCAAATAAATAAATAAATAAATCGGAAAAAATATTAAAAATATTAAAAATTGCCACATCGGTGTTCGCCGGCTAGCTGTCCCCGGCCGGCGTCCACATCAGCGCGGCCGGCCAATTTTGGCCGGATGAACTAAATTGACACAATTGTAAAAGGTTTAGGACTAAATTGGCGCAAAAAAAAAGTTTAGGACTGAATTGGCACAATTGTAATAGGTTTATAACTTTTTTGGTAATTCTCCCTAAAAGCTTTGATCCCCTGATTTTATTTTAAGTTTTTGAGAGAAAACAAGTCAATATTATCTTAATTTACCTCAAGCACAATTGAATTTATCAGGAATAATCCCGATGCTTCCACCAACCACTATATAATTTTCCCCGGTGGAGAAAACATTACACAGGCACCAGTCTACCGTAAATATTAAAAAAAATAAATCACATCCTATAGATGCAGGATGGACTTAACTTTCATAGCAAAAAATGGAAAAGCTAGACTTTAAGACTGAAAACAAAAATGCACTCTCCAGATGTTGGCGTAGATTGTACAAGAGTCATAACAATTTATGCACTACGTCATCTATTTTCAGGCATCTCTTAAGAGGTAGGCAGGTTAACATAAGTGTTGCGTAATATGGACAAGCGAATCGGATAAAATAATCGGAATGAAGGAAAGGGAATCGGACATCTAATTTATGTGGTTCGGTCTGAATATCAAAACTTACGTCCACAAGGAGAGCAGTAGAGAATTTCACTATAAAAAAAAGCGATACATCGGAGATTACAATCACTCGAGTATTCAAACACATTCTTAGTGTTACCAATCCCAAATTACACCCAAATAATTCACACATTGTTTAGTCCATCATAATTTCTAGTGAAACTTCACTCAAGGAATTAAACAAATTTTACTCACAAGAATTTAACTGGCTAAAACACTTGGTAAAATTACAACAAGAAAATCCCTCCTCCAAGAGAGAAAATATTGGGTGGGTCTTACCCTCCACGTAGGCGTAGGGTAAGACCACTCGCCGATCGACACGTGGCTCCACGTAGGCGACGGCGTCGAGGAGAAAATAACTCGTCTCTCTCTCTCGCGTCTCTCGCATCTTCTGCGCTTCGTCTCTCTCCTCTCTCTCCGAAATAACTCGGGCTGGTGGCTCGGCTCGGCTCGGCTCGGCCGGCGTAAGAAAGGACGACTCCCGCTTAAAATTTCTCTCTCCTCACTTGAATATTTTGGGTTTCGTCTCTCTCTCCCGTGAAGAGTAGAGAACGAGCTGCACCTCCTCTCTCGTTTCCTTTTCTCGCGCATCCCACCCCCACCCCACGAGCGGCCCCCGCCTCCGGAGGGGGAGCGCCGAGCCGCGCGGCCGGCGGAGGAGGCGGCGGCGGCGTGAGCGAGGACGGGAAGGCGGAGGAGGCCGGGCGCGCGGCGGCCGTGGAATCTAAGGCCAAGGAGGGCGGTGAACCCTCCGCCGCCGTCGTTGAGGAACGGCGAGGCGTTTCACGACACCGCGGCGGTGCGCTCGCGGGGACAAGGAGAATTACGTCGCGCAGCGCAGCGGTTGCGCCGCGGCCGAAATCCGTGTGGTTACGAGACTTCGTGGGGGAGGGCGAGAGGAAGGAGAAGAAGAGGCTTCTCCGTGCCCTCCCTCTTTCCGACCGGCAACCGACGAACCACCGCATCGGACCGGCGAGAGGACCGCGAGACCTAGCTCCTCCCTCTTTCCGACCGGCAAACCACCGCACGGGACCGGCGAGAGGACCGCGAGCAATCGACGAACCACTGCACGGGACTGGCGAGAGGACCGCGAGACCTAGCTCCCTCCCTCTTTCCGACCGGCGAACCACCGCATGGGATCGGTGAGAGGACCGCGAGCAATCGACGAACCACTGCACGGGATTGGCGAGAGGACCGCGACCTCCCTCTCTCTCTCCGCCCTCCCTCTTTCCGACCGGCGAACCACCGCGAGCAAATCGATGTTTTTGTAGAGATCTCCCATCGTCACCTTCATCTTCTTTTTCCCCCCCCTTTTTTTTTGTTTTGTTGTTTTTTTCCCCTAGTGTTCTGATGGTGGATCTGGAGTTGTATATGGAGGACGACGTGATGTCTCACATCAACCTCGACAGCTTCTTCGGCGACCTCCCTGAGGCCTGCGACGTCATCGGCGCTTGCTCCTCGACGAACGCGTCGTCGTCGTCGTCTCCAGACTCGGGGCTCTCGTGGTTCGACGAGATCGAGAACATCCTGATGAAGGACGACGATGTCCACATGCTTGCTGAGCCGGGGGCGAGCGGGCCGTGCCGGAGGGACTCGAGCTTCCCGTGGACCTTCGCTTCCCGGCCCCTTGCCGCCGGCTTCTCCCCGCCTCCCCGCAAGATGCGGCGGTGCGATCTCGGTGCTCCGCCGGCCGGCTCATTTCCTTGGTTTCCATGGCGCGTGTTCGGGATTCTCATTTTTTTTTTTGATTCGTGTGTGGATGACTACTAGTTCTGGGAGCAGGAGGCCACAGGTCAAGAAGGCTTCGCCGGATAGGCCGCCGTCGATTGTGGTTAATGGAGAGGGTGAAGAGGACGTTGCTTTGGTGGAGAGCGTGCGTAGCGCTGATCGAGAAATTGTGGCTGATGATTCTGAGGACGATGATTCCGATGGAGTCATGATTGATGGGGAGAACCAGAATGCTGATAGAACAGAAGCTTCCAACAGTATGGCGATGGAGACAAATTCGGTATTTTTCTTGTAGCATTTCTAGTGCTTTCTTGGGAATTTTTTTTTTTTAATCTGTCTGGATACGCGTATGCAATGTGCACATTGGTTCTAGTTCATGAATATCTCGCAAATTAAGAATTTGAGAGCATGTTTTCTTCGGGGGAGCTGCAATTGTTTTACAGCTTCAAGCACAGTAACACTATTGATGGTTGATGTTGCAGTGTCGCCTATCCTATATATGGGCTTTACTTTTTGCACTATAGTGTCAATGTGGTTGAATTGCAATACATCGACATTGCTCAATTATTAGATTGTTCTTTCCTTAAAATTAAGGGCTTAGTTCTCTTGCCCTTCCTTTTTTGTTCTGTTAGGGACTAGAGAGCAAAGGCTCCATTTGCCTCTGTAATTTATTTTCCCGTCTATTTTACCTATAGGAAATATGCTCTCATTCCTAGTCTTTTGAATATCTGTACATGTTCTTATATGGTGTGAGTTGTTACTTCTATAGTAGGCCATCAATAGTTCTTTAAAGATATATTATTAATTCCTTTAATTTTTGTGGCTTCGGCACCATGTTTCGTCGATGGAGTAACTCTCACCACAGTGAGGAAGATGACTCGCTGCAGTTCGAATCTAAGGTAATTAAGATTTCAAAATTACAGCGCTTGTAAGGACTGGACATTTCGTAGAGTGTATCTCCTTGATCGATTGCTCATATTTATCTGATTTCCATGGCTGACCATGTGGTTGACCTAAGTCAGTAGTTTTTCTGGCCATGAGAAACCATGAAGTGGCCCTTTTTGCAGATAATACTTTACCGTCAATACACCCCCTTATCTATACCCCTTTCATATATGTGTTTAATGTCTCATGATGTATTGATTTTCTAGAGTTGTGGAATGATAATCAATGTTCCTTCCTAGAATATAGGAGAAATACAGTTACATTTTAAGTCCATTTGCATGTAGGTGAATGATCTTAAGAAAGCTATGGGACCACTCTCTGGGCGAAGTTTGAAGTATTGTGATGATGCATGCTTGAGGAGATACTTGGAAGCTTGAAACTGGAACATAGATAAAGCAAAGAGATGAGACACTGAAATGGAGATCAACTCTTAAGCCTGAGGAAATCAGCTGGGTAAGATGGCTAAGTGTCCTGGTGAATGAATACCTGCACGAGTATTGTGATAGATAATTTATGCCAATGGCTGTTGCTGTTAAACTTCAATAGACATCGATCCTTGTTACCCTAACTATTGTGTTGACCTGATAATTAATTTTATTTCGTACACTAAGTTCCTGGTATGGAAAAGAACTGATTTTCTGAATGAATGCGAATGCGGGATTGGTGTTAGTCAACAATAATTGAGTGGCTCTCAACTTTTGTGTCTTCTATGAGACTGCCATGATGCGTGATATGAAGCATTAGGTGTTGGAGAGTTTATTGTTCAAGGGACACTAAGTGTCCCAATATATTTTTTCACTCATGCTGTTTCCAAAATCATCATTTAGACCGTTTTAGTTGACAATATGGCTAATGAGCAGGTTGTGTTAGACATGCAATAGTACTTATTGGGACGCTGAATAATGCTTCCATTTGACAATGTGATGCTTACTAAAACAGGAAGAAGTTGCTATTGAAGGTGAAACTGGAAAAGTATAAGAGCAAGTTTTCATGATCGTTATGGAAGGAGTGTTCTTATATTGAGACCTGGAATGCAGGTATTTATCCATCCCGTTGTTGCTAATTTCTGTAGCATTTATTTGCTCTTACCTATTAACTTGGCAATAAATCTTGCAGAATACTCATGTCTTGTTTGATGAGGACTACGGCATGTGTACCGGCGGAGGTCGGAACTCATGGAATACAAAGATGGCGAACTCTCATGGTTCAATACCGGAGTGAGAGTTGGAGTTGGAATTGGAGACTCAATTACGGCGGTCTTAAGTGACCATTGTGACGGAGACGACCGCCACCATGGGGGTCGTTGTGGTGTTGGTGTTGCCCGCCATCGAGGAGGATGTCGCTGTTGTCCTAGAGCTTCTTAGAAGTAGGATCATTTGGTCTACATTTTCTTTCAAATTTGTGCAAGTCGAGAAGCTCAGAATCTTTAATTTTCCCTTGTTTTCGCTTTGTGCGTGGCCGGCCTTTGGGCCGTTGGTTGCGAAGCTCAATCCATATGATCTTAAGAGTGCTTACATGTGCCGTGTTGGAGAGGTTTCACTTTTGCTGGCTCCTTAGTTGATCGGGCTAAACTTGTCATTCCATGATCTCCAAGTACATGGCAATGTTTTTAGTTTCGAGTTGTGACTAGTGAGAGCATCAAACCAGCAGACACTTCCTGATATGGTTCGCCAGGTTGTTTATCACGACTTTGTTGCTGCTATGACAAACTGCTCTTGACCTACAAGTGCAGATTCCACACGAGGTGCTAGTTAATATGTTCCAGTCCTACGTTAGTCAGGCAGAGACATGTAGATGAAAAAGGCTTCGGCCATTAACCATCCGAACAATCGGGCTCTCAATTCCAGATGGAAAATTTGCCGGAGCAAACCGTGTTCCCTCTCTCATTGCCATTGTCTTCAATGAGATGAATTTAAAAAGCAACAAACCACAGGTTCTCCGCAACCTCATGCCTCCATTCTCGCTTTGGTTTCTCAGGTCAATCTTCGATTATACGTTAGGTCAGGACATAAATTTTTGTAGGGTTCATTTCTTGGACGCCTAGTCTTGGTCTATTTATTGAGCCACTTCCTAATCCTTCTTCACATTACCACCTTCCTAATCACACTCGGTTCCCCCACCATTTGACGACTAACAAGAGAAATTGCATGGGAACATAGATCTAGCACAACAAGATAATTAATAAGAAATCGCAATGATCTGTATGCACTACTTCGAAACAGGAGAGGAGGTGGACTTCCATTACACCGCATTGACTCGAGTCTAATGCGCGGTGCGATCTGCCGAACAAGATCCATAGAAGAGCTGTATATCGAGTCGTGACCACGCAACCTTTTTTTCTGGGTTCATCATGAACAATCACATAAAATTTCCTCCATCATCTAGGACATGCCCAAGCAATCTTCAAAGTAATCTGAAAAGAAGGGTGGTTTTTGCTTGTCTTCCCCGATACCCTGAGTAAACACCAAATATGAAATGTATAGCTATATGTACATTCCAAAGATTGATCCCAAGAATTATAACTATTTACATATTCCTCTCCCGAAACCCCCGGCGATGAGAGGGAAGCAATGAGTTTGAACATGCTATACACTTGATAAGAATAGACAACTTTACAAAGTGGCAAGAATTGCGTTAAGAACTTCCATAGGCGTGTATCGGGGACAATTGGCCAAGCCGTACGGCACTAATATGGTGATGACCACTCCAGGCTTCGATACATGTCTCGCGAGTGCGTTAAAAGGATGGCAGCAGCTGGTGGCGTCGGCAACGAACCAAGTAGTATGTACAATGCATTTATAGACGGGCTGCCATAAAATCCGCAATTTTCTCTTGTCCGCGTTGTCACCACACTGCCTTGAAGGGAGTATCCAACAAAAGCACCTGCCAATTATTTTATGAAAAAGTTGAGAACAATTAAAGAACTTCAGAAAGCGGAACGAGCCCCCACAGGACTGCGACAATGAAATGATAGGAAAATGAGAAATACAAATTCTAAACCTCTCCAACTTTTTACTATGAGCATCTCAATTTAAGTAGGATCTATGACGAATCAAGCTCGGTGTTCTCTCAAATGATTGCTTATTCAAAAATATCCCTGCAGAAGCTTTCTCAACTAATGAATCTCCCTTTTCCCCTTTCTTTGGCACTAAGAAATGGGCAACAAGCAAGCTTCTCAAGAAATGCTCTTTGTAGAAACTTTTTGAACCAATGATCTAATGAAAACAGCTTCACATAGCTTGAAAAGGTAAAGAGTATCATCATTTTATTGAATATATAACTAGCATTTGTGCAAGAGTATTTTAAGTAATCGGAGAATAGTCTTTTACATGACCGCCTAAGGACAGATACCATGCCATACAAGCTAGACTACATAGCTCACCTCAGCAACGAGACAAATGAGGAAGAAAGCAAGTGAGTGAACAAGATCCTTTGCAAAATGAGCAGTTTTTCTATGTCCCGAGACTATTATTGCATCCACTTAGGACTTAATAAAAATAGAGAAATTACTATCACATTAAAACGGTTAATATCATAGGATACTATCAATGTTTTTTTGCATAGCAATGTATACATACCCCAAAAATCAGTCGAGACGACAACTCCACAGTTTAAAAGGAAAAATAGCTATATAGATGAGTACCTTTACTGTAGCTGTACGTATAACAAGCAGCACAGCCACCATCCCCCGCTCATACATCGCTTCAGCAGCCATTCCAATGGGACCAACTGCTGCACTCAAACTAGCCCCAACTGAAAAATGAGCAGTACCACCAAATGTCTTCACAGACCTCGCTTGTTCTCAACACCATAACGAAGTCTCAATTCTCCTCCAGCCTGCAATCACCCTTGACTGGTTACTATTGACTGGAATAAGGATATCTCTACATAAAAATATAACACGAAATCAAACATTTCTTGCAAGGATAATCTTTTCATTTATGTATTTGATTTTTACTATTATTGTTGTTATCATTTCGGGAGGAAGGGGAATCGACTAAAGATTTCTTTAGTTGATTTTTATGTTTTATGCAAGACTTCTTTGCTCGAGCTTAAGCCACACAAGCGAAGCTATTAATGCGATAGACATGTTAACGAAAGGGAACGATTATAAGTAACACAAGGGCAATCTCTGGCTCAGGGACTTCTCCCACTTCCACAATAAAGCAAAACACAAATTCAGAGAAAGGGAACAGAGATGCAGAAAGGAACTTGAAAACTCAATGGCAACATGGTAATCAAACAAAAAGTCCAAATCTCATCCTGAGAAATACTGTTCTTAGATAGAGTTCCGAAAGAAGAAACAATGGCACATTCCATGAAATAGAAGGATGACAGACCAGACATTTACAAAGGAAAAATCTCACGAGACCATGGAAATGAAGCGGACAATACGTCAAGCATTCCGGATGGAGTAAAAAATCAAATTGATGTTTATTATCTAAACAATCATTTTGAGCACGTTGATACACGTGGTTAATCTGGGCAGACCGCATGAAAGCCAAAAACACTTGTTGGTTTCGACGCTTGGCCCTTAAGGTTGATGAAATCAAAATCCGGGGATACGATAAAACGAGCCTACCTTTGCTCCCCACCCTATTCCACATGAAGAAATTGTAGAAGGTGGAGACCATGAGCCGTCTTCCCTACGAGCAACCACAAGGCCGGTTCCAATATTGTAGGTTACCATCATACCAACTTTCACAACAGTAATAATTGCAAGGCCTTTTGCTTGTCGTAAAATGGCATCAGAAATTGCCTTCTCAGGTTTTAGTGAACCCGCTTGAGCAATCGAATGCAGCATATAATAAGCTTAATAATCACACGAGAAGTGCAAGAGAACCTAATCAACGTACCTCCCGAGCTTCTTAGAAGCGGGATCATAGGCTTCACCACCAACGTTAGCCCCATCAACCTTCGCGGCCTCGACCCGGCCATCGGATGACGATCCGGAGCTCCTCCTTGTCGCCGGACCCGTCGGTATCTCCGCGGACCCATCTCCGGGGAGTCAACGAGCACGTCGGCGAGACCTATCGCGGAACTCCCGGCTCGAATCAGCCCTAATCCCGCCACCGGCAACTTCGCCGTCCTCGTCGTCCTTCATCAGGATGTTCTCGATCTCGTCGAACCACGAGAGCCCCGAGTCTGGAGACGACGACGACGCGTTCGTCGAGGAGCAAGCGCCGATGACGTCGCCGGCCTCAGGGAGGTCGCCGAAGAAGCCGTCGAGGTTGATGTGAGACATCACGTCGTCCTCCATATGCAACTCTAGATCCACCATCTGAACACTAGGGGGAAAAAAAACAACAAAACAAAAAAAAAGGGGGGGAAGAAGATGAAGGCGACGATGGGAGATCTCTACAAAAACATCTGATTTGCTCGCGGTGGTTCGCCGGTCGGAAAGAGGGAGGGCGAGAGAGAGGGAGGTCGCGGTCCTCTCGCCGGTCCCGTGTAGTGGTTCGTCGATTGCTCGCGGTCCTCTCGCCGGCCCCGTGCGGTGGTTCGTCGGTCGGACGGAGAGGGAGGGCAGAGAGAGAGGGAAGGAGGTCGCGGTCCTCTTGCCGGTCCCGTGCGGTGGTTCGCCGGTCGGAAAGAGGGAGGGCACAGAGAAGCCTCTTCTTCTCCTTCCTCTTGCCCTCCCCCACGAAGTTTCGTAACCACACGCATTTCGGCTGCGGCTGCACCGCTGCTGCGCTGCGCGGCGTAATTCTCCTTGTCCCCGCCGAGCGTGCTGCCCGCGGTGTTGTGAAACGCCTCGCCGTTCCTCAACGACAGCGGCGGAGGGTTCACCGCCCTCCTCGGCCTCAGATTCCACGGCCGCCGAGCCGCTTTGGCCTCCTCCGCCTTCCTGTCCTCGCTCACGCCGCCGCAGCCTCCTCCGCCGGCCGCGCGGCTCAGGCGCTCCCCCTCCGGAGGCGAGGGCCGCTCGTGGGGTGGGGGTGGGATGCGCTGAGAAAAGGAAACAGAGAGGAGGTGCAGCTCGTTCTCTGCTCTTCACGAGGAGAGAGAGAGACGAAACCCAAAATATTCAAGTGAGGAGAGAGAAATTTTAAGCGGGAGTCGTCCTTTCTTCTGCCAGCCGAGCCGAGCCGAGCCACTAGCCCAGAGTTATTTCGGAGAGAGAAGAGAGACAGAAGCGCAGAAGATGGAGAGACGCGAGAGGAGAGAGACAGTTATTTTCTCCTCTGATGCCATCGCCTACGTGGAGTCACATGTCGATCGCTGAGTGGTCTTACCCTACGCCTACGTGGAGGGTAAGACCCACCCAATATTTTCTCGCTTTGACCTTGCTTACTTTCCGGCTGCTGCAAGTTACAAGGCAGTACCATTCCCTGCACTTTCCATGTGTTGCTGCTACTTTGGTGATCAGACTCGCTGCATCAACAATAAATTAATATGAATACATTTTTAAATGAATATCCACAAAAATTGCATCTCCAGCATATGCAGTGTGATTCAGAACGATAATCAATCTAAGGTGGGTATATTGAACACGGGTAATCTGGCCTTGCTTCAGAATAAAATATTGACAAGTTGCCATATCAATACCTCCCTTTGTTTACTTTTCTTTGACATTCAAGCAAGGTCTCAGATTCTATATCAAGCAGCTAGATTCCCAATATGTTTTGACATCTCCAGACAAAGAATCTGCAACACAAGCCAGAATTGAATCATCAGCATGCGCAAAGAGGCCAAACCTGCCTGGTACGCCCATGATCACCATACAGAGAGAGAGATGGCAGGATGGGATACCACAATACAACAGACTGAAAGGGTCAATAAGCCAAGTTACAGTGCACAACAGTACAACCAGTAAGGCAAATAACATTGGAGTTGCGGACACCTGGAGTGTCAAAAGTTTGGAAAGTGATATTTAAGTGCCAAAATAGGAGCAAAATGGATCACTTAAGTGCCAATCCGGCCAAAATGCTGGCGTGGCGATTTTCCGACCAAATAAGCGCAAAACGACGTCGTTTTGCACACCGATGTGATTAAAAAATGCCAAAACGACGTCATTTGCCTCTGACGTGGTAAAAATTAAATATAAAAATTATTTAAATTAAATTTATTTAAAACATTAAAAATACAAATTCAAATATTTTAAATAATAATAATAAAAGAGGGGAGGCCCGGCGACGGCGGGGAGGCGACGGCGGGGAGGCGACGGTGGGGAGGCGACGGCGGCGAGGGTTCAGCCCTCGGCCGCTGCCTCCTCTCCCCACTTTTTTCATTATTTAAATTTTGTATTATTTTATTAAAATAATAATAATAAATTATTTTTATAATTTAATTAAATTAATTTTTATATTAATATTTCAATCCGCTTAAAAACGACGCCGTTTTTGGCTTTGTTCGTTGAGTTAGCTCTTCGGCGAGCCACCTAGGCGAGCAAAAATAATAAAATATTGTTACGTAGGATTTCTGGCAAGGTTAAAAGTGGCACTTAAGTATCACTTTCCTAACTTTTGGCATTTAAATGTCCCTTCGTGCTAAGTTTTGGCACTTGGGCTGTACTTTGCCCGATAACATTGTGCAACAGCACCATTCAGTTGTATAAACACGCCAAAAGTCTTCAGTTCTACTTCCATCTATAAAGGACATAACATAAAACTGGTTGAGCTGAACACTTTAAAAGAGTGTTTGATGTTGACAATTAGAGAAAAATACCAACTTATTTATCAAGTTGAAAAACCTCTCAAACTCTAGATGGAACTAGAACTTTTCATAGGACCTGGGAAATCAAAATAACATTTCCTCGGCTCTTTAGGGTGAGCCATAAGAAATTAGTTGCATTCTTAGGATAAGTTCGAGAAATTCCTGGATGCGTTTATTTGACGCATGCAGCTCCAGCACGTACTCAAATTCATTGTTTTAGAATTTACTATCAAAATTTTTTTGGCTTTTCATGCTCAAGTCATTGGAGCATCTTTGCATTTTCGCATACATGTTGTTAGAATATTATAATATTAGTTTTCATCTAATAGATTGCGCGTTTGATAACGATTCTGTTCTCGGGAGTAGATTCTGATCAGAAATGATTATTTTTTATTCTGTCCCGAGAACAGATTGTTAGTATTTTAAACCGTTTGGTAATTGTCCAAAATTTCTAATTCTGGAATAGAATTGCGTTTGGTACCGTGCTTATTGATTCTGTTCCAAATCAATTTCTTTTAATTTTTAAATATTTTCCTTTTTTTCTTTTCTTTTTTTCCTTTTTTCTTTTCTTTTTTTCTTCTTTTTTTTTTTCTTTTTTCTCCTATTCTTCTTTTTCAAGCTGGCCGTCGGACGAGGGCTGGCGACCTCACTGGAGTGTCGCCGACCCTTGGTGAGGTCGGCCCTTGTCGACGGAGCCTCACCCAGACTCGGTGAGGCTCGCCTGGCCACCAGCGAGCTCGCCGGACCTTGCCCTGGCTTGGCGAGTCTCCGGCGAGCTCGCCGGATTGGTTGCCGGCGACCGGTGGACGGCGGCAACGGGCGGTGGTGGACAGTGGCGAACGGCAATAGAGGAGGGGAGAGAAGGGTTCTACTTTTTTTATTCTTTTTTTTGTTCTCAGAACAATAATCAATTTTTTTATTTATTTATTCTTGATTCTATTCCAAAACTGTTCCCGTGAATAAATTTGTTCCTGAAAACAAAAATTTTACCAAACACGATTATGTTCCTGTCGCGACCTAATTTTTCGGTACACCACCTAAAACTAGGTTAATGGACTGTCAAGTTTTTAAACTTAACTCGGGCTCTCCCAAGCCCATACCAATTCGCGACTTAAGGTTCAATTTTTAAATATGCAGAAGATTATTAACTAGGAGTCGCCACTAATCGGTTTATGGTAGGTCGATTAGATACCTAAGTAAAATAATGGGAGAATTATTTTACTCCTATGAACCAGAGACTATGGGTACGGGGACTTGGTTACACTAGAATTTTCTAATGCCCTTTCGGTACCATTTTATTTTAATTTCAAAAATATTTTGCAGGCAGTATTGATTAATTTTAACCTAAACTACGAACATGCAAATGGTGGTCATGTGGGTGCACAATCAATGAAATAACATTCAATAAACCGAAATGCTGGATTCGTATGAAATTATAAACTACAACTTTATTAAAGTCTATCCTCTAAAAAACATTTACAAAAATGCTAATAAAAATGCATGCCTTAAACGTGATTTTTTAAATGACATGACACCTAATTTTTGTTATTATGCAATATTAATCTAAACTTAATATGCATGAATTTTACTTTAATGATATATGAGATGCAATTCATATGACATAACTTGAACTATCACTATATGTATGCAATCTAATTTTTATAATCCTAAATATGCATGTTTCATAATATGGGATGAATGACATAATAATTCTACATGCATGTTCTTTTTATGATTTTTATTGATATTCGAAATTAATAAAAAAAAACTAATTAAACTATCTAAAAAAATTAAAATATGCAAACTACATCTAAGATCTTATCTTCGAGAAAAATGTTATTTAGGTTTAACCCTATTCTAAAAATTATCAAAAAATGCAATCCTAAAAAATATAATTCTAAAAGAATTTCTAATTTACCAAACCTATATGCTCTAATTTACTAAACCTACATGCAATTTTTTTTTATTTTTTTTTTATTTTTTATTTTTTAGTGCTTTTCCAAGACAAGTAATTGTTAAATAAACATTGAATCTAAACAATCAAAATATTCAACAAATAAAGGAGTAAAGTAATCGAAAAAATAACCTGTTGTCTCACAGTTAAATTAACAATTACTCTAACCCTAAACATCATGACATAGAGTTCAAGATAATTAAAAATCTGATTCGTGGTCTTACGGATCAAACTAATAATTACCATGATTTAACAATTAAATACTATCAAAATATCCAAAAATTAATATAATTAAAAAAAATGATCCGATGTCTTACGGATCAAATTAATAATTATAATAATTTTAGGAGAAACCCTATGGATATTGTCTAAGATTTTCGTAAAATGAGCATATTCTGAATTGATCAACAAAATAAATAAAATAAGTGAAAAATAAGAAAAATAAATAAACTACCTAATCTTTCCTCTTTTTTTTTTTTTTTTTTGCTTTTTCACCCACGATTCGTCAACTTCGTGGTGAGTCACCGAAGGTGATGGGTCGCCGGCGTTCGGAGCTTCGGAAAAGGGCGGCAACCGGCGTGCAGGCGGACTAGCTCGGCAATGGTCTGGCAGAGGAGCGGGTCGTCACCGGCGTTGCTAGCGGCGAATGGGCGAACAGGAGTGGAGCGAAACGGTCGGGCCCGGCGGGACGTCGAGTGAACGAGAGCGTCGATCGCCGGTCTTCGGGACGCAATTTGGGGCTGGTCACGAACCGCGATGACCGATGCGAGACGGTGGCGATCGGCGACTCGGGCTCGTAGATCGCGGGTTGCAGGCGGGCGAAGCGGGTCGCGGCTGAACGCCTATATGGAGACGTTGCGACGGGACGGGGACGGCTCGGGCGGTGTCCGGAGTCAAACAGGTGTCGCGAACCAACTTGGTTCGCAACGCTAGGTCACCGATCGGAGATCACGCTTGGCGGATCTAACCGAGGAGGCGTCGACTTCGGCGAGATGTGCGGCCGAGTGGCAAGGCAAGGCAGGAGCGACTCCGGCGTCGAGCTTCTCGGTTGGCAATCGGCGACGGCAGAGGCGGTGGGCGACGAGCGAACCAGATGCAACGTCGGGGTCGTCGACTGGTGAGGGCAGGGAGTCGGCGAGCGGGGCAATCGGCAGAGGCAAAGGTGTGGCGGTGCGAGCACGGGCACGGCGGGCAGCAGCAGCAGACGCCGACAAGACGGATCAGCGGTTCAGACAGCAGGCAATCGCGAACGGAAGCCGGCGGTAGGGAGAGCAGCGCGCGCGGGCTTGACTCGGGCAATGAAGAATTCAACCGGAGAAGAAGCACAGTAAATTTGCTTTTTACTTTTTGTCTTCTCTCTCTCCTCTGCTGCTTCTTTTCAACGTGTGTGTCAGACCAGCAAGAGAAAACTTGCTCCTTTCTTTGACCGAACTCCCTCACGTCTCCCCTTTGCTTCTCCGCTGACTTGTACTTTTTTCTGCTTTTTGCTCTTTTTCCTTAATCGAAAAGAAGCCCCCCAAAAGAAGTTCTTCCCCCTACGAAGTGAAAATCTCGAGCCCCATCTCCGCTCGGTTCTGAAGCCTCACCTTTTATAGTGAAAAGCTCAATCAAAGTTGTTGAAGATTTGCAAATATTCACTCAACCATCCAACAATAAAAAGGCTCCAAAATCAAATAAAAACTGAATTTTGAATTTTAAAATGAGATATATTTTCAACAAGAAAGATTTTCAAAATCCGAATTTTTTTATTTTATTTATTATTTTCCTAAAATATTAAGTGTCAACAGCTGCCCCTCTTTGAAGGGAAGCTCGTAGAGGTTTCCTTCAAAGATAAATGACACCTAAATTTAAATCATGCAAAATGAATATGCAAATGTTAATGACCATCTTAATTTTTTTTTTTTATAAAATAAATGATGCAATGTAAATGATTTGGTCAGGAACATAGATCTCTATATGTCTATGCCCAATGAAATGCAAATGCAAAGAAGAACACGTACTGTCATACCTGGATTTAGGTATGAAATGATTTTTATGAGACCTAACAATCATCTCGGAACTCACTTCGATAATTGAAAGGCTCAAAGTCTTTAGGATATGGAATTCTCATCAGATTTTAAGCACTTGGAAATTGCATCAAGCACTTGAAATTTCAAAAATCTGATTCTTATGTCAGACATTTGAAAACATTTTTTTAACATCCGGAAATCACATCGAGATGTTTGAAAAGACAAACACTTGGAAGTCACATCAAGCATTTAAAGGTTCAAATATCTAGAATTCACACTAGACTTTTGAAAACATTTTATAAATGGGTACTTGGAATTCTCATCAAGTACAAAGATGATTGAACAAACTCGGGGCTTCAAAGACGCATCTTTGGTCTTTGAGGAAAAATTCAATGAAGGCCCATGCATGATGGCTTTATCGAACTTCCACCAGGAAAAATTATCACTAGGACAATTTTCAGGTATAGAGTGAATCTTTAAACATGCTAAATGAGACACTTTTAGTGTGAAAATGCTTTTTCACTCGCTCTCATTTAAGAAGGGTTATTTGTCCCGACCATTGATGCGGGAATATATCACTCAATCTTATCATCATCTTGTCGACAAGAGTCCGAATTTTCTTGCAAGCAGTACGATCTACCAATCTGCGGGGTCTTTACCAGGATCGTAATGTGAGCTTGGTCAACGGCTTAACAATAGGACTCTTTGAGTCAAGGGAATAATTTCTGTAATCATCTCCGGGTTTACAAGTCAAGAACCCTGCAAAAATGAGAAAGAAATAATCTTGCTCGCACTTCTTCGAGCAATGCTTAAAACATGTGAACTCCTATGTTAATTCAAATGCCCTAATCTGAAGAGACTTTGTAAGGGATGTAACATAGGCTGGGTTCATGGGTTAAGAAACGAAAGGATCGTTAGGCTCAAAGATGTGTATAAGGGTCAAAGTTGATGATCATCTAAGCATTTTTCCAGTCTTCTCTTTCGACCGGGATACGCCATTGATCTTGACTTTTTGAGTACTGCTCCATTGAGATACCACCTTTTGCAACCGATAGTCACTTATCATGACTCTTTCTTCTTCTTCTTTTTTTTTTTTTTATTGGCCTTGCTTCTACTAGGCACATCACTTTTTTTTTTTTTTTTTTTTATGCCTCTAGTTTTCATGCATTTTTTTTCATTTCTTTTTCATGGGCATTGGCCTTGCTTTTACCAGGCACACTGTTTTTTTTTTATGCCCCTTAGTTCTATTTTGATTTCAATTCTTGCGCACAATGCATGCGTCAAGCAATTACACTTTGAATGACACTCGAACTTTCAAGGGTCTTCATCTGCCTTTTGCCTTGCCCCAGTGTGGGGGATGATCACCAACTAGGTTTAAAGAAATAAAATTGTATGGCTCAAGTGGGCTATGCAAAGGATATAGTATATAGGATAGTGAAAGAAATGCTTTTCGTCATCCTAAAGCACTTAAATTACCACATGAATTCAATGTAATAGCACGACTTGAAGATTGATGCAAGTGAGAGCAAGAAAATTTCTATCCATTTCCCTCTCCTTCAATGTCAACTTACCTCCATTTTCCCCGATGTGGGGTGGTTCTTGACAGGGGTAATGTGAAAGAAAATCTTCGAGTATTTAGGCTCAAAGAATGGTTAAACAAGGGTTCATTAGTAAAGAAATGAATTGCCCCTCGTCATTTTAGTTGTTGTACTTTTTGCAAGAAAATTCTTCACCTTGAAACACAAAATGTTTCTACACTCACCTCACAATGTATAGACAAAGGATTGTGTATGGGATAAGGCTTGCCTTTCACGCCCCATTTAGCATCATTTAGCATGTTCAAGTAACTCAACATCCTTCACCGAATTATCCATTTTGATAAATTTCAAGTGGAATTGATGAAATTGCACAATATCATGTGAAAGCATTCTATAATAATAAAGAGGCCATGCTCATAAAGTCAAAACTATTAGGTGTCCACATCTTGCCCTCTCTTTGTAAGGGAGCTCGTTGAAGTTCCTTACAAAATAAGACACTGTCGTTCACACCTGTTCTTTGCCCCTGCAAAAATAAAACATACATCATTATACACTTGAGATTTGATCAACTTTGAGCGCGGGAAAGGCTTTTACGAGCCTTTTTTATTCATGGATAATATTTCTTTACAGCATCAAAGTTTACAGGATTCATGAATTCCCGCCCATCCATTTCTGCTAAGATTAAAGCACCTCCAGGAAGTACTTTCTTCACGATGTATGGCCCGCTGTAATTTGGAGTGAACTTGCCACGAGAATCAAAGTTAATTGGCAGCATCTTGCGTAGCACCAAATCATGGATTTTGAAATGCCTTGGGCGAACCTTCGATTGAAAGACTTGGCCACCCGCTTGTTATAACATTGACCATGACATATGGCCTTCAGTCTTTTTTCATCAATCAAATTGAGTTGGTCATACCTCTATTGTGCCCATTCAGCTTCCGTCAACTTAGACTGAGACAATACTCTTAGAGAAGGGATTTTTACTTCAACTGGCAGGACTGCTTCCATGCCATACACTAGAGAAAAAGGAGTTGCCCCAGTAGAGGTGCGAATTGAAGTCCTATACGCCATCAGAGCGTAAGGAAGCCTTTCATGCCAGTCGCGATAATTATCGGCCGTCTTTGCCAGAATTTTCTTAATGTTCTTATTCGCCGCTTCAACCGCACCGTTCATCTGAGGGCGATAAGGCGATGAATTCAAATGACGAATTTTGAACTCCTTGAACAAATCATTGACAAGCTTGTTGTTTAAGTTTGTCCCGTTATCCGTGATGATAGCTTCGGCACGCCATAACGGGCAATAATATCTCGTCGCATGAATTTCACGACATTTTTTGCGGTAACAACTGCATAGGATGCTGCCTCTATCCATTTTGTGAAATAATCGATAGCGACAAGGATGAAACGATGACCATTCGAGGCTTTTGGATTAATTGGGCCGATTACATCAATGCCCCACATTGAAAAAGGCCATGATTCGGCGATTGATGCAGCTCATTTGGAGGAACATTTATCTTGTCTCCATAAATTTGACAACGGTGGCAACTCCGACATGTTGAATGCAATCACTTTCCAAGGTCAGCCAAAAGTAACCCAACCTCATAATTTTCTTTGCTAACATGTGGCCGCTCATGTGAGGACCACACACTCCTTCGTGCATTTCCTCCATCAATTGATTGGCTTCCTTAGCATTGACGCATCTAAGTAGGACGGAGTCGAAGGACCGTTTGTATAGTGTATCCCCACTAATAAAGAACTTGGAGGCAAGTTTCATAAGATGTTTCCGGTCACCGTATTGCTACCTTCTGGGAACTCTCGCCTTTGAATGTAGGTCATGATGTCATGGTACCATGGTTTTCCGTCTGGTTCTTCTATCACTACCATGCAATAAGTTGGCCTTGGCAAAACCTCTATCTTCAATGGCTCGACGTCTAATCCGTCAGTGACTTGCAACATAGATGATAAAGTTGCGAGTGCATATGCGAATTGATTGTGAGACCTTGATAAGTATTCGAATGAAATTTCATCGAATTTCTTAACCAGATTCTCTAAATACTTGTGATATGGGAGCAACTTGGCATCTTTAGTCTTCCATTCACCAACGGTTTGCGATATGATTAATGCGGAATCTCCGAACACTTTTAACTTAACCACATCCATCTTAATTGCGGCTTAAAGCCCGAGGATGCAAGCTTCATACTCGGCTATATTGTTGGTGCATGGGAAGATCAATTTTGCAGCTCTTTGGATAGTGTTGTCCGTTTGGGGATATCAAAATTGCCCCTGTGCCAGAACCAGACAAATTCACAGCTCCATCAAAGAACATTGTCCATGAGTCTTCATTCACACTCAAAACACGGTCATCTAAGGAGTAGTCATTGTCATTTGAAACTCTTGAATTCTCGGCCAATAGATCAGCAATCACTCGACCTTTAACTGATTTTTGTGGCATGAATTGTACATCAAATTCAGATATCAAAATTTGCCATTTAGCCAACTTTCCAACCAAAGCTGGCCGATCAAGTAAGTACTTGATGGGATCGTTCTCGATTACGAGGAATGTTTGGTAATGCAGCGTGTCTTGTCGCAGCCTATGCAATACCCACACCACCGCAAAGACAAGTCTTTTCAACATCGATATTTCAGCTCGATACGGTGAACTTTTTACTCAGATAATAAATGGCTCGTTCCTTTCTATCGATAGGACTTTCCTGAACCAACATTGCACCCAATGATTCACTATGAATGGTGAGGTAGAGAATCAAAGGATGCCCCGGCAAGGGTGGGACAAGTACTGGTGGATTCATCAAGTAATCTTGTTTCAGCTTATTGAACGCTTCATGACACTCATCATCCCGGTTGACTCGTGCATTCTTTTTAGGAGCTTGAAGAATGGTTTGGCGGTTTCGAAAAGTTGGGAAATGAATCGAGCAATGTAGTTCAACCTTCCCAATAGGCTTTGGACTTCTTTCACCGTTGACGATGTTGCGGCTCACATATGGCCTTAGCTTTAGCCGGGTCGATTTCAATCCCTTTACTGCTCACCATGAATCCAAGCAATTTACCGAATGTTGCTCCAAATACGCACTTAGCGGGATTTAGCCGAAGCTTGAACTCACGGAGTCGATCAAACAGCTTCTTTAAGGTCTCGACATGGCTTTTTCCAGGTCAAGTCTTTGCAATCATATCATCAACATAGACCTCAATCTCTTGATGCATCATGTCATGAAACAAAGGCTATCATGGCTCGCTGGTAAGTTGCCCCGGCATTTTTTAGTCCGAAAGGCATAACCTTATAATGAAAGGTTCCCCATGGGGTGATAAAGGCGAGTTTTTCCTTGTCTTCCTCCTTCATCCTTATCCGATTATACCCGAAAAACCATCCATAAATGAGAATAGTTCAAAACCAACGGTACTATCTACAAGGATGTCTATGTGTGGTAACGGAAAATCATCTTTCGGACTAGCCTTGTTCATATCCCGATAATCAACACAAACTCGAACTCGACCGTCCTTCTTCATCACTGGTACGATGTTGGCCACCCATTCGGGTACTTGTGAGACTTCAATGAATCCCACCTTCAAAAGCTTCATCACTTCTTCCTCTATCTTCTTTGAGAGGTCGGGTTTAGTTATCCTCGTAGCCTCTTGCTTCTTAGGAGCCATGTCCGGGTTAGTAGGCAAACAATGCTCTACGATTGACGGGTCTAACCCGGCATGTTGGCATAGGACCATGCAAAGATGTCTTGATATTCCTTCGAGTAGTTGAATTAAGCGTTCGGCCTCATCTTTGGGGAGACTTGCCCCAATTTTCACCTCTTTGGCTTCTCCATGTCACTTAAATTAATAGTGACGGTTTGCTCGAATGTGAGAGCCTTGGCTTTTTCATGTTGTTCCCGGCTTCACCGCACCTTAATGGGATCTTTGATCGAGTCTTCGAGATTGTCATTATCAACACTTGTTGCATTGGATTGGACCATCTCCACACCTTTGTAGCCACAAGATTGTTCTCTAAATCGAGACAAACAGTATTTTTGTTTTTGTCTTCTCTTTTTTCGAAATTCTTTGGCAAAAACACTTTTTGAGACATTTTGACACGAGGAAGCATGATAAAGCCCGGCCTCGGAATCGGCTGGATATCATCACCGGGCTGGTTTGGTGTACCTTATCATGCCCTCAAAATAAGACTTGTAATTTTATTGAAATTCATCAATCAATTACAATTTATTGAATGGAAAATGCGATTCAAGTCCTAAGAAGAAAGCGAAAAAGAAAAAAAAAAAATCGAAAACAATTCCTAGAAAGCAATCAAAATTCCCGCTGCGCTGTGCGAATAATTAAAATTCTCCTACTCTCGAGCTTCGTCGATGGCAAACACTAAATTTTCTTCGAACAATTCACCTTCGAGTGCTTCATCCTTTCCAGATCGGATCGATCTACCTCTACCCACCCGACATCGATATCGCACTTGGAGGCTTTGAGTATCGAACACAAGTATCGATTGCCTCTTCTTCCTCATGCATCATCTTTGCGAGGCCCGGGGAATGTGGACCTAATATGGGGTACAATGAAGCCAGTTCGTCCTCGTCCTCTTCCTCTACAAGATCGTCCACCTCTACCATGATAGCCCAATCCAGCCGTATATGAATTTTGCCCGGCCTCAATCGGTTGGCGAGTGCCCTGACCATGTCGACCTAAACCATTTCTGGGACAAAGCCACTCCCCACCATAACCTTGCCTACCATGATTGCCGATTTTGATAATTTTGGAGTGGGTAGGGTAGTGCCTTGAGAAATGTGAATGGTTGAAACCAACTCAAATGCTTGAAAACTGGATTCTTCTTTACAATCTGGTTCAACATAAGGGATAGCCGTCTTGTGATAAATCTTGAACTCATCCTCTCCTCGGATCGTAATAAGCTTCCCTTTTGTCACGAATTTCACTTTTTGGTGAAGACTTGAAGGAACTGCCCCAGCTGCATGAATCCATGGACGACCTAACAAAAAGTTGAATGTTGTAGGTATGTCTAGGGCCTGGAAAACTCCATTAAATAGTACTGGCCCTATTTGCAAGTCTAAATCAACTTCCCCAACTGCTTCTTTTTTGGTTTCGTCAAATGCTCGAACGGAAGTTTTAGCTGCGCAAATTTTTTCCAAATCATACCCAAGACGCTTTAAAGTTGCTAGAAGGCATATGTTTAAAGCCGATCCATTATCAATGAGTACACGAGACACCAAGGTATTTCAACACTTGGCTGAAATATAAAAGGCTTTGCCATGTCCTCTTCCTTCATCTGGGATTTCATCATCTGAGAAAGCAATCTGATCATTTAACAAAATGGTCCCCACGAATTCCCCCAACTTCTCAGGTTCAATGGACTCTAGGACATGTACTTCGTTAAGGACTTTCATCAAGGCCTTTTGATGTTTTTCCGATGTCAAAAGCAACTCTAATATGGAGACTTGTGCCGGCATTTTACGAAGTTGGTCCACCACGCTATACTCACTTGCCTTAATTACAGCCAAGAATTCTTTAGCCTCATCATCGGTGGATCGGCTTGACAGGGTTGTGAGTTGGCCCGAGTGTAAGTGCGTCCAGACCGAGTGACCACATCTATCTCCGTATCATAACACCATGGTACCGCCTTATCATTCGTATATGCATAGGGTTGCGTAACATCGAGAATTAATTCCTCATCATTTGATGGTGGCACATCGTGGATGATTAATCCATCTTCATCCGACGCATCTTCCAACGGTGGCATGTCAAAAGATAGGGGATCGTTAGCTCCAATATTCAAACCAGTAAACTCATCCTCCAAATCAGAAAACTCCTCCTCCAGATCAATAATGATTGGAGTGATAGTCGAAACTGTGTCGGCATGATTTGCGTAAACAATCATCCCTTTCTTGGACATTGCCTTAACTCTTTGCACCTTCTGAGACATGGTAGGCTCTTCTACGTTTGAATAGTATCCAGCTCGAACTAAACCATCGTAAACATCGTCTACACGCACTTTCAAGCTCTTCTTTCTACCGGCATCAAAGCTGAAAATGGCATTCACAGCTTCTGGGTGGTCGGGAAGTGGGTTATTCTGATGTTCGGCGGTGCATCGCGGAATGAGACCACCTTGGCATCCAAAAGATTTTGGATTTTGTTTCGCAGCGTATAACAATCATCAACAGAATGCCCTACCTCCCCCATATGATAAGCACATGTCTTGGACGGATCATAGTTGGGGAAATGCTCGGGATTAGATCGCTTAGGCTCCTTAGCGAGTAATCCTTTCTTCTGAAGGGTTGGCAAGATCTTGGACAAGGGCTTAGGAAGTGGCGTAAATTGACGCCTGGAGGAGTTTCTTTGTTGGCCAAAGAATGGTCGTGCTCCTCCCTGTCGGGTGTTCGGAGTTGGGCGGGGTGGTTGAACATAAGCTGCATTAACTTCCGCTATAGGCTCTTTATCCTTCTTAGTTGAGATTCTCCTATATGAGCTGGTTTGATCAGACGCCCATCCATCACGCAACGCTACTTCAATTCGCTTGCCAACAGGATTAGGCGATTGAACGACTCGGCGATCGATCCTAACATCCGATTTCGATATTCGGGCGGGAGTGTCTTCATGAACAAATCCATCGGCTCCTTTTACGTCGGCTCTGGAGTAACGAGCGCTATGGTCCTCCATCTCGTGACATATGCCTTGAAAGATTCAGTCCTCTTCTTCTCGGTGCGAAGTAAATCCTCTCGAGATGGAGTGACATCAATATTATACTTATATTGCTTGAAGAAGGCGTCGTCAAATCCTCCCAAGTCTCTAGCAGATTAATTTTCTTCATAATGTACCATTGAAGCGCCGGTCCCATGTCGGGCTTGCTTGAAATTGTTGAATCATCAAGGGGATGTTATCAACATATGGGGTCATCCTAACCACATAAGTCTCGCAAATGGATCTTCGGGCAAGAGGTGCCATCATACTTTTCAAAGTCGGCATTTTGAACTTCTTTGGTATCTTGATCTTTGCATAATGGGACGGAGATCGGTTGGGTCTTGGCTAAACGCACCCTATAGCTGCTTAAGTTTCTCTTCGATTTTCACCAAGCGTTTTTCTTGCTCGGTTTTCGATACAGCCGGATGTATCACTTGCACCTTATCATCAACAACGATTTGAGGCGAGTCGATAATTTTGACACTTTGGAGGGATCATCGAGGGTTGATGGCCCACTTACGAGACATTCTTGCCTTTATCTCTCGAATCGGCTAAGGGAGCATGTTGTGGTAACACCACTTCAACTTGCGGTCTTGGTGGGGCGGTGTTTGCTTGGAGAGAATCGATTTGTTTAGAGAGCTGCTCAAGAACATTCAGGACTTGCTTCATTTCCGTTTCAGGGCGGTGACGCGAGCTTGTTCAGCAACACGCACTTGTTCGGTGTCATCGGCCATTGTTGCTCTAGAACGAGTACGGATTGGCGATCTTAGGTGAGCCGTGTTGTTACCTAAGGAGAGTAAAAGAGATAATGTAAGAAACGATGACAAGATAGGAAAATGGCCCATGACAAAGGTCTAATCGTTTCATTTTATTTGAAATTTGAACCAAACTCCCTAACGATGAACTAAGAATTGAAATTCAAATCCCTAAACATTGAACTAAAAATTGAAAACACTAAATTGAAAACAAGGTCCCTAAACATTGAACTAAGAAACCAAAACATCTCATTTTATATGCTTTCGGGAACCCAACGCCTTGCGAAGCTTCTTATTTTCAGCTTCGATCATTTCCACTTTCCGCTTAAGATGCTCAATTTGTGCTCTTTGAGTAGGCTTCTCAGTCACATCAGGGGCCACTGGACGCAAGGTGACAGGAATCCGGTGTTGCTGGATGTAGAACGTCGATGCATGGTGAATCTCCTCTTCGCCTTTCAGTCTCTTGGGCACCAAAATCTTCTCTGGGCGACATTCACTCCACGCAGCAATGACCATCGGGATCTCGTTGAAGTAGTCATAATCTTTGCGAATGAAACGAACTTGGAACAATTTTGTCTTGAGGGGCGGAGGAACTTCTTGAAGAGCCCTGTACTGACGGGCTACCCTATATGGGTAATAGGAAGTAACGCCAAAAAAGCCTAGCAACGGGATTGGCTCATCATGCTTGTGAGAGAAACGAGCCTCCTCAACATGGAGCCATTTAGTATGCCATAGGAATGCCTTAGGATCAGGTTTTTTCAAAAAATTAATCCAACGGGCATACTTTTGTTTATTTGGGGAAAAACGTTCCCGGGACCGCAAATTTTTGTATGGGGTGCCTTAAATCATCAATCTTAAATTGTTTCATAAGATGCCCAAAACCTCTCATGTGTGAGAAAAACCATATTTGCAAAAGTTCGGGGAGGGCACGCATGGTCTTTTCCTCATTTTGTTTGAAACGGGTTAATGACAAAAATGTTTCAGCTAAAACCATATTGACATAATTTAACCCATTGCAAACACAATTAACCACCCATGAAATTGAAGGATTAATGGCATTTTTTCGATAAGGAAAAATGATCAGTCCAAAAAATGCTAGCATGAAAATCCTAGCCTTCGAAATCATTGGTTGGTTTGCAAAACACTCTTTCAAAAATGAAAATGGGCAAGCATAGCAATTGGCTGTAACAACCTTCCTTACTACTTCGGCCTCGATTTTTAAAAATTGTAATAATTCAGAAATGGAATCAATACTGATAGGCGGCCTAATAAGTTCTTTCTCCAGGGGCATTCCCATGGCAACACTATATTCCTCTAGTGTTAAGGTTAGCTCATACTCACCAAACATGAAGGTTGAAGTTTGTGGACACTAGAAATGGGGCAGCGCCTATATAACACCGTAGTGGATGCTGATATCTAACAATGGGAGAAGTTGGGTGATCTGGCTTTCACATATTTCTGGCCGTCTTGATCTAACTGGTCCAGCCACATTTTGAGCTCTTTTTTGGGAGTGGAAATGAATTGTACGTCGGTTTTCCCCATTGCATATAAAATAAGATTGACGACAAAACCTATTGTCATGGACCGACAAAATAAGGTAAGTAAATTGCGAAGAATTTAGATAACTTACTTTTACCGGAAAGGGATGACAATCACATAGACACACACACATGAAATGTGAGGCTCGATTTCTATCTAGATGGCTTAACAAAGTGGAGCTAAGAGGATGATCTACCGTTGTAGTCTCGCATTAACGTGCCGGTCCCCCTAACTCCGGCTCGATCGAATGGAATGCCCAATGTCACGCAGTCTCGCGGATATGGACAAACACACTCGACACCATGAAAAACTTTCGGGGAAGAGAAGGTCAACCTCTACATAGCAGTCTCGCTTTTGAGGAAGTATCCTTCTCAACACCATCCTAAGAATCCTATCGCAGCCCAGGTCCGGCCACAGGTTGTGTGTGCAATAGTGTAGTGCTAAAACAATAAAACATGCACAACAGTTTAAATGCAAACAACACTTCTATAATTTAAATTCAAACATTCATCTTTAACTCCAACCCGCAAGACAAGGGTTAGCAAAGACTACTCCCCTTATACCTCCCATCTCGCAAGAACATTTAACACCTTAGAAGGGTTAGGTACATACCTAGTGTCCTCGCTGCCAAACAAGATATTTTTCAAAAGAGGAAGAAAAACTGGCCTAAGTCCACTAAGTGCTTCAACACAAGTCCCCAGTGGAGTCGCCAAGCTGTCGCGACCTAATTTTTTGGTGCACCACCTAAAACTAGGTTAATGGATTGTCAAGTTTTTAAACTTAACTCGGGCTCTCCCAAGCCCATACCAAATCGCGAACTTAAGTTAAATTTTTAAATATGCAGAAGATTATTAACTAGGAGTCGCCACTAATCGGTTTATGGTAGGTCGATTAGATACCTAAGTAAAATAATGGGAGAATTATTTTACTCCTACAAACCAGAGACTATGGGTACGGGGACTTGGTTACACTAGAATTTTCTAATGCCCTTTCGGTACCATTTTATTTTAATTTCAAAAATATTTTGCAGGCAATATTGATTAATTTTAACCTAAACTACTAACATGCAAATGGTGGTCATGTGGGTGCACAATCAATGAAATAACATTCAATAAACCGAAATGCTGGATTCGTATGAAATTATAAACTACAACTTTATTAAAGTCTATCCTCTAAAAAACATTTACAAAAATGCTAATAAAAATGCATGCCTTAAACGTGATTTTTTAAATGACATGACACCTAATTTTTGTTATTATGCAATATTAATCTAAACTTAATATGCATGAATTTTACTTTAATGATATATGAGATGCAATTCATATGACATAACCTGAACTATCACTATATGTATGCAATCTAATTTTTATAATCCTAAATATGCATGTGTTTCATAATATGGGATGAATGACATAATAATTCTACATGCATGTTCTTTTTATGATTTTTATTGATATTCGAAATTAATAAAAAACTAATTAAACTATCAAAAAAAATTAAAATATGCAAACTACATCTAAGATCTTATTTTCGAGAAAAATGTTATTTAGGTTTAACCCTATTTCTAAAAATTATCAAAAAATGCAATCCTAAAAATATAATTCTAAAAAATTTCTAAACCAAACCTATATGCTCTAATTTACTAAACCTACATGCAATTTTTATTTTATTTTATTTTATTTTATTTTTTAGTGCTTTTCCAAGACAAGTAATTGTTAAATAAACATTGAATCTAAACAATCAAAATATTCAACAAATAAAGGAGTAAAGTAATCGAAAAAATAACCTGTTGTCTCACAGGTTAAATTAACAATTACTCTAACCCTAAACATCACGACATAGAGTTCAAGATAATTAAAAATCTGATCCGTGGTCTTACGGATCAAATTAATAATTACCATGATTTAACAATTAAATACTATCAAAATATCCAAAAATTAATATAATTAAAAAAAATGATCCGATGTCTTACGGATCAAATTAATAATTATAATAATTTTAGGAGAAACCCTATGGATATTGTCTAAGATTTTCGTAAAATGAGCATATTCTGATTTGATCAACAAAATAAATAAAATAAGTGAAAAATAAGAAAAATAAATAAACTACCTAATCTTTCCTCTTTTTTTCTTTTTTTTTCTTGCTTTTTCACCCACGATTCGTCAACTTCGTGGTGAGTCAGCGAAGGTGATGGGTCGCCGGCGTTCGGAGCTTCGGCAAAGGGCGGCAACCGGCGTGCAGGCGGACCAGCTCGGCAATGGTCCGGCAGAGGAGCGGGTCGTCACGGGCGTTGGTAGCGGCGAATGGGCAAACAGGAGTGGAGCAGAACAATCGGGCCTAGGCAGGACGTCGAGTGAACGGGAGCGTCGATCGCTGGTCTTCGGGACGCAATTTGGGGTTGGTCACGAGAACCGCGATGACTGATGCGAGACGGTGGCGATTGGCGACTCAGGCTCTGTAGATCGCGGGTTGCAGGCGGGCAGAAGCGGGTCGCGGCTGAACGCCTATATGGAGACGTTGCGACGGGACAGGGACGGCTCAGAGGCGGCGTCCGGAGTCAAACAGGGTGTCGCGAACCAACTTGGTTCGCAACGCTAGGTCACTGATTGGAGATTACGCTGGGCGGATCTAGCTGGAGGAGGCGTCGACTTCGGCGAGATGTGCGGCCGAGTGGCAAGGCAAGGCGGGAGCGACTCCGGCGTCGAGCTTCTCGGTTGGCAATCGGCGACGCAGAGGCGGTGGGCGACGAGCGAACCGGATCTTGTCGGGGTCGTCGACCGTGAGGGCGGGAGTCGGCGAGCGGGGCACCGGCGAGGCGAAAAGGCGTGCGGCGGCGCGAGCACGGGCACGGCGGGCAGCAACAGCAGACGCCGACAAGACGGATCAGCGGTTCAGACAGCAGGCAATCGCGAACGGAAGCCGGCGGTAGGGAGAGCAGCGCGCGCGGGCTTGACTCGGGCAATGAAGGATTCAACCGGAGAAGAAGCACAGTAAATTTGCTTTTTACCGTGTCTTCTCTCCTCTTTTCTTTTTTCAACGTGTGTCGGACCAGCAAGAGAAAACTTGCTCCTTTCTTTGACCGAACTCCCTCACGTCTCCTCTCTGCTTCTCTGCTGACTTGTACTTTTTTCTGCTTTTTGCTCTTTTTCCTTGATCGAAAAGAAGCCCCCCAAAAGAAGTTCTTCCCCCTACGAAGTGAAAATCTCGAGCCCCATCTCCGCTCGATTCCGAAGCCTTTTTATAGTGAAAAGCTCAATCAAAGTTGTTGAAGATTTGCAAATATTCACTCAACCATCCAACAATAAAAAGGCTCCAAAATCAAATAAAAACTGGATTTTTGAATTTTAAAATGAGAATATATTTCCAACAACAAAGATTTTCCAAAATCGAATTTTTTATTTTATTTATTATTTTCCTAAAATATTAAGTGTCAACAGTTCCTAAACTGATTCCGAGAACAAAAAATCAGAATCTGGCACTGTTTGGCATGTTGCCAAACATCCTATAAACTTTTGGGTTAGACTTTCTACATGGTATCAAAGCGAGTTCAAATATTTCCAAACCCTTTATTTGCCTCCCCAATTAGGCCTAAGTCCATACTACATATGAGGGAGGAGCGTTAAAATATTTAGATATTAAACTACACAATTATCTAACGGCTAAAGCTTTTGGATTGGAGAAAAAAAAACTTCCATCAAAAAATACTTCGCTTGTATTTCCTTTCAGTGAAAAATTACAATTGAGATGGAATCGAAAAGCTTTCTCCTAGTGCAGTGAGAAATTGAATAATACCATTTACAACTAAACCATAGTCCAATCATCATCATCACCACTTCCATAATTTTGAAGTAGCGACCGTAGGCCAATGCTCACTTGGAGCAACTTTCTTTACCACAACAATTGGCACAGAGGAAGTAGCTGTTGTCAATGGTTCTGTTTGCTTGTCTGAAAATTTCTCAGAAAGTTTCCTCTTTTTGAGAGTAGTGCTCACTGATTCATCATTACTAGTAGCAGGTCGAGTCAAATCTTCCTCGTCCATAAAATCTTCATCTTCGATCCTACGAGCAAAATCTTTGGATGTATGGAGTATAATTGATTTGAGAAGCACTTCATCCTCTTCCTCCGGCTTCTTTTCCTTTGCTGCAGATGTACCTTGTAGAACCTCCAATATTGCATCTACGTCCACAGTTGCATGTCTAGACTACATTGATTTCAAATCATCAAGTCTAGCGAGAATATCCATCTCTCTCTTGCTATCATGTGTCTTATTCTCCAAGCACTTCATCGCATCGCCCATCTCTTTAGCTTCCCTCCTCCTTTTCTCATCCTCCATTACCTCATCCTGCTTACGCCAGGGCTTGAGATTTCTCGTCGCTCCTAACTCCACAAGGTAATCCGAATTCTGCGGAACGGTTTTGATCATGAGCTCAGCAGAGCAGTTGGTGCATTTGAAGTAAAATCTGAATATCTGAATCCCCAAATAGGTCTCGCTTATGACGACCTCCTTCCTGGAATTGAACTCGGTCCCCCTGTAGGTGTTATTTCCGCAGGTGTTGCATCCGATGCTCATCGAAAGCATCATCCAAACCTTAATCTGCCGACTCTTGGGCCTCCCAAAACTAGGTAATATTTGTTCGCCACCTTTCGTTCTCCCATCTGCTTCCTCTCTCAACTCCAAACCAAGACAATGAACGCTGACGCCGCAAAATCTCTGCCCCTCTCTCTGATCGACTAATTTTTAAACAAACCGGTCGAATGGATTTCACTACCGGGATGGTGTCGAACCCACAAGGTCTCGATCGCTAACCTCGATTACGGTTCTATGCTCGGATAAAACCTTGAAACCCCACGAAACTATCCGAAACAAACTGAAGAGCAGGAGAAAAAAAGGAGGAAACAAAAACTAACAGAGACTGCTAAAAGGTGCGTACCGAGCCGGCCCAAACAACGTAGGAGATGACGAGCGTCTAAGGAAAAAGAAGGGAAAAATCAGTCGAAGCTTCACTCACCTCACGATGCCGCCTCTTGCGCGGTCCATTCCGTCTCGCCGCAGATCGAGCGGAGGCGCAAGAACGTTCCCATGGCGGCCCGAGGTCGGTGTTGGCGTCTGTGAATCATAAATCTTGGATTCCGTAATAATTTATTATTATTTATGATTTGATCTTTTATTATTCAAAGTAAACCGTTATTCTTATTCAATTATTAATATAGAAGAATAGCAAAAAGAATTTTAATTTATGAATATTTATAACACCTGTCTAAATTTGGAAACAAATATTAGATATTTAAGTATTTAGTAATTTCTCTGTTTAATTGATAACTTCCTCCTATAATAAGTACATATGCAGATAATTATGTGGTTCGAAATTAACAACATACCTGGTCGAAACCTTAATATTTACAAAATTGCATTGACATTTCTAGCTGATAATAGAAGTCCTGAAATTTTGTTCGTTTTATGACCTTATAATACCAAATAAATTATCTAGAAATAAATTTAAATAACAATGTATAATGACTTTTTGAGCCATTTAAGGATTCATTTACCATCGATGAATAGTCACGTATATGTAACTTGTTGAATGAATATGGTTCTTGAGTTTTTAACTTATTTATAAATAAATCTAATTAACATACCAATGAGTCATCTTGAGAGTATACTATAATCTATGAATAGTGCACATGACAATTCGAATAACTTGAGAAAATTACCGGTATGGCAAATCTGGGTGTTTGGAATTTATTGACGGTAATTAGAGAGAAACAAAATTATGGGCTCATAAATTACGTAAAGATTCACATAAGGTCTAGTGTATCCAACGACAATATATAAGATAGATTTGAACGAAATATTAAAAGCAAAATGTATAATACATACCTTCTTGATACTACAAAGTTCAAACAATCAAATTTAGTATAATAATCTTGCTGAAAATACAGCAACATGGATAGAGAAGAGGTGTCAAGGTGACAGTATAGACAATGAACGACCTTCTTGTGCAAAATCACATCTGAAGACCTCTGCTGAATGCTTGGTTGAAGAGGAGGCGGGTTTGGAACTCCGAAACGAAGGGGAATAACGACAGAGCAGCGATTGGCATGAATAGCAGCAACCCCATTGTGTATTCGTACGCCCTCGCCTGATCCTTCAATGAATCCCAAAGTCCTAACCCTTTAAGCAACGGCCTGCATGCTTGCCCAGTCTGTCGAAAGCAAGAGAAGACCGATCTCATTAGTTTAACGTTACTATAGAAAGCGCGTGGAGTGCTTTGTGCACAATGAGGCAGTTTTGACTCGGGCAAGTCAAGAACAGCCCACTTGATACATAAGGCTTCTCTTAAGATTGCACACTAGTCCAGACTCACCAGAATAAGAGCCCAGCCGGCAGGTAAAAACGCAAGGACAGCAGCAAATATATCAGATACAATGAGTCCACGCTCAACCAATAAGACTGTCATAACCGAAACGAATCCAAGGAAAAGAAGTGCTTTCAGGATCCTAAACATAAGCGGGAAGTTTGTACTGAATCTTCGTCTTCCCAGGGATACCATCTGAAAACATCAAGGCAATCATAAGTTGCAAAGGAGGACACATTTGTTGCGGTTTGACTTATATAAGATAACAGAAAAGCAGCGGAAAATAATAATGATCAACTGGAGTAATACTCATGGTAATGCATGTGGCTAAGATGCAGATCTAGGAACAAAACCTTCATATAGTATCTGTGTACCTTTAAAACTAGCAGAGTGATTAGCAATGCCGCCCAAGAAAGTCCATAAACCTACAGAAGTAAAGAAGAGCCTTATTCGCCAAAAAAACAAGAAAAAAAAAGAAGAGCCTTAGAGAATGATCCTGTGAGAACAAATCAGCAACGAGAGGAAAGAGAAAATTGCAGTGAAATTCATAGATTACCAGTATTCTCTTGCTGGGCCGAGCCACTTGAAGATGGTACACAATTCCATACTGGTAAACAAAGAAGCGAAATGCAAGTATTATCTCAAGGATTCTTCCCCTTATGTTTGTATTCGTCAGGTGTTCCTGTTCTTCCTCCCACCATGATTCCCAACTTTTATCAGGTTGAATCCCGATTCCACAATGATTACCCATCCACCTCTTCCAGTCTACCCAATCATCTACGTTCTTTTGCCAGTCAAAACCAGATGGATTGAATATGAATGGCGCAAACAACCATGAAGCAACCAAGAACCACATGGAGAAAGTGATGAGCAAGTAGAGATTTGAACTGCGGTATGACTCCCCATAAACTTCGTAGACAATCAACAGAATAAACAGCTCCAGCCCTTTCACGAAGTGACTTCGTGAATAAAGCCTGTAATTATCACTGAATTTTGCATGAAAAACAACAAACCCATGAGCCGTTGCTTGATATTTGGATCCTCCATGTAAGATCGTTCTTCCGTAAAAATGAGCCTTTGTTCCAAGTTGAAATGCAAGAAACACAGAAGCTAGCTGCAGCTGCATAATGACATAATCAACGAGGGCAGTCCTAAATCCTTTTTCCAGGCCAGCTTCCATGAGCATGGGCAGCATCAGTACTAATCCTAACTGAAAGACAGACTGGCTAGCCAAGGCCTCTTCAAGGGCCTTTATCTGACGTATGCTAGGATTTTGAAGAATCTCCATTTCCAACCCACTCAAAACCATGTACAACCGTCCATACAAGAAAACATACACTGTAAGCACGGTAACCTGAATGAAAAGTCCAAAGGGGTATAAAAGCAAGTTACCATGAGTTATCAATGCAAGATTCAGAAGAAAAAGAATGAGATAGAAATCTCTAATTAGCCACCAGCCAACATAATTCCCCCCCTCCTATCTCCATCCACGGAAATCGATAAATTACAGCCCGGCAAAATGATGTACCATGCCAAATCTGGGAATAGATTTAGTCAAACTGATATTTTTGTACCATCTCATAACCAAAGTGGAAATGACTTACTCATCGATTACCCATTAGAACTAGAAACCCAAGAGAGAACTATGACCCTTTGTTAAGGAACCACTCCATTAATTGTTCTGCCTCTCAAATACAGACGGGACCTAGAATAACCCCAAAGATTCACAAAATTTTACTGCTTTATTACCAAGCATTTTACAATGTGACAGGGAACTGCAAATCTTGACTATGAACAAAAATTTCCATCATTCTTTTTACCCCAAATTTGAAAGAATTAGGAGAGTTACTGCAAAACAAGTAGAGGAGTGGTTGGCTTACCATACTGCTGAAGTAGAAACCAACAGTTGTAAAATAGAATGACAGCATTCTGTAGAAGTCAAATCGCTGCCCGAGCCGATAAACGTCACGACTAAGTGTCTGCTCACCATTTCCAATTGCAAACTTTGCCTCAGAAAGGGATATCTCGTTCATCCCTACATCTCGCCATTTTCCCACTTGGATATACTCATGATATGTTATTGAACCCTCACGAAGAGTTGAATTAAACCCTACAGCAAGATATGGTCAGATTCTGTCCCTGTGAAATATCATATAAATATGCTAGGGTTACCAGAAAAAATATCTTCACTCAAGTTGACTGTTCTTGAAGCTTTGCTTATGCCGCCCCGTGTTATGTGGAATATCCTATCAAATATATCAGAATGACCATAATGGAAACGGACCCTACAACAAGAGAATGAGAAACACAATAGCCTTTAGATCATGAAACGCAATAGCCTTTAGATCATTCTTGGAACAAGCTAATCTATGCTACTAGTTAATTTGAATAAGAGTTTTGCTATGAATGGATAGATAAGTTATCGCTTGCAGTGTGAGTGCACAAAGAAATAAATTAGTGATTACCAGAAACATCAGATTGGCTATCTTATTCAGTTTAAAACTCGAACTCTGTGCATACCTAATTTCTTTGTTTCCTCTTCCTTTTGTTTAAGATACGAACAATGAATTGATGTTCTTCTATTGAGAGTATTTGACTGATGGAGGCATATTTGTCGATTTCCTTTGTCATTTTATGTATGACGACAATAAGATTATATTGTAATTTTGAATTTTTGGCTTTATTATAAATAGATAACTTGGGGTTACATCGACTTAACCAAGCATTCAGTCCAGTTTTTTTATCTCAACATCTTTCTTCCTTCTTTCTTTTGTCGAAGATACCAACAAGAAGTTGAGGACATTAGTCCATTTACTACACACTTTCCAGAATACTTCCAAAGCCAATTTTCACATTGATTAGCCTCTAGATATATCTTATCATTCCCTATAAGTACAGTTTCCAACAGCTCCTGCACTGAAGTTCTTGAGGGTACAACGAATTTTGTATGACAGCATCAATTCCACCTAAATGCTACTAAAGCTTAGACAAAGGGAGATTATCAAAAATATTAGAAATAAAGAAAGGTGAAGATTTTAAGTGACATTCTACTAAAACAAAGGTGAAGTGTTTGTTAGGTTAATAGTCATACAGTACAATGTTCACAGTTATATCACAAGAAAGCAACTTATATATTAGAGTTATGTGGAAAGTTATAAGATACAAGAAAAGGTCCACATGTCCATGTGCACTCATTCTACAATATGAATCTCGCTTTAAATCAAGAAAACACTTTGCTTCACATGCATACATAATAAACAATCCCTTGCATATTGAAATGTTTGCCACCACTTGTTTCTGAATGTGTATTTAGCTGCATTATAGTCCTTAATTGATAGTGGTAAGTAATAATTCCATAATTGATAGGGCTAATTAATAGGAAGTTGTCAACTTTATCAATATATGTGAGACTTTTTATCCGTGCATGGCACAAGATTGCCTACAAGCACTTTTAGAATTTTTTTTCTTAAGGGCCTAAAATGGAAAACGTTTTTGGAGAAAAATAATGTACTTATCAAATTGAAAGACGTAAAATAATATTTGAAACACATCAAGAATCAGAAATTTTTAAGTTTACTATTTGCTAGAGACACTGATATCGTACAGTAATTTTTGTTTAAAGATGTTGAATTTATAATACAATCATGCAAATTACCAAACCTACCATACTGTGTTTTCCCATATTTGCTAAAATTGTACTCACAGACAGTGGTTAGAAACAATCCAAAAAACTAACGATTTATAATCATAAATATTCCCATTGTTTTCAATGACCATGCTTCTGATCCAAAAGTTCATTCTGCTAATACTAATGCAATGCCCTAACTGCAATTGTGGAAGTCACTGAAAGTTTTTGAGCTTCTCTAAGAAACAAAGAAGAATTCGTACAAGTCCACTAAGATGTCTCTCACATCAGTAAATGAATTAGACATGTAAGTGCCAAGGAAAAGAATATGTGAATCTTTATGTTCAGGCTCAAGAAAGAACAAATAACATAGTCCTACACAAATTTCAGGTTTTATGAGAAAATCTGCCTTTCGCCCAAAGATAAATCTTAAGAAAAGAAAACTAGACGTGGACCACGGTGGCTACAAAGATCGAGTAGACAAAAATGCAAGAAGCCACAAATTCTTGGTTTACCTTAGGGGATTTGCCAAGATTCGCTGGCTGATAGTAACAAAGCTGGCCTCCTGATTGGACATGAACCAAGCTAGTGATGAAACACTGTAAAAATAGTGAAAAAGTAATGATCTAACCATTCACATTGGACGACTATGCTCTGATCTCTTTCAAACCAGAACCTTTGAACTGGACAAAGCAGCAAATAATAGAAGATATGTGCACATATATGTATTCCAAGGTTCACCTTCCAGTATAAATATGCTCCCGGAGGCCCAAAATAGTAGGTTTTCTCTGCCCACAGCCACCCTTTTGAAATTCCTCCAATAAATTTCTCATCTTGAAAGCTTCTTCAAAATAATTATCCTAGAAGTAAGCAAAGTTTAAAAAAACCTGAGATACTTTATGCTCCTGCATATTCAATGAAAAGACATAACAAAGCTACCTGATTCATGTCTATAGTCTGCAGTGCCTCCCCACGCGTAAAGATGATAGCATGATTTTGATTTTCTGGTTTTCCTTCACCAATTTCCATTGGAGGGCCTGGGAGCTTGATACGGTATATTTCCTACAAATCAAATAGATTATCCATTTGCAGAAAAAGGTCCGCAGAAATCCCACCAATCAAGATTGCACCAAATCCTTGTTACTCAGAAATGTGGCCGCCATATTGAAATTTGTATCTTTACATTAGAAGAGGAAAAGGTTAATATCATTGTTGGACTGATCAACGTATTGAATACTGATATAATCCCCATTAATACATCCTAGATAGTTGCTTCTTTAAGGTAGACCAATAGCTCCCAATAGGAACTCCTCTCAATTAATTGACAGACGGACTTCTAATTAGGCTTGACAAAGAGCTTATATTTCACTAAAGTTTCTTTGCGATAGAAGTAACTGATCATATAATTTCATTCTTCTGAGATAAAAAGTAAACAACTGCATTTCAGACACTTTATAGTTGCTTGACTTCAACAAACATCATCATGCATCCCGAAACTAGTTAATTTAAAAGTTGACTACTTGTGCATTTCAATTGTCAAACATGATCAGGCTGCGAAAAAAGGTTTATCATTGACATTCAGTCAAATTGACATACATCACAGTCGGAGAAAAATTACCAGAAGTCAATTACTGGGCTTAGCATTTCCAAAATTTGCAAACAAGGCCGCTTCAATTTAGCTCTAGTAGTAGATAGCCCTAGCTTGATCCAGCTATAATTTCCTATGTTTCAGTGATAAACGGACAGAAAGTAGATGAAAGATAGTAGAGTAGCTTCCCAAAATCTCCAAAATTAGAGTTGGTGCAAAAGGTAGACAGGAATTAGTCCTTCAGGCCCATGACAGCATTATGTGAAGAAAACAATAAGGTAAAACCATCACATTTTGAAATTAGAAAGAATTAACCATTGAGAGAAAAATATAAGAACTTGATAACAGATATTTTGGGGGTATAAGACTGTTATGAATGAAATTTTCCAATTGTTAGAATGAGCAGGATTTTCAGCTGAAGAACAATAAATCAACTTTGGAAGTACCAATAAACTCAGGAAGAAGAAAAAAGGAAAATACAAACTTATGATGAAAATGGATGTTGATTGAAGGGTCTGGAAAATTTTTCAAACACTTTGATTTAAAAGTGTTAGATAATCCTACTTAAAGATATTGTTTTTTTTTTCTTAAAGATATTGCACAACAATACATAGAATTAACAAAAAAGAAACCCCACACACAATATAAGACCTAGGGCAGAACATGTTGGAAAATTTCACCCGAAAGCTCAAGCTGTTAGGTTGGGAAAGAATATGTAATTATGAAGCCCATACAAACCCTATAAACAAAAGAAATAGAATGCTTTGACAGAAAGTGCAGGAACGTGCCAATAGTATTCGCCATATATTTGCATATTAGCCTTAGATGAGTCTCAAATTATTGATTAAATTAATGCCCTACAGCCAATTGCACAGACTAAGAAAATTATACAGCGTTCTGACTAGAAAGCCAAAGATGTAGAATCAAACGCTAGTCAAAGCAAGAAGCGAAGATTAGAGGAGTCATCTAGATTATACCCAATAAGCGGATTGATCTCTACCCCACTTGATACCTAGTATTCAACCATAAGGAAGACTAAATTCTAACTTACCTCATCAATTGTATCACCTCCCTTCACGAGAACAGAGTAACAACACTTCTGAGATTTCCCATTCACCGTCTCCTCTCTTTCGTCTATGTAAGCAACCCGTAGAGAAGGATACCTAGAATATTTTAGTATCATTGATATCCATCAGCCACTTTGGAACTTTCTGTTGATTACTATTGAAGTAACATCTTTAAAACATACATCAACATGAGGTTCAACACGTTACTGTAACAGCTTCTCTCTCTAGCATCCCTGGACTTCTTTTGATTCCCGTAAACTTGGCAAGAGACAACATAGGTGAACTTCACATCAGCCAGAGCTTGTGCAAATTCTGTGATTGCCTTCTCATCCTCATCATTTAGAGCTGCAACAGAGACATTGAGTCTTGATCAGTATCTGGATGCCACTTCTTATAGCAACTTTCAAACAAAGACAAATCAAAAGCTGTAAATCTGCATTTCTTTCTTTCATGTTAAATGACTAACCGTCATCTCCATCTAATTCAAGACGGCATTGAAATTCTAGAGCTTGCCTGTAGTACATCATCCCTCTCACTAGCAGCAAATCCACATAGTAAGAACAGTAGCAAAGCAAGGATAAATATGACTTTCAAGCATAGTATATGCTTCCAGATAAATAAATTCTCAACCTGTCCTAGCCAGAGTCTGCCCTCTGTAAGAGGCCCAAAAACGTGCCTCCTGTTCCGACTTGTCCTTCTCTACTTTTCCAGATTTTGGATCTTTTATCCGTTCATTAAAATTGGTCCACTCATCTAGATTGCATGGCCCAAGGCATCAGTCAAATTATATCAAGTGAACAAGTGAATTATAACACACCAAAAGGCAAACTTGCCTGGATAGATCTTCTGCAGGTGGAACAAAGTTGAATTTCCATCCTCATTTTCCCTTTTAAGATCTTCGGTGGAATAGAGGACATCTTCTTTGTAGTATGGAGTCAAAACACTGACGAAGACATAAAAGCAGAGGAGAGCCCAAAAGAAAATGATAAATAGGTATCTATTAAGCAACCATCTGGGATATATATGCATATGCGCACATACATATATACGGAAAAATGGAAAAATGGTAAAATGGAGCTTGGAGTTTGAGGAGCTTCAATCCCAATAATCTTTACAATAATTAGAGAAAATATCATAATGCCACCCTGTCAAACCTAGGTTATAACTGGACATGTTTTGATAAAATAGCTAATAAAACTAAATAGATCCATTTAATTTTTATTTGATTTCTCATTCAGTAGTCATATATGATTGAAATGTTAGCGTCACCATCAATTAAAAATTTGTATATGGTCATATCTAGCCTTTTCGAGTCATCAATTTATCTATAAATATCTATGAGGATGACCATGATTTCACTTCAAAATAACTACACATTTTAGAAGATATGAAATTAGAAATGTCATATGATACTTTTTTAATGACGCCGATAAGTAGCACAAAAATGGCATGAATAGTGATTGGATTTCCAACTTTCTTTTTTAATCTATAATGGCAGCAGTTTTAATATACTGCACAAAAAGTCCATCTATTGCAAAACCAAATCATTCTATCATCATTTGTTATCAATGAGACTAAATTATAAACTTCATGTGATTTCCAGCAACTGAATTGAGCAAACAAAGGTTTCTCTTTCGATGAAGCATAGTATTTATTCATGTAAAAACAGACCTAAAGGGCAGCATTTTGCGCACTGTCGGAGCACCTGGCATTTTCGTGAATAAAGAATTAGCAAAGAAAGTGATGCGCCGACGAGCTTCCAAGTTTGAAGGCACATTGATGGATTCCTTGACTGTCAGAAGTAAATATAGCCGAACGACCTAGAAGTCAAAGAATGAGATTTTACTTACTACTTGATTATTTGTGGTTTCTCAAACAAAAATGAGTCAAGCACACCTTCTCTCTGTAGTTTTGGCGTTGTACAAAGCCAATGTTGATCTTCTCAAACATCTGCTCGTTTCTATCATTTTTCTTATGCGGGGTATGAATATTTGCTATTTCCAGGATCCTACAAGCAGCACAGTCAAAGGACACAAATATTTCGCACCAACAGAAACAAGCATGTTTGTCAGAACTTACTCGTGCCCATTCTGCATGATATCCTCGATAATTATCTCTATGATGTCCTGGAGGACATTGATTATCTGGGATTTGTGCACTGTTGCGTTGTCATGGGCACTTAGCTGCCAAAATAATGAAAGAAGTTAAAAACTGAGATATTCTTGAAACTGAGCAAATTGGAGGGAAGAAGAGAAAATGATTCAACAGTCAGTCCTCCAACAATAATTTTATATTCATGTATTTATTGAGATTAAAACTGAAGTTAGATATAGGTGACAAAAACACTTACCAAGATGGTCAAGAATTTCTCCAACTTATAACTGAGCAAAGGCAATTTATTTGCTTTAAATTCATTCAAAAGTCTCTGGTGCTCTATGCTAATGTCTACTTCATAAAAAATCTGCTTTATGATCCTGAAAAAATTGAGAAAAGCATGGTTTCTCAATTGCCTTAACAGAAGAAAAATTGCCACCAGTATGATACGACATATTAAATATGGAATTACAGGCTAAAATATATGAGTTTTCTCGCTTACATTCTGTCAGCTTCATTTTCCAGAAGGCCATAAATAATGTCCCGGAGAGTCTCATAACACTCAATCACTGCTGAATGCATATAAGGATCGCTCTTTATCTTCTTAAACAAGTAGTCATCATCCTTGCCCCCAAATTTTTTTGCCATGTCTAATGCTATGGGAATCTTTTGTATGAAAGAATAATGGCAAGAAGCCTGAATTAGAAAACATATGAGTAGAAATCAACTTGTGAAACTATGCATACCTTGCTAGCAAGCAAGAAAAGAGGCCATTGCACAACAGAGACATTAATTGAAGAAGATGGTACAAGGAGCAAATCTCTGTCTCTGGATTAATCGGCCAATGGAAGTGTCAGAATATCCATTTGAGGCAGAAGACTAAAAGCTTAAATTGAGGAAGTGGAATTCCTCATTATACCTGTCGCTAATTCGGTCTTCGTCTCTCATAGTCTGAATGAATTTGTTCCACATTCTTGAAAAGTTTGCAGTATTTTTCCTCAATATGGATTCATACTGCCACGGAAAAGTAGAAACGCATCATAAACATGAATTTATAAGAAAGGCCACCCCTAAATCTATGAAGTGGCCAACAAAAAAGGAACTTATTGAATAAAGATTCTATGAATAAACATGGAATATTAGATTAACCAACAATTGGATATACCTGTTGCTTCCTCCTGGCTTTCTCAGCATCCGATGATGATGATGATGCTGGCAAAAGATGTTCACTAAAAGCTTTGGGCACGGTGTCAAATCTGGACCGCAACATCCCTAGCGTTTGTATCTTGAGAAAAGCAATAAGGTATTACGAGCAAGGAGAAGTATATAGTATCCTTAAGCATGACCCTAAGAGCTAAGCTGTCTGTGCCATGAAAATTTGAAACGCTTCAGGCATTCTCTTTATGCATGAAGAAAGAACTGTCACTCACCTCGCCTAAATGGCTAAAAGCACCATGAATGCCACCAAAAAGACTAGAGAATATGGCATACCAAATTTGTGTATCTATAAAATAGACCTGAGAACATATCACACAGGGCATAGTGTCATCAAATATGGCATACCACAAGATGGGGATCACGACAAAATTACTCAGTCTGCTTACAAGAACTATAGGGGCCCATATTGCAATAACAACTCCAATGTTATGTGTCACTGCAGCTGCAGATGAATATTAGCACAGGCTTTTTACTCCAGTTCGAAAATACTAGAAACATCACAAGAGTAGGAAAAAAAACTTACAATGAGGAAAAAACTCCCGCCATTGATAATTATCCTGATGCATCTCCAATATTGATTGTGTTGGTCCAACAAGTGGCAGAATCTACGCACAAAATACACATGTTTGAATCTTTTGAAGAGAAAGTGGAGAGCAGAATGCTGCAGAGTAGCTACATTCCTGAACCACTAAAGCTAACAACATCCACAATCACAAAAGCTCGAAAAACAACGATCCCATAATCAACTGAATGGGTAAAATTTCCTGTTACTCTAAGGACATGCTCAAAACAATCTTGACAGAGTATCGAGGCAACACTCAGTTATTCCACCAACAACGCAAGCCTCGAAACAAGATTTAGAACCTCTTTCAGCAAGCAACTAATATGAATTTCTAGATGACACATTAAAGTTTATATAGCTTCGGAGCAAGACTTGCTGATTAGTTAACACACTTATGTACTTACATCTCCCTTTATGTGATTATTCAAGATTTATTCATCACCTATTCTGCCATTTATGTCGTCCTTCAAGTCAAAATGTCTTAGTAAATTTGTGATCACTTATTCTCAAGGAAAGCAGCATCATCTATGAGGACAAGATTGCCAGTACTTCCATCACATGGGTATCTCTCCAATCTGTAACCTCTTTAAGATAATTATTTGGGTATTCTACACTAAACTTCTAACATTAGAAAGGTTAAATGATGTGATGAGAGAATTGATTCTAGCTCAACTGCATCAATTTTCTTCAAGCAAGTTTCACTGTTCATTTTTACTGAGATAACAAAGCCAGGAGTTATAGAACTTATATGATCTCCAAGTAGAAAGAATGATGATAATAGTATACACATTAATTTGGTTTTAGATATGCGAAGTTGCTCCAACTGTCATGTTAGTAAACACAGGGAATCCCTAATTTCAGCAGTAAGAGAAAGCAAACCCCTCATAATCCAAACAACTATAACTTGATAAAAGATGATAACACCTCAACATAGTAGCTGAAAGCCAGCTTGCAGACTAGCAGCATGATCCAAAACATGGTGTACCTAAGACACAAATAAAACAATGTATGATAAGCAAAGTCACTCATATAACATATAAAGCAGTGCATATCTTTTTACTTAGGGTGGTGGGTCTATTTCCAAATACTGCCTTTAAGCACAAACTCAAGAACTAGCCACGAAGGTTCATCCTTGAAAATAAGAAAAGGAAGACCGTGCTGACATAACAAACATTGTTTTCAAAATTAACACCAATCAAAGCCTAAATACTCAACATATTAATCAGAGCAATTATCTTCTTACTTCAGCAGTGAAAATATGTCCTCATGCATGCCTCTTCCCACATAAAGCTTTGGCTGCATAGTGTGAACATACAATTCAGGGAAGGAAACAAGATAATGCAAACAAGTGTTAAGGCCCTAAGTAGCAAAGCAGTAGTTTAATCCATCTACTTGCCTGAGCCCACCACATAAGAACGGTAATAGGGAACATGCTTGAACGTTCCATGGTCCTCCTTAAGTTAGGAACGAAGAAAAGTATACCAGCTAAGACATTTGGAATCATATAAATTGCAATGGCATGATAAAAGAATGACTGTTTCCTCCAATCTCGACCCCAGGTGCTGAAAAATTTCAGGACTCCTGTTGGATGCTGCACTAAACTAGAGTAACTAATTGGCAGAACCACGGCCCAAACAGCTGCTATTACAAATTTCAGAATGTATCGGAGAATCTGCATATATCTCATGCTTTTCCAGGCATTTAGACTTAGAATTATATCCAGACTTGCTGCAGAAGAGAAAAGGAGGAAGGCGGTGTTATTAATGATTTTATGCTTACTGGCTCTTACATAATTTGCCAATACATATGCAAGTAGTCATAACAGATCAACGATAACATATTACACAGTAACTATAGAGATATATCATAACAAGGTCTTTCCTAAGGATTGCCTCTAAGATGACAAATAAAACTTGAGATAGCTAGAAATGCCTTCCCCTTATCAATTGGATTTGCTATATTCTCCATAAAGAAGGCTGCAAGGCTAAGCAAAATATTGTCCTTCCTAAAGCTCAACCGGTTTTGGAAAGTCCTAATGATATGTAAATTGCAATATAATGAATTTTCCAGAATGTTGCACATGCAACTACACAAGCACTAGCTTTCTTTTTATAAGATCTAAATATTGTTGACTCATAATTTCCAAATAGACTTGCCCACATAATACAATCTTTCATAAAGAAGTTGACCATTATCTTCTTTTCTTATATTACTCCAACAATACCTTCTTGAATTCTGCTCGATGACTTCAATGGCTTGATGGAGTGGAGATTCCCTCAAATGTTACACAATTATATGAGTATTCTCGCCATCTTTTCTTATTTCTTACACTATCTATTACAAACTTTCGGTTACAGACAATCAATCCCTCTTATATATTGGGCTTATTCTGTTTCTCTCTTGATTATTTTAATTCTTCTGTTTCTCAAGCAGTTTTGTCGGAGATGATAGAGATTGGAGAGGCATCAAACAGGAAATTACTCTACAAATGGTCAAAGGCATTCCCATTCTTTTCTATATACTTTATCTTCTGCAAAAATAAATTTGATATGAATTGGCTTCTAAAACTTTATATCAATAAAAATTACATTCTAAATCATAAAGAATATGATTCGAGGTAATGTATGATGCCCATTGGAGATGCCGAAGCATGTCTATAGTATGCACCGACATTACTTGTGACAATATATTGTCCCCTTTCGAATGTATGAAGCATGACATTATCCCTTTTCTCAATTTGAGAAATATGAATTTGAATATGATTTTTTTTTTTTTTTTGGAAAAAGGAAATGTTGGTATTTTTTCACTTACTATCACATTTGACTAGTGATTTCTGATTTAAGTGTTCTTACTTTTTGCATTGTGAACCTATGCTCTACTCCAAAACAACATTATTGCGAAAGAAGAGAAAGATTTGTGTGCCTCATTTTTTTTTTCTAATTATTTGTGTTTAAGTAACATATTTCTGCTTCTTTTTCAATTTACTGAGTTGTGGCTTGTATAAATGGATGGGCGTGATAACCTCATATGCGATGAGAAAAGATGATGAGTTGTTTGAAATTTTCCTCCCATGTTCGCCTTCCCCCGGTATTAATTTTTTTATTCTCATTGACATCCTTATATATATGTCTTCTTTAATTTTATTCATTTAATTATCACTCCATTTGTTTCTAATTTTTTTTTTTTTTTTGCAAATGCCTACTCCTGTGCTGCTAAGAGAATCGAGATATTTATGTTTTGTCGATGTCCATATGTGATGTGGACGTATCTTTATTGGTATTTATCTACTTTTCAGGACAAAATTATTAGGTCTTCATATTTAAGAATTCGTTCTACTCCAACCTTTTTCCTCAATAATAAGATTGACTCTAACTACGTCTTGGACATATTATAAAGATATAGTAATGAGTTCTACACATTTCTATTTAACTCAGGCTAATTTTTATATTGGTTATTTTCTTGATATTTCAATTAAACATGATTTTTATCATATCATGGTTATCTGGCACAAAGCGTTCGCTAATGTCTAGCCTCATTTTATATGTTGCCTAAATTAGCACATTGAGTCTACAGTAATAATGGGGAAAGATACATAAAGTACAAACATCACCATACCCCTCAGAAAGTTCAGGAAAGCATAAGTTATGAAGATGGTCAAAACTTGTCTGAAAACATGCTGGTGGAAGAGAGCACTGACAGACCCGGAAGGAGTCCAAGCAGCAATCACCATGGCCTGAACCAAGAAAATCAGAGCTCGTTTAATTTCTTGCAGAGAAAGTCTACAACATAATGCTGCTCGACATCAAGGCTACCTGGAATGCCAATATAAAGAATATCCACATCCGATCAAAACTTCTGTAGAGGTGTAAAAAGGTACGAACTTCCACAAAAGTAGTTTTGGGTTGCGTCTTCCCGGTAGTGCCCTGACTGACGTGCTGCAATATTATAAGCATGTACATCACCATGGGTTCTTTCTTTTTATTGATCGGGATCAACATGGGTTCACAGACATGCCAATCAGAGAAAATTATCAACTTGTAGTATTTCGTTGGGTTACATCCCCTAATTGTTCGATTTCATCGTATAATTTGCTAAACCATGAAACTTCTAGATGTTTTCTTTTAGAAAACTGTCGTGAATTGAATAATCTGGGTCAGCCATTATATCCATGTACATTGTCAAAGAAGCTAGCTTACTATTTGCACTAGTAAGACTGCTCCTGATGGCTACAGTGCCAAAAAAGCAAAAGTCACAGACGTATGGTGCACAATAAACTGCAAAATGCGCTCAGACTTTATAATTTCGAAATTCACTACATCACTGGAGAGAAGAAGCTACTAAAATCTACTTAGAGTTTCATCACTACCTATTTGATAAAAAAAAAAAATAAAGGCATTCGAATCAAACAAGCATGTTATATCCTGACGATGCTATGTTCCCCTTTTGAAATTGAGAGTTAAAAACGCAGAAGCAATGCTTAAAGGAGTCAACAATGCCTATTGATGAATGCCCATAAACTAGAGTAGAGATGCAATCACTCTCCTGAACTATAATTTTCAAATTCACCCGGTCAATGGAGAGAAGGAGCTACTAAAATCTATGTAGAGACTTTTTTTTTTTAATGCCAATTTGATCAAATATACAGGGATTCCTATCAGACAAACATTTTAAATTCTAAAAATGCTGTGCTACCGTTTTGGAAACAGGAAGGACACAGAACCAGTGCTTAAAGGGAGTTAAGCAATGCTTATTGCTGAATGGTCATGATCTAGCCTAGAGAGGGAAAAGTACCAAAAAAGTCATAAACCTATGGCATTGGTCATAAACCTTTCAATTGGATTGATTCAGTCCTAAGCCTTTTCACATTGATACTAATTCAATACATCCGGCTAAATTTGACCGACCGACTTTGACATGGATACCAGCCGGTCAATGAAAGCTAACATAGTAATTTTTATTAATTTTTTGAATTTTTTAAAATTTTTTTATTAATTTTTTTTCTTTTTCTTATTCATTTTCTTTTTTCTCTTCTTCCACCTTGGATTCCTAGCAGTTGCTAGCGAGTCTCCGAGAGGCTCGTTGGCCACTGGGTGAGGGGCGCCAAGCCCTTTGTTGGCCTCACCTGTGGCCCTCACCCAATGGCCACCGAGCCGCCGGAGGCTTGCCAGCCACTGTCAGAGAAAAAGGCCAAGAGGAAGAAGAGGAAAAGGAAAAAAAAAAAAAAGAAGAAAAGGAAAAAATTATTAAAAAAATAACAAATTATAAAAAAAATTACTACATTAGCGTTCAATGGTCGACTAGTGTCCACGTCAATGTCGGTCGGCCAAATTTAGCCGAATTGACTAAATTGATACCAATGTGAAAATGTTTATAACTAAATTAGTCCAATTGAAAGGTTTATGACTGAATTGGTACCAATACCCTAGATTTATGACATTTTTGGTACTTTTCTCAGCCTAAAGATGTAATCACTTTCCTGAACTAACCTTTTAAGAAAGGAAAAGGGGGACAAAATATGACGACAAAGGTATTGATGGCATTGCTAAACAAAGCCAAGGTCCTAGAAAAGGAAAATTCTTTGAAAGCTTGACTGCTCGGCCAATTATCATTATGTTGTCTAACAGGTTAACCAAATTGGAAAGTGGTTTCTGGTAACATTTTCTTTTTGGGTTAGCTTGTAAGTCATTTATATATTTTTGTAGACAATGAAGCGTCACAAAATTGAGTGGCATCTAATCTCCCATAACCATAAGTTGGACACTGAATTGATGAAAGGAGCTGCGCACACACGCACGCACGCACACATGCATGTGCACACAGAGAGAGGGAGAACAAGGAATACTGCATTTGCAGGTTGAGGATCGTCTGGTTGCACAAAGAAGTCAGCTTTCGTATTCAACGGCCACCCTAGATCAAGACACGTGTCGGACCTGAGGCAATTGAAATGTGAATTGACTGACTAGCTTCTGCCAGAGTCATAAAGTTACTCATGCTCGAAAGATTTTACCAGAAGTACTCGTTTAGGTCATCATAATTTCTCCATCTCGAATGGCTTGCCTTGCCTCCTTTGTTTCTCTTAGCTTCCTTTAACCATTTTAATCAATTTTCAGATCTTGACATGGCAAACAAGAATTTGAGGCATCAACTAAAAAGGAGCATACCTTGCGAAGGACATGGTAGAAAGGGGTTATTACATTCCTCAAAAATGACTCGTCATCAGGTGCTGCCGATTTATTTGTATCTCTACTAGCCGGATGAACATTGCCATCCAAGACGCCAGAAACTTCGTCCACCATCTTGTTCCATTGGACAAAAAGGAGGTTAATATCCCATAACCAACAAGGAGAAAGAAAAAAACTTACTAGTAAAAGCATCATAATATACAAGAAATGTAAGCTTGGCTTTCAAGTGTAACACTTTCCAACAGAAGAATCAACTCCAGTAAGAAAATTTACGCCTTGTCTTTACTCCATAGGAAAAGCTACTTGGTTTCTTTTCTGATCAAAGCGTAAGATTCGCTGCATTCTTCTCCAGTAGTAAGTAATACATCAATTCGAAGATGTGATCAACAAGTACAAAATCGATCACATGTTATTGGAATGCAATTAAAATACAAACAAAAATTTGCAAGTTGTAGTTTTCCTCTTGACAGGTTCATTTCAATATGTTTGGCTGATTAAGCGGATTTTGCATCAGCAAGGAAGAGATTATTGAAGTTGGGCGCGATGATGGATAAGCACCATATTGAACGACCCAATTGTCCCAAAGAAATTGTCCAGTAGTTAGATGGAACGTAATCAGCTTTTACTCTAGCTTCAGGCTTCGAAGGGATGCATTGAAAGCCTGAAGTTTACTATCATATCTGAAGCTAAAAAGAATAAAGCCGATTAATATCAGAAACTCGTTTATGCCAACAGCTGTGCCAATAACGTTTACAGAAATTAGCCTGAAACATCCATAACGTCATCCCCAAAGTGATAGTAGGCATTGCTCAAAGCAGTTTTTGGGAGGATCCAATTCTTAGGTAGAAGATGGTATGCATAAACAAAGTTAAATTCTGGTAGTTCTATTAGAATATTTAATTAATGAACTACGCATTCATTTAACAGCCTAAGTTTTGAGAATAGTCCATAGTGGTTCCACAAAATCTCATATAGTATTAAAGTTGAAGTTCCTGAGTTCAAATTTTTTCAAGCTCCATTTGCCTCCTCAATTAAATTTCCACGCTTAGGGTCTGTAAATTTCCACGCTTAGGGTCTGTTTGGCAATTTGCCAAACAATGAAAATTTTTGTTCTTTTGTTCCCGAGAGTAGATTTGGAACATAAATCCATTTGGTAAATTTTTTGTTCCCGGAAATAGATTTGGAGTAGAATCGAGAAGTAAAAAAAAAAAGTTGATTCTTTGTTCCCGGGAATAATTCTAGAATCAAGCCAACTTATTTTTTCTATTTTCTCTTCTTTCTTCTTGTTCTTCTTCCCTCTCTCTTCTTCTTCAACCGTTGCCGCTGTTGCCGCCCTCCGCCGTTGCTGCTGCCCTCCGCCGCTGCCACCGCCGTCGATTGCCGCCACCCACAGCCGTCGATCGCCGGCGAGCTCGCCGAAGGTTGGCCAGGCCAAGGCCAGGTCAGTGAGCTCGCCGGAGGCTCGCCCAGCCATCGGCGAGGCCGAGCCTTGCCGGTGGCTAGGCGGGCCTGACACAGGCCTTCCCCGGCCACCAGCGATGCTCGCTTGACTGGGAGAGGCTCGCCCAGCCCCAAGTGAGGCCGACCTCTTGGTGGCTCGATGAGGCTCGGCTGATAATGCACGGCCTTGCCGAGGGCCGGTGACGCTCCGGTGAGGTCACTGGCCCTCGTCTGTCCGGTTGCCGGTCATCCCAAGGCTGGCAACCAGCAACCTTGAAGAAGAAGAGAAAGAAAGGAAAAAAAGAAAAGAAGAAAAAAGAAAAAAAAAAAAAATAATTAAATTATTTAAAAATTAACAGAAAATGATTTGAAGTAAAAACTTTGAGAACGGTGCCAAACGCAATTTTACTCCAGGAATTGAAATTTTGAACAGTTATCAAACGGCTTAAAATGCTTAGAAATTGTTCTTGGAAACAAAATAAAAAAGAATAATTTCTGATTAGAAATTGTTCATGAGAATAGAAGTGTTACCAAACGCGCTCTTAGTTTTAGGCAAAAAAACCAGACTAAGGGTGAGAGAGAGTGTTAGAATATCTAAATAATGAACCACACCTTCATCTAACAACTTCACTTTTTAAAATAGTTGATAGTAATTCCACAAAATCTCACATGATATCAGATCATGAAGTTCTAAGTTCAAATTTTTCCAACCCCCACGCTTTAGGTTAAGGCCAAAGTCCATCGTACGTATGAGAGGGAGTGTTAGAGTAATTAAAAAATTAAACCATAACTTCATCTAGTAGCTCAAATTTTCGGAACAATCGGATCTGTTCTTGAAAAAAAAAAATCTCACACACCTTATTGGAGACTGTCTAGGCACATCAAGTAAAATGCACAGTGTTCTGCCAAGATCAATGGCTGAAGCTAAACAAGGCAATGGTCTACATACCCTTTAAAATGACAAGGGTTAAGTCAATTTCATGAAAGATGGGCGCCCAATATCTATATACTGACAGTGACTTTAATTGCGTGCATCATCTCCTCAAGCAGCATGTGTACACGCCATCCTTGTTTCTTGATTATTTATGTGGAGTAAATCCTTTCTTCCTTTAATAGCAAATCTCTAAATATGTTTAGATCACTCCTATTCATGAAGAAAACATAATATACGTGCCTTTGGATGACTAGAAAGGATATAGATATAGAGATAACCATAGTACGCACCCTGTGAAAGATATAGCAGAGACATTCAGGCATAAATCGAACATTTGAAGCCTCCCCCATATTAGAAGATAGAGTGCGATGTAGATAAGTTGCAACTGTTGTCTCTCACGATGTGGGGGAAACCTGGAGGAAAAATTGTGGTTTGCCAAAACATTGAGCAGACTTGCAACCCATGGCATATCAGACTGTGATTGTTCCTTCTCAATTTTCAGATGAAAGATTTATGTGATAGTAAGGCAGAAAAGCTTACTCAAGATATCGCTTCAGATGAAGATAATTACACCAAGATCGATAGTTCTTGAGAAGTTTTTCCATCAGCTGCTTAACAGTGTCATCCTGCAACTGCAGAAAGCATGTGTCCGAGATTCAATCACACCTCATTTTTAAGTGAACTCTGCTATTTCTAGCTAAACCTATGCAGAAAAATGATGTACATGCCTTAGTGAAATCTTCATCATGTCTATCCCTTATCTCCATGTTGGCAAGTAAAAGAATTAAATGCTCCCTCTGATTTGCCACATTTCCTTTCTTCAGCAACAAGATGCGAATCCATATTTAGTCAGATGATGTATAATTTCATTCATTAGAGATTCACAGAAGGCTAAGTCCACTACATAATGTTGACTAGGTTACGTAGGTAAAAGTGCACCTTTCCACATGAGACATGTTATTGCTTCGTGTATTCAAAACACAAATACTAGAAAAGCCATAAGATCCTTGACATCGTAGTTAGCCAAAATCAAATTTAAAGCCCAACGTTGCCACTGTCATTCGCAATCTCAACATCAATAACCTAGACCAAACTAAGATGTCAAGGTTCATATGTTTCAAGAGATACAATTAGCAAGACATTTTTGTTGGAAGCAAACAGTAATATGTAACAAAACGTTAGATTGGTAATTCTCACATACAAGTTTGTGAAACCAGTTATCATGATTCAACTGCAAAGGAATGGCCCAGTTAATTTAGGCGATTCAAGTTGTTAGCAATGTTTTCATGCCAAACTGGTATAAAACCGAGAGGCTGGCAATTCGCAATTTAGCCAGTGAGACCATCTGAACCGTTCAGCGTAGTTAAAGTCAAATATGTAATATAGTGAAGTAATCCCGCAATTGATTTAGGTCAGAGCACATGCACTTTTAGCTCTTAGAGATCGTGGATTAATTCTCCGCAGCACCAGTGGGCATTCTTTATCTGAAGGGGTTCAGTTCTTTTGGTCTAAAATTATCCACACAATTAAGTTGCTTGCTGGATAAGATCTGGTCTCAAATCAATGGCAGGGCATGGTTCGAACCCCAGTTCAGCCACATGTCCTTTACTTTCCAAAAGCGCTCGAGCCTCACCCATCGTCAAGTCAGTAGTTCAAACGGACCAGTCCAATCCAATTTCCCAAACATAGGTAGTATGCCAAACTTGCCACGTGGAAAGGTTGGTTGACATCATTTGATAATGATAGAGAAATGATTGCATGATAATCTTTACTGTACCGTAAGAATAACAGTTTACTTTAAACCACAAAAAATCAAATTATAAATAATTATGAATTATTGTGGGACTTACTTCTTCAAGAATTTATGGCTCACAATAGACTGTTATTCTTACAATATCCTAAAGACTGTTATGATAGCAAAGCCCTGATATTATGTTCTACTATTTCCAACATTACTTGAGCACCAACAAAAAATTTCTTTATCATTGTGAATGGTGCAAAAGCCACCTCTTCTCTTGTAAAATATGAACAAGTGAGAGTACTTTCAGCGCACTATGGGGTCAGAGATTATGCGCAGCCCTAGAATCAGCTTGCTAAAGGAGGATCTGAAGCAATATCAAGGCACGATAGTGGATTCAAATTATAATAGGACATTCAAGACAAGTTTTACCTGGAACCCAAAAACAGATGAAAGCCAATCAAGTATATCAGTGATGGACTGGCTTCTCTCCTTTGGCATTACCCAATTATCATCCTCAACATTTGGCGCTCCATGAACTCGGGGCATTGGAAGATTGTTGACATTGCGTATGGCATGAAGGGCAGCCTTAATCTAGATTTTTCATAAAACTTGATGAGTAATACAGCCCACTGTTGATAAAATCCAATGCAAACTTTTCATGAATTGAAAAAATTACCTCAGGAAGTTCCATAATTGCAGGTTTAACCCCAATTGCATGTAATGGTAAAATGTTATAGGGTACAACATACTGTGCTCTTCCTCTCTCAACTTCTTCAGCATGCCTTTTTGTCTGTAGAGCAAAAGCCAATTGAAGATACCGTTATTCAGTTCTTGCCACAGAAAAGAGCACAAAGATGAACTCAGGCTAGGAAACTAGAACTCTTTCATTAGAACCTGATCATCAAGCTCTGAGGGATGTACCACGGTTTTCAGAACATCATATAATACTGTGGAAATCTGATACATCTTTGCCATTTCTTCTCTTCAAGAGTTAATAGCAAAAGAAGAATCAATAAAATGAAGAGGTTCTTTGGCAATCAATCAAATAACAGTAGAGCCTTACGGCTTTTTGGTGTATTGGGCATCTCTGATATTTTTTTCATAGAACATCTGGTAATACAACTGGATTTCTCTAGGATCATTTCTGCCAAGCTGAAAATGCGTCTCTTCTTCTTCCTATGGAAATAGAATGTCAGACATTAAACAGTTTGCATACAAGTTACAACCCAGTCCATTTGCTGGTTTTCCCCCACCAAGGCTAAATTCTGTGACATACTGTGCACATAATACAAACAATGAAATAGGAAGAAGATAATAAAAGCAATTTTCCTTACAAACTTTAACAAGAAATGGTGACGCATGAGAAGAATGTAATACCATTATCAACAGCCAATATGCCTAACAGCATTGGAGCAACAGCAGGGCCGTAGCCAAATAAAAGACATTTCGAGCTACCAAGAATAGTGACATTTAAATTCTCTTTACAATCAAATGCCTTGTTAGGATGATACCCCTACATCCTCCCTTTTTTCTAACCTTCAGGTTGAATGATAAATGGCACCAACATATGAGGTGTTGGCCTTCCAATTGCAAGATTTAGGTTAAATATATTCAATATCATATGATTTACCAGGATTTCCAAGAAAACTTCAAATGTGAAGACATAGAAGTACATAACATCTCAGGAAAAAAAAAATTGATCTCAAAGGATCAAGCACCAAATAGTGCTAACAAACTCTGGTCTGAGTGGTTCGATCCCCCGAATCAAAGATCAACTAACTTTAATTTGAGCAACTCTTCAAGTCATTGAGTTTGTAAGCTTTGGACAAGAATGGCCTAGGGACCAGGAAACTGTGGTTTATGATTGTTGGATAAGTGGTCAAGGAGATTTCCTGACGAAAATGATAGCCCTCGAGCACTGATTGCTACTCTATGTATATGCATTTTCAGGGGGCTTTCTATAGTCTATGGTCTCTTGTGTTAGGATGCACGTGTGAGGAAGTTGTGTTAGAGAAATCCCACATCAGAAAATTGATGTGGTGTAGAGCAGTTTATATATCCTAGTTGGCCTATAACCCATTGGCTTGAGCTTTTGATTGAAGATGGGTTAAACTGGATATATTAATAGGCTCGGACTTGGCCTCCCTCTTGACGAACTCTCTAGGTGAAGGAATTGGGCTTCTGTTGTGCACTTCCAATAAATAGTATCAAAGCCCATAGTTGTGTTTTCTGGGCTGGTGAACATTGTGATGTAGCAACACGGGCCCTTAAGAAGTTGATGTAAAAGGATGCCTGAATTAAGAGGAGAGCCTAAGACTATGCTCACACGTGAGAGTGAGATTGTTAGAATACACATGTGAATGAGTTATGTTAGAGAAATCCAACATCGGAGAATAGATGTGGTGTAGAATACACATGCGAATGAGTATGTTAGAGAAATCCAACATCGGAGAATAGATGTGGTGTAGAATACACATGCGAATGAGTATGTTAGAGAAATCCAACATCAGAAAATAGATGTGGTGTAGAGCAGTTTATATATCCTAGTTGGTCCATAACTCGTTAGTCTATAACTCATTGGTTTAGACTTTTGAGTAAATTCCTAGTTGGTCCATAACTCGTTGGTCTATAACTTATTGGTTTAGGCTTTTGAGTAAATGAGGATCCAACTGAATATATTGACAAGCTCGAACTTGGGCTTCCTCTTGACAATCTCCTTAGGTGAAGGTATCGGGCTTTTGTCGCGCACTTTCAACACCTTGAAGAACCAATCCTCGAGAATTGGGAGTCCCAAATGAATAGATCTTGGTTGTTCATTCAAAACCCTTGAAGGGTTTATGCATTACAACACATTGTATGTGAACTACGCCAAAATACACTTGGGCATGACCGTGGACAGTTCCTCAAGGGGATTATGGAAACCCCACAATTTCAGATATGGCTTGGTTAACTCTAATACCGCACAGTTCTTGAGAGTAAGTCTTAGGAAGTGTATCAATAAGGGTTGCAATGCAACAGCTTCATTTCTAAATCTGTCACATTCGATGTTGAAGAGATTCAAAGGGCAAATTCCTGATAGATGTCTGGAGTGATGATTCAATTTTTCTACTGATATTTAATGTTTGTTCTCTATTGAAAAGAGAGAAGCAGCTTTTAGCTTCTCTCTATCTGAAAAATTAGTGCTGGTTTTTCACTAGTATCTAAATCAAGAAGCACCCCGAAAAGCATGGGAGATTAAGAGACCCATTTCGTTCTTTGAAAGACCATTTTCCCAAGCAGAAGATATGGGGATGATAAAATTTTTATAAAACCTCAGAAAGGACAAATTATTGAATGGCGCTCTCAAGAGTATGAATATCAAAATCACTTTCCATGGAAACATAAGGAATGCTAAAGCTCCATCGAAGGTCTGTTCTTTTTTCTTTTTTTCTTTTTTCAATCCTGAACTGCGATTTTAGATAACAATAAAGAAAAATGACAACCTGAAGCGTAGGAAAATTGTAACGGTCAATCGGTTTTCTCTGCAAAAACGATTGTTACATCTGTCCATTCAGTGGTTGCAGACATTTATCACATTGTCGGATCTTTTGGCAGGAATATCTCGGGTCATGCCCTACTGTAATAAATGCAATTGGAAGCTGGAAAGCATATCAGTCGGTTTTGACAGAGACTGCAGAACTCAGTTCCATCTTGTGTAACATGGAAGATCTAGCTGGAGAAGGCAGAAAGGTTTTCCAAAGTTGATTGCTATTGCTGACAAGTCAGCTGTGGAGTGATATTCTGCTTAAAGTTGCTGATCTCTTATCTATTCATATGTCTTCATTGTATAGCTTCTCTTTTATATTCTGTTATTGTCCAATGTATACATCCATTACTCCTTGTTTATGTCTGAGTCGACTCAAACAATCCACAACTGCAAATCCAGGGTAATATCGCTCAACATGATTTTCTCACATCTTGATAGCTTAGTAAATGTGAAAATGCAGTCTCAGGCCATCAGATCTAACAAGCAGTCACTTTTGTTAGTTTAGCTGTCACAGCATGAAAAGACAATGCATCACTGCTAATGACATGATGTATAAATGAACTGCATTAATTTTTCATCATTAGCAATGCCGCCACAACAGGCCAAGAGACCTCGTGAACTAGGAAAGATACCTTCTCAAGCCTGTGTATGAGATAAGTCTTAAACTGGCGAACACCCCGTCCAGCTGATGGTGGATCTATCTTATGAGCCTTCTCAAATGCATGAAAGCGACCTAATAGGAGAGATAAAGCAAGGAAAAGGAGAAGTTTTGCTACAGAATAGGAAAAGAAACCATGTTTGAAGTCCAACTAATGCGATTCCAACCTTGCCATGCAACATCATAATATTTGTAAAGAAGACACTAAGAATAAGGTAGACCACTGAGAAAGATTAATGAGCATGCAGGAAAAGCAGTTTAATATCTGCTCCACTCTTGCGACTGATAAGACCCTGGTTCCAACAAGGTACGGAAGTGGACAGCATAGACAGAATTTTCATAAAGAAAGATAACACAATTGCTGAGACCTCAACACCTGGAGTGCCAAAACTTAATATGGAGGGACACTTAAGTGCCAAAAGTTAAAAAAAGTACTCTTAAAGTGCAAAATCGGAGCAAAATAAATTAGTTAAGTGTCAACCGCGAGAAAATCTGGCCAAAATGTTAATGCGGCATTTTTCCAGTGAGACAAATGCAAAACAACATTGTTTTACGCTTTGACATGGCTAGATAAGCCAAAAATGACATTGTTTTGCCCACTAACGTGGCTAAATAAGCAAAAAACGACATCGTTTTGTCTCAATTTGAATTTTAATACAAATATTAACTAAACTAAATTCAAAACTTAAAAGAAAAAAAGAAAAAAAGATCGCAAAATGGCGGTGAGAACTTGCATAGCCTTCGTTACCACCTCACCACCATTGTTAAGAAAGGCTTGCAACCCTGGCCAACCGATGACGAGGGCTTGTAGGCGAGGGCTTACAGGCCCTCGCTGCCGGTTGGCCAGGGTTGCTGGCCCAGACCCTCACCCCAGATCTGGGCGAGGTCTTACAGCGGCTAGTCGGCCAAGGTCATCAAGCCCTAGCCAGGGGCCGGCGACCCTGACCGACCCTTCCCCCACTATCGTCGGCCCTTCCCGACAACAATGGGGAGGCGGTGGTGGTGGTGAGGGCTTTCTACAATCTTCATCTCCTCCATTCTTTTAAATAATTTAATTTAATTAATATGTATATATTTTTTTGGTAAGGTTAATTTAATTAATATATATTAAAATTCAAAAAAGAGGTAAAACGATGTCATTTTGGTTTTTCTTCCCTAACTCAGCTCTTCAGTGAGTCACGTAGGTGAGTTTATTATTAAAAAATTGTCACGTAGGATTTCCGGCTAGGGTTGCTAGACTTAACACTCAGATGTCCCAATTTAAAAAAAAAAAGTGGCACTTGAATGTACATTTCGTAATTTTCGGTACTTACGCTGTTCTTTTGCCCACAATTATTGTTCTCTTATTAACTAACCATTAGGGCTTCCACAATGACTCAAACCAAGTCATGTTACAGCTTCACATTTATTTCTCCATCAATTACAATGTTCATATCGACCCTATGCTTTAGACACTCATCTTGGCTACTTTGGTATTTGAATAGTAATCATCCGTGGCTCTAACATAAAATCCCCTGTTTTGATGGTAAAGAGAATTCGAAGAGTAGCGCACGTACACAGAGTACTGTTGTAGTTAATTATTTTTAAGCAAACTAAGATGTCACTTGACCTATAGTTGGAACAAGATTCCTTTTTCTGAGCTCTTAAAAAGACATCTTGAGCACAGACTTTGAAATGCCTTTCTTCCAAACTTATATTAGATAGATTCAGTTAGATAATCAGACATTAGATTAGAAAACTAGACACTAGATGTCAGATTAAATTATAAGAGAGTTCTCTTTTAAGAATACTCAGCCTATTTTCTTGTCACTGTCTTCACCGAGTCGCCTATGAAAATTTTGCCGAAGAACGAACCGAACAGTGGGAAACAGGGGAAATAAAACCAACCAAACAGAAACGGGACGCGAGAGAGAGAGGAGGAGGAGAAGCTTACACAAATATGCAACCCTTGGGTTCTCCTTCTTGACCTCGTTGGCCACACGGAGGATCGGCACGATGGGGGCGAGGGAAGAGGGCACCAGCTCGCTGTCCACGGCGGAGTTGTCCTCGTTCGGCAAATCGACCGTCATCCTCTGCGCCCTCCTCTTTTTCTTCGACAGCGACTGCAGCGGGCTGGAGCCTGGCTCCGGCTTGCTCCCGCTCGAGCTCGCCATCCGCAACGGCAGTGGCGGGTTCCCCCACAGAGAGACGCTGCCTCACCTCTAGTATCACCCGGCCCCTGGGGCGATGGCGGTTCGGGTCTCTACAGGGCCAGTCAGTGTCCAGCGATCAGCCCCCGTCGTCGCCCTCCGCTTATATACGCGCAGAGGGAGAGAGATACTTTGGGTGGTGAGTGGGGAAAAGGGAGTTGCTCTGGGAGGAAGGAAAGAATGAGAGAATGTGTTGCGCGGGGAAGACTGTTGGGCTTCTTCGTCTGAGTGCTTTGTGCTTACGTGGAGGAAGGAAGGAAGCGCTCCCCCGATTTCAATTTTCGGTTTATTTCGATTATGTTCTCTGGGCTCCCTTGTGTGTTGGGCTTTGGCCTGAGCAGTGAGGAGTGGATTTAGAGCCTCGAGGCCCATTCTCCTCAGAGAAGAAAATGACCTCAGTAGAACTCGTTCAATAATTTCAAGTCATAAGTAAATAGTTGGGAAAATTACGTAAATATTCCTTGAACTTTAGTCCGATGTGTAATATCGGCCTCAAATTTTTAATTTATTCAATATGATCCATGAATTTTTTGTGCATCTTTGATTTAATCCCCGGACTAATATTATCCTTTCACCAACTCAAGTTAATGGAATTTGTAGTTTCGGTTTCCAATTTGGTATGTTTGAATGGTGGACAAAAAAAATTTCTGCGTCCAATATTCAACTCAAATTATAATACAATGATCATTTTAAGTTGTTCAACTTGGAAAGATGATTATTTGTGTTATTTGATTACGTTGATTATTATATTTTGATTTGAGTTGAATATCTTATGTAAATAATCTCCGTATAACGTCATTTTTGTCTATAGCGTTCAAAATAACCTGATTGGACCCCAAATGAGCAAATTATGTTAACTTAAATTAATAGAAAAATAACATTGAATATTAGGAACCGGATTGAACATTTATTAAAAGTTTAGAACCGCATTGATCAAATTAAATGTTTAAGGACGACATTGCACATCTAGCCAAAATTTAGGGGTTATTTGTGAAATTATTTTTGCATAGTTCAATTTGAGAACAAGGTCTCTTGTCCAGCTAATTATTTAGTGACGATCGAACAAGGAATTGTCGCGATTGATGAGATTAATTTAGTGGTTTAAGATATCTAGACGTCCACTGTTACACCCCAAATCCTATAGGGATGAGGGAGTGACATGGCCATTCTTTCTCTAAAGGATGCAACCTCAACTATACCCAAAATATCCGGCTCCTAAAAATTCCTATGATAACGCTCTCGCTCTAATGGCCATTAATTAAGATACCTAAAAAACATAAAAAAGAATGAGCTACCATAGTTTAGAGAGAAATACATTTTTTTTTAAGAGGATCGAGCAATCACTATTACAAAACAAATCACAACTCATTTATACCAAATCCAAAATATATCAAACTGACAAGATTAAAATGAGTTATATGTTACTTCAACACAACTTTTTCATCACTAATATCAAAACAAATAATCAATGGTCTAATTCCTTGATCAATCTTATCAAAACACACATTGATGGTCAATTCCATCGATTAAACTCAAGCACAAGTATATATCCATGGTCACAAATAGCGCCCAGTGACAAGGCGACCAAGATTCCCCTTTGGTTAGGTCTCCACTTATTATAAGCCAATAGCTTGGCTCATAATGATATCCTAGACTAGTGTGCACATATCACACACCTGTCAACGAGTTCATAGAGATACCGAGCAAAATCTATCAACCTTAATCTCCAGAAATCCACAGCCAAAATCAGAAACCATCTCACAACTCAAGTTTAATAACCAAATCACAACTTTTCACAAGTCACAATTCAAATATCAATGGTCAAGTCCACTAATTAATCTTCTATTAAATCACATTTTATATATATCACAATACGTTCCCCAAATTATTTCAAACTCCATTTCATAAACTAGTTCACAAATTAGTATACATTTCAGAAACCATATTTAAAGTAAAAAACTTCTCGTGAGTCTTTCCCAAAGTGTTTCGCAAACCCATTTGTAGGCAATCAATTTAGACTATAATCAAAAGATAACATTTTCATATTTAATACACAAATGGTAGTAAATGCTCGATTAGATATATGCAAGGAATATGCTTGTGCGTAACTCATAACATAACTAACCCATTTCATTTCTGAAATATGAGTTTACAAACTCAAAGAAAAAATAGTATCACTCACCCGAGAAAAGCTAAAAACTGGTGATTCAAGCCAACACACTCGCATTCCTATCAATTAATTGAAAATGATATTAAAAACTAAGTAATACTCAACTCTAATAAATGACTCGACTAACCACATTCAATTGTCAACGTATCGACTCCTAAATGCTATGAAGAAGCTCGTTTATAGCATACATTTTTCTTTTGCCGTTATGCATAACTCGCATGTAGAACTTCGAATTTTCGTTCGAAATAGACCATACTTTAAAATCGAGTTTCGTCAAACCCCACCACTTCACATCACCTAGACTACTATTTCCACAAAATCGTAGCTCCAAAAACTCCTTTATCGAATCTCATAGGTAAAATTTACATAACTCCAAATTTGTGTCATAACTTCCAAAATCACTTCGATTAGATGGATAATTGGCTTGAATACTTACTGGGTGTTGTGATTTGTAGTTGATTCAGCTAGTCGAGGTGTCTGAATAAACTACACATGAAAATTTTTCCTTCTTTTCTCTTCTTCCCCTTATTTCCTTCTTCACATTGTTTTCCTTCTTTTGCTGCTCTGTCCATTGCCTTGACTTCACATGAGATAAGTGGAGAAGAATCAATGAAGATGGGCTGAGTTTGTCTATTTCTCACACTTATAAGAACATAATCATTTTTTTTTGTTTTTGGGTGGGCATTAGACTGCTGAAAGAAACCCTATGAAGCCGCACGTATGAGCGCTGAAGCCAATGTCGAAGAAAACACTGCAACTTTACGAGAGAGAGGAGCCGCGTGTGTTCTTCCTTTGAGCTTGAAGGTCGCGATAAATTTTGTGCCATGAGTTTATCCCCAATTGAGTTGTTTATTTATAAACACTTTGGGTTTGGGGTTAAATTGGGGTTGGGAAACACCGAGAGAGTGTTTGAGTGACTTGAGTGTGTAATCTCCTTGTATCGCTTGATCTATAGTGAAATTCGCTACTGCTCTCCCCGTGGACGTAGGTCTTTACGACTGAACCACGTAAATCTGGTGTTCGATTTATTTTCTTTTTCTGTCTATATTATTGTTCGATCGCTTGCCGTATCGCAACAAGTGGTATCAGAGCCAGGCTTGGCTAAGTTGAAGCGAATCGATGGCGACAGAAGAAGTAAAAGTGAGAATCGACAGATTTGATGGGAAGGATTTTAGTTTCGGAAGATGCAGATTGAAGATTATCTTTATCGATGAAACCGCACTTGCCCTTATCTGTGGAGAGACCAGAGGCGATGAAGCAAGCTGATTGGGATTTGTTGAATAGACGAGCTATGGGCGTTATTCGACTGACGTTGGCTCGTAACATCGCGTTTAATATCTTGAAGGAGAAGACCACTGCTAACCTGATGCAAGCCCTGTCGTATATGTATGAGAAGCCCTCTGCGATCAATAAGGTCTGTTTGATGCGACGTCTGTTTAATTTGAAGATGAGTGAAGGTGCGTCAGTTGCAGATCATATCAATGAATTCAATGTGATTGTTAGTCAATTGAGTTCAGTTGAGATTAACTTTGAAGATGAGGTACGTGCTTTGATTCTGTTATCCTCATTGCCTAATAGTTGGAATACTACTGTTACTGCTGTTAGTAATTCCTCTGGGTCAACAAGTTTGATGTTTGATAGGGTTCGAGATTTGATTCTGAGCGAGGATATTCGTAGAAGAGAATCTGGCGAACATATATCTGCTGCTTTAGTAGGTGAAAATAGAGAAAGGTCTAGAACACGTGTAGGTAACAGTAGTACTAATATGAACAGGCGTTGCTAGTCTAGGACTGGTAATGTTGTCTGTTGGAGTTGTGGCAAGAGGGGGCATCTTAGAAGGGATTGCCTTAAGCTGAAGAATGAGAATGGTAAGGGAATTATAGTTGATTCTGCAGATAATGTTGCAGCTGTAGCAAATAATGCCGATTATGTCTTGTCTATCACTAATGATTCATCGCTTGATGGATGGATTTTGGATTCTGGTTGTTCTTTTCATATCACACCAAATAGAAACTGGTTTATCACTTATCAGTGCACGGGTAGTGGTAAAGTCCGGTTAAGGAATAACGCTGAGTGCGATGTTGTGGGTGTTGGTGATGTTAAAATTAGAACGCATGATAATATTGTGAGGACATTGACTGGAGTGAGGCATGTTCCAGAGTTGAAAAAGAACTTAATTTCCTTGGGTGCCTAAGATTCAGCTGGTTGCAGGTATTCTTTAGAAGGTGGAGTTCTGAAGGTTGTTCGAGGTGCCTGGTGATAATGAAAGGAATCAAGCACGATGGCCTGTATAAACTTCAAGGTGAGACAATTACAAGTTTCACCCCGGAGACGTTGGATGCATCTGTTCGAGAGTCTATGGACTGCTCGAAAAAGACCTGGAGGTTTGTACCAAAGCACAAGTTTGATGCTGGTGTCAGGATCACGCAGTCAAGAGCTTTGATCGAGACGGAGACTGGTAAGTCGATCAAGCATGTGCAGACTAACAATAGCATGGAGTTCTGCTCAGAGCTGGCAAATAAATTCTGCATGAAAGAAGGCATAGTGAAACATCGCACTAGTGCTAGTAAATCACAACAATTTGCAGAATTGACGAGAAGAACATTACTAGAGATGACCCGAAAAATTATCTCTAGTGCTGGTGTTGCTAGGAGAATCCTAACTGATGTGTTTAGTACGATAAGCTGACTGGTGAATAGATCCCCATCAACTGCTATTGAATGGCGGACTCTTGAAGAAGTGTGGTAAGGTAATGTTGCTAATTATTCTGTTCTTAGAATATTTGGTTGCCCGTGTTATTTTCGAGTTAGTGATGGTAAGCTCAATGGGAGGGCAAGGTGCATATTCCATGGCTATGCACAAGGTGAGTCGGGCAATCAATTGTGGTGCCCGAATATAAATTCACCTGTTGACAGCAGATAAGTTACCCTTGACAAGTCTCCGATAATTCTGACTAGGAGTGATTATAGCAGTGTTAATACGGATCTGGACAGTGTTCAGCTAGAGGTGGAGTTGCGACCAGAAACTCCTGAGGTAGCGAGTATGAGTACTAGAAAAGTAATCGACACAGATGGTGCTCATAGCGAGGTGGAGCCTATAGAGCCAATGGTTGCTGTAACTACTGAAATTAACAAGGTACGTATTCGATCTCCTAATAGATATGGATGCAACAATGGTTTTGCATTATCTGCGGTTAAGGAGATTGCGTCGGAAAATCCTTGCGAAGCAGTTAAAGGTGCATGTGGAGTTAGTATTCTGATGAGGTCCTCAGTTATGGCAAAGTTCAAGCGAGGCTTGGACTTGGATAATATCTGTGGCGGTTGAGCCCATCGGGGGCTATGGGAAAGTAGCAGCAGAATTTGAATTTTTTATGAAGCGATTGTAATTTGGCTCAAACGTCGAGCCAAGGTGGAGAATTGTTAAATTATGACTCGAGTTTGAGCATTTGCAAAAAAACGCGATTTGCTAGATTTAACAAAAAGGAGGAAAGTTCTTCTTTGCTACGAAGCTTGCGGAATCCGAATTGAAGAAAAGAAAAGTGAAGCCCCTGCACGCACGTGATTCCCTTCGGCAATTGAAGATTGGTTAATGGTGTGGCCCAAGGTCAAACCTTTGACCTTGAGCACACTCGCACACACGCACACGTTCGATGTGAAGTCCTCCATGCGTAGGAATCCAAAAGTGGTGGTGGGCCCTTGACCTAGGCCCACACATATAAGAACATAATCGTTTTTTTTGTTTTTAGGTGGGCATTGGACTGCTGAAAGAAACCCTACGAAGCCGCACGTACGAGCGCCGAAGCCAACGGCGAAGAAAACACTGCAACTTTACGAGAGAGAGGAGCCGCGTGGGTTCTTCCTTTGAGCTTGAAGGTCGCGATAAATTTTGTGCCGTGAGTTTATCCCCAATTGAGTTGTTTATTTATAAACACTTTGGGTTTGGGGTTAAATTGGGGTTTGGGAAACACCGAGAGAGTGTTTGGGTGACTTGAGTGTGTAATCTCCTTGTATCGCTTGATCTATAGTGAAATTCGCTGCTGCTCTTGTGACATCCCGATTTTACAATTCTGGTTTCAATTGAATAAGTCGGGCTTTTCATCTGCGCGCCTATAGCTCTCTTCTCTAAGTTGGCCACTCACGAGATAACTAGTCTATCAGGTGAAGCCGTTAAGGAATCTAAACGCAATAGACTTGAGAATTCGACCAGGAATCGACTGCTCGACCGTATTAATCTGCAAGGATCATTACGACACTATCAGAATCGAACAAAGATTAGTAATAAGTCGATTCGACTGAGATATGTGATCAGAGTGTGGGTGATTCCACCTGATCGTAATATCCTCGTCGACCGGCACTAGACTGATTCTTCTGTCGTTTTGGGTACCCTGTGTCCGTATTTGAAACCTTGAGATTTCTACGACAACCGAGAGTCGCCAATGTGTCGAAGATGCACTTTGTGGCTTGAAAATAATCAACCACATGTCAATTGCGCAGAAAATTCCTAAAAGCTACCCGGTAGGTTAGGATGCGCTAAAGTCGTTGCAGATCGAAATTAACCGAGAAATTGAACTCGATTTCAGAAATTGAAGGTTCTGTTATGTCACAATTCATTTTAGGAACGTCGACTCATCCTCAGAAGATTTTTCTACAAACCGAGATTTTTGGCAGAAAAGCAAAGTAAGGCCGTTTTTGTTCGGGAAAGTCAGAGGGCCGGTTTTGATCGCATCTTTGGGATGCAAGTTGGATCAATTGACAGGGAAAAGTCATGAGACGGACGAGGACACCTTGATGGATTTATTTGGGCTTCAATTGGATTTGTTTGTTTGAGAATCGAATGAAATTGAATGAGATTGAAGTGGGAATGTAACAAATTCGTATGCCATGGGGTGCATGACATTTTAGACCATTTGGCAAGCTTCTTGAGGAAGCTAAGGTGAGGAAAATGGCTGAGAGTGAGGGCCAAGGCTGGTGGGGGCAAGAGAGAGGAGAGCAAGACAAGTGTTGAGCCTAGGGAGCTCTTGGGGTCCCCTCTCTTCAGCTGAGCCTTCTTCCTCCTTGAAGCATGGCTTTCTCCATTGATGAGGTGTAGAGAGAGCTTGAGAAACCAGAGAACACAGAGCAGCAGCCCCTTTGCCGGTCGCACCAGCGCCTGCCACCGGACCTCTTTTCTCCTTTGTTTTCCCCTCGTTCCAGTTTCTGCTCCAGCCGACCTTTTGCCAAAGATCCGTATAAAAAGTTAACTTCCCGGTTGAACCAGTGAACGAGACACCCATCTCTACGTATATGACATCCAGACCGTTCCAACAAGACCAACCTCGCCCTGAACGGATCCGCCGTCCGTCCGGTACGCCGTCGTGAAGTTACCGGTCGCCGGTCCGTCGGTCCGCCTGGCAGTTTGCCCGGTTTCGTCATTTCAGCGTTTTCTTCCGTTTTTCTTCCATTCCAACCCTACCTCCACCCATACCAACCACCAGCAGGTCCCCCTCAACCCCCGAGTGCTGCCGGTTGCCGGCCAACCCCTTGCCGGAGCTCCGGCCAAGCCGTTCAACTCGGTTTCTCCTCCGGCAGGGCTGTTTTTCAGTGTTTTCAGTGGGAGTCCGAGCTGTGGTTGCTGTGTTGAGCTTGAGACTGCCTTGGATCGTTGTTGTAGAGGTCTCGTTGCGTAGCCACCGTCGTCGCCGCCGCGTCGGGCCGGTGCCTCCGGCCCGCTTAACGGGTGAGTTTAGCTCCTAATCCTTCGTTTAGTGCCTAAACTTGCTTAAGGTTGGTTTAGTTAGATTTAATTCTAGTTTAGGTGATTTAATTAAGTTGTATTAGCTCTAAGATAGGTGGTTAGATGGATGGATTAAATTAGTTTAGCTTAATCTTGCTTTATTTGCTTAATTGTGCCTATGTGTTTAATTAAGCTTGTTTTGCTTAATTAATTGTTTGATTGTTTTAATTAATGTTTTTAATGATTTCTGAGTTTAAATTATCATTTATTAAATTCTGGAAATTTACTGTTCACTCGACACTATTCACGAGGCACTATTCGCGAGTACTTGTTCACGGCAGGCACCGTTCACGAGTCTTTGTTCACAAAACACTGTTCACCCGAGAACGAAAAGTTTCTAATTTCATGTGGGTTTAATCCTATGAAGTGATTGGATGTGTTATTGCATAAACATCTGCATGAATTGAATGATGATTTGTGCAATTGTGTGGTGATTGGAAAATTGGATTTTATTCAGAAAATCCCGGGTGTCGGGTTTGGACACCAAAAATGGATTTTAAGTATTATATCAAACAAAGTGGGGTTTAAAAAAAGGAAAGTATCAGTTTTCTGGTTCGAATTGACGTGTACCCACGCACGACTACTTTCGCGGATGTTTTTAATACGAAGAAAAGAGGCCAGGATTACTATTTTAATCGAGGCATTTGAGTGAAATGCAAAGTATCCTGGGCCGATAATGAATTGTCGTGTGTTGGCTAATGAGGAACCGTCCCGAGTGTTGAGCTAGACGTGCCCCTATATGGGATGCCCGCGCAATGGATGCCGGTCGCGATGAGAGGCTTGGCCGACCGGACCGATGCTCCTTCGGGAATGCCGTCGACGTAGTGACGCCGTGCTCCAAGGGGAGACGATGCTCCTTCGGGAATGCCGTCGACGTAGTGACGAAGCCGTGCTCCACGGGGAGACGATGCCTGGTTAAACGCCGATAGATAGCCGAACTGCGAGTAGGCTATGCCCATGTGTGGCGTTGATTAACAATTGGAACGCATGTTGAGTGTTATTGATGCGCCGGATTATGGGACGAAATTGTGTGGCACGAAATGGGACGTGTCATAACGATTTGGTCTTATAATCATGACCCATGTGATTGACTAAGATGAGTAAGGCGTTTCAATTGTTGTATGCATTGAATATATGCATTGTGTTTATGAACTGTGATAATGTGCAAGAATGCACGAGAATCATGGCATTTGTGATTTCAGTCATGCAGGAGTTAAGCACATTGTTTATGGCACGCACGCATGACTCGATAACGTGCGGTGTGGCAATGGCCGGTGAGATCGCTTGCGATGCGACTCGTATGTGATTGATGAAATGTATCATCTAATGGCCATGTGCATTGCGTGTATCGTGTTGAATTATAACGTGCAGGGTATGGCATAACAGGTAAGGTTGTATGCGAATCGACCGTTGGTTGTTGCTTGTGGTGGGGTAGTTCGGATAGATACCCCGAGTTGAGTTGGTGTACTAACCGGGGCTTAGGGGTGGAACTGCTGAGATTTATATCTCACCGGTTATTGAATAACCATTTTCAGGTCCCTAGTGTGAAGAGCCATGAGCTTGAAGCGGAAGGGTCAGGAGCATAGGTGGCTCAGTAGTTCTTTATGACATAGACCTTCTGTATAAGCTTGAAGTGTTTATAAAAGTGTATTTGATTCGAAACTGGTTGTCCTGCTTTTCTATCCCATGTATGTTGTTGTCAGGGGATTAGTTAATTCGCTTCCGCATGTGCAATAAAAGAAAAAGGGTCGGCGACGAGTCCTGGGAACGTCGCGAAATTCTATCAACCACCAAGGGTTGCGCGCGCGCTCGAGGTTCGGGGCGTGACAGCTCTCCCCATGGACATAGGTCATTACAACTGAACCACGTAAATCTGGTGTTCGATTTATTTTCTTTTTCTGTCTATATTATTGTTCGATCGCTCGCCCTATCGCAACAAAAGACATAGGCCCGGGCTTGATGTGCCCATGTATTACATCCACACCATAATGAAAAGCATACCCTCATGATGTTACATGTGGTAGCGTTTGCCAATTAGAGAACCTAAACTAAATATCTCCTATGCATGTCGTCAGGCAATTAATTTTAAGGTGAATACCCTATAAATGATCTTGTCAAGGTTGGTTTTCAATTTTTGACCCCCAAAATTGACTCTCTTGATCCTAAAATGGGCCTAGAACCGACCAGCTGGTTTCAGGGTCTACCTAGTGTTGACACCCAAATTTACCCCTAGAACCACGTACTAGTCACAAGGGTGTTTTAAATGAAACGTCCCATTTTGGTTCACAAAATCAGGGGAAAATAGCTTTCATAGAGATTAGTTAAGCTGAGCCTCGATGAAATTCTAGAAGCCAAACCTAAAGTCAATGGCCATGTAATTAATCATCACATGTCAAGCTATGAGGATAGTATACTAGATTTGAAAACTAAGTGAGATTAGCACTAGAACTCAACTAAGAATAACTGCTGCGAGAGATGTGCGTAAAAATAGGGAACAATATTTTCTTGATGAGTAAGCTATACAAGCATCGTTGATAGGTCAGGAAACAGTTCTTAAAGGATAAGGTCGTCCCAAAGAAAAGAAACACGTGGAGATGTGAAGAGTAGTGCCCAAGGAAGAGCAACCGACTAAGGAACATCGACTTCCTATAAATACCGTAGTCTCTCAATTGAAAAAGCCCCCCCGAACAACACAACAATTATCTTTACTTTATATATTTTTTTATCGCATTTTAGCTGTACCTTTCTAGATTCCTATCATTGATTAAATTCCGGCGTACATCTCTATCCGGTCCAGCATCATCAATTGAATTCCGGTGTTATTCCACAAGCCCAATGTCATTGATTAAATTCTAGCATTGTGTTTTTTATCCAGGAGTATTGCTATTGATTAAATTCCAACTTTACCCCTAAAACAAGTTGTGTCGTAGATTTAATTCCGGCATAGTTTGAGTTCGAAGCATAGATTAACTAGTCACTGAGGTCCAAATTGCATTATTGATTAAATTTTGGTGTAATTTGTACCTAGGAATAGTTAGTCATCAAGTCAGCTAAGTATCAATTGTCAAGGTTGTATATACAAGTCGATAAATAAAACTTCCCCCGACATTTGACAATTCTCTATCCAAGCTCAACAAAGAACATGAGTCTCCTATAATAAAACCAAAATGCAACGCTTAGCAAAAGGTTTTCACTGTGACAAAAGCTAGTGAAACATTTTTTTGGCATGCTTGGTGGGACATATTATGTTGAGTCAAGAGAGTGCTATGCCACGGACCCAAAGCCAAATCAACTTGAATAATACTGCCGACAAGCAGGTGCTAATGGCTGAGAACAATACACATGGTGAATCGTCATCAACCCGACATCTTCGAAATGAGGTCACAAATCAAGTCCAAGAGGAAGGTGTTGATACTTCAAGGCATCGTGCAAAGGAAAGAAGACAGGCAAACTTCATGTCAATCATGCTTGCCAGTATAAGGCGAACTATGGAGGAAACTCAGACCGAATTTGCTGATTGTATGGTCAGGCAGATGACTAATGTAGTCAGACCATTAATCAGCAACACATATCACGAGTGCACACAAGAGCAACATGGAGTTCCAACAAACCCAGTTCAGCCTCAAATCGGACAGGCCTCTATTTCAACCGGGTATGTTCCTATGTCATCAGCTTCACAAATAACATCAAGTAATGCAGGACAAACCCTGTTGACTAGCCCTCCTTTGAGAATCTTTCAAAGGGGAAAAGTTCTCGCAACCCCGCAAGCAGATGGGTCTACCAATATGCATGTCATTACAAATGCTGATCACGGTCCAACTATGTTCATGCCGCCAACGTCTCAACATAATACATTATTAGAGAATGCTTCGAGAATGGGTCTGACTCAGCCAGGTCCCATTTTGATGCTTCAGGTGTATGCGCTCCTTGTCACAGTAGAGGTTCTTGGAGTGGTAACAACTCCAGTTAGGGGGCAAGACCAACTACCTCAATTGAACATTCAGCCTCACATAGGAGTTCCGAATATTCAATCTCAAGTACGTCAGTTAGGGGAATTTAATGCCCAATAGGTTCCAAATATACAACCCTAGGTGCTTTCAAATGTTCAAACTCTGATGTTGCAGCAACCTCTTTTTCTTGCTCAGGTGAACATGCCCAATCCTTTGCGAATGAATTTGGTACCTTAGTCCAGCCACAGCCACAATTTTTTGGGCCTCAGCAACAATACCATCAAGTACCTCAGCAAAATGCAAATCTAGCATTACGGCCCAATTATGCTGTGTAAAAGGTTCCAGGGTTTCCTCCCATGTCTCCAATTCAAAATCAACCAATAGTCAAGCCATTGTTGAGAAAGTACAGTAATGATATTGCGTGTTTTGCCAACATCTATAGGAAGCCATATCCAGATTGGATGGATACTATACCATATCCAAGGGATTTCAAAATGCTTGAGTTTGCTCATGCTTCCTCCAAAAAAAAAAAAAAAAAACTTTTTGAAAACAAAAAGCATTTTATTACCAAATTTTTTTTCCAAAGCATACGTCATATTTAACCATGTTTGTTTTTTCTTATTTACTTACTTGGCGTGATAGGGGACATTTGGGATTGGCACATCATGTAGACTCGTCACATTTGAAAACACTCTTTTAAGAAAGCAAAAGCAAACAGAAAAGATCGCCCATTTTTTTTTTTTATAAAAAAGGCAAAAAACCAAAGGTACGTCTTTTTCCATGAACATAATTTTGGGAATGACACTATTTTTTTTTTCCATTTACGGGGGATGAAAGACAGGAGGAAATAGGCACGTGCACATGATTAAACTTGAAGCATGCAAATTGCAATAACTTAAGGGGAAGTAGCCTAGAAATCTTTCTCCCCCATTTTTATGCAATTTTGGCAAGCTGTCCCTAGAGCCCTGCACCTCCATCTTGCACCCGCATGACTCTGCCTTAAGTTTGAGAAGTGTCTCCTTTACATGACGTACCTCGAAAGGCTAGACATTACAATTTCATTAATAAAATCTTCAGTTTCGGCAAGCCAAGAAGTACAGAGAAAGAATTCCTTCCCTTCATTTGATTAGCTACCATCAATAGGGAGAAAATTCAGACAATCAAGGTGATATCTGGCCCCCTGTTCTAGATAATGACTTTAGAATCTAAAAACCTCACTTCTTGGTCCAGACACGTATTCTGACAAGAAGCGATTGCCATCAGAAAACTGGAGATTTTGATTATCTATCTCAGATTCCATAGAAGCCCGAGATACATGACTTTGCCCAAAGCTACTAATCAAAGGTGAGAGAAAAAATATCATAGAAGGAAAGCGTTGAGAACGAATCAACAACTGTTGGCCGTGCATGCATGACCACGAATGAGAATGGCCAATCAAAAGGGATGCCAAACCATGATAAAACAAAATGGCTGTCATCAATATTCTAGACATTTTGAGAAGTCATCGAGTACAAACTTTGGAAAAAGGGTAATTTTGTATTGTTTCCAATATTTCCCCTCTAACTTTGCTTTTGACATAGTTTCCTATTTTATAGGAAGTATTGGAATTCAAGGAACAAACTCAATAGGTTAATCAATACTGGCCAAACAAGTACATGGAAGCAACCCATATTGAATTCACTTAACGTAGTGTAAAAAGACATGTCCTCTAGAGCCAAATCAATTAAATAAAAAGAGAAGCGCCCCATGGATACTACTAGCGCCTCGGCCTGGTGATGTGGGGGATGAAGTGGTCCAAGAACGATTAGGATTTGATCCCCAAAAATGGCAACAAGGTTGCCATATGTAAAAGAACTAATAAAAAAAAAAGTTCCTTCTCTTAGGGAGAGTGCTTAACCTAATGAAACCAAAAGGGAAGACTTCATCTCTTCTCATGCTTTAGGACCCTAGGTCCATTCAATCATTTGCAAACCAATTTAGGGCAATGTTGTATTGCTCCCTGTTTTTTCAACTTCTGAAAGAGTTTGTACACTGACACATTCCCTCCTATTCGTTGTAGGATTACATGACCACCAAAGGTGCAGACGACAAACCAATGAGAGGAATGTCAAACTATGATCAACTCCCCCAAGCAAAGTGGTGTCCCAAGTATTGCCATAGCAAATGATAGAAATCTTTCGGACCTCAATTTGCATTTGCTTTTGACCCTACTTAGCAATTTATTTTCTCTTGTGTAGGGGCAAAACCAGATGCATCTGTTGTATAAAGGACCAAACCTGACTGATCATTCATGTGTCCTTTTCCCTTTGGATAAAGGTAATCCGTGGACACCCATTTATGAATAACCCCTTTAAGTGTTCAAAGTTAACACATATGTAAGGACAATTTTGTTAAGTAAATACTCCTAATACTTGCGGCAAAGTTCTTGAGTAAGATAAATTGTTTGTCTTAGGGTTACAAACTCCATCATGCTTAAAATGCTTCACGTCTCTCTAAAATGGACTTTGCATAAATGATTTTGTCTGTCTAAGTCACTAATTCCACTAAGGATTATCAAGATAGACAATTGAATGAATGATATGGGATTGATTGAGCATGTTAAATGAGGTGTATGAGAATGATGAAAGGCAAGCCGTATCCCACACACAGTCCCCTATTTATACACTTGTGAGATGAGCGTAGGAAATTCCATGTCCGCAATATAAAGAGTTCTTTCGCAAATGGTACAATGACCAAAGTGATGAGGGGCACTTCATTTCTCTACCCTAAACACTATAGGTTATCCATTACTTATCCGTGTTGATCCCCATACACTCGTGAAGTTTCCTTCATATTACCCTTGTCAAAAACCACCCCCACATTAGGATAGATTGGAGGTAGGGCGGCATCATAAGGTGAGAAAATGGATAGAAATTTTCTTACTCGCACTTGCATCAATCTTTAAGTGTCTTTGTTGCACATGAACACTCATAATAATTCAAGTGCCTTAGAATGACAAAGAATGATCTTTTTCTCTTTCCTACGCACTTGTATCCGTTGTACAGCACCCTGTATCCGTTGTACAGCACCCTTAAGTTTGAAATTTCGTTTAGTATGAATCTAGCTAATAATAACCCCCACACTGAGGCAAAGAAAGAGTTGTTACCATTCAAGCCGTATGATTTGGAGCGCTGACTGAAAATGAAGACCCCAGGAACCTAATGGCAATGTTTTGTTCAAATTTGTTTAGGCCAGTCCTAAAACAACAAACAAAAATGAAAAAAACTAGGGGCATGAAAGAGCAGTGTGCTTGGTAAAAATAAGGCCAATGCCCATGAATGTGAAAATGAATTAAAAACTAAGGGCGTAAAAGAGTAATGTGCCTAGTAAAAGCAAGGCCAACTCTCTCATACAGAAAAATAAATTTCAACCATTTGTATTCCTAAGCAAAGCTGTTGCCATGGTACAATTAAGGAGCATCCACGAAGATAATTCCCGATGGTAAGAAGAAACACCGATGACACTACCAAGGTAATCACCAACTTTCACCCTTTTACACATGAGCCGAGCCTACATGGTGTCCCTTTATAAAAGTCTCTTCAAACTATGGCACTTGAATCAATGTAGGAATTCATATGTTTATAAACATCACTCGGAAAAGTACAAACAAGATTATTTCTATATCATTTCTGCAGGATTCTTGACTTGTAAATTTGGAAATGATCGTGCAACATTTCTTTCATAAGCCTTGACCTTGATGGTCCCCTTTGTTAAGCCGTTGACCAAGCTTATATTACGGTCCCGACAAAGACCTCTGAGATTGATAAAGTTGTACCGCTTGTAAGAATACTTGGACCCTTGTCGACATGATGACGATGAGAGGGTATGCTTCTTGTTATTCCTGCATTAATAGTTGAGATAAAATAGTCTTTTTAATAAAAGTGAGTGGAAAGCCCTTTCAAACTCAAATTCTCTCATTTGACATGGTCAAGACGTTCACATTATGGATAAAGATTATCTTTCTAAATTTTTCCTAGTAGAACTTTAGTGATGCAAAACTGACAAAATTGTTATGCATGAACCCCATTTGAACTTATGAATTTATAGCATGTATAATCGTGTGTGCATATTGCATGTTGTCTAATATGAGACATACTTTTAGAAATAAGATATATCACCTGATAAGCATATCTCTACCCCTATTCCCAAAAAACCTTGTGGCTGACCATGTGTTTCATTATCTTCAAGTATTTGCCATTGTCCTAGTACTCCCTTCAATTGGCACTTGACTTGCCCGAGTTGTCCCCAATTATATCTTTGAATACTTGTAGTTGTTCAAATATTCCACTGCTTTGTATGCCAGCGGCTATCTAGGTATGCTTTCTTATCACCATGACACTTGTCTTGCTGGAGTTGTCCCCAAATTACATCTTTGGATACTTGTAGCTGTCCAAATATTCAACTACTTTATATGCCTGTGGCTACCCAGATAAGCCTCGTGCTACATCCAAAAATTCTTATACTAGGAGGTGGGAGACCTTCACTACCAGGAGGTGAGAAATCTTCACGAATATCTAAAGTGCATCTTCGATATTCTATTTACCAAGAGGTGGGAAACCTTCACCAATCATCAAGAGATGGGAGACCTTCACTTTTAGGAGGTGTGAGACCTTTATGAATATCTGAAGGGTGTCCTCGATATTCCAATTACCAAGAGATGGGAAACCTTCACGAAAGTTCAAAGTGCATCCTCGATATTCCATTTACCATGAGGTGGGAGACCTTCACAAATATCCGAAATACATCATCAATATTCCAATTATCAGGAGGTGAGAAACCTTCACTATCAGGAGGTGGGAGACCTTTAGAATATCTAAGGTACGTCCTCGATATTTCATTTACCAGGAGATAGGATACATTCACCAATCACCAGGAGATGGGAAACCTTCATAAATATTCGAGATGTGTCCTCAATATTCCACTTAGTAAGAAGTGGGAGACCTTTACAAATATCCGAGGTGCGTCCTCAATATTCCGATTATCAGGAGGTGGGAGACCTTCATGAATATCGGACGTGTGTCCTTGATATATCAATTATTATTATGTGAGAGACCTTCACGAATATTCGAGCCCAAAGTCAAGTAAATAACTTGTTGCTCCAACAGGCGACCGAAAAGTTATTCGAGTCTTGGAAGAGCAATTTCTCATCAAGGCAATCGAGGAAAGATTCGGATCCTAGATAAACAATTTGTTGCTCTAACAGGTGATCGAAGAAAGATTCGGGTCTTTGAAAAACAGTTTCTTTAAGATGATATTTTGATACTTACCAAAAAAAAAAAAAACCTCGAGCTTACACCCCACATCACTCTTTCCTGATAAGTAGCTTATAAGTATCTTCTTATCCTCCTTAGTATTGCCTTTTTTGTATTGGACACCAGGTTCCAAACAAGATAGTATCTACATCTCATATATGGACAAAATTTAGGTATCAGTTCATCTTTGAATGCAACTTTTGCAAGCTCATCTTAAAAAAAAAAAGGATAGCTATTAACACCTAAATTTTAGTTAAGTATTCATGATAAAAATTGCATAGAGAATTAAGAACCAATTTGGCCCTAACAAAAAAAGGTTTTTCGCATCACCTAAGTATTGGGAGAATTACCAAAAAAGTCCTAAACTTATTGCAATTGTGCCAATTCAGTCATAAACTTTTTTTTTTTGCCAATTTAGTCCTAAACCTTTTACAATTGTACCAATTCAGTCCATCCGGCCAAAATTGACCAGTCGACGCTGACATGGACGCCGACCGGGGACAACCGGCGGGCGAACGATGTAGCAATTTTTTTAATTTTTTTTCGAAATTTTTAAAATTTTTAATTCTTTTTTTCTTTTTTCTTTTTCCCTTCTTCTCCTTCCTTCCTGGCCAACGCCGGGCCGGCGAGGTCCGCCACACCGCCACTAGCGAGGCTCGCCCCACCGACCACCGGTAGAGGTGAGCCTCACCTAGCGACGGCGAGGCGGCCGTCGCCGGATCTGGCGAGGCTCGACCTCGCCATGGCCGGGCGAGGCTACCGTCGCCGCGCCATCTCTGCCGCCGCCGCCTCCCCGTCCCCCGATCGTCGGCACGATCTCCCCTTTGAGCTCAAGTGGCCCTCCTCGGCCGTGACTGTCACCAAGCCCCTGTTCCAGTGCCTTTGGACTAACGAGGACGAGAACGAGCTCCTCCACGGGTTCCTCGACTACACCACACGGCGTGGCGGGGCCTCACCCTTGCTAGTGGTCGGCGAGGCTCGGCCTCGCCCGGTTTGGCGACGGCCGCCTCGCCGTCGTTGGGGCGAACCTCGCCTCCGCCGCTTCTTGGCAAGGCAAGCCTCGCCAATGGCCGACGAGGCCGACCTCGCCAACCCTCACCTCGGCGGCGCCGGCCGGCCGGATGAAGGAGAAGAATGGAAAAAAGAAAAAAAAAAAAAAAATTAAAAAATTAAAAAATATTTAAAAATTTACTTTTTTTTTTTAAATTTGCCACATCGGCATTCACGGGCACTTGTCCTCGGCGGCATCCACATCGTCTTTGGCCGGTCAATTTTGGTCGATGATGGTTGGCACAATTGTAAAATGTTTATGACTAAATTGGCAAAAAAAAAAAGTTTAGAACTGAATTGGCACAATTGCAATAGGTTTATGACTTTTTTGGTAATTCTCCCCCTAAGTATTAATAACATTTACATCTATTGAGTTGTATTTTCTATTTTCTTTTCCCTTATTTTACCCTATTTTCGAATAATTAAAATTAAAAAAAAAAGAAATGGCTTGGGGCTGGGCATGACCACAGCCTATTTTTTCTTTTCCACGTGGGCCTAGGGCCTAGCCTTTTCTAGCCCAGCCCCTCTCTCCCTTTTCCTTCTTCCTCCTTCCTTCTTCCCCTGCGTTGTCTCATGCACAAAGACCAATGACGCGCGCAAGGACAAGGATGCCGACGAGAGACCCAAACTGATAGGACATGACTTCAATGTGCTAAGAAGCTTGAGGCAATAGGCCTAGCCTCCGTAGATATGACGGTCGATCGAACGCCGATTTAGTCGAGGGGAGGCCAGTCGACACATCAAGGACCAATAGCCGAACCACCTCCGTCGACGAAGCTCCTCGCCTATAAATAGGACGGGTGGGAGCTTGGTTGAAATGCACAGAAGTACCAAGTTCAAAGGACTTCCCCTGATAGACATCAAGGGAGGCCCCAGAGCGAGCGAGATCTGAAATAGAGAGAGAGAGATCCGAGATTTAGGGGAGAGAGGCTGAGATTCGAGAGACATTGTGAGTGAAGATGAGAGGGAAATCTAGATCTGAGAGTTGCGTGCGAGGGGGGGGGGGGCGGCAAGTCGCCGCTAGCTATAGCCCCTAAGTCTACCTGACGACTCGCCACCGTCATGCTCCTTTCCTTCCACACCAATCTTCGATAAGCTCAAGGCTCTATCGGTTGGTTCATGTCTCTCCTTTTAGCATATTTCCTACAGGTGTTTGATGAAATTCTCGAGAGATTTGGGGGGCCGCGGCTAAAATTACAGTGACCGGTGACAATGGTTGGTGGTGGTGACTAGTCGGAAGGAGGCTGAACTCAGCCTGGGTGTGCGGGGTGGTGCTGTAGTCGGGCAACGCCGTACACCTCAGCCTTCTCAGCCGCAGCCACGTGAGGGCACATATGGAGTCGGGCTGCATGAGTCAGGTTGGCCGCGTTAGCGTGAGACCCGATTGGCTTTGGTTCTGGGCTAGGGTTTTTGCTTTAATGAGCTGGACTTGGTTTAATGTAAATCGTGGGTGGGGCGAGCTGGACTTGGTTTAATGTAAATCGTGGGTGGGGCATTTCTTTTAATTGAAAGTGGACTCAATTTTGTTTTAAATTTTTGGGATTGTATCGGGCTTATCATTTAGACCCAGATTGGTCGCCACTGGGCAATCCGGATTAGGATTGACCAAAGATCAGACTCGAGTTGGTTCCGATCCAATTTTCCTCAATAATATAATATTATTTTATATTTTTAATAATAAAAAAATCAAAAATCAGAAAAATGTAAGAACATCTTTTATTTTCCAAAAATCCAAAAATATTTTGTATTTTCCAAAAATTAGAAGAATCCAAAAATATTTTATATTTTCCAAAAATCAGAAAAAGCCCAAAAAAAAAATATAGTTTTGATTAATTTTCTCCGTAAATGCATAGAAAACCATGGAAAATCCTTGAAAACGACAAAATCGTGTTTAACTTCTTGAAAGCAAATATTGGCTTATTTTCCTTATTCCAATTGCGCCTTTGTGATGCATGGACTTCTTTTTCCTCAGTAGAAAATTGAATCCTAGAAATCGTGATTGGTATAAAACGCTACATGAATGCTTTACTTGATGTTTAAACAAGTTTAGGTACCGAAAGGGCATTAGTGATTAAAAAGTATAATCAAGTCATCAATCATAGTTTCTCTAGTTGCGCAGGAGTGAAGTATTTCTCCCTATATTTCACTTGGGTTTCTAATCGACCCACCTCAAATCGATTAATGGCGACTCCTAAATAAAATTAACTTGTAGGTTAAAAACTCAAGCCATAAGTCGTGAATTGGTAGGGTTGGAAGAGCTTAGGCTAAGCTTAATACTTAGCGAGCCATTAGCCTTTACACATGCCCGTGCGTTGAAGGGCTATCGTAAGGGAGGTCATGACACATACAACGGTATATAATCTTACCTCGCCTTAGCACGCCCCTACATATTAGTAAATAACATACGCCAATAATATGCAACAAGTATAATAAATAGTCAGAACACATTATATAATATCCATGCACATTACATCCACACGTATTCCAATTATTACAACCCATCGACCTACAACCAAACAAGAGTTGGAGGTCTTCCGGCATAGCCGAGCATCGTCCCACCCCATCGAGCACGGCATCATCTAGAATCCCGGCCATAAATGGCATTCCTTAAGAAGTACCGGTACGGCCTCAACCACGACTCGGCATTCGGACCCCCGCCTGGCATCCGATAAATATCATGCATCGTCCTCATACTCTCGTTGGATGATGGGTTCAATTAAGCGACCACTCAAACATGCCAACACTCAATTTTTATTTGCTATCAATTAGCCCAATGCAATGGAGTTTGTGCTCAAATAATAAACTATGGCAATTTTTATTATTAAAATTGCAGTAAAATAATCGCACGTAGTCACATACTTAAAATTAACTTGCCAAATTTTGCACACTTTCATTTTGAAACCCTATTACCCCATTTATCAAGTAAAACATGACGTCCAAACACGACATCTCAAAATTTGCCATTTTCTTGTCAATAAAACCTTCTCTAAAAATAGCAACTAAGGCTTATAAATTGGACAATCAATATCATGGCATAACAAGCTCAAACAATCAGAAGTATGCATAGTTTCATCCAATAAATCAAGCACAAAATTTTACTTATCGACTAATCAGTCATTAATTTGCACTAATTGTCATTAATTAAAATTAACCGTAATTAATTAAACTAACTATGATTAATTAAGACTAACCATCATTAACTAATAACGGAAATTAATCAAGATTGATCGTCGTTAATTAATCTACCTGTAATTAATTAAGATTAACTGCAATTAATTAAACTAGCAATGTTTAATTTAGATTAATAACGACTAATTAAGCTATCTACAATTAATTGAACTAACCGTAATTAATTAAAATAATTGCACTTAATCTTAATCTAAACCATCATTATCTACAATTAACCATCATTCCCCTTACACTAAACATACCCCTAAATGTAATTAATTTTCTAATCAACAATTAGGAGTTAATTCACGACTTTTCCGGTGACGACAAGCTCACAATGACAGCGGTACGACAGTGATGAAAACATGGGCCTCACGGTGCGAATGACGGCACCACAGCACTGCTTAGTGAGCTTTGAAGCTCACGGCCACCTTAGACTTTGGAGAGAAAATGAAGATGAAGAAGAAGAAGAAGAAGGTGATGATGATGATGAAGCAAAATGATAGAATGGAGGTAGGGAAGGAGGGGGGGGGGGAGCGGGAGAGAGAGAGAGGGGTATTTTTCCCTCATGAAAATCCAACAACAAAAAATTCCTAAAATCCTCTCCTCCCTTCATTCTCTTATTTTGTCATCTAGCCCATAAATGCCAAGCTTCTAGAAGAGGCGTTTTGGGCATGTCGCAACTTTTTGGCCAAAATTTTCAATTTTGCCTTGGACCCGTTTGCTTGAAATGAGCTTGGATGGGCTTAGCAGGCCTAATTGGGTCCTCTTGGCTGCCCATCCTAGGTATGAGGCCCCTCGGGCCTTCGCTTGGCCTGACTCCTCTTTCTAGCCTCCAATTTTTGTCTGATTAGTCCTTGTCTGAAAATTTTAAGCTTGTTAATAAATTAACAAATAAATAAGGTGGCATCTGATAGGTGGGTCTAGAATTCCTTGAAAGTTCGATCCCCGAAATCGGATTAAATTTCATAGTTAAAATCGATCAAATAAGATTTTAATACGATCTAAACCATCAAGTGGCTTTTGGGGATTTTCACGCGGTTGACCCATGGTCGATAATTTCCGATTCACATTTGTGCCTTTTCGAATCGTGAATGGCCCCTGGTAATCATGTAATCGCAAAGGTTCAATTACGTGCCCTAAGTACAAGATCAATAGGAAATCGATTTATCGTCGTTCGCAACAAATATCATAATCGTATGAAACTACCCGCGAACCAATTACGTACTTCTGTCTAATCGATTTATATCTGTTCATTAATTGACTTATAATAGCGTAGTACTGAACCCTATTGATCCTTATAGTCAAACAATTGATCCCTGATTGAATTCTCTAGTCTTTCGTGTTTTAATCTTTTACAACATCTCCCAATAGATTAATTAACAGTAATTAGTTCAAAGTAAATTAACCATCAGTGCATTGATGAAATAACAATTTCATATATCACTAATCAGCCTTACACTTTTTAGTTCATAATGAATGAAATGAACCCCGGATACACAAAATCTCCCCTCCCTTTGACTAAACCATGGGGAGCCCCGAGTAGTTTACCGGACAAATGAAGTTGTCGTGACGATACCTTTCTTAGTTGAAGATGGGAAAAGACTTCTCTTCATCACGAGCATGGGAAAATAAAAATAAATTTGTTGATGTAATCAGTCTGGCCAGCTTTTGTATCCAGAAACCTCAAGGTAAACTTTTCCTCACCGCGCCAACCCACAACAAGGGCGCCCTCTCTTTTTAATTCATGCACACCATCAAATTCTAACCACGACCACACACTCAGGAGAGATAACTTACACAGGTTGCATAAAACTTCGGTCCCTTAATTTTATTTTCAGTTATTGAGAGAAAACAAGCCAATATTATCGTAATTTACCTCAAGCACAAGCACAGTTGAATTTATCAAGAGTAATCCCGATACTTCCCCCAACCACTATATATTTTTCCTCGGGGAGAGAACATTACACAGGCACAGTCTATCGTAAATATTAAAAAAATTATCCTATAGATGCAGAATAGAGACTTTACTTTCGTAGCCAAAAATGGAAAAGCTAGACTTTTTTTTTTTTTTTGGGTCATAGAAAAGCCAGACTTTAAGACAGGAAATAAAAGTACATTTTCCAGATGCTGGCGTAAATTGTACAAGAGTCATAACAATTTATTGTTAGAATATACATATAATACTTTGATGCGGAAATTCAAAGTAAACAATGATCTTTTGATCTTCATGATTTTCACAAATAGATGAAGATATACCTTTATCCATAGCGTTGCACTTGTGATGATCGTTGTAGAAAACCGAAGAACTTGAACCAAAAGAAGAAATCCTATTTCTCTCCCTTAACCCACTATACTTTAATGTATTCTATCGATGGAGGAGAGAATACCCAATTCCTTTCAGTTATTGTTGTTCATTATGGGTGGAGAGAGGACCGGACTCTATTTGTACGTTCGTTGAAAATGTGCATTTCATCGAAGCGATATACCTTTTCAATTTATTAGAGTCCCAACTTCTCGTAACCAATAATTAATTATTTTATAGCATTTCAATAATTATTAAACCATATAATAAATCATATCATGTGGGCAACAATAATTCTTACATTCTCCCACTTGGCCCATATGATTTTCCTTTCATGGTTTAATAAAGACTGTAATGTGCACAATAATATTATATGCTATAAAATTTCATTAAATTGGAAATTACATAATAATCACAATTAAGTAAAGAAAACTAATGTGAGTCATAGCGGTTGTATGTCATTAATCGACATAGTCCCTTCTATGTACTACAACTATAGCACTTTACTTAACATGATCCATAAATGAGAAGTACAGTAATAGTCCAGCCATAATGTTTCTTTAGAAACTATCCTGTTTAACATTAATCTATTTCCATAATGTATACTAAATAGAAAACAAGAAATATCATAAACACGTAAGTGAGCTCAAAGTGTCAAATACATAAACTTAATATAATCATAATACAAACATTAATGACGTCCAATAATGCCCATCTTTTCAACATGCTCATTAAATGTTTTGGGCGGCAGTCCTTTTGTTAAGGGATCTGCTATCATAAGATTGGTGCTAATGTGCTCAATTGACACTCTTCGTTTCTGAACTTCTTCTTTGACGGACAAGTATTTGATCTCCATATGCTTAGCACCCTTAGAATACTTGTCGTTCTTAGAGAAGAAAACTGCTGCAGAGTTATCACAATAAATTTTCAGCGGCTTGGCAATACTATCGACAATCACAAGCCCTGAAATAAAATTCCGCAACCATAATCCATGAATAGTGGCCTCAAAGCATGCCACAAATTCAACTTCCATAGTGGATGCAGCAATAACGGACTGCTTCGCACTCTTCCATGAAATTGCCCCTCCAACCAGAAGAACCAAACGTTGATTTTCTTGTATCGACACATCCGGCTAAGTCTGAATCTGAATATCCAATCACCTCGAGATGATCGGATCTTTTATAAGTGAGCATATGATTCTTCGTTCCTTGCAAGTATCTAAGAACTTTCTTTGCAGCTTTCTAATGATCCATTCCAGGATACTTTGATACCTGCCCAGCATTCTGACAGCAAAACTGATGTCTGGTCTGGTGCAAGTTTGTGCATACATTAAGCTTCCCACAACAGATGCATAAGGAATATTTTTCATTTGTTCTCGTTCCAATTCACTTTTTGGACATTGCATAAGGCTAAATTTGTCACCTTTCTGAATTGGAACTATTCCTGCTGAACATTTACTCATATTGAATCTCTCTAAAATTTTCTCAATGTAGGCTTTCTGAGACAATCCTAATAATCCTTGTGATCTATCACAGAATATTTCTATTCCTATCACATATGTTGCCTCTTCCATATCCTTCATTTCAAAATTCTTAGAGAGAAACATCTTGATTTCATATAACAAACCAAGATCATTAGCAGCAAGCAAAATATCATCAACATACAGAACTAGAAAAATAAACTTGCTCCCACTAATCTTCATATATATACACCGATCAACGGTGTTTTCCTTAAATCCAAATGAAGTTATGGTATCGTTAAACTTAAGATACCATTGTCGGGAAGCTTGTTTAAGTCTATATATTGATTTCTTTAATTTACATACCATGTGTTCCTTTCCTTTAACTGAAAAGCCTTCGGGTTGGTCCATGTAAACCTTTTCGTCTAAATTCCCATTAAGAAAGGCAGTTTTAACATCCATTTGGTGTAACTCCAAGTCATAATGAGCCACCAAAGCCATAATGATTCTAAGTGAGTCCTTCTTAGAGACTGGTGAAAATGTCTCTTTATAGTCAATGCCTTCCTTTTGTGTAAAACCCTTTGCAACAAGTCTGGCTTTATGTCGTTCAATATTACATTTTGAGTCGCGCTTGGTCTTAAAAACCCATTTACACCCGACCTTTTTACATCATTTAGGCAATTCAACAATATCCCAAACTTGATTTTGATGAATGGATTTTAACTCTTCTTCCATGGCATTAAACCATTCATTAGAATCTTCACATTCCATGGCTTGGGAAAATGAATCGGATCATTTCCAATTCCTAAGTCATTTTCTCGACTCTTGTAGATAAACCATATAGTCATCAGAAATAGCCGATCTCCTTTCTCTTTGAGATCTTCTTAATGCTATTTCTTGTGACTCGGCTATTGGAGGTTCATTATTGACATCTCCATAATCGAGTGTTTGTTCATTAATTTGTTGTTCTTGATTATTATTAGATTGTACTATAATATCAGGAACAACAACTTTAGAAGCTTTGGGTATAGGAACTTCTACCCTTACTTCTTGAATGCAAGCATCACGCATTCTTTCACTCCCATTGATGTCACCATTCTCAATGAACCTAGCATTTCCAGATTCAACAAATTCTTGTACTATGATTAGGACAATAAAATCTATACCCTTTGGATTTCTCTACATTACCAATGAAATAACCACTAGTCATTCTTGAATCCAATTTCTTTTCAGGTGGATTGTACGCGAACCATCATATTTCATGGTGGTCAGTGTGCTCATCAATGTACCAGCAAGTTACTTATCAGCAGTTTGAGAACGCTCTTCCACAAATTTCATAAATTCCTTAGCATTGTTAGTCTTGGGAAGAGAAGTCTTTAAGTTGTTTGTAACTGTCATTCGCATGAACATTAAGCTCAGTCTGTTCGATCTTTCCCAAGCTTTATGGAAAGACTTTTCATCATCGCTACTTTCATCAGTAATAGCAACTGGTTTCTCAGCTTGAAGTGCTAAATCAAGATCTAGGACACCTAAGTGAAACTGGACTTGTTCACTCCAATCAGGAAAATTTATCCCATTGAATAAGGGAACAGATGAGGCGTGCGAATGGAGTGAAACAGGTACAGATATTGCAAATGTGCAAGAAAATACTCATACATTAATGCTTTAAGAATATCACCTAATCAGATTCAAACTAAACGACACATGTACATCATAGTTCTCCTTTGGGCGATCCTATGATATACAAATATATATATATATATATATATATATATATACCATAATGATTCTAATAACTTTTATTTGATAATTGTAAATATATCTTATTAAAATTTATTTGCTATCTTTGGATATACAAACAAATTTAACAAGTCATATTAATTATCAATCATCATGTTCATGAATTATAAGAAAATAATTAACCTTTGGGTTAATCCCTAAGTTCTTATAATAAATGAACTTCAATATACCCATAACTCCAATAATAATATAAAACATATCAATTTCATATATAGCATCAATTAATTATGGGTAATTGAATAAAACAATTTAAAATATCAAAAAAATTCAAAAGGCTTCAAGGTTTGGCCACTTTGGTGACTAACAAACCTTTCATAATATGAATTTTTTAATATTGTAAAATACAAATATTTACCAAATTGCACACAAGGACAAAAACTTAATCAAAGCATAAGGGCAAAATTGTAAAATCATAATTCCATAAGGGCATACTCATAAATTTATAATCCAAGGACAAAATGGTAAATAACCAGTAAGGGTAGAACAGTAAAAATGTGAGAAGGACAAAATGGGAATTTTAAAATTGGCACAGGGGCAAAATGGTAAACACATGCCCTTGGTACGTCAGGCGTGTGCCGAGCACGCGCCTGATCCTCCGTGGGTGCGTGCCCCGCATGTGCGCGCCCAACGCGCAGGCGCGTGCGTTGCACGCTCCTGCAAACCGCTTCGCGGGCAGTTCCGCGCGCATGGGATCCACGCGCGCGGCAACCTAGCGCGTGGATCCCATGCGCGCAGCGGTTGCGCGCGCATGAAGGCGCGTGGTGCATGGTTCCACGCGCCTACAACGGCAGCGCGTGCGTGGAGCCCACGCACCTTCTTCCTCGCGTGACCGAACACGTCTCTTTGCCGTTTTTCGCCATTCTGCCGTGGTTTCTCCTGCCATTTCTTCTTCGGCAGCTCATCCCAGACAAAAATAAATAATGGGTTTTGAAGAGCATGCCAGCACAACCACATGGGTTCAAGTTTTGGTGAAAATGACCAAGAAATTGGCCACAAATCAAACGAAAAATTCCCAAAATTTAAACCCTAAAACCACCGCGACTTCCTTTGCCTGACTAGCCTCCAACGAACACCGATATACCAGAAAACTCATGGCTAATGTTCCTCATGGCAGTGCGACCGTATGGGTCCGAAATCAAGCGGTGGGTTGCCGGATTTTGTCCGGAATCGGCGATTTTCTCATTTGGCCTCAAAACTCTGAATTCCTCCATTTTCGTCCTTTTTCATTCGGATTTTTTTTTTATTAACAGAACCATCCGAAAACATTTTTTTTTTTACAATAACAACAGTACGAATAGGATCGTTCAACGAATCATCATACATAAATCATAATGTTTCTATAAACGGAAAAATCATGAGATCATAAACCATTGCTCTGATACCAACTGTTAGAATATACATATAATACTTTGATGCGGAAATTCAAAGTAAACAGTGATCTTTTGATCTTCATGATTTTCACAAATAGATGAAGACATACATTTATCCATAGCGTTACACTTGTGATGATCATTGTAGAAAACCGAAGAACTCGAACCAAAAGAAGAAATCCGATTTCTCTCCCTTAACCCACTATACTTTAATGTATTCTATCGATGGAGGAGAGAATACCCAATTCCTTTAAGTTATTGTTGTTCATTATGGGTGGAGAGAGGACCGGACTCTATTTGTACGTTCGTTGAAAAGGTGCCTTCCATCAAAGCGATATACCTTTTCATTTTATTAGAGTCGCAACTTCTCGTAACCAATAATTAATTATTTTATAGCATTTCAATAATTATCAAAACATATAATAAATCATATCATGTGGGCCACAATAATTCTTACATTTATGCGTAGTATCATCTATTTTCAAGCGTCTCTTAAGAGGTAGGCGGGTTAACATAAGGGCGTCAAATGTTGTACCTATAAAAAAGTAATCAATCAGAAGAAGTGGTCTCTTTGCTCCTTTAATATCCCAGAGGCGCAAACTATAGAATAGCTGCAATATAATGGTGCGCTGAATATAGGAATCCTAGGTGAGAGAAACAATAAGAAAACTTTATGTATAAGCTCAATACATATTGGAGTTTCTGTAGATAAAGCTACTGAAGCACTCGATGTAAAAGACATCACGCAGACGGCTGCCAAACCAGCCACCTGCATCCATTGACGATATTTAAGAAAAAGTTAAAGGTAGGGCAGGGGATAGTCTGTGCACATGTGAAGAACGTAGCAACCATAATACTCACTCAATTAAAAATCCAAGAGAGAACAGAAGTGGAGAGTATATGCTCGCCATGAAATGGGTACCCTATTCAACAGAGAGCACTTGCGAGGAAGAGAAGTTTGATTGACTAGTGACTTACCTTCCACATATCACCTAAAGCACTCTCGGGACCGCACTTTACTCAATTTTAAGAACAAAGTGATACCTTAAATATAAATAGAGCATCGACACAAAAAGGGGTAAGTACACTATTAGTGCCAAAACTTGTGTACGGCGCTCACTTTGGTGCCAAAACTTTATTTTAGATCACTTAAATGCCAAATCGGAGAAAAAACGATCACTTTGGTGTCACCGACGAGAGATTCCGGCTAGATTAATTACATGGCTTTTATATTTTTAAAAAAAAAAGTTGCGGTGGTTTTTAAACGACGTCGTTTTCCATCATCCTCAAGAAACGACGTCGCTTTGCCGTCATATGTGGACATCCTCGCAAAAACGATGCTGTATAGCTCATATGTGGATTGAAATTAGGGTTTCTTTATCTTCGCCGCTCGGCCATCGTCGTTCGCTCGCCATCGCTCAGCCACCGTCGCTCGGCCACCATCATAGTTGCTCGACCAGGTGAGCAAGGAGAGACTGAGATTGTTGCTCAAGCAAGAAGTGGCAGGAAGAATAGGAGGCGAGGACGGAGGAGGAGAAGGAGGAGGAAGAGGGGTCGAAGGTGCCGCTGCTGGTGTGCTACTGTAGGAGCTGTTGCTGGTGCCGCTGCTGGTGCTGCTACTGGTGTTGTTCTTCGGGGAAGAAGATGACATGCCTTCTCTCTCTCTCTCTCTCTCTCTCTCTCTCTCTCTCTCTCTCTCTCTCTCTCTCTCTCTCTCAATTTGGGGATTTAGGGTTCTAAGTTGGGGGAAAGACGCCAAACGGCGTCGTTTTGTTGTTTGGATGCTTACTCAACTCTCCGACGAGCCACGTCGACTTCAAAAATTAATAAAAAAAGTGCAACGTCGGATTTCCGGCCAAATTGATCGGCATTGACACTGAAATGATCATTTTTCAAATTTGTTGGCACTTAAGTGATCAAAAATAAAGTTTTGGCACTAAAGTGAGCGCCGTACACAAGTTTTGACACTGATAGTGTACTTGCCCCACACAAAAAGGTATAGATCCCACAATAATAAAGCAGTTAATTTTGGACTGGAATGCCCCAAAAGTATCCAAGATACAGCTTGAACCACTATCTCATAGGGCAAAAACGAGGTTTAGTTTTATGAGTATTTTAAGAATTATTCTTATCTAACTAATTAGCATTTGATAGATTATCTAACTCCGAGCAATCTTAGTCATTGATGGCAAACAAGGGCAAGCGTATGCTTGTGGATTTAGTCAAAGTAACCCAACATAAAAAGAGTAGAGGTTAAAATAGTTAAGCTATCATAATCATAAAAATATGTCCTCAATACCCAACCATGGGCAGCGCAGTTGGTGTGTGTTCTCTCTTCCACCGCAAAGGTTGAGGGTTCGAGCTCTCTCGTTGCTAAAGTGTCTTAAGCAGGGGGTCCTAGTGTTGGGATCCTCGGCTAGCCTCCCCTGAGGTTTTACATCTAAATAGCGGCTTGCGGCGAGGCTCGACGGTGTCACCGAGCACCAGCGGGTCGTGTGACCCCGAATAACGTAAGTGAAAAGGGGCTCCGACGATTCCTCGGTTACCAAAAAAAAAATGTCCTCAAAACATATGACTCCCTTGATTACAACAGATGTGTTTGACATGAAGAAGGTTAGATGAGTGTCATATCCCATATTCTTTTATTCTTTTTTTTTTCAATTTCTATCAAGCAATAAATATGAGATGAATAGGTAGAAGCTGCAATGTCCTGTTGCTTCTTCTAATAGCAAATGTCTACTTTAAATTATCTAACTAAGAGCATTTAAAGCAACGTTTATGACAGAAATTTACTGGTAGATGATTAAGCCTGGTTTCTTGTTATTCTTACTACTTGATGACTAAGCATTACCCGAATCCTAAAGCAGGAGATTAAGGGCAACATTCTAATGTTGACCTTGAGAGTGCTAGTATGAACACCTAGAGGGGGGTGAATAGGTGTTTAAACTAAACCTTGGCAAATATATGCGGAATAAAATAAACTTCGAGTAAAACAAAGGAGTTAGAGAATAGAATAAGAACACAAGATTTATAGTGGTTCGGCTTAATCCAAGCCTACGTCCACTCTCCCACGCTAACAGCCTTCTTGGCTGGATTCCACTATACAATCAACAAGAGATTACAACTTTGAGTGCAAACACTTAGTAGATCACACTATCTCACTAAGTCACTCTTTTGGTATTTCTCTCACGATCACAAACGTTTAAGCTCACAAGAGACAAGTGTATGATCGAAGGTCGCTCGTACTTTGGAATTATAAATTCTACGCTCTATCTCTTACTTGCTCATCGGTCCTTCATCTCCTTAAATACTCCTCCACTTCCAAACTACCCGTTGGACAGTATCTTGAGGATCGTCTTCTAATATACCCATTGGACAGCTCTGTATCTAGAAGATTTGGTAGCCGTTGAGTGACAAAGGTAAAATCCCAAATTGATTCCGATCGCCCATACAAACGGAATGGTTTCCATAAGTAAAGCTTCTTCGTATAGAAAGTTCTTGTCTTCAAGATCCAATCGTCAATCAAATAGATTGAGTCAATCAAATCAATCTTGATGTGGAATCCAAACCAGATCACTAGCCGTTATATGATTGGGCTTGAGTTACGTTCGTCGAATCTGGATGTAAAGTCTCGAGAGCAATAGACTTTACAATCTGAGTCCGAGTGCATTAGTCTTTGCAATCGAGTCCGAACAAATTCTGCTTCCGAACAGATTTAGCTTTAAGGTCTCGTACCCGGTTCGGCTTCAGATAGAGTCTCGTCTTCTGGTTCATCATTCACGTTCGATCTGGAATTTGTCGAGTGAGCGGACTTGATGTAGAACAGACTTTGACACTAAAGTTTGGCGGTCTTCGACTTTGACACGAAGTCTGAAAATCTTCGAGAATATACATTGGACATATGTTACGTTCAGTCTTCTCGGTCGTCTTCACACTTTGACAATATCCTTTACATGTTCTATCATCTGCATGGTCTATTACTTAACCATTAAACATGTTAGTAGCCTTTGATTTATTTTGTCATCTTCAAAACATCATAAGGGATTTCCCTAACAAACCTGACACCAAGGCTTCTTTAATTGCCTATAGCAATCTATCACTTACCATCAACCATGAGCAAATGCCCTATTTAAGTTTATACAAACTGATCTCGTAATGGTTCGTGTCAGAGGAGAAGCGGGAGATAGGTAATCTGAAAAGTGCATGAAAGTCATACATGTATGTGTCACAGGCCGATCAATCAACTCTCGATCACACGTAGGCTGACCCGTGCGGCCTTAAGGTTTTACCTTTAAGCAACCTTTCAACACTCACTCACAAGGATCTTAGAGAGAGAGAGACTTCTAGAGAGAGAAGCTCTGGATTTGTATTCACTTGAAAATGAGGTGCTTTACAATGAGGGGGAAGACCCCTTTATATACAAGTACAAGGCAAACCGTATCCGTAGATCTCCCTTAGATCTAACGGTGGAGATTGCACTTATCCAACTACCCGCATTTATTCACCAACTACCATCTACTCGCATTTATAACGTATGCGTACAGATACCGTATCGCCTGTCCCCAGAAATATTCTAGAAGACTCGAGAATACTCTAAGTCTCGAGGATACAAACCGAGGGTCGGATGTGTCACGCCCATCCCGTAGGAACCTCTTGGACATGCTTTCTTTCAAGCCGTGACATATGACTAGCCCATTGTACTCGATACAATCAAATTGCTTTTATTCAGTAGCCTTTAGAAAGTTCCTTGAGTACCATCAGTCCAACTATGGTCCCATTCTCTAAATAAGATTGAAGTCAGGAAGTAGTGTTAGGGTAATAAGAGACAGGTTGTTTCGCACGTTTTAAAAGGTTTCATAGATCAGTCTCATCAATCAGCTAGAATATGGAGACATGATTTTAATTTTTCACCATTGTCTTCTCTTACTGCATCTTCAAAAACTAGAAGTGATCAAGGCAAAAAGACCATATAAAAGCTATTACCATGGTCTCAATGGATGTTCAATTTTTTTAGATCAGTCAACTAATTAGCATTTGTTACTACAATTTTACATACACTCGATGATTAGATGAGACACGGGTTTGTGTTCTTAGGTGAGTCTAGGAGATTACACAAGCGTGGTGATTAAAACTGAAATCTTAAACAAAAAAGACGATTACGCCTATTCCATGAAAAACTTTCATGATAGCAGATTGATCACAAGCAAGCTCAAGCTGCTGTCAGACTGAGCCAACCTAAAAGATTAGACCCAAGTGCTTTCTCGAACCAATGTTCAATTTCATGCCGAAACGCGAGGGTCGGTTTAAGTACACCGGATTCTTTGAACAATTAGATCATCCACAATGCTTTAAATAAGACGAGCCTATTCCAACAAGATGTGCACTTTACAGCTCAGCCCAAGAATTCGTTGATCCACCATGAAATGAATAGATAAAATGTGACATCCTGATTTTCGACCATGTTTCGATTAAATGAAATGGGTTTTTCATCGATGCCTATAGTCTTTTTCTCTGAGTTGGCCACTCACGAGATAACTAATCTATCAGGTGAAGCCATAAAGGAATATAAACTAGACCGACTTGAGAATTCGATCAGAAATCGACTGCTTGACGGTGCTAATCCACAATGGTCAATATGGCACCGTTATAATCGATTAGAAACCGGAGATAGGTCGATTTGACAAAGGCATGTAATAAAGTGTGGGTGATTCCACCTAATTGCAAAATTCACGTCGAACGGCACTAAACCGATTTTTCTATCGATTCTATACCCGATGCCCGTAATTGAAATCTTGAGATTTTTACGACAATTGAGAGTTACCAATGAGTCGAAGATGCACAATTTGGATCGGAAATAATCGACCACGGGTCAAACACATTAAAAATTTCTAAAAATTACACGATAGGTTAGGTCACGTTAAAATCGCATCTGATCGAAATTAACCACAAAATTGAACCCGGTTTCAGGAATCGCAAATTCCAGCGTGTCACGATTTATTTTTAGGACATTGTCTCATCCTTTGAAAAATTTTTGGCGAGCCCGGATTTTTGGTGAAAATTCAAAATTGGGCAATTTAAATTCAAGAAATTCGGATGGCCATTCTTGGGTGGATTTTTGGCCTTCAAGTTGGATCAAATGATGAATGCAAGAAATTTGTGTGGGCTGCTACCTTGGCAGGTGTGGCCATTGAATTGAAGTTGTTTGGAGAGATTTGTGAAGAACTTGAGTGAATGGGTGCAAAATTCGTAGGGCGGGGGCTGCTACTGTTTTGGCCTCCAAATTGAAGTCCCTTGGTGTAGATTTGTGAAACAAATGGCTTGTGGAAGAAGCCTTAATAGCTAAGGGCTGAAGACTTTGGTGCCCAAGTGATCATTGCAAGATATTTGAGCTTGGAAGGGATTGGCCAGTAGCAAGACTTTGAGGTCCCTTGGTCCCCTCTTCTCCCCCTTCTCCCTCTAGTGTGCGACCAGCCTTCCCCCTCCCTTGCAAACTGCCATTGTTGAAGCTGCAAACCCCAGTAAACCAGCCCAACCCCTCACCAAAGCCATTGCAGCTCGCCCGCGCTAGCTCCAACCTCGTAAGCCCATGAACCGGCCACCGTCGACCGGCCAGCCTCACGTCCGTCGCGTCCCGTCCAGCCCGTGGCCAGGCTGCCCGTCGTAGCTGCAGCCATGCCCGTAGCCGCCGTCGCAGCCACTGCCGCCCGTCTAGCCACCTTGCCACCTCTGCCCGCGTTGTTCCTGTTAAAGAAGACTCCTCATTGTTTTAAAGCTGACAAAACCTTTCCAAATAGTCTAATCTGAAGGGTTGTAGACTCAAATGTTATAGTCTGAATAGCTCAAGACTCTTCTGTCAAAGTCTGAAAACCGTTAGACTTTAAGCTCAAAGTTTGACCTCATTGACAAATTCCAGACCGACGTGAGAAGACTTATCTGGATGTGAGTTTATCTTCAAGGATTCGGTCCGTACGGTTTGTGGAAGATCTTACGGTTGGAGATAGCATCTTGTGATCAATTATTCTTATTGGAATCAATTTGGATAATCAGATCTTTTGAAAGGCGAAGTATACTTGGAAGGTTTTACTTATGGAAACCAAGATCCTGATTGTATGGGCAAGCATGATTGATGGGCTATCATCACATTCCTTAAATGACTCGAGATCTCCTTGATTGATTCTGTCCAACGGGTAGATTGGAGGAACTCCTTTGGAAAGTCAGTTGTAGAGGCATGGAGAAGTATATAAGGAAGACTCTCAAGTTGTTCGAGTGTGTGCGTGAAAGAAAAATTCCAAAGTCTGAAGCTCTTAGTTCTTTGCTATTTCAATCGTTAAGATGAATCGTGACATGACAAAACTTTCAATTTCTGAAATCAAGTTCAAATTCGCGGTTAATTTCAACCGGGCGAGATTTTAGCGTGACCTACCTACCAAGTAGCTTTTAGGAATTTTTAGTGCAATTGACCCATGGTCGATTATTTTTTAGCAACATTGTACATCTTCGACTCATTGGCAACCCTCGGTTGTCGTGAAAATCTCGAGATTTCAAATACGGGCACATGGTACAAAAATGACACAAAAATTAGTTTAGTGCCGTTCAACAAGAATTTTGCAATTAGGTGGAATCACCCACACTTTAATCACATACCTCAGTCGAACTGACCTATCTCCGATCGATTTTGACAGTGTCGTATTGGTCATTGTAGATTGGCACGGTCGAGCGTTCGATTTCTGGTCGAATTCTTAAGTCTATTGCGTTAAAATCCCTTAACGGCTTCACCAGATAGACTAGTTATCTCGTGAGTGATCAACTCAGATAAAAAGACTATAGGCGCGTCGATGAAAAGCCCAATTCATTTAATCGAAAACAAAATCAGAAATTCGAGTTGTTACACCATTCATGGAGATCCGTTAATGCCAAATTAACTTGATCAGGAGCAAAAGACAAAGTTGAAGTGGAAGCTTACTACCCTTGAGCAAAGAAAGACCAACATCCAAATATCCAATCTCCTTCTTTGATACCAAATCCCGGAGTACACAATACGATGTAAAAAAATATTACTTTACGATTTAAGTCTCAAGTTAGACTACTAATAGAAAGGAGATTAGTAGAGAATGATGGGATATGAAAAACAGAAGATAAGGGAAGAGTGGAGGAACAATTGATAGACCTTGTTCTAGCAATGGAAGAGAGGGTTCCATCAGCTATGCGAATTTCATCTCTGCCAGAATTAGGGGTGCATTTCTGAAAGAGACTAGAAGAACCTATTATGTGATCTATAGCCCTTGTATCAATGAATTAAGGGCTAGAAACAACTAATGTATTAAATCCCCCAACAAGAATACCTGAAATGGCTAGGTTTGAAGCAAAAGGAAAAGGTGAATTGGCAACCTAGGAGGTAATAGCAGCATAAGCTTTCAATAGACGTTAAAATGCTTGAAGTTCTTCCTGAGATAATCCAATATCAGTAGTAGGTGCAGCAAGAACAATTGCAATATGGTTTGCCTTGTTTTTTTGCCTTTCTTTGTGCCCTTTTTTGCCTAAAAATTTGCAAGTTCTCCATGTAATTTCCAGCAGGTAGCCTTAGGATGATATGGCCTATGACAATTCTCACACTTCACAACCTCTTTAGACGTATCATCATATCAAGCGAAGGAATCAAATTTGACAACAATGCCAATACTAGTCTGTAGAGCAGATTAATCTACAATGAACGGATAGAGCATTGCTATCCTACGGCTTTCTTCAAAGTGAACTAATGCATACGACTGTTCCAGAGTAGGGAATAGAGACTGACTAAGGACTTGAACACGTGTCTGATCATATTCGTTCAATCCCGCCAAGAAATCATTAACTCTAATCTTGTGCACATGCCTCTTCTATGCAGCAGTGTCCACAACATTGGTTGGGTGATAATTGGCATAATGATCTAGCTCTTGCTACAAGCTCCGAAGCTCAGCATAATAGTGAGATATGGTCATCTCCTTCTGAGTGGTGTCATGAACCCTTTATTGAAGTTCGTACATCATTCCCAAGTTGACCATAAGTATCTCTTGTAGCCAACCAAATTTGTGCCGCAATATCAAGAAGCAAATATCCTTTAGCAATTTGTGGTTGTATTGAATTATTGACACATGAATTTTGGCAACCCAATCATTCATTTATTGCATAAAAATTAGGGATTAATATCCCTAATTTTTAACCCATAAACAAAAATATTAGAATTAAATTGCATAACATATAGTTTTAGGAGCATTTATTATTTTTTATTATTACATTGGATCAGCGGTGGTTTGAAATTCTAAGCTTAATTGATCTAAACTAAACTCGCAAAATTCAAGCCCAATGAATATCCCACGTGACCAAAAATTACATATGCCGAACGTGAGTTATTAAATTTGGAAAGTTTCTGAAACTTGGAAAGCAATTTGGCCATAAAAGGACAAGGAAGAAAAGAGTATTCATAAAATTTCGATAAAGGCAATCATGCGAAGGAGATACTGCACACTTATTTGCAAGATTTGGAATTTAGGAAATTTCCATCGATTTGTTTGAGATGGTATCTCCACCATATTGAATTTTTGGCAGTAAAAGCATCTATTCAACCAATTTATGGGCTAATATTTGGAAATTTAATTGATGGGAAATATTCGGCATGCATGGATGTTGACATCTAAATTTTTGGCCAAAAATAATTTCCGAAAAATGGGAACTTGTTTTTCCACAAAATATTTCATGTCAAATTCTTGCATATAGATTATTTAGGCATTTAATATAGTATTTTAAATGGAGGATGTTTTTCTTAAAAAAAAAGGAAAACAAAAAAAAATTAATTAAAAAAAAAAAGCAAGTTAGAGCCAATGATCTAAATGTGACTAGCCAAGCTCGAGAGATCATATTGCAATTAAAACAACAAGTTGGGGCCAAAATGCAATTTCCAAAAGTTGAGGGACCAACTCGCAAATTTTGCAAAATTTTGCCCGAGCCCTTAAATCATCATCTTAGCCCCCAATTGAGTTGAAATTGAACTTGGGTCAGGTCTAATTAATCGAATCGGGTAAAAAGGACCAAATTACATTGAATTTGGCATTCTCGGGCAAGAAAATGGCCAAATTTGAGGGACTTTCTTGCAAAATTGGGTGGAGACAATTGCGAAAAATGGTCAAGATTTTAAAATACTGTATATGAGCTTGCTAATTGGTAAAAAAAAAAACACAGCCAAATTGATGGATTAAAGCACTTAAACCGACTACCAAAACCTAGCCCATGGTTAAGTCTCAATTCGGAGCTGCTAAGTAAGCATATTCGTGGCCCCACCATATCCTGAATTTTACACGTGATGGAATACCATAATTAGTAGTGCAAGTGGACAAAAATTGGCTAGGTATAAGCTGCTGCAAGCACGAGAAAATCGCAGCAAAATCCACACACTCAACAACTGCATAAGTTGAAAAAATTGGCTAAGTCAGAAAGTAGGTGAACTAGCTCAGTTGGCAGGCTTGGTAGGGGAGCAAAAAGCCTACCAAGAGATTGTTGAATTCAGTGGATAAGATCTATGAAGCATATTTTTTTTAGGGATAAAAGGTAGTAGACAAGAAGCAATAGAGATAGCTCACAATCGTTCCCAAAAGACACCTTCAGAAGCAACTATAGAAAAACAAAAACCCAGAAATTTCAGACAGACTTTGGCAGAGAAAAGTGAAATTTTCACAAACTTGCGGCCAAAATTAGCCAAAACCTTAAACTAGAGAGTGAAACTTCACTCAAAGATCTTTCCAACCATAGGTGGCACGTACAAAATGGAGATCATAAAGACCTCCTAAAGCCCCCCGAAAAGATACCCTCCTGGCGGGCCAAGGGAGTCCTGAGATTTTTCTAGGTGTTGAGCCTAGTTGGTCACGAGTGAGGAAAAACGAGTGTTTTTGAGAAAATTGAGAGACAAATGAGGAAATCCATGAATTACAACATAAACTAGAATACATATAGTTTGGGTTGGTTTAAGTTTGGCCAACAAAAGAGGTCTTGAAATCTAAGTTTGGAGGCCAACGAAAACCTTCGTTATCAGTTTTTTCTTCTATAGATCTCACTTTCAATTGGAAGGAGCCATTTTCCACATGCCTCCCGGAGGATAATTTCTCATTTCCTCGACCAAGGGCCACTTGCAAAAGAAACTATGAAGTAAGGTAAGAATCTTAGATGTATTTTTGGTCAATTTTGAACATGTTTCAACTATGAAAAATGAAGAGGAAAACCAGTCCAGAAAACTGATTTTCGAGACTAGAATTTTTCTAAAAAGTGTTGAAATCTCTTTAAGAGTCTTACATGTTTGATTTGCTATACCCCATTTTCGTGCATTACTTGTCGTTATGACTTTAATGAATGTTATATGGGAGTACAAATGATGCATAGGACAACCCAGTTTAGTCTTTAAATCTCCTTGTGAACCATGAGATCGTCTATAACTTGAGCAAAAACCAAGCCAATCCACATTGAGACATGATTGGCCAACATAGATCATGCATGTATGCTTCTTGGAGAGTTCATTTTGATGTGTCCGGTTGATCGTTCTCTGTAATGTTTGTTGCACTTGAAAGTCAATGTTACCTATTTTCATCCGGATGGAGTTGTATTTCATATAGATGTTGCATGTGAAGATTGTCGGGGCTTGAATATGGGCATGCAACTTGTTTGCTTGACTTGGGTTCAAACCCAAATTTGCAAAATCAGCTTAAACCCGCATATTTGAGACCGATTTTAACTTAGTTCTTGTGTGTTTTAAGCTATGATTTCTATCTAATCTTGCACTTTGCATGTAATAGTATGACATTGATGTTTTAGTTCCACATGAGATTGTCATGCACCGAACCTCGAGCGTGCGCACGTCCCTCGGTGGTCGATAAAATTTGCGACGTCCCAAGACGCGTTGCCGACCCATTCATTTTATTGCACATGCGAAAGCGTATAACAATCCCCAGACAACTCAAATTTGGGATAGAAAAGCAGAACCACTATTTCACAAAACCCTTTTTTATAAACCAACTAGTTTATACACAGAGGCCAACACTAAGGTTTATGTACAGGAGGTCTATCTCCAAAAAGAACTACTGAGCCACCCATGCTCAAGACCCTTCCACCTCAAGCTCCGGGTTCTTCATACTAGGGACCTAAAAATGGTAACCCACGACGGGGTGAGATATAAATCTCAGCGAGTTCACGCCCTAAACCCCGATTAGGAGGGAAATACGCCTAGAGGTAGCCTAACCACACAGCACAGAAGACTCACCTTGCCTTAGTTCCTTCCTCCATGTCAGCACAGTTCATATCACAGATGCATATAATAATTGCACACACAATTGGAACGTCTCACACAGCTCAATCAATCACAAGAGTCCTGATTATATGGCCAAGTTGTTATAACACGTCTCATTCCGTGCCACACAATTTTGTCCCATAATCGACACGCGTCTATCTCAATCAATCACACGTTCCAATTGATTACTACCCACACAGACACGATCTACTCGACACATGGTGGTCTTCCCGCGTAACCGGGTATCATCTCGCACCATCGAGCACGGCAACGTCTACATCAAGACGGCATTCCACATAGGAGCATTGGTCCAGCCTCTACTGCGACCGGCATCCGTTGTCGAGGGCTTTCCACATAGGAGCATCGCCCACCCAACGTACATCAAGTGACGGATTCTCTTAACCAACACACGACCATCCAATCTCGACCAAGGACATCGTGCACTGCACTCAAATGCCTCAATTAAAATAATGTGTTTGGCATATTTTCTTCTTATTAAAAACACACAATGAAAATAGTCGTGTGTAGGTACACGGTTAGATCGAACCAGAAAAATCGATATCATTCCTTTTAAAAATCTCACTATTTAATATAGTACCTAAAAACATTTTCGGTGTCAAAATCCGACACCCAATATTTTCTAATTAAATATCAAAATCTCATATTTTTTAGATAATAATTCAAAAATTAACACTCAGCATCAAATTGCACAAAGTAGCACTCAATTGCATAATTCAACCACACCACTGCAATCAGCACAAAATTCCGATCATCGGCTATCCCGGTATAATTTCCAAAAATATTAAATAATTAAATAAATCACAAAAATAATTAAATAAATGCAAATAATTAAATAAACCACCAATTTAAATTAATGTAAGCTAACCTAACTGTCTAAGTACGCTAAGTAATTTACTGTACTAAACTAACTAGTTACCCTAACCATTCTAACTAAATTAATTTAATAGCTAACTACAAGAACTAATTTAGCTAATTAAATTAACAAGCAATCCATCCTAATTAAATTAGCCTAAAAACTAATTACTCTAACCACCTAGTCACATTAACTAACTAGTTAGACTAACCAAGGATTACACTAATCCCTAATTAGCCAAACTAATCTACCCTAAGCATCATTAGCCCCCTAATTAGAGTTTAGTGCATAAACTCACCGGTTTAGCGCAAAAACCAGTTCACAGCGACGACGGCACGACGACGGCCGAAACTCGGGCCTATGGCGGCGCGGAGGTTGGTGGCTTGCGTGTGCGGAGGGCAAGTGGCCAGTGGTGGGGAAGGGGAATCAGCCGCTTCTTCCTCTCTCTCTCTCTCTTTCTCTCTCTGTGTGCTTCGTCTACATGCGCTCCACCCTCTCGCTTCTATGGCCCGTTTTTGTTCCTCCGTTAGTTGACTAATCCAGTCAACAATTGCATGTCCGGTGGCGGCAAGAGGAGAAGACAGGTGAGAAAGACGTAACCATCCTCTGAAAATTGTGGCCGCCGATTGCTCCTCCTCATGCACGGACGTGTCCCTTGTGCATGGTCAATGTGGCCATTTCGTTGACAGGCCAAAGGGAAGGAAGACGTGGATTTGTTTAGTTGACTCTTGAGTCAACTAAATAAAATCACGCTGGCCAAGATTTTCCCTTTTGTTGACCGGTTGGACGGCGAGAGAGAGAGGGGCTGCATGGCCCTGTACGTGCATGGGGGAAAATTGTTTAGTTTGGCCGGTCATCCCTCTTTGGTCGACTCCCAATCGTTGACTTCCGAAGAGAGGGACGTGCATGGGAATTTGGGTAGCATGGTCTTTATGCGTAGGAAGAAATGTGCGGTTCGGGATTGCCGATTTTCCTTCGTAGTTGATCACATTGGACGGGTACATGGAGATGTTGGGTGCAAGCATGGGAGGCTAGCTTAGTAAGGTGCAAATGCGGATAAGGTTGGTCTCACAAGTGGCCTTATGTAAGGAAATTTCGACGAGACTATAAGTTATACGAAAATCGAATCGTCTCGACGCGGCAAAGACGTGACCACGAGGGTACGTCATGAGATCATCACGAAATGTGACGTCTTAGTCTGGCGATGGTAATGACGAAATGGTATCCACAAGTGGTGCTAACGACGTAGTCCGACGACAAATCATCAACCCATCACAAACCGTTACGTATTCGAAGTCCGGTGAAATCCGGATGTCACAAAGATTGCTTATGGGTCAAGATTAAAGGCCACGAACATGGCTCGAGGAAGCTGTTTGGGCTAGTTTAATGCACACCAAATGTTCGACGAAATGTCCAAACTAAGCTTCGATCTTGAAACAATCGATTCAAGCCCGGTTCTTGTGTTATTCATGTACTTGATTGTTCCATATTAGTGTAAATAAGCATATATCGGTTTAGGGAATCATTTTTAAATAAAAACTAAAAAATGAAAAAAAAAAACAAAATTTTCAAAAAAATTATAAAAATGATTGATGGTATCAAATTATGGCAGAAATGACATTTATGATATTTTTGTAATTTTATAAGGTCATTTTTCCTAATTTAAAGCTATTTTGGTATTTTACAATCCTTTTTGTAAATAATCCATATTGCATAGATTAAAATTATTTAGAATAGTTTCATACATTTAGAGTAATTTCCTGCACATTTGAATTCCAATTTCTCTCACGGGGGTCCTGTCTCGGGGCATGATAACAAGGTCATGTAATATTATATGCGCGACTTGTATCAGGTTTTCCTTTTCCACATTTATTTTCAAGTCATTTTAATTTCTTGGATGTTTACTTACCGCACCGCTTTTTATTAATTTGAGTGTAAATTTCTTTTCTAATTTATGTTAGGATTAGTCTAGACATTTAAAAAAAAAAACTACAAAAACATTTGCATGGATGCTTAGTGATTTCATAAGGATTAAAATTGGTAATCAAGATTGTGTGATCATTTAAATAAACAACATTTCAAGTTAGTTGTACCGCAACGGTGCTAATAGAAACATTGGCGTAAACAAGTCCCTGTTCCTAAAAATCTCTGGTTGCGTAGGAATCGAAATAACACTCTCGTGTCTCGATTGGTTTCTAGCCGACCCCAATAGGCTAGCGGTGACTCCTAGAAATATTTAGGTTGTTAAGAATTGAAATACTAAATCAAACGTCGCGCGAGGTATGGGCTTAGGAGAGCCCGCACCTAACTTAGGGCCATTGGTCCGCCTCTTTAGGCAAATATTCCTAAACCTTTCTTTCTTGTCCCTCGGATGGAAAAAGAGAGATCGTGACAGTGGACAAAGGAAATAAAGGAGCGCAATGAAAAGATTTGGAAATAAGAAGTAATGGTGCATGTAAGGCATACATTTGAGGGTTAATAGTCTGAAAAATCCTAAACTGTCACACATATGACAAATTTATCCAAAATTAATTTTTTTATCACCAAAAATCCTAAACCGATATACATTTAACAAATTTACCCAAACTAATATAACTGTGATAAATTTACCCTCTATTAGTTTCTGTTAAATTTTACTGTCAAATTACTAAGTTGAATAACACGTGACAGTTGACCGGTGTATTAATTTGGGATTTTATTCTCCATTTGTTACAATTATATAATTTTCATGGTATTAATCTAATTTAACAAAAGGTATATTTGTTACAAATGTACCAATTTAGGATTTTTAACGGTTAAATAAATTAGTTTTGGGATAAATTTATTAAAGTGTACCAATTTAGGATTTTTTATAATTAGTCGAGAAAAATTTATCACAGGTGTACCACTTCGGGGTTTTTATGGTCAAAAAATTAATTTTGAGTAAATTTATCATAATCGTATCAGTTTGAAGTTTTTTAGGATATTAATCAATATTCTTTATGCAATATTAGCACATACTTGCGCGACGTGAGTGGCACACTAATGACACGACCGACGGACAAAGCATGTCCAAGACCGTCCGTGACTCGACCGTGTCACGCACAAGGGCTTGCCACAGACAAGCCCTGATTGGTCCTAGTCCCAACCGATCCCTGACCGATCCCGCATCCATCCTTGATCGATCCCTGATCGATCACTGATCAGTCCCTACACGATCCATGAACCATGCCCGATTTGTCCATGCGCGATACGGGGGATGATCCGTGCACGACTAGCGACCAACTCCTAATCAATGCTTAGCCAGCCCCTGCACAAACCTGGAGTGGTTCACCTACTCCGTGTCAAGCGCCCATCCTCGCCCATGCTGACCCTGATCTTGCTACTAACTTGCACCTGTGGTTGTTTCCCAATGCTTATAGCCATTAAGTGGCCTGCTGAGTAAACTTGTATTGATGGCCATCATTTAAACTCTACCGTTGGATCGGAGGGACGATCAACGGCCGGCATTAGACCCCAACTTGTATAAATAGGGGTCCCTCCCCCTCATTTGAGCTCAGCTCGTTCATAGTGAACACACTCGCCCCTTTGTGCAGCTGACCCTTGTGTTGTGCGTGTGCATGAATAAGGCTAACTTGGGATCACAAATCCTAAGGCCGCATGGTGTTTGATCGATCATGTTCGACGACCCGTGACAAGTGGTATCAGAGCAATCGTTCCAAGTGCAATGGCTGATCCTCGTGCTGACATCCCGGTCGTGCAAGGCGATGACCGTGAAGATCGTGAGTGTCTAGCCGAGAAAGACACCCGGTCGAAGAAGAACCATGCTGTCTCAAGCTCGAGGGATCCGAAAGGGGATATGGACAACTGAGTGACGGTCCTAAAGGAGGCTGTCATGGACGTCCAAGCGTTGATGGACGACTTGAACGAGACTGTCGACTAAGCGGAAGCCGGTAGGGAGGAGTTCTTGGCTGAAGTGCAAGAAATCAAGGCCGACATGGGAGAGCTATGTGTCGAGGTGTCGGGATCCCTCACGGATGACCTACAGTAGCAGGACGAGACCTGGGAGGCCGTGATGGTGGCCATGCGAGCGGAAATGGTCGAGATGAAAAGCAAGCTTGCCGAGCTCGAAGCTGCACGCGTGAACGGGCTGATCACCATGCAACCACGTGCCGATGCACCCAAGCCAAAAGAGTTCAAGGGCTCGCTGTTCTTTTGTTCCCGGGAACAAAAAAAGAACAGAAACGCGTGGTAAAGGACGTGGACAACTTCCAACGGTACATGGAACGATACTTCCATACCATGGGGATGACCAACGACGTGATTCGAGTAAACACCGCAGCCATGTACGTAGCTGATGATGCGTTGCTTTGGTGGCGTTGCTTGCCCGGATCGCGGCGGCGTCTGCCGCTGAGCGAGCGCAGCTCAAAGACAGGTTGGAGAGAGTAGTTGTTTAGGTTCATTTGGAGCAAGATTGAACTTTTCACATTTCCTTTTATTGTAGTGTTTGAAATTTGACTTTTATTGCACATTGAACATCTTAAAATTTTGAAACATATGAATTTTGACTTGTGTGGTTGTATAGACTCTTTTTAATATATTTTGACATGGTAGGTTTCTCACAATGCTCTTTATTTTATTTTGAGCATTCTATTTCATTGATCATTGATAGTCATAGTACTATGTAGTTCTTGTGGCTCAAAATGCAACTTATGTTCTGTTCTATACAGATTAGTTCAAGAATTGTCAATTTTGTCATTACACTCTTCTCCGCTTGCATCTCTTGAGAATGATTTTATGTATGGCATGTATACTATTATGTTATTGATTTAACTCATAACTCATATGATGCTCAACCGGTCAAAGATTAAATGGCATCTCGAGAGATAGGCATTTAGTGCAAAGTGGACCGAGTCTGTAACCAACCTATTTATCGGTTTGTTGGTGGATGAGGTCAAAAAGGGAAATCGCACATCTTCTACTTTCAACAAAGCGGGGTGGAAGAATATTCAGACTGAATTCGTTAGACAGACGGGATGCCAATATAGCATGGTCCAGTGAGGAACAAGGTAAACAAACCGAGAAAAACAAGATGGCAGTTTTTTTAAACTCATGTCTCGGTCCTGGATTTGGTTGGGATAATGTGAATAAAAGAGTTGTCGTCGACGATCCAAGTATACGGAATCTCACATCAAGGTATCTTTTTAACTTTTTGGTCATTTTGATGTCATTATAGATGTAAATTTTAAAATGTATGATTACATTGCTGAAATGTTATTATTGTGAAAATTGTAGGAGAATGTTGAGTGGGCAAAATTCAAGAAGGATGGATTTCCCGCTTCCCGAGCTATGTATTGTATTTGGTGATACATATGCTATTAAATCCCCACCTGAAGGAGAAGTGGACTTCTTTATTGGCTTTAGTAGATGTGTGGAAATATATTATGGATTGCATGGGCTTTCATTAGGATAACTTATGTTATCCATTAATATTTAGTTTATAAAGATATTAGTGTTGAGACTCTTGGTAGTTATATGTAATGCCATCTTCTATTGAGACTATGACTTATGTTATTGGATATATTTTCAAAATCTATATTGATGTTTTTATATTTTTGTGATGGTATAGGTACTATGGAATGGGGATCAAATAGTGTATCTAGTGAGCGGTAGAACCAGCTTGAACAATTCTTGGATGATGATGATATTGACATATTGATAGCGTGGTTTTGCACGGTTGTGATGGACGCGTCCATGCATACAAGAGAACCTATTAGGGACAAGAAATTATCGGACCCAAATGGATAATGGAGATTGTTTATGGACATTCAGATAGGATATATGAAGCCTTTAGGATGGAGAGACATGTTTTTCTGAATTTATGTGATTTAATGAGGGTAAGAGGTTGGTTGAAAGATAGTCGATTTGTTCCTCAAATAGAGATTTATGTGAGAGATTCCAACATTCTCGATCAACAAAGTGTTGAAAGCAATTATCAAACTTTCAAAAGAGATAATCAAACCACCGTCCTTTGATGTCATCCCACAAGAAATTCTTATGGATCCTAGTCATAAACGCTACTTCAAGGTATGTTTTTTATATCGATTTTATACCGTCAAATACATGTAGTTGATAATCTTATATAATCTTAGATTGAAGAATTTCGATGAATGAAATTCTATCCCGCTTATGCGGATGAGGAGGAAGCGATTGTCGAGTGGGGAACTTAACTACAATTTCCCCGACCACCACCTGGTATTTACTTTGTTTATATAGACAAATTTATGATTATATTATGGTTGAATATCACAACAAATTTATATATATCATGTTGTAGGGAAATATTACGTGGTAGATTCTGGTTATGCAGCACTTCCGAGATTTTTGACTCCATTTAAAGGCGAACGGTATCATCTGAACAATTATAGAGGGAGTGGGAGACGGCCAAGAACAGCAAAAGAATTGTTCAACTATAAGCACTCTTCACTAAGAAATGTAATTGAGAGGTCATTTGGGGCATTAAGAATCGCTTCTCTATTTTGAGACATATGCCTCCATTTACAATTCGGAAGCAAGCACTTGTTGTAGTTGCATGTTGTGCTCTTCATAATTACATTCGTGATCAAGATATGATGGACAGAAACTTTTCCCTATATGGAGATCCGGTGTATCCATTTGGACCTAGAGAAGTGGAGGTTGCAGATGATTCATCGCATGAGTCACCATGATCAAAATTAAAGTGATGAGCATTTCATGAGAATGAGAATTCAATACCAAGTTTACACTTTATTAAAAAAAAAAAAAAAAAACTTGAGAAAAATTTGGTACAAACTTTACTTACAAAATTTTCTTCTAAGTATGCACACAAAATTTTCATCCAAGTATGCACATATGATCATGTTCAGAATGTTTGTCTTCACTCACCATGAACAAAATTAAATTGATGAGCATTTCATGAGAATGAGAATTTAATACCAAGTTTACACTTTATTAAAAAAAAAAAAAGCACTTGAGAAAAATTTGGAACAGAAATTTTTTACAAATTTAGAACCCGCATGGTAAAAAGTGTTTCTGTTCCCGGGAACACAAATTTTTGTTTTTTTGTTCTGGGAACAAAAAAGGAACAAAACGCGTTTGTTTGCGTTTTTGTTCCAAAATTATTTTTTTGTTCCCGTAAACACATGCGAACGGAAACAAGAAACAAAAAAAAGTTGTTTCTTATTTCGCGCCGGCCCCGCGAAGTCCGCGACTATGCGAAATAGTTCTCGGAGCAACTCGGCCTCGCCGTTCCAAATCCCGTCCATGACCGAGAAAAGAAGAAAAAAAAAAAAAAGGAAAAAGAAAAAATAAAAAAATAAAAAAAAGGAAAAATAAATAAGAAAAATAAGAAAGAAAATAGAAAAAATAAAATAAAAATATTAAAAAATTAAAAGAATTTCACCAATTTATGAGTGGACTCAAACCATTGGTCAAGCAAGAGCTCAAACAATGCCAAGCAACGGATCTCTCAATAGCCACTTCCGTGGCCAAGTCCCTTGTGGCATATAGGCCGGCATCCTCCGCTCCAAATCCCGTCCATGCTCGACTCACCAATTTATGAACGGCCGAGAGAAAAGGCCAAGCAACGGATCTCTCAATAGTGGGGAGATCGAAGCCGGCATCCCATTGTCCAAACTCTCGGCCGAGAGGCAAACCGCCAGTGGCCCCTCCTAAGGACTCAACTCGAGTCGAGCCACGAAGGATACCATTGCAAGGTATGCACATACAAGTGCTTCTTTTGTGACGGTCCCCATATGGCCCGTGATTGCCCGAAAAGAGGAAAGTTGGCAACCTTGTGTAAGGAGGATAAACCATGAGAGGAGGCGCGGTTGGGATCATTGTGGATCCTTGGGTCGATCAAGGCCAAGAAGGCCAAGGAACCCAAAGGGATGATGTTCGTGGACGTGAAGATCGGTGGTGTCACGATGAGTGCTCTCGTGGACACTGGGGCATATGATCTCTTCATATCCGAAGAGGCCGCGAAGAAGCTGAATCTTTTGGTCGAAGTGAGTGACGCCGGTTGGCTCAAAACGGTAAACTCCAAGAAAGTCCCGACTAGCGACACGGCTAGGGACGTGGAGCTGCACCTTTGTCCATGGACCAGCCGGGAAGACATCGAGGTAATCCCCCTTGACGACTATGATTTCGTGCTTGGTTTAAGATTCCTCTATCGGATCAATGGGAGTGTTATGCCCTTCGTGGACTACATATGTATCCTAGATAAGCGGTGCCAATGCATGGTCCCGATCTACCGCGAGTCGGGACGCGATAGGAAGATGTTGTCGACCATGCAGCTGACAAAGGGATTACGGAAGGGCGAGGTGACCTTCTTAGCAGTGTTGAAGGAGGAGGGCGCGGTAAGAAAATGAGATACCGGGAGAGGTGGCTTGAGTTCTTGACACCTTCCAAGATGTGATGCCGCCCGAGCTACCCAAGAAGCTGCCTCCTCGGAGAGAAGTCGACCATCGGATCGAGCTGGTGCCCAATGCTCGACCACCGGCCATGGCATCCTATCGCATGGCCCCACCCGAGTTGGAAGAACTAAGGAAACATCTTAAAGAGCTACTCGATGCAGGGTACGTTCAGCCATCCAAGGCCCCGTTTGGCGCCCCGGTCTTGTTCCAAAAGAAACATGACGGATCCCTCCGCATGTGCATTGACTACCCGGCATTGAACAAGCTCACCATCAAGAACAAGTACCCGATCCCTCTTATAGCTGACTTGTTCGATCAGCTCGAGGAAGCCCGATAGTTCTCCAAGCTTGATCTTCGATCGGGATACTACCAAGTTCGGATTGCCAAGAGGGATGAGCCGAAAACTGCATGTGTGACCCGCTACGGATCATACGAGTTCCATATCATGCCTTTTGGGGCAAAAGTATGCCTCAAGTGCCAAAAGTTGGCACAAATGGACACTTAAGTTCCAAAAGTTGGCACAAATGGACACTTAAGTGCCAAAACTTACGAAAGTGCAATAAAGTGTCACTTTTTATGAAAAATGGACACTTGAGTGCCACATCCGGCAAACCTCGTTAGAAATCCTACGTATTATTTTTTTATTAATTTTTCGCTTACGTGGCTCGCTAGAAAGCCGACTTAGCAAACCACACAAAAAAACGACGTCGTTTTGGTATAATTCGAATTTTAATATAATAATTCATTAAATTAAATTTTAAAAAATTAAAAAAAAAATAATTAATTAATTAAAAAAAGGCGGGGCGAGGAGGAGGAGGGTGGCGGCCGGCGGCTAAGGCCTAGCGAGTAGCGGCCCTTGGGTTGGCCGGGCGAGGGCCGGCGACCCTCGCCGGATCTGGGGGAGGGGCGCGGCCCTCACCCCAGATCTAGGCGAGGGCACGCAAGCCCTCGCCGCCGATCGGCCGGGGCCGCTGACCCCCGACCAGGGCTCGGCGACCCTGGCCGACACTCCCCACCTTCCCGGCGGCGGCGAGGGCCGAGCCCTCGCCGCCGGCCGCCACCCTCCTCCTCCCCCCCCCCTTTTTTTAAATAATTAATTAATTTTTAATTTTTTTAAATTTTAATTTAATTAATTATTATATGAAAATATCGAATTATACCAAAACAACGTTGTTTTGCTCACAGCATTAGTCAAAAAATTGCCACGTTAGCGTTTTGGCCAATTTTCTCGCCGGTGGCACTTAAGTGTCTTTTTGTGCCAACTTTTGGCACTCTAGGGGTCCGGGTGTCTGCCTTTTGGCTTGACCAATGCATTGGCTATGTTCTGCACTCTCATGAACAAGATACTACATCTATTCCTTGATCGGTTCGTTGTGGTTTACTTTGATGATATCGTTGTATATAGCTGGACGTTTGAGGAACACGTTGAGCATTTGAGTCGAGTTTTCCGGACCCTTTAGGAAAATGATTTGTATGTGAAATGTGAGAAGTGTGCCTTCGCACAAAGAGAAGTCCTTTTCTTGGGGCACATCGTCGGGGGCGGACGAATGCGGATGGACGCAGCCAAGATCCATGCCATCGTTGAATGGGAGCCGTCAGCCAAGGTGACGGAGTTGCGATCCTTCCTTGAGGATATTTGAGCCTCACCGTGCCACTCACGGACATGCTAAAGAAGGAAAGGCCGTGGGAGTGGATGGATCGGTGTCAAGAGGTGTTCGATCGGTTGAAGCAGGCCATGACCGAAAAGCCAGTGCTTGTGCTGCCCAACTACACCAAACTATATGAGGTAGAGACCGATGCTTTCGATTTTGCTATCGGTGGTGTCTTGATGCAAGAAGGGCATCCGGTTGCCTTTGAGTCTCAGAAATTAAATGATACCGAGCGACGATACACGGTCCAAGAGAAGAAAATGACCATGGTGGTGCATTGCCTTCGTATGTGGAGGCACTATCTCTTGGGATCGCGGTTTGTGGTGAGGACCAACGACGTGGCCACAAGCTACTTCCAAACTTAGAAGAAGCTCAGCCCAAAACAAACTCGTTGGCAAGACTTCCTAGCCAAGTTTGATTATGTGCTGGAATACAAGCCCAAAAAGTCCAATTCCGTGGCCGACGCCTTAAGTAGGAAGCTGGAATTGGCCAACGTGGTGAGTTGACCCGACTATCCATGGATTGATCGTATTAAGGAGAGGCTGAAGCGTGACTAAACTGCCTAAGCCCTCCTTCGATATGCCCAAGAGGGCAAGACGAAAGAATTGATCGATGAGGTAGCCATCCGCTCCATGTATCTCGATTCCATCGAATCCTGATTCATGTCAAGAATATCTACTTTCAGACCTCACGAGGACCGAGTTTTTTGTTTAATGAAACTTTAAATATTCGTCGTGCTTTAGATTTCTCAGCAAAAAAGTAAACCATTGTGGACACTTTTAACATTGAGAAACCTTCACGAAGTAATGGCAGAAAGGATAAAGCATGCACTGTGGCAAAAGTGAGTTTCAGTCATGGCACTGCTTTTCAACCGAAAGATAATGTCATGCCTACTGATGGGAGGACACACTCCTTGTCACTCAATATGTCCCCCTTTTGAGTTATCTATGAGACCCAGCACGGACTCCGCAGCTTCCAGATATGTGATTAGTTTAGTACAGTTCGTTCAGATGAAAAAGCCAGAAAAGAACAGGCTACAAACGCACAAAGCAAAAGATCGACGCAGAGAATCCACCATCACCAACGATCTCGTGTGCTTAACATGGGGGCAGGGGCCGACGGCTTGGCGCCTCAGTGGTGAATGCTGTAGAGAACGTGTACCTTGATGGGAGGCGCGGCCAACATGCCGAAGTTGACAGGGGTTACAGATCTAATTGGAAATCGCCAAAATGGTCGATCTCAAAAGGGCCAACCTTGCTTTCTACAGCCCCCCATGATCTGTATTACCTCACCAGAATCATTTTTCTCGATATGTATTGCAAACTCAAAGTCTTTTTCCATACCACGCATGACATGTACAAGATGGAAAGTTTCAAGCTGCAATTAAAAGCACAAAATATAATTATCCCACTTTTACTTAAGAAAAAAATATGTGTTTCAAATAATACAAGTAAAGAATTACCTCTAATTCAGCCATCCAATAAATTTACACGTGCAACTTCGCACCCAAACTGGGATTAAAATGAAACACCAAATGCTTGACCTGTAAAAGAGGTACAACATGCAATCAGCCATAATTTTTCATTACTTCAAAGTAAAATGTCTTCAAAACTATGCAACATAAGTTCCAAATTGATCAAATACATATCGAGAAAAATGATTTCTTTTGTTTTACTGTTTGAAAATAAGTTGATAGTCGACATCACGTTTATCATTTTTGTTGTTTTAATTTGCACAGTTTTGTCTTTAGACAATAATTCAATCTTGAACATATGAAGTAATGAAAAAGTATCGCTCAAACTATAGAAGGTGTCCAATCTTTCTTGACAATAAACAACAATACTTGAATTTTCACTTTTTCTTTCGAGATCCATCGAGAAAAAAATCCCCAAGAGATGAGAGCAGCTTCCCCAAGCTTCTTTTAGTACGCTTGACAGATCGGACAGGTGCTACAGAATGATTGCTTCGAGCAGTCACAAAGTCATGTTTAAGCTAATTTAGACGAACTTCAAAAACTGAAGATTCATAACTTTGGACAATGTCGTCTCACAGAAATATATGATGAACTATTATTTATCATGACAATGAAAATGAAAAATATTAATTTGAAGGCCATAATACATATGATGTGTCTATAACTTATAGACTGATTCTTGCTTTTTGCCTTCTTGAATTTACACTATTTGTACAATGGTGAGTGACAGGGTTATATGCCGCTGTCAACTAGCTATAGGACTATGTGATTTTTCTAAGCCTCCTACAGATGTTTAAGAATTAGGTTTGTTAAACTGTGGTTTTGAAAAAGACTTTCTAAATTCTTTCATATTGTTTGCAATTTGCTGATGAAGTGACTAGTTGTGTTTATGTCAGGATAAGAACAATTGATGTGGTTATAATTACTCGTTCTCATGCTGATGCCATCGGAGGTCTCTGAACAATTCCTAGTGTCTTTTTTGATGATCTCATTGAACTATACAAAGAAGTTGGCATGGTTAAAATGGTGGGGCAAACTTTCATATGTATAGGAACAGCAAAGAAGTTGACCTTAGCCGGATGATTGTAATATTCATCTAGATATGAAGAGAGAAGGAATTCTACTTATAAATTCCAAGAGATTTGAGAAGAAAGCATTCTAATGTGTTGACTTCTATATATCTTCAAAGGATAAATTGTTTTGATTGAGCTGCGTTAAATTAATTTTCCATCCGGTTGGTAAATCACATTGAAGATTATGTTAATTCATCCCAGAGCATGTTGATTTCTTTTGTTTTACTGTTTGAAAATTAAATGCACAAAACGGAGTGCTAACAACCTACCCTCAAATGTGCTAGAACCAATCGTTAAGTATATACGATATACTTAGTCCGCACAACAATCAGATCTCATCATCGACATAAGAATATAACATCCGAATATCGCTGCAAACCCATCAAAGGAAAACACGCACGCTATCAAAGAAAAATAGAGAAAAGCGAAAGCGAGAAATTACCTAGATGTTGGAGAGGAGGGCTGGAGACTCGACGAAGGAGATCGGCCGAGCGACTGGCGGGATCGTGATGCGGGCGGAACTGGAGATCAATAGGCCAGTGGGTGTGAGGCGGTCGAGCGCAAACGTTCCAGCGTACAGGATAAGCCGGTGCCGGATCTGGAGGGGGCGCAATAGTTCGCCGGTCACGCGCTGGTTCGCCACGAAGAGAGGGAGGGCAAACAAAGACGCAAGGGGAGAGAAAGAGCAGGGACAGACGAGTCGGGGCCAGATCCGAAGCCGGAGGGGCGATGCGGTGGTTCGCCAGTCGGAGAGAGAGAGAGAGGTCGCACGCCGGTTAGTTGCTCACGGTCCTCTCACTGGTATCCTCCTGGTTCGTTGGTTGCTCGTGGTGGTTCGCCGGTCGAAAAAAGGGAGAGCAAATAGCGAGAGGGAGTTCATCAGGGAGAGAGAGCAAGGGTAGAGAGAGAGGCGCAAAGAAAGAACTGAAAACCCTCTCTCCTCCAGAAGCCACAATGCAGAAAAATTTTCGAAATGGCGCCTGAAATTATGGGTCCCACGAGGACACGTGTTGCCCTTCCGCGCGGCTTCTTGCAGCTTCTTATTTGCCACGCTGGAGCACGAGCTCTAGCCAATATTTCCTGAGAAAATATTAGGTGTGTTTAATATGACATGTAGGATAATACAATAAACCATACACTGATCAACACGTGGTAAATTAGGCCCACCTGTCACACTTCTCTGTTAACACTCTGTCTCTCTTCCCTTTACTCTCTCTCCTCCCCTTCGTTTCTGCCCGCGACCCTCTCTCTCCCTCTTCTCTCTCTACTTCTCTTTTCTTTCCTCTTGCGTCTGCCATGGTTCGAGCTCGAGTTGGCTCATGGTTGACCTGCTCACAAGCACGCCGACGCTCATACATGGCTGTCAGCGCCTGTGTGGGGGCGCGGAACGCAGCGACTAACTCAAGAAGATCAGACCCATATCCCAAATGGTCTCTGGGACGACAACCGAACGGGCAGACAGACAAAGAGAGATGAAATGAAAAATAAAAACCCAAACTTTCTTGAAGAGTCTCAGCAGGCGGGGTCGGACGCGGAGCTAAGAGGAGGAAATGAGCAAATGGGTTTTGTAAACGGACGCATAGGCATATCGGGCCGGCTTCGGTTTCTGCGATTTCATCATGTGCGTCATCCTCGCTTGTTCCTGGGTATTGTTTTTTTCCATCCACCATGGACGACACTCGCAGCCAGCCATGGACGACACTCACTCGACCTCAAACTCGGAGCTTTGGTTAGCACTCGAGTTTCGAGGTCGGCCTCAAGCCATCTCACTGCAAACGAAGCTCGATGCAGTCTCCGTCCGGCGGCATGTTGTCCCTCCTCGACCTGAAGCGGCCATGAGCCCACTCGAGCTCGAGCCATGGCAGACACAAGAGGAAAGAAAAGAGAAGTAGAGAGAGAAGAGGGGGAGAGAGAGTTGTGGGCAGAAACGGAGGGAATGAGAGAGAGTAAAGGTGAGAGAGACGTAGTTAATGGAGAGAGTGGGGGCTGACAGGTGGGCCCAAATTTGCCACGTGTCTATTAGTAAATGGTTTACTGCACCATCTTACGTGGCATATTAAACACACCTAATATTTTCTCATCCTCGCAGCTTGGACAACAAAGTAGACGCGACTTCGTGCTCGTGGCGGCGATGTGGAGTCGCAAGAACGGGCTAACGCCTCTCCAGCTTGGCTTCACAAGCTAGTTGACGGCGGTGGAAACTGGGGAAGCAATGGCAGAAGCTCGTTAGATTTGGTGAAGAGAAGAGGCGGCGGCGGTGAGGGGAGGAACTTCCGGAGCCACGACGGCCAGCGTCACCGGTACAAGATCGGCAACGGTGGTCGGTAACGTGGGGCGACGGTGTACGGCAGAAAGGACATCGGCACGAGATTTGCAGCAAGAACGCGATGTTGGAGAAAATATTAGGTGTGTTTAATATGCCACGTAAGATGGTGCAAAAACCATTTACTAATAGACACGTGGCAAATTTGGGCCCACATCGCCGCCACGAGCACGAAGTCGCGTCTATTTTGTTGTCCAAGCTGCGAGGACACCACCCACATCAGCGGCACCGCGGATGCTTGACGACTTGGCCACTCGCGGTTCTTGACGCTAGCCTTCCTAAGTCTTGTTGCTGGGCCTTCAACGAGGACTTTCTATCCTCTCTATTTTTTGCAGGTCGCTTCCAAACAACTGGCCTTTCATTGGGGGTTTATCGGCCTTGCTTTCCTCCGCCTTCCCCGTAGGGGAGTGGCCGGAGAGCCCAATGGGGGTATTATCCCCTGTTCTCCCCTTGGGCCTGTTAACCCCCGGGGATATCCGGTCCCTTTTAAAGTCCCGCTCGGGACTTAATTTCCTAGAGAAATTGTCGACATCGGAAGCCTTGACAAAGTTGCTGCAAACCTTGCCGTATTGAGCACGCCGTCCACGCCACCACCTGTCTCCTTCTTGAACTGAGCTGGCTCGGCGAGTTTCTGTCTCGCAGGTCATTGATCAGCCCCTTGTCGTGCTTAGTTCGCCGACCCATTAGCCACGAATTGCTATCCACGAGTCTCGCCAGAAAGCACCACCGAGCCAAACCAGCACCACGGTCATCCTTTCCTGGAAAGCACCACCGTGTTGAGCATCACCGACAAGCCACCGCCGGTCTTGTTTTGGAAGCAAATTATCCAAACTAGGTAATTTTCTTAAACCAAATTTAATCTCAATATTTTATTGCCTAATTTGGATAATCAGACGCTAATATTGATTTTGTTTAGATTTTAGGTATTATCCAATAGGATATTATCACTTTTTAAATTATTTTGATTTTTTATCTTTCGCATTGGTGACGTTTGGGTTTTAAATCATTATAATTACTAATTTAATCCACAAGAATTCGGATCATTTTTTTAATTATTGTAATTTTTGCCGCATTTTTGTGATGTTCAAGGTTAAAATAATTGTTAATTTAATCCGTGAGACGGTGGATTATTTTTTTCAATTATCTTAACCCTTATTTGAAATCTCGATGAATATCTTGAGGCGGACTGGGTATAATGCTTACCTTTGACTGCTTGTTTTGAAAACACCAAAAAGACCAAAATTTGTAATAGATATGACAACTTCCTAAATAGATTAGGATTGCATATTTAGAATTTATATAGTTAGATTTGTCTTAGATTGCATGTTAGGGTAAAATCTTAATTTTCCGAATTAAAATCAGATTTAATCTAATTTATTTCATAGTTTAAATAGGATAACTTTTCAGGTTTGGTAGTTAATTTTCATTAAATATTTATTTCGAATTTTAATATAAAAATATCAAAAATATGTAAGTTTTAATTCCAAGAGAAGTGAAAACCCAAAAATAATTGCTTGCTTTTTGTGTTTTTAATTCCTTTGATGCGATTTTTTTATTTATTAATTGAGTGTTATCTTTAATGTTTACGCTCACTTCCTTGCATATTAGTGACATAGGCTAAAATCAATTCAGACTACCATCAAAATATTTTTGAAAATAAAAGAGAAAAAGAGTTAGTGTAATCTAACATAATCAAGTCTCCAAACTCATTTAATCTATGTTCACAGGAGTAAGATATTTCTCTCAATGCTTTACTTAGATATCTAATAAACCTATTATAAACTGATTAGTGGTGACTCCTAGATAAAAATCATTTACATGCTAAAAACTTGAACTGAAATCATAAATTATTATGAGCTTGGAAGAGCCCGAACTAAATTTAGATTTAGTATTCCATTAGCCAAACCCCTAGGTGGTGCATCCGAAGTTAAGTTGCAACACGAATTAAGCTAAAAAGACACTACCAAAGAATCATTCAGGATTCACTTGTCCTAAGCATTTCTAGATGTCCGGCTTCACAGAAGTGCCATTGATATGTATTGTAAGCCCACGACTTGCAATGGTTAAAAATGCAAAAATGCATATCGAAACCATATCAAATAATTTGTGCAGTCAAGTTTCACAAAGATCATAGCAAACGTAATATAATTTGAACGCCCATCTCCTATAGGTGGAGGGTTCATAGCTGAACCATTAGACATTGCCTCAGACTTTGCCTTGAAAAATCACCAAAACTTGCCAGAAAAGGCCAAAAATTATATCGAAATCCTCTCATAATAAGCTGAAGTTGTCCTCCAAAAATTAGCCAAATTAGATCTAGGGAAGGCAAAAAAATGGATTTTTTCAACGTCTTGGAAATCTGAAAAAAAAAATCGATAATTCTGATTTTCCAAAGAAATCCGAAAAAAAAAATGGAATATAGTGGTTCACGAACTGCAGTACTTTGGTCTTCACATGTGAGATAATTGTAAGCAGCAAGGCAAAAAAATCTCAAACAAAAAAACCTAAAAAATCACAGAAGAAGTTGAACCACCTATCGCAAACTGCAATGAAACTTTAGTTTATCTCGATGACATTTAGGACAGACACTAAATTCAAGGAATCACCTCATTAGTGCTACGCTACACTATGAAAGAAAGCAAAGTAGAAGGAAAGAAGGAACTTCGGTAGGAGAGAGTGAAGATAAGATGGAGAGAGAGAGAGAGAAGAAGGGCAGAAGATTGGGGATAGGATGTCAGTTCAGCCTTGGCTCTGATGCAATGTTTTTTTTTTTTGACCAGGATGAAGCTTGGGTGAAACTAAGTGGAGGTCCGACCGACCGATGTTGAAGAATCAGCGGATGAGTTGTGGTTAGGGTGAAATGCCACTCGAACCCCGAGCTAGCGGTTCTCCCGAAATGCGTTGAGGCGCGCGTAAACCCATGAATACTAGATAAGCCCCACGGGAGGACCCACCACCCTCGTGGAACGGGTAAGGACCCACCACCAAACGTCTCTGCGGTGAATCGAACCCTCGCCCTCCGAGAAGGGGTCAGTGGGTCCCCTCACATGGGGAAGACTTACCAGCGGAGCCACCGCGGCCGGTTATGGCTCTGATACAATGTTGGAAGAAACAAACTGAACTAAATCCTTGATTAGGTCAATGTGACCCCAAGCTATTTATTTATAATAAAGCCCAAAAGCCAAAATTACAATATTATTCTTATTGACCCCACAAAAAAAATTAACAAAAGTAATAGACATATATACCCCTATCAGCCATATACTCTCAACAAATTTACTATCAACAAATTTTTCACTTTTGCAAAATCTTTGCATTTTTGCATACATATTGTTAGAATATTCAAATATTATTCTTCATCAAATAGTTTAAACTTTTGTGTTAAGACTTTTTACATGGTGTCAAAGCGAGTTCAAATCTTTCCAAACCCTCTATTTGCCTTCCCAATTAGAACTAAGTCCATACTACATATGAGGAGTTTCAAATTATTTAGATATTAAATTATGCAATCATCTAATGACTAAAGCTTTTTGGATTAGACGAAAAAAATTCCTTCAAAAAATACTTTGCATGTATTTCCTTTCAGTCAGAAATTACAATCAAGACAGAATCAAAAAAATTTCTCCTATTACAGCGAGAAATTGAATAATACCATTTGCAACTAAATCATAGTTCAATGTTCATCATCACCACTTCCTTAGTTTTGAAGTAGTGACCTTAGGCCAATGCTCACACGTGGAGCAACTTTCTTTACCAGAACAATTGGCACAGAGAAGTAGCTGTTGTCAGTGAATCTGTTCGCTTGTCTGAAAATTTCTGGAAAGTTTTCTCTTTTTAAGAGTGTTGCTCACTGATTCATCATTTACTAGTAGAAGGTCGAGTCAAATGTTCCTCATCCTTAGAATCTTCATCTTCGATCCTACAAACAAAATCTTTGCATGTATGAAATACAATTGATTTGAGAAGCACTTCGTCCTCTTCCTCCAGCTTCTTTTCCTTTGCTGCAGATGTACCTTGTAGAACCTCCAATATTGCATCTACGTCCACAGTTGCATGTCTAGACGTCATTGATTTCAATTCATCAAGTCCAGCAAGAATATCCATCTCTCCCTTGCTATCATGCGTCTCATTCTCCAAGCACTTCATCGCTTCGCCCATCTCTTCAGCCTCCCTCCTCCTTTTCTCATTCTCCATTACCTCATCCTGCTTATGCCATGGCTCGAAATTTCTCATCGCTCCTAACTCCACAACGTAATCCGAATTCTGCGGATCGGTTTTGATCGTGAGCTCAGCAGAGTAGTTGGTGCACTTGAAGTAAAATCTGAATATTTGAATCCCCCAATACGTCTCGCTTATGACGACCTCCTTCCTGGAATTGAACTTGGTCCCCCTGTAGATGTAATTCCCGCAGGTCTTGCACCCGATGCTCATCAAAAGCATGATCCGAACCTTAATCTGCCGACTTTTGGGCCTCCCAAACCTAGGTAGCTCCAAAGGGTCGAAACCCGGCGGGTAATATTTGTTCGACACCTTTCGTTCTCCCATCTTCTTCTTCTCTCAACTCCAAACCAAGACAACGAACGCTGACGCCGCAAAATCTCTGCCCCTCTCTGATCAACTAATTTTTAAACAAACCGGTCGAATTGATTTCACTACCGGAATGGTGTCGAACCCACAGGGTCCCGATCTACTAACGTAGATTAGGGTTCTATGCTCGGATCAAACCTCAAAACCCCACGAAACTATCCGAAACAAACTGAAGAGCGGGAGAAAAAGGAGGAAACAAAAAACTAACAGAGACTGCTAACATGCGTACTGAGCCGGCCCAAGCAACGTAGGAGATGACGAGCGTCTAAACAAAAGAACGGAAAAGAGAAAATATCACAAACGATCCCTGAACTTTCATCTAATATTCAATTTCATCCTTGAGCTTTCGATTTACTCAATTTGATCCTTGAACTTTCATCTAATGTTCAATTTCATCTAATGTTCCGTCTAGTTCCTAACTATTTGAAAATTGACCAATTTCCCTTTTTTTTAATACCAAACTGTTTTTTTTTATAAATAAAAAAATACCAAACTAGGATTTTTTTTTTTGTCAAAAAAATACCACATTTATGCAAAGTAATAAAGGTCAATATTTCTATCATTTCTCCATATTAAAAATAAATGGAAAAAAGGGACAATAATAATAAACAAAGGTGAATTTTGCATTTTGATTTCTTTTTTGTATATGCAAATTACTTGAATAATGTACAAAAGCCCATCAATCGATTTTTTTTATGGACTTCACTGAAAAGGGAAAAATCGATTGATGAGCTTTTGTACATTATTCAAGTAATTTGCATATACAAAAAAAGAAATCAAAATGCAAGATTCACCTTTATTTATTATCACTGTCCCTTTTTCCATTTGTTTCTAATATAGAGAAATAAAAGAAATATTGACCTTTATTACTTTGCATAAATGTGATATTTTTTCAACAAAAAAAAACCCAATTTGGTATTTTTTTATTTATAAAAAAATAGTTTGGTATTAAAAAAAAAAGGGAAATTGATCAATTTTCAAATAGTTATGGACTAGATAGAACATTATATGAAAGTTCAGGGACTAAATTGAGCAAATCGAAAGCTCATGGATGAAATTGAACATTAGATAAAAGTTCAGGGACCGAATTGAGTAAATCGAAAGCTCAGTGATGAAATTGAACATTAGATGAAAATTCATGGACCAAATTCAGCAAATTGAAAGCTCAGAGATGAAATTGAACATTAGATGAAAGTTTAGGGACCATTTATGACATTTTCCCAACGGAAAAATTAGTCGAAGCTTCACTCACATCGTGATGCCGCCTCTGGCGCGGTCCATTCCCTCTCGCCACATATCAAACGGAAGCGCAAGAACGTTCCAAGGGCGGGCGGAGGTCGGTGGTGACGTCTCAGGCGATCGGATCGAGTGACAGGGATGACAACGAAGCTTGGGGGAAAAATATAGAGGGAGAGCAAAAGTGGCCCAAAGAATTTCAATTTATGAATATTTATAACACCTGTCTAAATTAGGAAACAAATATTAGACATTTAAGAATTTAGTAATTTCTCTTTTTGATTAGTAACTTTCAATTAATAACTTCCTCCAGCAAATATGCAGATAATGATCTCGTCCGAAATTAACAACATACATGGTCGAAACCTTAATTTTTACAATACTACAATGATATTTCTAGCTGATAATAGGAGTTCCGAAATTTCATTCGTTTTTTGAATTTGCGATACCAAATAAATGACCCATAAATAAATTTAAATAACGATGTATAATAACTTTTGAGCTGTTTAAGGATTCATTTACCATCTACAAATAGTCACTTACACAACTTGTTACGTGAACATTATTTTTGAGTTATTAAATCATTTATAAATAAATTTAACCAATATACTAATGAGGGAAAATTCCAAAAAAATGGCCCAAAATGTCATCATTTCCTCAAATAAGGCCTCAAGTAGACATTTTTTCAAATAAATATTTGAAGTGCCATAATTTCCTCAAATAAGGGCCTGAAGTAAATTTTGTTTCAAATAAGAGAATAAAGGTATATGTCTATTTCAAATAAGAGCCTAAAGCGGCTATGTGTGTTTCAAATAAGGCCCTAACTTTTCAACGATCAAGAGTTTTTTCGTCATTTATCGTTTTCCCTTATTTTCTTCCTTTTTTTTCTTTGCTTTTTTTTTTTTTTTTCTTTCCTTTTTTTTTCCCGGTTCTTCTTCTTCCTCTTTGCCCATGCCTGACCGGCCATCGGCGATGCCCACAGAAAGCTGAGCGAGGATCGCCCTCACCCAATTCAACAAGGACTACCCACACTAGCCATAGGCGAAAGACAACCTCGCCTTGGGGGAGGCCGCCCCCCGCGGCCATCCGTGAGGTCGAAGGCGAGGGTGGCCTCGCCTACTGCCGGCGAGGGCTTGGCAACCTCATTAGCCGCTGATAAGGGCAGAGAGGGTCGTTGAGCCCTCGCTGGCCCCAAGCGAAGCCAACCCTCCCCAAATGTAACGAGGGTGGCCTCGCCCGTTATAGGTGAGTGCTGACAAGGGTTGCCGAGCCCTCGTCGACCTTTGCTAGCCGCCGATGCCGAAATAGAAAAAAGAAAAAAAAAAAAAAAAAAAAAAGGAAATTTGGACAAAAACGCCTTTAATTGGTTGGAAAATTTAGTCGGCTAGCAACTGACGAGATCAAGCTCTTATTTGAACAATCGTAGCTACTTCGGGCCCTTATTTAAAATAACCAATACCACTTCAAAACCTTATTTGAAACAAGGTCCACTTCGGACCCTTATTTGAGAAAATGATGACACTTCGAGCCCTCTTTAGAATTTTCCCTACCAATGACGTATATGGAGGGTATGTAGTGATCCATGATTTAGTGCACATGGCAATTCAAATAACTTGAGAAAATTGCTAATATGGAAAATCTAAGCATCCAAAAATTTTTGACGATAATTCAAGAGAAATAAGATCATGGGTTCTCGAATTACGTAAAAATTCATAAAAGGTCTAATGAACCAACGACCTAGGAAGTATTAACACTCGAAAGCCTTCATATTATGTCGAACACTCCGACATGTATCCGACACTCTCTAAGGTGTCTAAAGATTTGACACCTAGTCAACTCTCTTAATACTTTTTGACACATCTAGAATTCCAACATACGAGTTCAGAATTCCGACACTCATGGGTCAATTTTAAGAATTTTCAATAAATGACAATTCAAAATGTAAATGTAAATATAAATATAATAACAACAACAACAACAACAACAATAATAATGAATAAAATAAATAAATGAGGAATGAAGAAAAACTCATTCTTCTATTCTCTTCCGACTCTCACTTTCCAAAACAAACAATTCACCCCCAAGTTTTTTTTTTTATTTGACACGCAGGTCTAGAATATAAATTGCTTTTTTTTTTTTTTCTTTCGAATTTTATGGATTATTGGAATGGAGTTGAATAATTGATGATATTTATAAATGGTGAATTAATATTTTTAGCGTAAATTCATTTTATACTCTTTTTTATTATTTATTTATTTGTGAATGTGAATCAAATTAATTTGATTAAAATAATCATAAAAATAATAATTTATCATGTATATATAAAAATATACATTTAATATAAAATGGGTCTCAATGTGTTGGAATTTCCTATTTTTTGAGAAACAACATGTTGGCATAATGTGTCATGTCCTATCGCATGTCTCGTGTCGGTATTGATACTATTTAGCCAACAATAGCAAAACGTATAATACTTACATTCTTGATATTACAAAGTTCAAAAAATCAAATTCAGCAGGACAAAAAATAATGCTGAAAATACGGCATTTAACAAGGAAAGAGAAGAGGTGTCGAGGTGACAGTATGGAAAATGAACGACCTTCTGGTGCAAGTTCATGCAGCATAAAGGAGGGGAAAAATCACATCTGAAGACAGTAGCGAGGGACGTGAGCTGTCTGAGATCCCATCCTAATGAGGGAGCCTTACGCTATCTTCAATTCCTTCCAGCGAGAATCATCGAAATCTGAAGGCCTCTGCTGAATGCTTGGTTGAAGAGGAGGCGGGTTTGGAACTCCAAAATGGAGGGGAATAACGACAGAACAGCAATCGGCATGAACAGCAACAGCCCCATTGTGTATTCGTACGCCCTCGCCAGCTCCTTCAACGAATTCCAGAGTCCTAATTTTTTAAGCAACGGGCTGCACGCTTGCCCAATCTGTTGAGAGCAACAGAAGACCGATCTCATTAGTACTATAGAAAGCGTGTGGGGTGCTTTGTGCACAGTGAGGTAGTTTTGACTCGGGCAAGTCGAGAACAACCCACTTGATACATAAGGCTTCTTTTAAGATTGCACTAGTCCAGACTTACCAGAATAAGAGCCCAGCCGGTAGGTAAAACCGCAAGGACAGCAGCCAATATATCAGATAAAACGAGTCCTCGCACGACAAATAAGATTGTCATAACAGACACGAATCCAAGGAAAAGAAGTGCTTTCAGGATCCTAAACATGAGCAAGAAGTCTGTACTGAACCTTCGTCTTCCCAGGGATGCCACCTGAAAACATCAAGGCAATAATATCTTGCAAAGGACACATTTGTTGCAGTTTGATTCAAATAAGGTAACAGAAAAGCAGCGGAAAAAAATAATGATCAACTGGAGTTTACTCATGGTAATGCGTGTGGCTAATATGCAGATCTAGGAACAAAACCTCCATATATCGTATGTGTACCTTTAAAACTAGCAGAGTGGTTAGCAACACCGCCCAAGAAAGTTCATAAATCTACAGAAGTAAAGAAGAGCCTGAGATAATGATCCTGTGAGAACAAATCAGCAACAGGAGGAAAGAGAAAATTGCAGTGAAATTTATAGATTACCAGTATTCTCTTGCTGTGGCGAACTACTTGGAGATGGTGCGCAATTCCATAGTGGTAAATAAAGAAGCGAAATGCAAGTATTATCTCAAGGAGTCTTCCCCTTATGTTTGTATTCTTCAGGTGTTCCTGTTCTTCCTCCCACCATGATTCCCAACTTTTATCAGGTCGTATCCAAATTCCACCACGATTACCCATCCACCTCTTCCAGTCTGCCCAATCATCTACGGTCTTTTGCCAGTCAAAACCAGATGGATTAAACACGAATGGTGCAAACAACCATGAACCAACCAAGAACCACATGGAGAAAGTGATGAACAAGTAGAGATTTGAAGTGCGGTACGACTCCCCATATACTTCATAGACAATCAACAGTATAAACAGCTCCAGCCCTTTCACAAAGTGACTTCGTGAATAAAGCCTGTAATTATCACTGAATTTTGCATGAAAAACAACGAACCCACGACCCGTTGCTCGATATCTGGATCCTCCATGTAAGAGTGTTCTTCCATAAAAATGAGCCTTTGTTCCAAGTTGAAATGTGAAAAACACAGAAGCTAGCTGCAGTTGCATAATGACAAAATCACCAAGGGCAGTCCGAAATCCTTTTTCCAGGCCAGTTTCCATGACCATGGGCAGCACCAGTAATAATCCTAACTGAAAGACAGATTGGCTAGCCAAGGCCTCTTCAAGAGCCTTTGTGTGACGTATGCTAGGATTCTGAAGGATCTCGCTTTCCAACCCACTCATAACCATGTACAACCGTCCATACAAGAAAACATACACCGTAAGCACAGAAACCTGAATGAAACAAGTCCAAAACGGTAAAAAGGAAAGCTACCATGAGTAATCAATGCAAAATTCAGAAGAAAAACAACGAGATAAAAGTCTTGTTGCCTACCAACCAACATAATTCCCCCCTTCCTATCTCCATCCATGGAATGAATTACAGCCCAGAAAAATGAAGTACTATTCCAAATCTTGGAACTGTTTTAGCCAAACTGATATTTTTGTACCATTTCATTAACGGAGTAGAAATGACGTACTCATGGATCACCCGCCAGAACTAGACCTCCAAGGAGGAACTGTGACCCCTTTGTTAAGGGACCACCCATTAATTGTACTGACTCTCCGAAAGACAGACTGGACCTAGAATTACCCCCAAGATTCACAAGTTTTAACTGCTTTGATTACCAAGCATTTTACCATGTGACAGGAAACTGCTATTACAAATTATGAACCAAAAGTTCCATCATTCTTTTATTACCAAATTGGAAAGAACTAGGAGAGTTGCTGCAAGACGAGTAGAGAGGAGTGGTTGATTTACCATACTACTGAAGTAGAAACCGACAGTCGTAAAATAGAATGACAGCATTCTGTAGAAGTCAAATCGCTGCCCAAGCCGATAAACATCACGACTAAGCGTCTGCTCACCATTTCCATTTGCAACCCTTGCCTCAAAAAGGGATATCTGGTTCATCCCTACATCTCGCCCTTTTCCCACTTGGATATACTCATGATGTGTAATAAATCCCCCACGGAGAGTTGAATTAAACCCTGCAGCGAGAAATGGTCAGATTCTGTCCCTGTGAAATATCATATAAATATGCTAGGGTTACCAGAAAAAATATCTTCGCTCAAGTTGATTATTTTTGAAGCTTTGCTTATGCCCCCCGTGTTATGTGGAATAACCTGTCAAATATATCAGGATGGCCATAATGGAAACGGACCCTGCAACAAGAGAATAAGAAACAGAATTGCCTTTGGATCATTATTGGAACAAGCTGATCTGAACTCTCAGTTATTGAATCAGAGTCTCGCTGCGAATGAAGAGATAAGTCATTGCTTGAAGTGTGAGAGCACAAAGAAATGGATAAGTGGTTACCACAAACATCAGACCGGTACATAGTATAAAACTCAGACTCTATACATACCTATTTTCTTCCTTCCTTCTTTCTTTTGTTTAAGATATTAACAAGGAACCTATGCTCTTCCTTCCTTCTTTCTTTTGTTTAAGTTACTAACAAGGAGTCAGGAACATTAGTCCATTAACTGCACGCTTTCCAGGATACTTCCGCAGCCAATTTTTGCATTGATTTGCCTTCTGATATATCTTATCATGCCCTAAAAATACAGGTTCCAATAGCTCCTACACTTAAGTTCTTAAGGGTACAAAGAATGTTGTACAACAGAATCAATCCCACCTAAATGCTACAAAAGCATAGACAAAGAGAGATTATTGAATCTACTAGAAATAAAGAAAAGCAAAGATTTTAAGTGACATTTTACTAAAATAATGATGAAGTGTTTGTTAGATTAATGGTCATACAGTACAATGTTCACAGTTATATCCCACAAAAGCAACCCTGACATTAGGGATGCTATAAGATACAAGAAAAGGTCCACATGTCCATATGCATTCATTCTACAATGTGAATTTCGCTTTAAATCAAGAAAACTCTTTGCTTCACATGCATAGATAATAAACAATTCCTTCCATATTGAAACGTCTGCCACTACTTATTTCTGAATATGTATTTAGCTGCATTACAGTCCTTAATTGGTTGTTGTAAGTAATGACTCATATTCGATAGGGCTAAATGATAAGATACGTCAACTTTATCAATATATATGAGACTTCTTTCCTGTGCATGGCAGTGGCAAAAGATAATCTGCAAGCACTTCTAGAAATTTTCTCGTAAGAGCCTAAAATGAAGATAGTTCATTTGCTTTTCGAGAAAAATAATGTACTTATCAAATTGGAAGGGGTCAAATATTATTCGAACCACCAGAAGAATAAAAGAAAATTTTCATTTTACTAGTTGCTAGAGACACCGATATCGTACCATAATTTTTGTTTAAAGATGTTGAGTTTACAATACAATGATGCAAATCACCAAACCTACCATACTGTGGTTTTTGAAACTCCATATTTGCTAAAATTATACTCACAGACAGTGGCTCAAAACAATCCAAAAAACTAAAGATTTATAATCATAAATGATTCCCATCGTTTTCAATGACCAGGCTTCTGATCCAAAAAGTTCTTTCTGCTAGACTAATGCAATGCCCTAGCTGCAATTGTGGAAGTCAGTGGAAGTTTTGAGGTTCTCTTAGAAACAAAGAAGAATTCGCACAAGTCCACTGAGATGTCTCTTTCATCAGCAAATGAAGTAAATATGTAAGGCCACCAAAAAGAGTATGTGAATGTTCATTTTCAGGCGCAAGAAGGAGCAAATAACATAGTCCCACACAAAAATTCAGGTTTCATGAGAAAATCTGCCTTTTGCCCAAAGATAGATCTTAAGAAAAGAAAAATCAATGTGTCTGGAGTGCAGACTCCGGTGACTACAAAGATTGAGTTGACAGAAATACATGAAGCCACAAATTCTTGGCTTACCTTAGGGGATTTGCCAAAATTCGCTGGCCAATAGTGACATAGCTGGTCTCCTGATTGGATATGAACCAAGCTAGCGATGAAACACTGTAAAAAAAGTGAAAAAATAATGATCTAACCATTCGCATTGGACAAATCTGCTCTGATCTCTTTCAAACCAGATCCTTTGAACTAGATAAAGTAGCCAATAACAGAAGATTTCTGCACATATTAGTATTCCAAGGTTCACCTTCCGGTAAAAATGTGCTCCCGCAGGCCCAAAATACTAGGTTTTCTCTGCCCATGACGCACCTTTTGAAATTCCTCCAATACATTTCTTATCTTGAAAGCTTCTTCAAAGTAGTTATCCTAGAAGCAAGGAAAGCAAAAAAATTCTGAGATACTTCATCCTCCTGCATATTCCATGAAAAGTCATAATAAAGCCACCTGATTCATGTCTATAGTCTGCAGTGCCTCTCCAAGAGTAAAGATGATAGCATGATTTTGATTTTCTGGTTTTCCTTCACCAATTTCCGTCGGAGGGCCTGGAAGCTTGATACGGTATATTTCCTACAAATTGAATAGATTATCCATTTGCAGAAAAAGGTCCGCAGAAATATCACCAATCAAGATTGCACGGCATTCTTGTTACTCATAAATGTGGCCACCATATTGAAATTTGTATCCTCACATTAGAAGAGATGAGTAAATGTTATAATTCATGTATTTCTTAAAGGTTAATAGCGTTATCAGACTGATTGACGTATTGAATACTGATATAAACCCCATTAATACATCCAAGGTAGTTGCGTCTATAAGGTAGACCAATAGCTCCCAATAGCAACTCCTCTCAAATAATTAACAGACGGAATTCCACATAGGCTTGACAAAGAGCTTACATTTCACTAAATTTTCTTCACGATAGAAGTAACTGATCAGATAAATTCATCCTTCTGAGATAAAAAGTAAACTAATGCATTTCAGACACATCATCATGCATCCCAAAACTAGTTAATTTACAAGGTGACTAGTTGCATATTTCAATTGTCAAACATGTTCAGGCTGCGAAAAGGGTTTATCATTGAGATTCAGTCAAATCTACGTACACCACCGTCAGAGAAAAATTACCATAAGTCAATTACTGAGCTTAGCATTTCCAAAATTTGCAAACAAGACCGCTTCAATTTAGCACTAGTAGTTCCCAAGGTTCAGTGATAAACGGACAGAAAGTAGATGGAAGACCGTAGAGAAGCTTTCCAAAATCTCCAAAATTAGAGGCGGTGCAAAAGGTAGACAGGAATTAGTCCTTCAGCCGCGTGAAAGCATTATGTGAAGAAAACAGTAAGGTAAAACCATCACATTTGAAATTAGAAAGAATTAACCATTGAGAGAAGAATATAAGAGCTATAAGAGCTTGATAACAGATAATTTGGGGGTATAAGACTGTTATGAATGAAATTTTCCAATTGTGAGAATGAGCAGGATTTTCAGTTAAAGAACAATAAATCAACTTTGGAAGTACCAATAAACTCAGGAAGAAGAAAATAGGAAAATGCCAACTTCTGATGAAAATGGATGTTGATTGAAGGGTCTGGAAAATTTTTCAAACACTATTATTTAAAAGTGTTAGATAATCCTATTTAAAGATATTGTTTTTTTTTAAGATGTTTAACAAAACCTATAAGGGAAAAAGCCACCAAAAACTAGACTCATCAAATGGATCGGGTTTGGGTCGGGTCGAAAATGAGTGAACCCATATTTGACCCATTTTGACCCATATTCACGTAGTGTAAATATAGTGACTCATACCCGACCCGACCCATATTGCTGAAACCTATTAATATTATAGGAAAATCTACGCCTACTTTAAGTTATATGCTAATTGGATTAAAACTTCAAATTAAATTAAAAATTAAATAATTAAAAAATAGTAAATAAATAAAATTCTTTAAAAAAATCTATAAATTGAAATATTTATAAAGAATTAGACCATCCACATGCTTCTCTTGTCTAAAGTAAACATACCATTAAGTAACTGAAAATTACAATGTGAAAAACCTTTAACTAAAACTAAGAAAGTTCATTTTTATGATATTTAAAAAAAAAAATGCTATTGCTAAAACATTTTTATACGATACAAATTTAATGGAAAGTTTTTACGATTTCTTTAAAAAATAATTTTTTAAAAAATCGAATTTGTAATTATTTTTTATTTTTTAAAAATCAAAATTTTAATTATTTTTATTTTTATTTTTTAAAAACATACTTTTTAATTATTTTTTTCTTTTTTTTTTTTTATTTTTTCTTCTTCTTCGGTCGACGAGCTCCGGCTCGCCGATCGTCGGTGAGATTGAGCCTCGCCAGATGTCAGGCGAGCTCGGCCTCGCCGAATCTAGCAAGACTAGAGCTCGGCGTCAGGCCAGGCGAAGGAAGGAGGAAGAAGAAAGAAAAAGAAAAAAGAAATATAAAAAATAAGGATTAATAGCTTGAAAAACCCCAAACCGATACACCTATGACAAATTTACCCCAAATTATTTTTTTTACTACCAAAAACCTTAAACTGGTATGCCTTTAACAAATTTACCCCAAACCGATACACTCGTGACCAATTTACCCTCTGTAAGTTTTCGTTAAATTTTACTGTCAAATTATAAAGTTAAATGACACGTGACAGTTGACTGGTATACCAATTTGGGATTTTACGCTTCGTTTATCACAGTTTACAATTTTTATGATTTTTTTGTGGTATTAATCCAACTTAGTGGAGGGTAAATTTGTCACAAATTTACCAATTTGAGATTTTTTGGAGTCGAATAAATTAGTTTGGGGTAAATTTGTTATAAATATACCAGTTTATGGTTTTTTATGGTCAATCGAGGTAAATTTGTCACGGATGTACCAGTTTTGGATTTTTCATGATCAAAAAAATAATTTGGAGTAAATTTATCATAAGTGTACCAGTTTTGGATTTCCAGGGGATTAACCCAAAAAAATATTAAAATTTCAATTTTTTTTATAAAAAACATTTTTATAAAGTTAAAAAGAGAAAGATTGTGTGAAGCTTGGATTGAAAACTTGCAAATAGTTTCTAACCCACTTGATAGTTTAAATGGATCGAGAATGTGTCACATTTTGACCCATTTTCGACCCATTTAAATCAAACTCATTTTTTTGACCTACTTTTAGTTGGGTTTTTAAAAGTCTCTTACTCATATACAATCCATACAAATAAAATATGAGTCCAAAAATGGATCAATGACTCATTTTGACACCTCTACCAAAAACCCTAAACTTTGCCCAAAATGACAAATTTACCTCAAACTTTTTTTTGACAAAGAAAACCCCAAATTTTCTCAACTGTGACACATCCCAAACTCTATGGCCAAGGGCATTTCATAATTTTAAATTTTTCTTTCCTTTTCTGTTTTTCCTTTTCCTTGTCTTTTTCTTTTCCCCCTTATTCTCTCTTCCCTCCGCCGCTAGACTTAAGGGAGGGCCACCGTCACCGTCGTCGAGCGAGGGTCGCCCTTGCCTAGGCGGGCGAGGGAGGCCCTCCCCTAGGTCCGGGCAAGAACAGCCCTCACCGACCTAGGCGAAGATAGCCCTCGCCAAATCCAGCGAGGGCAACCCTCACTTGCCTAGGGCAAGGGCAGCCCCTGCCTAGGCCAGATTTGGCAAGGAATGCCCTCACCCGATGTTGGAGATGGCAGCCCTCACCCGAGTCCGGCTTCCCTCCGGAGGGAAGAGAGCAGAAGAAAAAAGGAAAAAAAGAAAAGAAAAATAAAAAAATTTCAAAAAGTAAAAGAAGAAAATACTCCATAGTTTTAGGGTAAATGTGTTAAATGGATACATGTTTGGGGTTTTTGGTATCACGAAAAAAAATTTTGGGGTAAATGTGTCACAGTTGGTAAAATTTGAGATTTTTTGTGTTACAAAAAAAAAATTAGATAATACCACTGGCCGTGGTGGCTCCGCTGGGTAGGCTTCAGTGATCCTCTGCGAGGGAGGGGAGAGGTTCGAAGCCCTTGCAACGCAAGGGGGCTGGCGGAGTTACTTGGCGTCTTAAGTGTGCTACCGGGGGTAGTGGGTCCTCCCGCTTAAGGCACCTGGGGGTTTACGTTTCGGCTATCGGCTGAAGCAGTTCCTCCAGCACCAAAAAAAAAAAAAAAAAATTAGATAAATTTATCACACGGGGTGAAATTTGGTATTTTTGGTGGCTTTTTCCCTACATATAATTAACAAAGAAGGAGCCCCACGTGCAATATAAGACCTAGGGCAGAACATGTTAGACATTTCCACCCGAAAACTCAAGCTGTTAAGTTGGGAAAGAGCACATATATATGAAGTCCAAACAAACCCTATAAACAAAGACATAGAATGCGACAGAAAGTGCAAGGAACGCGCCGACAGTATTCGCCATATCTTTGCATGTTAGCTTTAGATGTGTCTCAAATTATTGTGTAAATTAATACCCTACAGCCACCTGCACAGACTAAGAAAATTATACAGCGTTCTGACTAGAAAACCAAAGATGTAGAATCAAACAATAGCCAAAGCAAGAAGCAAAGATTAGAGGAGTCATCTAGATTATACCCAATAAGCGGATTGATCTCTACCCCACTTGATACCTAATATTCGACCATGAGGAAGACTAAATTCTAACTTACCTCATCAAGTTTATCACCTCCCTTCACAAGAACAGAGTAACAACACTTCTGAGATCTCCCATTCACCGTCTCCTCTCTTTCGTCTATGTAAGCAACCCGTAGAGAAGGATACCTAGAATATTTTAGTATCATTGATATCCATCAGCCACTTTGGAACTTTCTGTTGATTACTATGGAAGCAACATCCTTAAAACTTACATCAACATGAGGTTCAACACGTTACTGTAACAGCTTCTCTCTTTAAGCTCACCAGACTTCTTTTGATTCCCATAAAGTTGGCAAGAGACAACATAGGTGAACTTCAAATCGGCCAGAGCTTGTGCAAATTCTGTGATTGCCTTCTCAATCTCATCATCTAGAGTTGCAACAGAGACACTGAGTCTTGATTAGTATCTGGATGCCACTTCTTATAGCAACTTTCAAACAAAAACAAATCAAAAGCTGTAAATCTGCATTTCTTTCTTTCATGTTAAATGACTAACCGTTATCTCCAGCTAAATCAAGATGGCATTGAAGTTCTAGAGCTTGCCTGTAGTACATCATCCCTCTCACTAGCAGCAAATGCACATGGTAAGAACAGTAGGAAAGCGAGGATAAATATGACTTTCAAGCATAGTATATGCTTCCAGATAAATAAATTCTCAACCTGTCCTAGCCAGAGTCTGTCCTCTGTAAGAGACCCAAAAACGTTGCTCCTGTTCAAACTTGTCCTTCTCTTCGTTTCCAGATTTTGAATCTTTTATCCGTTCATTAAAATTGGTCCACTCATCTAGATTGCATGGCACAAGGCATCAGTCATATAATATCAAATGAACAAGTGAATTATAACATACCAAAGGGCAAACTTGCCTGGATAGATCTTCTGCAGGTAGAACAAAGTTGAGATTCCATCCTCATTTTCCCTTTTAAGTTCTTCGGTGGAATATAGGACATCTTCTTTGTAATATGGAGTCAAGACACTGACCAAGACGTAAAAGCAGAGGAGAGCCCAAAAGAAAATGATAAATAGGTATCTATTAAACAACCCTCTGGGACACATGCACATATATATCGCGCGCCCATGCATATATACAGAAAAATGGTAAAATGGAGCTTGGAGGTTGAGGAGCTTCAATCCCTATAATCTTTACATAAATTAGAGAAAATATCATAATGCCACCAAGTCAAACCTAGGATATCTCTTTATTACCATGAGTAATTAATTAATTAAACTGGATGTATTTTGACAAAATAGCTAATAAAAGTAAAAGGATCCATTTAATTTTTATTTGATTTCTCAATCAGTAGTCATACATGATTGAAATGTTAGCATCACCATCTATTAAAAATTTGTATATGGTCATATCTAGTCCTTTCAAGTCATCAATTTATCTTTAAATATCTGTAAGCATGACCATGATTTCACCTCAAAACAACTACACATTTTTAGAAGATATGAAATTGGAAATGTCATATGATACTTTTTTTAACTATGCCAATAAGAAGCACAAAAACTGCATGAATAGTGATTGGATTTCCAACTTTCTTTTTTAATCTATAATGGCAGCAGTGTTAATATACTGCACAGAAACTCCGTCTATTGCAAAAGCAAATCATTCTATCGTCATTTATTATCAATGAGACTAAATTGCAAACTTAATGCGATTTCCAGCAACTGAATTGAACAAACAAGGTTGTCTCTTTCAATGAAGCATAGTATCTATTCATGTAAAAACAGACCTGAAGGGCAGCATTTTGCGCACTGTCGGAGCACCTGGCATTTTCATGAATAAAGAATTAGCAAAGAAAGTGATGCGTCGACGAGCTTCCAAGTTTGAAGGCACGTTGATGGCAGATTCCTTGACTGTGAGAAGTAAATGGAGCCGAACGACCTAGAAGTCAAAGAATTAGATTTTACTTACTACGTAATTATTTATGGTTTCTCAAACAAAAATGAGTCAAGCACACCTCTCTGTAGATTTTGTGTTGTACAAAGCCAATGTTGATCTTCTCAAACATCTGCTCCTTTCTATCATTTTTCTTATGGGCGGTACGAATATTTGCTTTTTGCAGGATCCTACAAGCAGCACAGTCAAGGACACAAACGTTTTGCATCAACAGAAACAAGCATGTTTGTCAGAACTTACTCATGCCCATTCTGCATGACATCCTCGATAATTATCTCCATGATGTCTTGGAGGACATTGATTATCTGGGATTTGTACACTGTTGGGTCGTCATGGTCACTTAGCTGCCAAAAATAACAAAAGATATTAAGAAGTGAGATATTCTTGAAACTGAGCCAATTGGAGGGAAGAAGAGAAAATGATTCAACGGTCAGTCCTCCAAGAATAATTTTATATTCATGTATTTATTTAGATTAAAACTGAAGTTAGATATAGGCAACAAAAACACTTACCAAGATGGTCAAGAATTTCTCCAACTTAGTACCGAGCAAAGGCAATTCACTTGTTTTAAATTCATGCAAAAATCTGCGCTGTTGTATGCTCATATCTACTTCATGACAGATTTCCCTTACGATTCTGTAAAAATTGAGAAAAGCATGGTTTCTCAATGGCCTTAACAGAAGAAAAATTGCCACCAGTATGATACCACATATTAAATATGAAGTTACGGGCTAAAGTATATGTAAGTTTTCTCACTTACATTCTGTCAGCTTCATTTTCCAGGAGGCCATATATGATGTCCCGGAGAGTCTCATAACATTCAATCACAGCTGAATGCATATAAGGATCGTTCTTTATCCTCTTAAACAAGTCATCATCCTCCTTGCCCTTAAAATCTTTTGCCATGTCTAATGCTATGGGAATCTTTTGTACGAAAGAATAATGACAAGAAGCCTGAATTAAAGCAAATATATGAGTAGAAATCAACTTCTGAAACTATGCATACCTTGCTAGCAAGCAAGAAAGAAGGCCATTGCACAACAGAGACATCACTTGAAGAAGATGGTACGATGAGCAAATCTCTGTCTCTGGATTATTCGGCCAATGGAAGTGTCAGAATATCCGTTTGAGGCTGGAGACTGAAGCTAAAATTGAGGAAGTGGAATTCCTCATTATACCTGTCGCTAATTAGGTCTTCCTCTCTCATAGTCTGAATAAATTTGTTCCACATTCCTGAAAAGTCTGCAATATTTTTCCTCAGTATGGAATCATCCTGCCATGGAAAAGTTGAAACGCATCATAAACATGATTTTATAAGAAATGCCACCCCCAAAATCTATGAAGTGGCCAACAGAAAAGGAACTTATCGCTATGAATAAACATGGAACATTAGATCAACTAACAATTGGATATACCTGTTGCCTTGCCCTGGCTTTCTTAGCATCTGATGATGATAATGATGATGATGGCAAAAGATGTTCACTAAAAGCTTTGGGCACAGTGTCAAATCTGGACCGCAACATCCCTAGTGTTCGTATCTTGAGAAAAGCAAGAAGGTATTATAAGCAAGGAGAAGTATAAAGCATCCTTAAGCATAAACGTAAGAGCTAAACTGTCTGTGTCACAAAAATTTGAAACGCTTCAAGCATTCTATCTATGCATGAAGAAAGAATTGTCACTCACCTCGCCTAAATGGCTAAAAGCGCCATGAATGCCACCAAAAAGACTAGAGAATAAGGCATACCAAATTTGTGTATCCATAAAATAGACCTGAGAACATATCACACCAGGCATAGTGTCATTAAATACAGCATACCGCAAGATGGGGATCATGACAAAACTACCCAGTCTGCTTACAAGAACTATAGGGGCCCATATTGCAATAACAACTCCAATGTTATGTGTCACTGCAGCTGCAGATGAATATTAGCACAGGCTTTTTCCTCCGATAAGAAAATACTAGAAACATCACAAGAGTTAAAATAAATAAATAAATAAATAATTAATTACAATGAGGAGAAAACTTGTGCCATTGATAATCATCCAGATACATCTCCAAGATTGATTGTGTTGGTCCAACAAGTGGCAGAATCTACGAACAAAATACACATGTTTGAATCTTTTAAAGAGAAAGTGTAGCGCAGAATGCTGCAGAGTAGCTACATCTCCTGAACCACTGAAGCTAACAACATCCACAATCACAAAAGCTCGACAAACAACGACCCCACAATCAACCGACTGGATAAAATTCCCCTTTACTCTAAGGACATGCTCAAAACTATCTTGACAGAGTATCAAGGCAACACTCAGGTATTCCACCAACAACGCAAGCCTTGAAGCAAGATTTGGAACCTCTTTCAGCAAGCAACTAATATGAATTTCTAGATGACATATTAAAGTTTATATAGCTTTGGAGCAAGACTTGCTGATCAGTTAATACACTTATGTACTTACATCTCCCCGTATCTGATTATTCAAGATTTATTCATCACCTATTCTTCCATTTATGTTGTCCTTCAAGTCAAAATGTCATATTAAATTTATGATCACTTATTCTCAAGGAAAGCAGCATCATCCATGAGGACAAGATTGTCAGTACTTCCATCATATGGGCATCTCTCCAATCTGTAACCTCTTTAAGGTGATTATTAGGGTATTCTACACTAAACTTCTATCATTAGAAAGGTTAAGTGATGTGATGAGAGAATTGATTCTAGCTCAACTGCATCAATTTTCTTCAAGCAAGTTTCACTGTTCAATTTTACTGAGATAACGAAGCCAGGAGTTATAGAACTCCTATGATCTTTAAGTAGAAAGAATGATAGTATACACATTTATTTGATTTTAGGTTGCAAAATTGCTCCAACTGTTATGTATCAGTAGTAAACACAGGAAATCCCCAATTTCAGCAGTAAGAGAAAGCAAACCCCACATAATCCAAACAATTATAACTTGATAAAAGATGATAACACCTCAACATAGTAGCTGAAAGCCAGCTTGCAGACTAGCAGCATGATCCAAAACATGGTGTACCTAAGACACAAATAAAACAACGTACGATTAGCAAAGTCACTCATATAACACATAAAGCAGCGCTATCTTTTTACTTAGGGTGATGGGTCTATGTCCGAATACTGCACTTGAAGCACAAACTCAAGAACTAGCCACGAAGGTTCATCCTTGGAAATAAAAAAAGAAGACAGTGCCGACATAGCAAACATTGTTTTCAAAATTAACACCAATCGAAGCATAAATGCACAACATATTAATCAGAGCAATTATCTTCTTACTTCAGCAGTGAAAATATGTCCTCATGCATGCCTCTCCCCACATAAAGCTTTGGCTGCATAGTATGAACATACATTTTAAAGGAAGGAAACAGGATAATGCAAACAAGTGAGTAAGGCCCTTAGTAGCGAAGTGGTAATCTAATCCATCTACTTGCCTGGGCCCACCACATAAGAACAGTAATAGGGAACATACTTGAACGCTCCATGGTCCTCCTTAAGTAAGGAACGAAGAAAAGTATAGCAGCTAAGACATTTGGAATCATATAAATTGCAATGACATTTGTATACTGCACTAAACTAGAGTAACTAATTGGCAGAACCACAGCCCAAACAGCTGCCATTACAAATTTCAGAATGTATCGGAGAATCTGCGTATATCTCATGCTTTTCCAGGCATTTAGACTTAGAATTATATCCAGACTTGCTGCAGAAGAGGAAAGGAAGAAGGCGGTGTCAGTAATGATTTTATGCTAAGTGGCTCTTATAAAATTTACCAATACAAATGCAAGTAGTCAAAACGGGTCGAAGATGACATATTACGCAGTAACTACAGAGATGTACTATAACAAGGTCTTTCCTAAGGATTGCCTCTAAGATTGACATATAAAACTTGAGATAGCTAGAAATGCCTTCTCCTTATCACAACGATTGGATTTGCTGCATTCTATATATAGAAGGCTGCAAGGCTAAGCAAATATTCTCCTTCCTAAGGCTCAACCGGTTTTGGAAAGTCCTAATGATATGTAGATTGCAATATAATAAATTTTCAAATAGACTTGCCCACATAGTAAAATCTTTCATAAAGAAGTGGACCATTATCTTCTTTCTTCATATCACTCTGATAATACCTTCTTGAATTCTGCTCGATGACTTTGGTGGCTTGATGGAATGGAGATTCCCCCAAATGTTACACAATTATGTGGGTATTCTTGCCATCTTTTTCTATTTCTTACACTCTCTATTACAAACTTTTGCTAGACATATCAATCCCTCTTATATATTGGGCTTATTCTGTTTCTCTCTTGATTATTTTAATTCTTCTGTTTCTCATGCAGTTTTGTCGGAGATGATAGAGATTGGAGAGGCATCAAACAGGAAATCACTCTACAAATGGTCAAAGGCACTCCTCCATTCTTTTCTATTTACTTTATATTATGCAAAAATAAATGTGATATGAATCGGCTCCTGAAATTTTATGTCAATGCAAATTTACATTCTAAATCATAAAGAATATGATTCGAGGTAACGTATGATGCCCACTGGAGATGCCGAGGCATGTCTATAGTACGTGCTGACATTAATCATGACAAAATATTATCCCCTTTTGAATATATGAAGCATGACATTTTCCCTTTTATCAATTTGAGAAATATGAATTTGAATATGATAATTTTTTTTTCTGGCAAAGAAAATGTTGGTATTTTTTCACTTATTATTACAAAAGATAGGATATTAAAATTACTTCGTCTCATTAAAATGCCAGTCACATTTGACTAGTGATTTATGATTTAAGTGTTCTTACTTTTTGTGTAGTGAACCTATGCTCTACTCCAAAACAACATTATTGCGAAAGAAGAGAAAGATTTGTGTGCCTCATTTTTTTTTTCTAATTATTTGTATTTAACTAACAAGTTTCCGCTTCTTTTTCAATCTACTAAGTTATGGCTTGTATAAATGATGGGCTTGATAACCTCATATAAGATGAGAAAAGATGATGAGAGTTTGTCTGAACTTTTCCTTCCCATCTTCGCCTTCCCCTGATATTAATTTTTTTATGCTCATTTACATCCTTAAATATATATCTTCTTTAATCTTATTCATTTAATCATCACTCCATTTGTTTCTAATTATTTTTTGTTTTTGCAAATGCCCACTCCTGTGTTGCTGAGAGAATCGAGATATTTATGTTTTGTCGATGTCCATATGTGATGTGGACGTATATTTATTGGTATGTATCTACTTTGCAGGACAAATGAATTATTAGGTCTTCGTATTTAAGAATTTGTTCTACTCCCACCTTTTTCCTCAATAATAAGATTACCTCTAACTACGTCTTGGACATATTATAAAGATATAGTAATGAGTTCTACACATTTCTATTTAACTTAGGTCAACTTTTATATTGGTCATTTCCCTCATATTTCAATTAAACATGATTTTTATCATATCATGGTTATCCCGCACAAAGCGCTGGCTAACGTCTAGCCTTATTTTATATGAAGCATAAACTAGCACATTCAGTCTACGGTAATAATGGGGAAAGATACATAATGTCCAAACATCACCATACCCCTCAGAAAGTTCAGGAAAGCGTGAGTTATGAAGATGGTCAAAACTTGTCTGAAAACATTTTCGTGGAAGAGAGCAGTGACAGACCCGGTCCATGCAACAATTACCATGGCCTGAACCAAGAAAATGGAGCTTGGTTAATTTCTTGCAGAGAAAGTCTCCAACATTATGCTGCTCAACGTCAAGGCTACCTGGAATGCCAATATAAGGAATATCCACATCCGATCAAAACTTCTGTAGAGGTGCAAAAAGGTGCGAACTTCCACAAAATTAGTTTTGGGTTGCTTCTTCCCGGTAGGACCCTGGCTGACATGCTGCAATAATATAAGTATATACATCACCATGGGTTCTTTCTTTTTATTGACCAGGATCAACATGGGTTCGCAGACATGCCAATCAGAGAAAAAGATCAATTTGTGGTATTTCATTGTGCTCCATCCCCTAATTTTTCGATTTCCTCATATAATTTGATAAACCACGAAACTTCTAGATGTTTTCTTTTAGAAAAACGTCGTGATTTGGATAATCTTGGTTAGCCATTATATCCATGTACGTTGTCAAAGAAGCTAGCTTACTATTCGCACTAGTAAGATTGCTCCTGATAGCTACAGTGCAGAAAAAGCAAAAGTCTCAGACGTATGGTGCACAAAGAAGTGCAAAATGGGCTCAGACTTTATAATTCGAAATTCACTACATCCCTGGAGAGAAGAAGCCACTAAAATCTATTTGTAGCTTCATCACTACCTATTTGATAAAAAATAAAGGCATTCGAATCAAACAAGCTGTTATATTCTGACGATGCTATGTTCCCCTTTTGAAATTGGGAGTTTAAAACACAGAACCAATGCTTAAAGGAGTCAACACAGTGCCTATTGGTGAATGCCCATAAACTAGAGTAGTGATGCAATCACTTTCCTGATCTATAATTTTCAAATTCACCCAGTCAATGGAGAGAAGGAGCTATTAAAATCTGTGTAGAGATTTTCTTGATGCCAATTTTATCAACTATACAGGGATTCCTATCAGACAAGCATTTTAAATTCTAACAATGCTGTGTTGGCCTTTTGGAAACGGGAAGGACACAGAACCACCGCTTAAAGGAGTTAAGCAATGCTTATTGCTGAGTGACCATAATCTGGCCAAGAGATGTAATCACTTTCCTGAGCTAACCTTTTAAGAAATGGAAACGGGGAAAAAATCTGATGACAAAGGTATCAATGGCACTGCTAAACAAAGCCAAGGTTCCAGAAAAGAAAAATTCTTTGAAAGCTTGACTGCTTGGCCAATATCATTGTGTTATCTAACAGGTTAACCAAATTGGAAAGTGGTTTCTGGTAACATTTTCCTTGTTTAGCTAGTAAGTCATATATATATATATTAGTGGACAATGAAGAGTCACAAAATTGAGTGGCATCCATTCTCCCATGGCCATAAGTTGGACACAGAATTGACGCAAAGAGCTGCACACAGCATGCATGCACGCACGCAAGCACACACACACAGAAGGAGAAAAAGGAGTACAACATTTGCAGGTTGAGGATCGTCTCGTCGCACAAAGAAATCAGCTGTCGCTTTCAACGGCCACCCTAGATCAAAACACTTGTCGGACCTGAGGAAATTGAAATGTGAATTAACTGACTTGCTTCTGCCAGAGTCATAAAGTTATTCATGCTCAAAAGATATTACCAGAAGTACTCATTTAGGTCATCATAATTTCTCCATCTTGAATGGCTTGCCTTGCCTCCTTTGTTTCTCTTAGCTTCCTTTAACCATGATACTCAATTTTCAGATCTCAACATGTCAAACAAGAATTTGAGGCATCAACTGAAAAGGAGCATACCGTGTGAAGTACATCGTAGAAAGGTTTTATTACATTCCTCAAAAATGACTCATCATCAGGTGCTGCTGATTGATATGCATCTCCACTAACTGGATGAACATTGCCGTCCAAGATGCGATAAACTTCATCCGCCATCTTGTTCCATTGGACAAAAGGAGGTTAATATCACATAACCAACAAGGAAAAAAAACATGCTAGTAAATGCATCATATACAAGAAAGATAGGCTCGACTTTCAAGTGTAACACTTTTCAACAGAAGAATCAACTCCATTAAGAAAAGTTATGCCTTGTCTTTATTCCATAGGAAAAGCTACTTGGTTTCTTTGCTGATCAAATGTAAGATCTGCCGCATTCTTCTCCAGTAGTAAGTGATACATCAATTCAAAGATGTGATCAACAAGAAGAAAATCGATGACATGTTATTAGAATGCGATTAAAATACAAACAAAGATTCCCAAGGTTGTAGTTTTGCTCGACAGGTTCATTTCAATACGTTTGGCTGATTAAGCAGATTTTGCTTCAGCAAGGAAGAGATTATCGAAGTTGGGCACGATGATGGATAAGCAACGCATTGAATGACCCGATTACCCCAAAGAAAATTGTCTAGTAGTTAGATGGAACATAATCAGCTTTTCCTCTAGCTGATTAAGCAGATTTCTTCCGTTAATAGTCTATATATGTTTGAGATGACTTCTATTCATCAAGTAAACATAAGATGTGCCTTTGGATGACTAGAAAGGACATAGATATTGAGATTTACCATAGTACGCACCTTGTGAAAGATATAGCAGAGACATTCAGGCATAAATCGAACATTTGAAGCTTCACCCCATATTAGAAGATAGAGCGCGATGTAGATAAGTCGCAACTGTTGTCCGTCACGATGTGGGGGAAACCTGGAGGGACAACTGTGGCTTGCCAAAACATTGAGCGGACTTGCAAATCAGTTATCCCATGGCATATCAGATGGTGATTGTTCCTTCTCAATTTTCAAATGAAAGATTTATGTGATAGTAGGGCAGAAAAGCTTACTCAAGATTTTGCTTCTGATGAAGATAATTACACCAAGATCGATAGTTCTTGAGAATTTTTTCCATCAGCTGCTCAACAGTGTGATCATTCAACTGCAGGAGGCATAAGTCCAAGATTCAATCACACCTCATTTTTAAGTGAACTCTGCTATTTCTATATATACCTTTGCAGATAAATGATGTACATACCTCAGTGAAATTTTCATCATCATATCTATCCCTAATCTCCATGTTGGCAAGTAAAAGAATTAAATGCTCCCTCTGATTTGCCACATTTCCTTTCTTCAGCAACAAGATGAGGATCCATATTTAGTCAGATGATGTATAATTTCCTTCATTAGAGATTCCAGAAAGCAAAGGTGAAGTGATAAAACTCTATTCACCTTTGAGAACCCACGGAAGGCTAAGTCCACTACATAGTGTTGACTAGGCTATATAGGTAAAAATGCACCTTTCCACATGAGACATGTTATTACTTCGTGTATTCAAAACACAAATGCTAGAAAAGCCATAAGATCCTTGACATCGTAGTTAGCCAAAATCAAATTTAAAGCCCAACGTCACCACTGTCATTTGCAATCTCAACGTCAATAACCTAGACCAAACTAGGATGTCAAGGTTCATATGTTTCAAGGGATACAATCAGCAAGACAATTTTGTCAGAAGCATACTGTAATGTGTAACAAAATGTTAGATTGGTAATTCTCACATATAATTTTGTGAAACCACTTATCATGATTTAACTGCAAAGGAATGGGCCAGATAATTCAGGCGATTCAAGTTCTTAGAAATGTTTTCAAAACCAAACGGGTGTGAAACCGAGAGGTTGGCAATTTGCAAGATAGCCAGTGAGATCATCTGAACCGTTCAGTTTAGTTAAACTGAATCAAATATGTGATATAGTGAAGTAATCACACAACTGATTTAGGTCAGAGCGCGTGCACTTTTAGCTCTTAGAGATCGAGGATTCAGTCTCCGCAACACCAGTGGGCATTCTTTCTCTGAAGGGGTTCAGCTTTTTTGGTCTAAAATTATCCACACAAATAAGTTGCATGTGCAGCTGGATAAGATCTGGGTTCAAATCAATGGGAGGGCGTGGTTCAAACCCCAGCTCAGCCACATGTCCTTTACTTTCCAAAAGTACTTGAGCCTCACCCATCGTCAAGTGACCAGTGCAAATGGACCAGTCCGGTCCAGTTTCCCAAAATTTGGTAGTAGGCCAAACTTGCCGCATGGAAAGGTTGTTAGACATCATTTAATTATGATATTGCATTCTACTATTTCCAGCATTACTTGGGCACCAACAAAAATTTTCTTTATCATTGTGAATGGTGCATAAACCACCTTTTTCTCTTGTACAATATAAACAAGTGAGAGTACTTTCGGCGCACTATGGGGTCAGAGATTATGCGCAGCCCTAGTATCGGCTTGCTAAAGGAGGACCCGAAGCAATATCAAGGCACAATAGTGGATTCAAATTATAATAGGACGTTCAAGACAAGTTTTACCTGGAACCCAAAAACAGATGAAAGCCAATCAAGTATATCAGTGTTCGACTGGCTGCTCTCCTTTGGCATTACCAAATTATCATCCTCAACGTTTGGCCCTCCATGAACTTGGAGCATTGGAAGATTGTTCACATTGCGTATGGCATGAAGGGCAGCCTTAATCTAGACTTTTCATAAAACTTGATGAGTAATACAGCCCACTGTTGAGATAATCCAATGCAAGACCTTTCATAAGTTGAAAATTTACCTCAGGAAGTTCCATAATTGCAGGTTTAACCCCAATTGCATGTAATGGCAAAATGTTATAGTGTACGGACTGCTCTCTTTTTCTCTCAACTTCTTCAACATACCTTTTGGTCTGTAGAGCAAAAGCCAATTGCAGATACCATTATTCAGTGCTTGCCACAGAGAAGAACACAAAGATGAACGCAGGCTAGGAAACTAAAACTCTTTCACTGGAACCTGATCATCAAGCCTTGAGGGAGGCACCACGATTTTCAAAACATCATATAATACTGTAGCAATCTGATATATCTTTGCCATTTCTTCCCTTCAAGAATTAATAGCAAAAAGAAGAATCAATAAAGTGAAGAGATTCGTTGGCAGTCAATCAAATAACAGTAGAGCCTTACGGTTTTTTGGTGTATTCGGCATCTTTGATATTTTTTTCATAGAATATCTGGAAATACATCTGGATTTCTCTAGGATCATTTCTGGCAAGCTGAAAATGCGTCTCTTCTTCTTCCTACAGAATTTATGTCAGACATTAAACAGTTTGCGTACAAGTTACAACCCAGTCCATCTGCTGGTTTTTCCCCTACCAAGGCTAAATTCTGTGACATATTGTGCACATAATACAAACAAGGAAATAGGAAAAAATAATATAAACAATTTTCCTTACAAACTATAACAAGAAATGGTGACTGATGACAAGAATGCAATATCATTATGAACAGCCAATATGCCTAACAGCATTGGAGCAACAGCAGGGCCATAGCCCATGGACAAATAAGAAAAATTTCAAGCTACCAAGTATAGTGACATTTAGATGCTCTTTACATTCAAATGCCTTGTTAGGATGATACCCCTACCTTTTTCTAACCTTCAGGTTGAATGATAAATGGCACCAACATATGAGGTCATTTATAAGTTTTTTTTTTTTTTTTTTTTTGGTCGGAAGGTCATTTATAAGTTGGCATCCCCTGAAGTTGGCCTTCCAGTTGCAAGATTTGGGTTAAAGATATTCAATATCATATGATTTGTCAGGATTTCCAAGAAAACTTCAAATGAGAAGACATAGAAGTACATAGCATTTCAGGGAAAAAAAATTGATCTCAAAGGATCAAGCACTAAATAGTGCTGACAAACTCTGGTCTGAGTGGTTCAATCCCCCGGTTTAGAGATCAAGTAACTATAAGTCGAGCAACTGTGAAGTCAGATCATGTCATTGAGTCTGTAATGCTTTGAACAAGAGTGGCCTAGGGACCAGGAATGGTGCAACTGTGGGTTATGATTGTTGGATAAGTGGTCAGGGAGGTTTCTGGACAAAAATGATAGCCCTCGAGCACCGATTGCTACTCTATGTATATCCAGTTTCAGGGGGCTTTCTATAGTCTATGGTCCATCGAAGAACCAATCCTCCAGAATTGGAAGCTGTTAGATCCCAAATGAATAGGTCTTGGTTGTTCATTGAAAACCCTTTACGAGTTTATGCATTACAACACATTGTATGGGAACTACGCCGAAATACACTTGGGCATGACCGTGGACAGTTCCTCAAGGGGGATTATGGAGGCCCCCATGATTTCAGATATGACTTGGTTAACTCTAATTCCGCACAGTTCCTGAGAATAAGTCTTAGGTAATGTATCAGTAAGGGTTGCAATGCAACAGCTTCATTTCTAAATCTGTCACATTCGATGTTGAAGAGATTCAAAGGGAAAATTCCTGATAGATATCTGGAGTGATGATTCACTTTTTCTACTGATATTTAACATTTGTTCTCTATTGCAAAGAGAGAAGCAGCTTTTAGCTTCTCTCTATCTGAAAAATTAGTGCTGATTTTCACTGGTGATCTAAATCAAGAAGACCCCAAAAAGCATGGGAGATTAAGAGACCCATTTCTTTCTTTGAAAGATCATTTTCCCAAGCAGAACATATGGGGATGATAAAATTTTTATAAAACCTCACAAAGGACAAAATATTGAATGAGGCTCTCAAGAGTATGAATATCACAATCACTTTCCATGGAAACATAAGGAATGCTAAAGCTCCATCAAAGGTCTGTTCTTTTTTCTTTTTTTTTTTCAATCATGAACTGCAATTCTAGATAGCAATAAAGAAAAATGACAACCTGAAACTTTGGAAAAGTGTAACAGTCAATCGGTTTTCCTTGCAAAAACAATTGGTACATCTGTTCATTCAGTGGGTGCTGACATTTATCACATTTGTCGGATCTTTTGGCAGAAAGATCTTGGGTCATGCCCTACTGTAATGCAATCAGAAGCTGGAGAGCATATCAGTTGGTTTTGACAGAGACTGTGGAACTCAGTGCCATCTTGTGTAACATGGAAGATCTAGTTGGAGAAAACAGAAAGGTTTTCCAAGGTTGATTGCCATTGCTGACAAGTCAGCTGTGGAGTGATATTCTGCTTGAAGTTGCTGATCTCTTATCCATTCATACGTCTTAATTGTATAGCTTCGTTTTTATTTTCTGATGCCGTCCTATGTATACATCCAGTCTAATAGGATACTCCTTGTTTAAGTCTGAGTCAACTCAAACAATCTACAACTGCAAATCCATGGTAATATCGCTCAACATGATTTTCTCACATCTTGATAGCTTAGTAAATGTGAAAATGCGGTCTCTGGCCATCAGACTAACAACCAGAGTCACTTTTGTTAATTTAGCTGTCACAGCATGAAAAGACAAAATGCATCACTGCTAGTGACATGATGTATAAATGAACTGCATTAATGTTTCATCATTCAGGAATGCCGCCATAACAGGCCAAGAGACCTCGTGAACTAGGAAAAATACCTTCTCAAGCCTGTGTATGAGATTAGTCTTAAACTGGCGAACACCCCGTCCCGCTGATGTTGGATCAATCTTATGAGCCTTCTCAAGTGCATAAAAGCGACCTAATAGGAGAAATAAAGCAAGGAAAAGGATAAGTTTTGCTACAGAATAGGAAAAGAAGCATATTTGTAAATAAGACACTAAGAATAAGGTAGACCACTGAGAAAGATTAATGAGCATGCAGGAAAAGCATTTTAATATCTGCTCCACTCTCGCAACTGATAAGACCCAGGTTCCAACGAGGGACGGAAGTGAACAGCACAGACAGAATTTTCATAAAAGAAAGATGACACAATTGCTGTTCTCTTAATAACCAACCATTAGGGCTTCCCACAGTGACTCAAACCAAGTCATGTTACAACTTCACATTTATTTCTCCATCGATTACAATGTTCATATCGACCATATGCTTCAGATACTCATCTTGGCTACTTTGATGTTTGAGTAGTATTCTATATTCATACGTGGCTCTAACATAGAATTCCCTGTTTTTATGGTAAAGAGAATTCGAAGAGTAGCACACGCGCACAGAGAGCTATTGTCGTTAATTATGTTCAAGCAAACTAAGATGTCACTTGACCTATAGTTATAACGGGATTCCTTTTTATGAGCTCTCAAGAAGACATATCTTGAGCATAGACTTTGAAATGACTTTCTTCCAAACTTATATTAGATAGATTCAGTTAGATAATCAGACATTAGATTGGAAACTAGACACTAGATGTCAGACTAAGAATACTCAGCCCATTTTCTTGTCATTGTCTCCACAAAGTCGCTTACGAAAATTTTGCCGTAGAACGAACCGAACGGTAGGAAACAGGGCAAAAAGAAAAAAGAAAAACGAACCAAACAGAAACGGGACGCGAGAGAGAGAGAGAGAGGAAGAGGAGAAGCTTACACAAATATGCAACTCTCGGGTTCTCCCTCTCGACCTCGTCGGCTACACGGAGGATCGGCATGATGGGGGCGAGGGAAGAGGGCACCAGCTCGTTGCCGACGGCGGAGTCGTCCTCGTCTGATGAATCGTCCGTCCTCCCGCTCGAGCTCGCCATCCTTAACGGCGGCGGCGGGGGGTTCCCCCACAGAGAGACGCCGCCTCTCCTCTAGTACCACCCCGCCCCTGGGCAGTGGCAGTTCGGGACTCTACAGGGTCAGTCAGCGTCCAGCGATCGGCCGCCGTCATCGCCCTCCGCTTATACACGCGCGGAGGGAGAGAGATACTTTGGGAGGTGAGTGGGGAAAACTAAAAGGGAGTTGCTCTTGCAGCAAGGAAAGAATGAGAGAACGTGTCGCGCGGGGAGGAGGACTGTTGGTTTTCGTTTGAGTGAGGAATGCGGCTCTTTCTGCTTCGTCGCGCGCGAAAGTGCGACCGCGAACGAGGAAGGAAACGCTCCCGCGATTTCAATTTTCGGTTTATTACTATGTCGGTTTTGTCCTCTCTTCTTGTCCTTGGGCTTGGGCCTGAGCAGTGAGCAGTGGATTTGGAGAAAATGACCTCAGCACAACTCATTCAGTAATGAGATAGATGGTCTTTGAATTTTGGCCCGATGTGTAATGTCATCTCAAATTTTTAATTTATTCGATACGATCCATGACTTTTTTATACATCTTCTATTTAATCCCCGGACTAATATTATCCTCTCACCGATTCAAGTTGATAAAATTTGTAGATTTGGCAGTTGATCTGGTATGTTTGAATGATGGACAAAAAAAAAAGTTCCAACTCAGAAATTTAACTTGAATTTAGAATATAATGATCATTTTAAGTTGTTTCAATTTGGAAAAATGATTATTTATGTTATCTGATGACATTGATTATTATATTTTGATTTAAGTTAAATATCTTACATGGATAATCCCCATATAACGTCATTTTTGTCTCTAGCGTTCAAACTAACCGGATTGGACGCCGCATTAGCAAATTCCGTTAACTTGAATTAATAGAAAAATAACATTTGAATATTAGGGACTAGATTGAACATTTATTAAAAATTGAGGACCGCATTGAACAAATTAAAAGTTTAAGGACAATATTACACATCTAGCTAAAATTTAAGGGTTATTTGTGAAATTATTTCTGCATAGTTTGATTTGAGAATAGGTTCTCTTGTTTAGCTAATTAATCGATGACAATTGAACAAGGAATTATCGCGATTGATGATATTAATTTAGTGGTCTAAGATACCTAGATCTCCACTTTCACACCCCAAATTCTATAGGGATGAGGGAGTGACACGATCGTCCTTTCTCCAAAGTACATAGCCTCAACTATATCCAAATTATCCAACTCCCAAAAGTTCCCACGATAATGTTTTAATTCTAATGGCCACTAACTAAGATACCTAAAAAGCATAATAAGAAAAAGGAATGAGCTACCACCGCCCCATGAGAAATACATTTTTTTTAAGTAGATTGAACAATCACTATGTACATTTATAAAACCAAATCCAAAATATATCAAACTTACAATCCTATTAAAACACAAGTTGATGATCCATTCCATCAACTAAACTTAAACTTGAGTATCTAGTCATGGTCATGAATAACGCTCCGTGATAAAGCGACCAAGATTTTCCTTTGGTTAGATCTCCACCTATTAAGCTGGAGACTTGGCCCATAAGGATATCCTACACTAATATGTGCATGCCCACGACTAGTATCTGCAAATCCACACACCCTCTCGACAATTTTATAAAGACATTGAGCATAATCTATCAACCTCAATCTCCAGAAATCCACAATCAAAATCAAAATCCATCTCACAACTCAAGTTTAATAACCAAATCGCAACTTTTCACCATTGATTATATTTATCACAATCCATTTCATAAACCAATTGACAAACCAGTATATAACATTCCTTTAAGTATATTTAAAATCAAGAACTTCTCGTGAGTCTTTCCCATAATGTTTCACAAACCCACTTGCAAGCAATCGGTTTAGACTATAGTCAAAAAATAATATCATCACATATAAAACACAAATGGTAGTAAATGCTCGATTAAATTTATGCAAGGAATATGCCCATGCTTAACTCATAATATAACTCAACCATTTCACTTCTGAAATATGAGTTTACAAACTCAAAGAAGATATGGTATCACTTACCTGGGAAAAGCCGAAATCAACTTACGGTAGTAACTTGAGCCGACGCATTCACCATCCTATCAATTATTTGAAAAACAATATTAAGAACTGAGTAATACACAACTCTGATAAACGACTTGACTAGCCACGTTCAACCATTCAATGTATTGACTCATAAGAATTACGAAGAAGCTCATTTAGGATGTACATTTGTTTTTGCCGTAATGCGTATTATCCGTTATGCATAACTTGCACGCAAATTTCTAAATTTCTTTCCAAACAACCATACTTTGAAATCAAGTTTCGTCAAACCCCATCGCTTCACAACGCCCTAAACTACTATTTTTACAAAAATTGCAGCTCCAAAAACTCCTTAATCGAACCTCGCAGTTCAAAATTTACATAACTCCAAATTTGTGCCATAACTTTCAATATTACTTCAATTAGATGGATAATCGGCTTTGAATATTTATCAAGTGTTGTGATTTGTAGTTGATTCGGCTAGTTGAGATAAGTGGAGAAGAATCAATGAAGATGGGCTGAGTTTGTCTATTAAAGACATGGGTCTGGGTTTGATGGGCCCATCTATTACATCCACATCATAACAAGAAGCGCGTTCTCACGCCGTTGCATGTGGTAGCATTTGCCAATCAAAGAACCTAAACTAAATATATCCTACGCATGTCGTTAGGCGATTAGTTTTAATGTGAATACTAGGGGTGTGCAAAATACCCGGAACCGCCCGGACCGCCCGGAACCGGCAGATCTTGAGGGAACCGGTCCGGTTCCCGGTTCCAATTTTTTGGAACCGGTGGGAACCGGTCCGGTTCCCGGTTTCATGGGCGGATCCACCCGCCCGCCCGCCGCGGACCGGACCGGTTCCTTTTAATATTAAAAAAAAAAATTACTAAAAACAAACCTAGGTCGAATCGAGATCTCACCTTCTCGAGCTTGACTCTCATCTCACTTCTCTTCGATTTCTTCCGCGGCCGCCTCGGTTCCTCTCGCCATCTCGCTGCTGCCGTCCGCCCCTCGCGCGCCGGTCGCCACCCACCACAACCTTTGGTTCCTCTCGCCGCTGCTGTCCGCCCCTCGCGCCGGCCGCCACTCGCCACAGCCTCTGGTTCCTCTCGCCATCTCGCCGCTGCTGTTCGCCCCTCGCGCCGGCCGCCACCCGCCACAGCCTCTGGTTCCTCTCGCCATCTCACCGCTGCTGTCCGCCCCTCGCGCCAGCCACCACCCGCCACAGCCTCGCGCCCGCCAGTGACCCGCGCTCTCGATTTCTCCGTCGTCCCTCCTCTCCTCCATTAAACACAACGTCCCCGCAGCTTCCGTCTCGGCGAGGACTCCCTCACTTGCTGCTACCGCCGCTCCACTCAATTCCTGCCGCATTGCTCGGGGCCTTCGCCGCCTCTCCCTCTCGAAGGTATGTCCTCATCATCGGTATCATCGACCGCTTGGTCTGCACGCGGAGTCGGACGCGATTGTTCGAGCTTGCGGACGTCCTTCTGTGCAATGGCGCCCTGAAGGTGCCGCGCCGTGCCTTGTCGTGCGGCGTCGATTGGGTCGCGCTCCGCGTGCCCTCGCTTTCACCGGTGAGGGTGTCGTGACCCTCGCCAATTCTAGGCGAGGGCTCGAGCCCTCGATTTTGCCAGTGAGGGCTGTCCCCTCGGCTTCCCAAAACCTATTGAAGGGACCGCCATCCCTGAAATTTTTTCTTTCGTTCTCTGATCTTTAGCTGTCGTGTGCCGTTGCTTGCGCTAGTGATTGATTGTGCTGTTTGTTTTATTGTCTGGAAATGCCAATTCTCGGGGACCCAGATTAGCTCTTTGGTTCGATTGGGAAAAAGGTCGGTTCTTTTAGGGAAAAAATGGAATTTTTGGAAGAGGGTAGAGGAGCTTGGCCGAGTTTGTGCTTCTGTTTTCGTGCTTTACGTGAGTCCTCGGTGGTGACTGGGGAGTCAAACCATTGAGGACGCGATTGTGGTCTGGAGAAGAAGTTAATTTTGAGTGTGTTGGTGGTTTGTAATGGTTAATGATGGGCTAGGCACTAGCGCAGGTTCAGTCGTGTGTTCATGGTCATTCGCCGTAGCCATGGGTGTCCTGACTCATGACAGCACAGGGGCGTCCGCATTTTGTGATGCCTTTTAAACTAGTTAATTCCGTGGCGTGATAAGTGTTTAAGTGTTGATAGTGTGTTGCTTGATTCAGGTGATTCATTAACATGTCGATGGAGGAATCCTATGATGCAATAACGCCAATAGTGGAATCAACATCACAAGAACATGAAGGAGATGAAAACTTTGAAGAAACATCCAACACAAATAAGGTATCCGGTTCTTGTCCATGTCCTCCTCCTAGTAAGCGAAAATCAGCAGCTTGGCTCATTTTCGAAAAGGAACAACTCACACAAATGGGAAAGTTGATGTATTTTGCAATTACTGCGGATCCAAGTATTCATACCACGTTGATAATGGTACTTCAAATATGTTGAAGCACTTGAGAAAGTGCAATAAGTATCCTCGCAATGTGGATAAAAGGCAAAAATTGTTTGCATCACAAAGAGTAGATGGAACTCAAATGATAGGAGGAGATACTACTAGTAGTACTGGGAGTGGTGGAATGTTAACGACATGGAAGTTTGATCAGGAGAAATGTAGGCAAATGCTTATTCGGATGATTATAATTGATGAACAACCATTTTCAATTGCTGAACGTGTTGGATTTCGTGATTATGTGAATCAATTACAACCTCTCTTCAAGCATATGTCGCGATTTACGGTGGCTAGGGATTGCATGAAGTTGTATTTTTGTGAAAAAAGAAATTTGAAGGCTTCTTTTCGTAAGTTTAATTCTAGGATCGCACTCACGACTGATACTTGGAGTTCCATTCAGAATTTGAACTATCTATGCCTTACAGCACATTTTATTGATGAAAATTGGAAATTGCACAAAAGGATCATCAATTTTGTGATGATAGCTAGTCACAAGGGCAGGGATATTGGGAGAGTAGTTGAGAAATGCATATATGAGTGGGGAATAGAGAAAAAAGTGTCCACAATCACAGTGGATAATGCTAGTTCAAATGATGTGGCCATTAATTATTTGAAAGAAAAATTTTCAAGAGATAGACTGTTGATCTTAGATGGTGAATCTTTACACATGAGGTGCACGGCTCATATATTAAACTTGATTGTGAAGGATGGCTTGGCCGAGATACGTGATTCCATTGCACGTATTCGAAACGTGGTTAGGTATGTGAGGAGTTCTCCTATGAGAGCTAAGACATTTCGAGATTGCATTGAAAGTACAAGGATTACTTATAAGGGTTCAGTTTGTCTTGATGTCTCAACTAGGTGGAATTCCACTTACCTAATGTTAGAGAGTGCCATAAAGCTAAGAAAAGCTTTTGAAAGGATGGAAGAAGAAGATGTCTCTTTCTTGACTGAGCTTAATTCTGATACTCCAAGTAGTGTTGATTGGGAAAATGCTATTGTTCTTTCTAATTTTTTGAAGAAGTTTTATGATACCACCAAGAAGATGTCCGGAACTTTGTATATCACTTCAAATGATTATTTTGTGGGGATAGCTTCTTTGTATAAATATTTGCGAGAAGCGACGAAGGCTTTTGATCATAGGGTGAGAGTTATGGGCTTGAAAATGAAAGATAAGTTTGACAAATATTATGGGAGCTTCGACAAAGTAAATATGATGGTGTTGATTGCGGTAACATTGGATCCTAGAAAAAGCTGAATTATGTGAGGTATTGTTGTAAACTCATTTATGATGATGCTGCAGAAGTTGATGAGATGTTTGATAAGGTGAAGTTTGCCCTGGAACGTGTGTTTAAATTTTATGAGAAATCTTGTCACACTTCTAGAGACAAAAATTTGGATGGCGAATTGGTAAGTTCTAGTAATATCGGTAGTAGCTGCGATTCTTATTTCAATGAGGGAAATGAAGAGGACGATTGCAGCTTAAATTTCTATGTGCAAGAGCCTTCGTATGATGACTTTCTTAATGAGGAGAAGAAAAAGTCCGATGGCAACTTATCTCGAGCTCGATCGATATCTTAAAGCTGAACTTGAAGATGGTCGTGATCTTGACATTTTGAAATGGTGGAGCGTTGCTGGCCAAAAGTTTAAAATCTTATCTTTGATGGCTCGGGATATTTTGTCTATTCCCGTTACTACCGTTGCTTCGAATCAACTTTCAGTACTTCTGGTCGTGTGCTTGATAGTTTTCGGAGTTCTTTGACTCCTAGAGTTGTGGAAGCTTTGATTTGCACTCAAGATTGGTTAAGAGCAATTCTTGAGCCGATTAATATTGAAGAATGTATCGAAAATGCGGAAAAGTTTGAATTTGGTAAGTCCATATCATTTCATCATGTAATTCTTTTGTATATCTATTATCTAATAACTGAATACTTTATTTAATATCTTCTTTTTGTTAGATATGGATGACGTTAGCAAGGAGATTAACAAAGAGATTAACAAGGAGATTGACGGTCCATAGAGTTTACAAGTTGAAGTGAGAGGAATATATGTGGTGAGACAATCTGAATTGCTGTGAACTGTGGTTTCATTTGGAGGCTGACAATCTGAATTGCTTGCCCACACTCCTTGTCATATCTTATAGTAGTAGTTCACTATTGCAGCTTATGGAAGTTTTAGAGTTGCCGAAGTGTTTGCGGACAAAATTCTCTTCTGGTGAGTCTTTTCCCAGTTCTTTTGTTTATTTTTTTCTCTAGGTTTGTTTGTCGAGGTTATTACAGAATGTTGACCTTTTATATAAGAATATCCTTTCTCGGATTTTATTTGAAACTAATTATGATACACTACCTAATCATAGTCCAAAATGTGAAGATGCAGTGAAGTTTGACTGCTGTTTATGTCAAAGAAAGATCTTCTACCTAACCTTTATATTTACCTCCATGCTCTCTAAGGTGTGATTTTCTCTTGTGCGATTGTCTGCAACATATGTAGCTTCTGATCAAAGCCAAAATACTTACGTGTAAAGATTCTGTCTAAAACATCTAGTTTAAATTCAAAAACTGTGGTTTTACACTTATTATCACACCTTTATACCAGACTGAAACTGTGATGTAGCATGTCATCAAGTTAGAGAAGATATTCATAAAGGACTTGCAATTAAATTAATTAGTGATAAAGTTGTAAGTTAGGGTAACAAAATGGAGGACTAATAGGCTGAGGTACTCACCTGTCAAGGGCTTATTTTAACTGGTATGAGTCATACTTATTTTGTATATGGATGGTTGGTGTACGGTTCGCTTTCGGGAATCTTATTGTTGTTAATCTGGCGGGTGCGAATCACCCTGTTCGATATCAATTGGTCCCGACGAGCCAATGATGCACCAGACGGGTGTCAAGCCCGAAGTGATGATACATGAGTATGAGTCATACTCAAGAAAATTTTTTCTGTGGAAACTAATGGTGAGGTTTTTGCATCTTCTTTTCACATAAAAATTCTTATTGTCAATGAGAGAATGCGAGTGATTTCCTGGTGTGACTGGAACATTAGATTATTAGCTTCTTGAATCAAGAGCAAAGGATGTGCATTAATTTAGCTGAAGAGCCCGTTGCTAACACCATTCCAGCTTTTAGACTGTTCATTATATACTAAGTTGTTGCTATTTGGAATTTGGTCACATTTTGCTCTTTAGTAATCGGTGTTTGCTAGTGTCAGTAAGTTTTTTGGCTTGGATTCTTGTTATTGCAGATTAAATGAAGAAATGAAGGGCATGGAAAGTCTAGCGACACAATTGTATCCTTGACTAGATGGAAAAAGTCTTTATCGTTGCTGCAGTGTTTGTCCTGAACACATTTTTGTCCTGTGAACTTAGAAATTTATCGAAAAGCATCATTTTACTTCTTACAAACGAGCGACGCCCATTCGTTGGAAAGTAAAAGCCACACAGTTTCGTTTTTTTTTTTCCCCAGTTGAATTAAAGGTTTGTGCTATCATTTGTGTTTTCCTTGACATTGCTTCAGAAAAATTCTGAGGAGGAATGTTGATGCTCTAGATTCTGCTGTCAACAAGCTTGTCCGGCTTCCATGACATCGGATAAGCTGTCGATGCACTTCTGTTTCCCTACTTAAAGATCTCTTCTTATGAGAGTCCTAGTCTTGCCAACATGATACTTGAAGTGCTGGAGTGAGAGGAAAGATGATCACCTCACTTGTAAGATTCACTTTCGCCATTCTTTTGCATCTCTTGCCGTTAGTTGTATATTATCCTCCTGACTTTGGATCGGTCTGGTTATAATGTCCATCGGGCAATGTAAGTTTGATATTCTCATTTACGCTATGGAAAACCTGTTGCTAAATCATTCATCGAAGATGTTTAACTAGGGAGCTGAAACTTTTTGGCTTGCTTTGATGATGCTTGCTATGCAATTGAGAATTGAGATCAATTATGTCATCTCTTTTGATGTTGGGTTTTCCTTAGCTTAAAATTTTCATCTCGTTGTTAGTGAGACCGGATCCATAAATCCACCCGGGAACCGGACCGGACCGGCGGTCCGGTTCCCGGTGGATCCATGCAACAAACGGGTGGATCCCGGTTCCAATTTTCGGAACCGGTCCTTAGCGGGCGGTTCCCGGTTCTAGTCCGGGAACCGCCCGCCCGACCATGCACACCCCTAGTGAATACCCTAGAAACTGTATTATCAAGGTTGGTTTTCAATTTGTGACCCCCGAAATCGTCTCTCTTGACCCTAAAATAGGCTTCAAATCGATCAACTAGTTTTAAAGTCTACTCGGAAATTGACTGAGACGTTTTTTCTCTCGTTTTATTATACATACAATATGCATGTGCCAAGCATATGATTCTTTCTGTTGGATGATAAAATGTCAAATGTATTCAATTTCAATAAATATTTTCTATCTTAAAAAGAAGTATAATTACTTAGAATTAAGGGTAAACTAGTTTAATTCTAGGTTCATCCCCATAACCAACCTTACAAATTCCAGGTTTCCATGTACAACTGGCCTATTTAAAGCATGGAACTTGAAACCGAACCAGTCAAGGTCAATTCTCAATTGAACTTAACACCTAACCGATTAAGGCCAATTCTTGAGTTGAACCAATCTGATTGCCCACCCCTAGCATGTTGCACTACTACTGAATTTGATTGCTAGCGTAGCTTGAAGATGAAATGCAGGTCGAAACCTCACGTCTTTCAGAGAGGCCAACAATTTTTTTGGTTTTGAAAATGCCATTACCGAGTGAAGACTGCATTTTCCAACGCTGTAAAGTCGTTAGTACAATGCTCGATTGATACTACGATCACCATAATCTAGCTAATCACATTATCTACTCGGATTCCGCGTTGTTTGCTTTTGCCTCCGTTTCTGGTGACCCTGCGAGTTCTTGGTGGCAACCTTCCTGTTCTTTCTCCAATCTGCAAACCACATGCTAAGCCAAATATCCGAGGACAGGCCGTCCTCATTCGTCTGTTGCACAATGCCTCAACTATCGAGCCACTGTATTCCCCAGAGGGAGAAAATGATCGATTCCTCTTCAATTGGAACACGAGCAATTACCAAGCTGATGGCATGTTTTTCCAATGCAAGAGGTCTTCCACCTCCAACTGTATTTGAGTAGCTACAGTGCCTTCACCAATCTAGCAGGCCTTGCCGTGCTTGGGAAGCTCGCATGCATCCCTCACGTCCCATATCATACGGTTCACGAAAAGTTCGACAGAATTCGTTTAAAAAAAAAGTAGTTCTGTAGAAACAGGTTGTCTCTTTTGACCAGTCAAGACCCCAGACTCCAGATTGACGGCACGCCAGCCCAACATGGAACATGTTTCCCCTCTATTTTTTGATAAACTGTCATAGTCCACGACAACCCGTGAACGTCTGATGTCTGGTCACACGCACTTTCTCAGAACTAGGTAAGAGAGAAACATTCTCTTAATTTGAATTTGAATAGCAAGGTGGAGGACTGACTCACGAGACAACTTAATTCTTAAAGAAAAAGGGGGCATGATCACAATCTGAGGGGAGATTCTTTCGTCCAGCTGTTAGTATATACGTGCTTCCGTTGTACTCATTGTTGGAAAATTTGGCTTCGAATAGGGTAGAACAATGGAATCGGATCGAGTAAACAAATTAGACTTTGAGGCGTGATATCACTTTCTTTAAGGATTTATTTACCCCACAAAGTTGCTAATGGTCACCGGCAAAAATCCTCCAGGATACAACAAAGTCTCAATTGAGAATACTAGATAGCAATTCTAGTATTTCTCAAGGATCTCTCTAAGAAACAATCGAAAAATTGGCTGCAGTTTTTCAGAAAGAAGACTCGAAAAATGACCACACTTTTTCTTTCGAAAATTGACAAGTATATATATGAAAACAGTCTTGCAACTCTTCGTGAAAATTGCCAAAGAATGAATAAACACGTCCTTTAGAAAATTGTTCGGATAAACAAATGCGACTCTTTGGAAAAAGTCGAAAATCGAACAATTGCAACCCTTCGGGAAAAGTTGCAAACCGAATAAGTAATTTTCCAAAGGTTGTCTTGAAAAGACACAAACAAAATTCGGAATAATAAACTTTTTTTAATAAATAAAATTTCAAATTTTCATTTCCGAAAATTCTTAAAATAAAAGGCAACATTTGAATTGATTAAAATTAATAACATTAAAAATAAATAAATAACAAAGGGATTAGTGCTAATTAAACTGCGGGTGCGCAGGCGTGCTAAGTGCGCCAAAATCGCGCACCCGCATGCGGGTATGGTGGGGTTTAGCCTCACCTAATCATTCCTTTAAATATACAAAGGAAATCCCACATTTATAAATTGGTTTACTTTTTCCCACATTTCCCATGTGGAACAAGGTAAAAAACATTTTCTTTTTTGTTTTAACAAACAAAACTCCAACACTCATTAGAGAGGCCCCGGGTGTTGTTTCTGGATTCTTTGACTCATCCCGAATACGTTCGGTCTTGACACTCCGCATCAAAGCCAGAATCATGGCCGAACCCCATTCTGGGTCACCTGGCATTTCCTTCTCGGAATTTGTCAAAGCAGCGCAAAAGCAAATACCATGCCCACATGGAACTTCCTTCCGTTGCCTGTGGCATGCAGTCAACTAATCTCCTACGGCCTGTCAGCAATGCGGAAGAGGAAAACATCAAGAAGAGCCTTAAAGCATCAATATTCGCGCGCACACTAGAAAACATCTTCGAAAGGTTACTAATGCAACGCTGTTCCCTAATAAGAAAACGATGCGCAAATTGACAATGTCATACTATGGCTTTATAAACCAACTTGCAGGACTTCAAACGAGTCTGCGCTAAGCATGAATGCCCCTACCGCAATGAATCAGTGTATTTGCACGAAGAGAGCATCAACCAGGAACATTATGAAGTCAAAATAAAGAGGAAGCCCTCTCCTGGATCACTACAAATAAAATGCCTAGACAATGGAATTTGACGGATTTTCGTGGGTCCAACCCCCGAGGCATTCTTAAGAAAGGAAGAATGCAAAAAAGTACTTCGAAGAAGACCAGCATGAGGTCATTTTAAAGAGAGATTGAGAGCGTAGCAACAATAAAATTTTCATACTGTTGAGCTTCATGTATGAGTACATTAAGGACCTCAAAGGAATTATTGACGGGGGTGGAACACCTATTAACTGGAAGGAGGGAGAAAAGGTCCAGGTGGAGTACTGCATATGCCTCATGTATGAAACCATCTTAAGACACTCGCAAAAAGAATAGTTACTCAGAAAACTTAATGGACTAGCAAGCAAGCTGGTTTCTAGAGCTGGTTGCAGCACTCCATTGATTGGAAAGACGTGTAGCTGTTGCACCATAACTTATAAATGTTACTGTGGCATAATTTCCTTGAGTATTTGATGTTATTGGACGTAGCAATTCCCTCATCACCCATCAAAGAAAGGCCGATGGCACTGACGAACCTGGAAACAAACCATAAAATCTACTCAACTCAGCCCAGACACTGGCATCAAAGGAGACATTCAGTCTCCAGAAAAAATAGAAAAGGGAAACTTAATCACAGTCCATCAGCCAGATTCTTAAACTAGCAGAACATGAAATAAAACAAAGGGAAAGAATGAAGATCATGCAACTGTTAGTTCTGCAACCCAACACTATGTATTCGCCTAGTAAGACTTAACCAATGCTTGCTATAACATAGCACCTCACTCTGAGCATGGGAGAATAAAAATAAATTTGTTGAAGTAATCAATCTGACCTGCTTTTTGTATCCAGAACCTCAAAGTAAACTTTTCCTCATTCCCCTTTTTTTCACTTATGCACACCATCAAATCCTAACCCCAACCCAACAACCCCCTCAGGGCCACACACACACAAGAGATAGAACTTAAACAGGTTGCATAAAAGCTTCGGCCCCTTGATTTTATTTTAAGTTATTGAGAGAAAACAAGCCAATATTATCTTAATTTACCTCAAAGCACAATTGAATTTATCAAGAATAATCCCGATGCTTCCACCAACCACTATATATTTTTCCCCAGGGGACAAAACATTAAATAGGCACCAGTCTATCGTAAATATATATCGATGCAGGATAGACTTTTCTTTCGTAGCAAAAAATGGAAAAGGTAAACTTTAAGACAGGAAACAAAAGTGCATTTTTCTAGATGCTGGCGGAGATTGTACAAGAGTTTCAACAATTTATGCATTGTATCATCTATTTTCAGGCATCTCTTACGAGGTAGGCAGGTTAACATAAGGGCATCAAATGTTGTACCTATGAAAAAGAAAAGATTCAGAGAGCACTTAAGAGGAAGAAAACTGAAGAATAGCCGCAATATAATTGACGCAGCCCACATTGAAGACCAACTCTCTCGACCAAGAAGATCGGCGCACATTCAAGCTCAATGAAACCGAGAAGCCGTATCAATATCTTGAGTCCATCTCGGAAGTTTGAAATGTTGGAGAAAACTTCCTTGAGTATTTTGAAGTTGACAAAACGTTTCCATCAGTCTAGTCGAAGACTTGCGTAGACTCTTCCATCAAAGTCGAAGACTCGGACTGCCGTACTCAAGACTCAAATTCTATCCTCATTGACGGTTTCTAGACCGTCGAAGAAAGCTTATCCAGAACTGGATGTTTCGTTAAGGATTTGACTTTATCGACTGGAGAAGATCTCTTGGCTGGATATAGCATGTCGAAATCCATTATTCAAATCAAGATTGATTCGGGGATTTTGGATCTCGTTGATTGGCGAAGTATACTTGGAAGGTTCTACTTACGGAAACCTAGATCATGTTTGTATGGGCGGCGGGGATTGATGGGCTATCGTCATGTTCCTTAAATAGCTCGAAGATCTTCCTAATTGATTATGTCCAACGGGTAGATTGGAAGAATTCCTTTGGTAAGTGCCAACGGGTATGATGGCATAAAGGAGTATATAAGGAAGACGTTCTAGTTGTTCGAGTGTGTGCGCGATAGAAGAATTCCAAAGTCGAAGCTCCTTGTTCTTAGTCAATTAAACTGTTGAGCGAAATCTTATACGCAAAAGAGAGTCTATATCTTTGAGAGACCTTGAGGAAGTGTAGTAGAGTCTCTACACCGTGGAATCAAGGAAGAGCTTTACTATAACAACTCTTTTGTTCATAGTGAAATCCAGCCGGTGGGTGTCGGTGCGAAAAGAGTGGACGTAGGCTTGGATTAAGCCGAACCACTATAAACTCGTGTTCATATTCTCTTCCCTACGCTCTTTTACTTTGATCTTAATTCGTTTTGTTTACAAGAGACAAATTTCATTTTCATAATCTATTGCTGATTTGAGTTGCATACTTCACTAAGGGAAATTTGTTTTTACACCTATTCACCCCCCTCTAGGTGCTTATACTAGCTTTCAAAATTGGTATCAGAGCCTGTGTACTCACATAAGTTGAAGTGTTTTACTTCAGAGTTAAAGATCCATGGCTAGTATGTTGGCTCCGGGATCGGTTGAAGGGCAAAGCAATACCGACCGCCTTATTTTGATGGAAAGGAATACAACATATGGAAAAACAAGATGAAGGCACTTCTAAGATCAAAGGATCCTCTGGAATGGGATGTGGTAGACAAAGGAATCATTCCTAAAGTTGCAAGAGGAAAAGGAGTCGTTGAGTCTAGCGAAATGACTCAAGAAGAGATAACCAAGAGACAAGCTCTTGATGCAAAAGCAATTTATTCTTTATATTGTGCATTATCACCTACTGAATATAATCAAATATCTTCTTGTGATACAGCTAAAGAAGTCTCGGGATAGATTACACATCACCTATGAAGGAACCGATCGAGTGAAAGAAACCAAAATCAACATTCGCTCGGTCAATACGAAGCATTCAAAATGAAATCGGGAGAATCTATCACCGACATGTTTAGTCGTTTTACGAAATCGTGAATGGTCTTGAAAATCAAGGTCAACCAATTTCTGATCCCATGAAAGTAAACAAGCTACTGCGTGGACTCTCCAAGGATTGGAATCACATAAAGACCTCAATAAGGGAGACACAAAGAATTATGCCACTTTACGTCGATGAATTGGTTGGGACTCTTCGAGTCTTATGAAGTGGAGCGAATCAATGAAGATGAAGATCCTAAAGGTAAGAAATCCATTGCGTTAAAATCTAATGATGATTCGATGTCACGAGATTCGAGGACGATATGGATGATGAAGAGCTTGCTCTTATGATAAGAAGATTCGAAAGCTAAACGAAAGGGGAGAAGATTCGATCCAAAGAAACAAAATTTTCAAAAGCAACGAGACTAAGTCTGTTGAGGATGATGAATCCAATAGAGATGTAGTCTGTTTTGAATGTAAGAAAAAGGGACACATCGAGACCAACCGTCCCTTCGAGGAAAAAGAAAGGAAAAGTTGAGAAATATCGAAAGGCACTCAAAGCGAAACTTGGAGTGATACGAGAATGTGAAGAAAGTGATGATGATTATGCCAATATTTGTCTCATGGCACAATCGGACTCGATTCGACAATGAAATCGAGGTAAGTAATTTGAAAATCCCTACTAAAGTCTCTAGATACATTGATGAATTGTGTCTTAGTCTCAAAATTTCTCTTAAAAAGATTTCCGAACTTAAAAGAGAAAATTATGCACTAAAGCAACAGGAAAATGTCGGAAAGAAAAGGTCAAAAGTTTAGACAAAAGTGTTACTACTTTGAAAGAAAATGAAGACAATCTCTCAAAAGAAAATGCATTCCTGAAAAATGATATCTCAAGTATTTCTAAAAGATTTTCTATAAGATCTGAGAAACTTGAGAAAATTCTTTCAAGACAAAGACCTTATTTCAACAAATCGGGTTTAGGAATGACTCTTTGAAACTATTCCTCTAATTGATTTTCCTAAAGTAAAGGAAAGAATTAAGCAAAGACCTACAAGAGATGCTTACAAAAATCATTTCCAAAAAGTTTTTGTAAAACCAGTAGGTCGCAGATTCTTAAATGTTCCAAGTGCAATAGCTCGATCATTTTGAGAAAGAATGTCCTATGGTTTGGAAACCCGTTAAGAAGGTATAGGCAAAGACCGTATATTACACTAACACCAATGGACCCAAGAAAATATGGGTACCGAAGAAAGCCTGAGTCTCTTTTCTAAATGCAGGTCACTATCAAGAAAAAGGTTAAATGGTACTTGGATAGTGGATGCTCAAGGCACATGACATGAGATTCAAATTGCTTCATAAAGCTTGTTCAAGTTAATGGTGGAAAAGTTTCATTTGGAGGAAACAACAAAGGAAGAATTGTGGGATACGGAACTGTAAAGATTGGAAGCCTCACGATCTGTAATGTGTCCTTAGTGGAAGGACTCAACTACAATTTGCTAAGTATCGATCGGTTGTGCGACACCGGCTTCAAAATAAATTTTCAAGAGGGAATATGTTCGGGAACCGTAAAGACTCCTCTCGCCTCTTTCACGGTCGAAGACATGGAAATATCTACCTCTTGGATGTCAAACCAAATGAAACCCAATGTCTAATCTCAATTTAAGAAGAAGCAAACTTATGGCACAGAAAAAACTTGGGCACATCAACATGAAGCAAATAGCCAAAATTTCAGCAAAGAAGCTTGTTCGTGGTCTACCCAATCTGTCATACCAAAAGTCTGATCTATGCACACCATGTGTGTTGGGAAAACATGTAAGAAACTCATTCAAACCAATAAATCAAGTTTCCACTAATCGTGTACTGCAGCTCTTGCATATGGATCTCTTTGGACCAACCGAACTCGAGCATTGGAGGTAAGAAATACTTTTTAGTGATTGTGGATGATTATTCACGATTCACTTGGGTATATTTCCTAGCAAGTAAGTCTGAAACATTTTCTTATTTTACAAAGTTTGCTAAAAAGGTCCAAAATGAGAAAGGGTGTGTTATTTCAAGTATACGGACAGGCCATGGAGGTGAATTTGAAAATCAAGATTTTACAAAATTTTGTGATGAATCTGGTTTTCAGCATATATTCTCTTCTCCATATACTCCAGAGCAAAATGGAGTCGTCGAAAGAAAGAATAGGTCGCTTCAAGAAATGGTTAGAACTCTTCTAATTGAAAGTAACATTTCTTCACGTTTTTGGGCTGAAGCAGTTTCTACAACAGAGTCTTTCTAAGGCTTATTCTGGAGAAAACTCCCTATGAGTTATTCAAAGGAAAGAAGTCCATTGTTTCATATTTTCATGTGTTTGGATGTAAATATTTTATATTGAAAAATGCAAATGATCGGGTTGGTAAGTTTGAAGAAAAATCATATGAAGGTATTTTCCTTGGATATTCTATCACAAGCAAAGCTTACAGAGTTTACAACAAGAAGACTCAATCTGTGGAGGAATCAATGAATGTCAAATTTCAAGACTTTATGCAAAATCAACTGATTCATACTTATCTTGAAGAATCCGAACTTGCTCCAGACTTTACAAAGTCTAAATCTCCAGAAGCAGTTCAACCTTCAGAAGACGAGCAAATGATCAATGAAGATTCAAATGAGGGAAAAGATCACCAGTCTGACAAATCAACCAGCAACTGGAAGCATAAGTCCAGTCATCCTAAAGATCTCATTATTGGTGATATTAATGAAGGAATTCGCACAAGATCCAAAAGGCGCGAAGAGTCTAGTGCTGTAGCTTTTATTTCTGAAATAGAACCCAAGAGCATAGAAGAAGCTTTAAGCGATGAAAGGCGGATTGAAGCTATGCAAGAAGAACTCGGGCAATTCAGCATTAATGATGTATGGGAATTGACTCCTAAACCGAAAGGTAAATCCATCATTAGAGAGCTAAATGGGTTTTCAGGAACAAGATGAACGAGAAAGGTAAAGTCGTAAGAAACAAAGCAAGACTCGTGGCTAAGGGATATACGCAAGAAGAATGGATAGACTATGATGAGACTTACGCACTAGTAGCAAGGTTAGAAGTAATTAGATTATTACTTGCTTTTGCTTGTCATAAGAATTTCAGGTTATTCCAAATGGACGTCAAAAGTGCTTTCCTAAATGGATTTATCCAAGAGGAAGTCTATGTGGAACAATCACCTGGTTTTGAAGACCCAAGAAAACCGGACTACGTATTCGGATGAAAAAGGCTCTATATGGTTTAAAGCAAGCACCTCGAGCTTGGTACGACAGACTAAGTAAGTTTTTAATTCAAAATGGCTTTGTCAAAGGTAAAGTAGATACTACATTGTTTATCAAAAGAGAAAGCAAAAGTTTTCTACTTGTTCAAATTTATGTTGATGATATCATTTTTGGATCTTCTAATGAAAATCTATGCAAGAAATTTTCTAAGTCTATGCAGGATGAGTTTGAAATGAGCATGATGGGTGAACTAACCTTCTTTCTCGGGCTTCAAGTTAAACAACTGAAGGAAAGAATCTTTATTCATCAGGAAAAATATGCTAAAGAGCTAGTCAAAAAGTTTGGACTAGAAAATTGCAAAAAGACTGATATACCAATGTCAAGTTCTTTGAAGATGGACAAGGATGAAGAAGGAAAGAAAGTTGACCAGAAGCTATACGGAGTATCATTGGTTCACTTCTTTATCTAACTTGTTTATAGACCTGATATTTTGTTTAGTGTTTGTATTTGTGCCAGATTTCAATCGGACCCTAAAGAATCTCATTTAAGTGCTTTAAAGCGTATTATCAAATACATTGCCTCAACTTCAAATTTGGGTCTCGGTATCCTAAAGAATGAGACTTCACTCTTCTTGGATACTCGAGGAGCCAGACCTAGCCGGATTGCGAGAGTTGATAGAAAGAGTACCTCGTGCACTGTCAACTACTTGGAAGCAGGACGGTATCTTGGTTTTCAAGGAAGCAAAGTACAGTAGCTCTTTCTACGGCAGAAGCAGAGTATGTAGCTCTTGGAAGTTGTTGTTCATAAATTCTGTGGATAAAACAACAACTAAGAGACTTTGGAATTGAAGATTCATGCACTGAAATCAAATGTGACAACATCAACGCAATCAATCTCACCAAGAATCCGATTCTTCACTCAAGAGCAAAACATATAGAAATTCGACATCATTTCATTAGAGATCATGTTCAAAATGGAGAAGTTTCGATTCAGTTTATTGGCTCAAAGAATCAACTAGCGGATATATTTACAAAGCCTTTGGAGAAAAATCAATTTGAAGTTATTCGTTCCAGACTAAATATCTTAAAGTCTGAAGAAGTTCATACTCGGGGCGAAAGTCTAAAGGCACTCGACTCGAGACAATCAAGATCTACGACCGTAAGTTATTTCTATTTTAGAAACTTATCTCTCGGTTCAAATCTTGAAAAGGTACGATCATCTATCCAAATTTAATTGGTGTAATTTTCCCAATTTTTCGTGATTAGTGCAATCCTTCCTTCTCGAAAAACAAGTTATTTTTTAAATGACAGTTATCAATTTTTTTTTTTTTAAAAAGGCAGTTATTTTTAAAATTCATTTTTATATTTCCTTTTTCACGACGCTCCGTATGCCTCGCTTCGACTGCCTTATATACTTCGTCAGTTCTTCTTCGTTTTACTCACAAAAACCCTAAGAGAGCACCGATCTTCCACTTCTGTCTTCTTCTCTTGTTTAATCCTCAAAAAGTTTTCATCTTTCTTGGGAAACAAGCTTGGAATCTCTCAAAGACTGTGAAAGATGTCGTCTCAAAGAAAGTCTTCAAGGATCGCAAACAGGGGACCACAGCAAATGCGTGAGGGAGGAAGAAGAATCTCCTAGACAGCAGCAGAGCCCACAACATTCTCAGCAGTGTCCATCTCCTCCATCTAGACCTCAGGATGTTGCACATCAAGAAGAGGAAGAAATCATCGAAGACGTAGAACCCGTAAGAATTCTTAAGCGCGCTTTTACCTACAAGCTTTATCGTGGTTTGAAGAGGAGTGGTACTCCGTTGAACTACATTGATGAATTTCTGAAAGACAAAGGGTTTAGAAATGAAACTTTCTTTTTACGCACAATGGAACGATTGGGAATTGCCCTGGCGGGGTCGGCGGAAGAGGCATTGGCAAATATCCCAAGTGATCCACGTGTTGGAGGGCTGAGTCAACCGAGATGGGAATGACGATGATAGGATGTACATCAATTTAAACGAAAAATGGGTGTTGCGGCAAAATCCAAAGCAAAAGGACAGACTTGTTTCGATCGGAGGAACACAAGCAACTGTACTCTAAGTTGCTTAAGCGTGGCGTGATAAACCCTAGAAGGGTGGACTTTGATTTTCTTGATTACGTGAATGTCAATCTACGGGAAAAATTCAGTCTTCTTCAACTCGAACAGGTTTGTTCGAAACTACGAGAGGCTTATGCTGAACTTATCTTACTTCTATTCGAATCTCGGTTTCTTGGATGCGAATAGGTTTTCTTTCGGTGTTCGAGATCAAGACTATGCGGTTGACATGAATACTCTGGCTGATGTGGTTGGGGTTGAAAGAGGGAGATATCAACCTATCAGTGTGTCTATCGCTCGTGCAACGTTGGAGCTTGTTCAGGATAGAAGGACGGAAGGAAAGATTTCCTATTTGAGAATGAATGCGTCCAACATCTTGCTTCACAAGATAGTAATTAACTGTCTCAAACCAAAATCAACTTCAAAGACCGACGTTTCAAACTCGGAGGCAAAGTTGATGTACGCCATCAATGCTGGTAAAAAGTTCTCTCTTCCACACACTATTATGTTCCACATGTACGGAGCAGTGGTGAAGGACAAGGGTCAACTTCCTTACCCAGCACTTGTGACCAAGTTATTCAGACATTTTAACGTTCAGCCTCCCCAGATTCTTTGTGTTCGAACGTGCGATCAAATGGTGGTGGGACTGAAAATGGTCTCTAAAATGCGTCTGAAGGAACTCAACAAGGCGTTGGAGCTTTTCAAAGTGAAAACCCCTGTCAAGACTCATTCAGTCTCTTCGGCGGCAAAGCGAAAAGGGAAGGAGCCCATGGTTGCTCCATCCAAGAAAAGAAGAGCTATCATCATTGAGGATGAAGAGGATGAGGATGATATCACCATTTCGCAATGGCATTGAAAAACTTGAGTCATTCTTTCCCAAAACAACGGAGAGACGGGAAAAAGACGCGGATGAGACAGAACGGAGGACCGGAGAGAGAGAAGATTTGGAGAAAGAAGCGGAGGGAGAGAGATGCGAGAGGAGGAAAGAATTGAGAAAGAAGAAGAAGAGGAGAGAGGAGATCAAACGGAAGCGAGAACATGAGGAACACTTTTCTCCACCTGAAGGCATGGAAACAGGGGGAGATTTTGAGAAAAGAGGAACGTCCTCATTCCCTGCTACCAGTGAAGGAATAAGTCGTTCTCCAGCAGATCCAGAGGACATCTATGCCTCTCAATTTCCTGAAGAGGGACATGATGTTTCATCGCCCAATTTGCGTGACCATGCTGATTTGCCATCATCTACCTATACTCCATCTGATCGTGCAGAAGCTAGTACTCAGACTGATAATTCAGCAGACTTTCGCAGAATACTTGATGTTCTCTTGGAGATGCGGGGTCAAATATATGCTCTGGGATGCGAAGTACGAGAACTTGCAAAATGCGAGTCAAGCCTCTTCGGTTTCTTTGCATGATCAAATTCATGCCCTTACTCTTCAAGTTCAAGCAAATGCCAAGGGTGAAGATGTGGCGCAACTAAGGGAGGATTTGAAAAAGCTGGAAGGGATTGTCCAGTCAATGGGAGATTTTCAGCTTGTTCGTGTTCCCAAGCAATCTTAATTCCATTCTCTTTTCATCTCTACCTTTTTTTTGAACTCTTTGAATTCTTGACTTTTGTGATGTCTTGACTTAACTTGACTTTTGTGCTTTTGTGCTTGGCTGTTCGAATTTGGACTGGATTTGGATTTGACTGTTTGAACATTTGTTTATCTTAAGTACTATTGATATCTCATGACTTTGTTCATTTACATAACTAACCTACTTTAAGATCTGATTCTAGTGTTATTCTTACTAAGCCATTTATCTTTGTGAGATATCCATATTTGCTTGAGTAATGTTTTGCGGGTCAAAGTTATCCAAATCTGCAGGGAAAGTTTTGTCATAATCAAAAAGGGGGAGATTGTTGGAGAAAACTTCCTTGAGTGTTTTGAAGTTGACAAAACATTTCCATCGATCTAGTCGAAGACTTGCCGACTCTTCCATTAAAGTCCGAAGACTCGGGATACCGCGACTCAAGACTCAAATTCTATCCTTATTGACGGTTTCTAGACCGTCGAAGAAAGCTTATCCAGAACTGGATGTTTCGTTAAAGATTTGACTTTATCGACGGAGAAGATCTCTTGGCTGGATATAGCATGTCGAAATCCATTATTCAAATCAAGATTGATTTAGGGATTTTGGATCTGTTGATTGGCGAAGTATACTTGGAAGGTTACGCTTACGGAAATCTAGATCCTATTTGTATGGGCGAGCATGATTGATGGGCTATCGTCATGTTCCTTAAATAGCTCGAAGATCTTCCTAATTGATTCTGTCCAACGGGTAGATTGGAAGAATTCCTTTGGTAAGTGCCAACGGGTATGATGGCATAAAGGAGTATATAAGGAAGACGTTCCAGTTGTTCGAGTGTGTGTGCGATAGAAGAATTCCAAAGTCTGAAGCTCCTTGTTCTTAGTCAATTAAACTGTTGTGCGAAATCTTGTACGCAAAAGAGAGTCTATATCTTTGAGAGACCTTGAGGAAGTGTAGTAAAGTCTCTACACTGTGGAATCAAGGAAGAGTTTTACTGTAACAACTCTTTTGTTCATAGTGAAATCCAGCCGGTGGGCTGTCAGTGCGGAAGAGTGGACGTAGGCTTGGATTAAGCCGAACCACTATAAACTCTGTGTTCATATTCTCTTACCTACGCTCTTTTACTTTGATCTTAATTCATTTTGTTTACAAGAGATAAATTTCCTTTTCATAATCTATTGCTGATTTGAGTTGCATACTTCACTAAGGGAAATTTGTTTTTACACCTATTCACCCCCCTCTAGGTGCTTATACTAGCTTTCACATGAAAGACACCTTGGGAGCCATGAAGACGCTTTTACTAGCTTCTAGTTTTTATGCTATTTACTATTTTCCTAGTTTCAATGCTCTGTTTTTATTTCGTTAACGATATAAGCCATCCAATTTCTTGTAGAAAATGAATGACTTTGATAAATGAAAAACTTTGTTTTGAAGCAAGTATCGTGAACCTTGTAGAGTTCATACCCTTGAAAACTTAGAAGAGTTTTCATTCCATCCTTGAAGAGTCGGAGCTTTTGAAATATGCATCCTTGAAGAGTTGCAGTCATCAATCTAGAAGAATTGGTGCCCTTTCAACTTCCTTGGAGGCCTAGAAGAGCAACCAACGGAGTTTCTATCTTTTCCTGTTCTGTTCGTTATTTTCACCCACTTCCAACCCAAATTCGACCATCCTATAGTGCTTATTTTAGAAAACCCAAAACAGATAAATTGTAGATCCAGAAGTCTTTGTTCATTTGGCTTTGGAATCAGGTCGATCCGATATGTATCGAGAAAGATACGGTTGTTCTCCTGAGCTTGCGCAGTGCTGAAATTTCTGTTCGTCCTGTTTTCTCGTGTGCGAGTCACTCTCCCGATTCTATTGTTTGAGAAAGCCTAACCTTGGCTTGCATCATTTGGTATCAGAGCTTCGGAGGAGAGGACAATGCCTCCAAGACAAGCTAGACGTCGTGGCGGCAGAACCATTCCCCTCGATGAAAATTGCACACACTCGCTAAGAATATGCAACAACAAATTGACAAATTGACGCGAGAAGTTCAGCGTTTGAGGGCTGAAGCAAATAATTCTCCACCCCATTCCAAGACTGAAGATTCCCATGGTGATACTTCCTCTTCGGAGAGTGTTCAATCCATTCACGGTCGGAGGCATGTTCGACATCATTTACAACATATTCGTGAGCTAGATTGGGAAAAGGAAGTCAAGAAAGATGTTCCAGAATTTACAGGTATTAGTCTCCTGATGAAATTGTTGATTGGCTGACACTTGTGAATGAGGTGTTTGAGCATCGAAATGTTCCGAAGAATCGTCAAGTTGGGATTATTGCTATGCGATTCCGAGGCAAAGCAATTGCTTGGTGGAGACGTGAAAAACAAACTCACCAAGCCGTTGGCAAAGCACCAATCACTTTGTGGAGAAAGATGGAGGGTAAGATTCAAAAATATTTTCTTCCCAAATGATAAAAGAGAGAGCTCTACCAACGGTACCAAAATCTAAAACAAGGTACACGAACGATGGACCAATACACCAATGAATTCAATGAGTTGGTGATTCGTAACAATATCTAGGACCCGGAGGAGGTTCTTGTGAACAAATACTTGAACGGTCTTCAATTTTACATTCAAGACCCCTTGGAAGTCCTCGACATTTGGGACTTAGGAGATGCACACCAACGGGCACTCAAAATGGAGCGCTCTCGTTCTCGGAGACAACAATCAACTACCATGACAAGTCGAGCCACTAAGAGTACCACTAGCGTTGCTAAAGTTGTTGAGGCTACAACGCAATCTGCTAGTAAGCCTTCTACTCAGCCCCATGTTTCGAAGCAACCTGCTATGTCCGAAATACGTTGCTATTCTTATGGGAAGTTAGGTCATCGTGCTAGCAATTGTCGAATCAATAAGAATTGACCAACCGGTAAAGCCTTCTTGGTGGATAATGATTCTGATGAGAATGCTAAGGATCCACTTTAAGAGGAGTTGAACAATGATGAAGAAGCTACGGATGATGAACAAATAGTGCATGCTGACACTGGCGAACTTCTTATGGTGAGGAAAATTTTTCTTACTCCTCGAGATGACATTGGAGATAGGTGGTTGCGTACCAATATTTTTCATTCTGCTTGCACAATCATGGGAAAGGTGTGTCAATTAATTATTGACTCTGGTTGTTGTGAGAATATAATTTCTAAAGTAGCGGCAAACAAGCTAAAGTTGGAATTAAAAATGCACTCTACGCCTTATAAAATGTCGTGGTTGAAGAAAGGCGCTGAGGTAATTGTTTCAAAACGATGCCTTGTTAATCTATCCATTGGTTCTGTGTATAATGACAAGATATGGTGTGATGTTCTGTCGATGGATGCTAGTCACATTATCCTTGGTCGACCATGGCAATTCGATAGGAGGACTACGCATGATGGTTATCAAAATACATATTCTTTTGAATTTGGAGGCAAGAAGATTACGTTGGCACCTAGTAGGGAACCTTTAAAAACTCATGTAGTTGAGAATTCCTTCTCCCCTACGTTGCTTATAATGAAGGATGCTTTGAAAGGAGTTCATAACTTGTATATTTTGCTTAATAAAACAGGTGAGAAGAATGAAGGTGCCTCTGTCGTACCTCATCGAGTTCAACCTCTTTTGGAAGAGTTCAAAAGAAGCTACTTTTCCAAGATCATTCTCGATGCACATGAAAAGAAAATTCTCGATGCACATGAAAAGAAACTTGCTGATTTTACTGTATGTGATGGTTTTCTTTTAAAAGGAAACCGTTTATGTGTGCCGGACTGTTCTCTTCGGCAAAAGGTGATCGATGAAGTTCACCATGAAGGACATTTTGGGCGTGACAAAACTATACAACTCGTCTCAGCCAAATACTTTTGGCCTCATTTGAAACGTGATGTACATCAACATGTGATGAGGTGTCGACATTGCCAAATTGGAAAGGGACAAGCTACTAATGCTGGCCTTTATTTGCTCTTGCCGATTCCACATGCCCCATGGGAGGAGAACTCTATGGACTTCGTCCTTGGACTACCACGCACAAACAGAGGTATGGATTCGATCTTTGTTGTTGTCGATCGATTTTAAAAAATGGCACATTTTATTCCATGTCGAAAAACTATGGATGCTTCGCATATTGCCGACTTATTTTTCAAGGAAGTCTATAAGTTGCATGGCATTCCGAAGACCATTACTTCAAATCGGGATACAAAATTTCTTACTCATTTTTGGCGACAATTGTGGAAGAATGTTGGTACTAAACTACAATATAGTACTGTGTTTCATCCCCAAACTGCTGGACAAACTGAGGTCGTCAATCGAACATTGGGAAATCTATTAAGGACTTTGATCGATAATAATCCCCGTTCTTGGGAGACACGGTTGTCACTTGGAGAATTTGCATATAATTGTGCTAAGAACCGTAGCACTGGATATAGTCCATTTATGATTGTATATGGTCGACAAACAAACACTGCTCTTGATCTTGCACCAATTCCTTTTGTTGAGAAGTCAAGCAGCAAAGTCAACGATATTGTTTCTCAAATGAGGACAATTCATGAAGATGTGCGCCAAAGACTAGAGAGCAAAACTGAATCCTATAAAACGGACATCGACAAGCGGCGGCGTGAAGGTTTTTTTGAACCCGGAGATTTTGTTTGGGCTTATTTGCCACCAAAACGGCATACCGTCGGAAGTTATAACAAGCTTAGTGATTGAAAGCTTGGACCTCTCAAAGTTCTTAAGCACATCAATCCTAATGCATATCGATTAAATCTTCCTTCTCATATGAAGATTCACGACGTCTTCAACGTTCGACATTTAACACTTTATGTGGGAGATTCTTCTGATGATGATGGCGAGAATTTGAGGATGAATTCTTTTAAAGATGGGGAGGATGATGTAGCCCGCATTGAAGACCAGCTCTCTCAACCAAGAAGATCGGCCCGCATTCAAGCTCGATGAAACCGAGAAACTGTATTGATATCTTGAGTCCATCCCGGAAGTTTGAAAGACACATTGGGAGCCATGAAGACGCTTTTACTAGTTTCTAGTTTCTATGCTATTTACTATTTTCCTAGTTTCAATGCTCTGTTTTTATTTCGTTAACGATATAAGCCATCCAATTTCTTGTAGAAGACGAACGACTTTTGATAAATGAAAAACTTTGCTTTGAAGCAAGTATCGTGAACCTTGTAGAGTTCATACCCTTGAAAACCTAGAAAAGTTTTCACTCCGTCCTTGAAGCGTCGAAGCTTTCAAAATCTGCATCCTTGAAGAGTTGCGGTCATCGATCTAGAAGAATCGGTGCCCTTTCAACTTCCTTGGAGGCCTAGAAGAGCAACCAACGGAGTTTCTATCTTTTCCAGTTCTGTTCGTTATTTTCACCCACTTCCAACCCAAATTCGACCATCCTACAGTGCTTATTTTAGAAAACCCAAAACAGAGAAATTGTAGATCCAGAAGTCTTTGTTCTTTTGGCTTTGGAATCAGGTCGACCCAATCTGTATCGACAAATATACGACTGTTCTCTTGAGCTTGCGCAGTGCTAAAATTTCTGTTCGTCTTGTTTTCCCGTGTGCGAGTCACTCTCCCAATCCTACTGTTTGAGAAAGCCTAACCTTGGCTTGCATCAATAATGGTGCACTGAAGTTAGGAATCCCAGGTGAGAGAAACAATAAGAAACCTTTATGTATAAGCTGAATACATACTGGAGTTTCTGTTGATAATACTAACTCAATTAAAAATCCAAGAGAGAACAGAAGTGCAGAGCATATGCTTACCATGAAATGGGTACCCTATTCAACATAGAGCACTTACGAGGAAGAAAAATGTGATCGACTAGTGACTTAGGGTGCGTTTGTTTGTGTTTCTGTTCTTTTTTTGTTGGGGGAACGAAAATAGAAAAAATTATTTCTGTTCCGGGAACAATTTTTGACCAGAAAAACACGTTTGGTAAACTTGTTCCAAGAATAAAAAAAGAACAGAAACATGTTTGGTAAATTTGTGTTCTTTTTTTATTTCTTTTAATTTTTTAATATTTGTCTTATTTTTTCTTTTTTTCTTCTTTTGGCCGGTCGCCGGCCTCGGCCATGGCCGGCGACCGGCCGACGAGGGCCGCGGCCTCGCCCGGCCACGGCGAGGCTCGCCGACCCCGGCGAGGCCGAGCCTCGCCGAGCCGGCCAGTCGGCGTTGCTCGCGGTGGCCGGCGAGGCCGACCCTCGCCGGTGGCTGGGCGAGCTCGGCCTCGCCGGATCTGGGCGAGGTCGAGCTCGCCCAGCCGGCGAGGCTCGGCCGACGCGAGGCGAGGCTCGGCGAGCTCGGGCTCGCCCAGATCCGGCGAGGCCGAGCTTGCCCAGCCACCGGCGAGGCTCGGCCTCGCCGGGCCACCGCCCGGGCGATGCCGACTGGCCCCGGCTCGGCGAGGCCGAGCCTCGCCCAACCACGGCGACGCTCGGCCTCGCCGGGGGCCGGCGAGCCTCGCCGTGGCTGGGCGAGGTCAGCGAGGTCGCCGGCCCTCGACGGCGTCGCCCGGCTCGCGACGGCCGGTCGCCGGCCATGGCCGAGGCCGGCGACCGGCCAAAGAAAAAAGAAGAAGAAAAGAAGAAGAAAAAGAAAAGAAAAGAGAGGAGAGAGAAAAGTCGTTCTTAAAAATTGTTCCAAACAAGAAACAACTTTTTTTTGTTTCTTGTTTGTTTTTTTTTGTGTTCCCGGGAACAAAAAAATAGATTTGGAACAAAAATGCAAACAAACACGTTTCTGTTCTTTTTTTTTGTTCCCGGGAACAAAAAACAGAAAATCTGTTCAAAAACAGAAATAAAGAACATAAACAAACAGGCCCTTACCTTCCACATATCACCTGAAGCACTCTCGGACCGTACTTTGCTCAATTTTAAGAACAAGTGATACCGAAATATAAATAGAGCATTGACACAAAAAGGTATAGATCCCACAATACTGAAAAGTTAATCTTAGGCTTAAGCATGTCGTACCCAAAATATGCAAACAAAATGCGTGCATTCAACACACGTGGATTGCTCCAAAAATATCCAAGATACAACTTGAACCACCATCTCATAGGGCGAAAACGAGGTTTAGTTTTATGAGCATTTTAAGAACTATTCTTATCTAACTAATCACCATTTGATAGATTATCTAACTCCGAGTAAATTAATGACAAACAAGGGCAAGCATATGCTGGTGGAATTAGTCAAAGTAACCCAAAAAGAGAGTAGAGGTTAAAATAGTTAGGCCATCATAATCATACAAATATGTCCTCAAAACATATGGCTCCCTTGATTACAACAGATGTGTTTGACATGCGGAAACGTTAGATTAGTGTCATATCTCACATTATTTTATTCTTTTTGTCCTCAATTTCTATCAAGCAATATTTACGAGATGAATAGGTAGTGCAATGTTTACCAGTAGAAGAAGCTGTAATGTCCTGTATCTTCTTCTAATAGCAAATGTCTGCTGTAAATTTTCTAGCTGAGAGCATTAAAACAACGTAAATGAGAGAAATTTACAGGTAGATGATTAAGCATGGTTTCTTGTTATTCTCACTACTTGATGACTAATCATTACCCCAATCTCAAAGCAGGATCTCTCATTTACAGGTAGATGATTAAGCATGGTTTCTTGTTATTCTCACTACTTGATGACTAATCATTACCCCAATCTCAAAGCAGGAGATTAAGAGCAAGATTCTAATATTGACCCGACACCAAGGCTTCTTTAATTACCTATAGCAGCCTATTACTTATCATCAACCATGAGCAAATGCCCTATTTTAGTTTATACAAAATGATCTAGTAATGGTTCATATCAGAGGAGAAGCGGGAGATTGGTAATGAGAAAAGTGCTTGAAAGTCATACCTGTGCGACTAGGCCATCGTACTTGATCCAATCAAATTGCTTTTGTCCAGTAGCTTTTAGATAGTTCCGCGAGTACCATCAGTACATAGTCCCATTCTCTAAATAAGATTGAAGGAAAGTAGTGTAATATATGGGCTTTAAAAAAAATAAAAGGAAAAGAAAGGGTTGAAAAGTCAAAAAGGAAGCTGAAGGAGAACCTTCGGCTGTGTTTTAAAAAGATAGAGAGAGAAAGAGAAGAGCACGGGCAGAAGTAGGGGAAAGCAAGAAACAGGGGAGAGAGGAGAAAGAAGAGAAAGGAAAAAGGGAAAAAGGAAAACAATTTGGCGCGCTCGTGATCCGGACGCCTCATCAAGCCGACTCAAGTGTGTTTTGCAACGCCGGTAAGAAATCGAAGCTTTTAATCACCTACTTGAAGCAATCACCGCTATTAGGGCTCAAAATTCGGATTTCTTGGATATGTGTGGCGAAGCCCGATTTTTGAGTCGTTGAGCTATATATATATATAGAAATGGTACTTTAGGACGTTGTGAAGCTATAGCATCTTATGGATCGTGATTTGAGCTTGCGGTTTGTCCGGAACGAAATTTCAAAGTTGGAGGCACATTTTGGTACTATAGCGAACAGTAGCTTCGAACTTGTTTTTTTGTTGTTTTTGGTACTGTTTTGGGGTGGCTGAGTTGGAGCTGTTGTTGTACACTAAGAGAGCTTTCTAAAAACTGTAAGACGGCTTTAAACATAATTTTGTGGAGGAAGTTATGGCGCGACAAAGTTGGGGGCTGCGCCTAGCGGGAAACAATGAGTTTCCGCTAAATTGTGAGCTTTCATGGGGCATAGGTGTCGTTTTATCGACTAATAGGCCTAGTATAGGCGAGTCGTTATAAGAAATATCCCTTTTTACTCGGCCTTTTGATATTGTTTTTTCGTTAATTGTTAGGGATCCAAGTGCGTGGTTCGAGTAAGCGTCGTAATTGATTTTTGACTTTTCCCCGGTGAGTGACACTATTTCTTCTTTGTATTTTAAACTCATGTTTTGAGAAACGTGGTGGATTATATATTTTATGAGTTGATAAAAAGCATATTTTGTTGCATAAAACATGATCGAGCTATTACCGCCATTTTTGTTGTTCAAAGGGAGTTATATTTTGACTTCGATTTGAATGGTTGTTTGGAAAAGGATTTGTGAAATTCTTTATGAAAGAATCTTGAAATGTTTTGGAAAATGCTTTGATATTTATATATCAAATTTTGAGTTGTGACGTGACTTTCTTTCTGATGTTGGATTAATAGATATTGTGATTGGTGCTTGGTGCTCAATGTCTCTGTGGACCCTGAGAGGTGTGGGTATGCGCATACTAGTTTAGGATATCTTTGTGGGCCAAGCCACTGGCTAATAATAGGTGTAGACCTTGCCAAGGGGGGAATCTTGGTCGTCTTGTCACGGGCGTTACACTTGACCATGGTTAGACATTTGAGCATGAATTAGTCAATGGAGTGGACCATTGACGTGTGATTTGAGTTTGGTCGATGGAATGGACCATCGATGTGATTTGATGAGATTAATCAATGGAATAGACCATTGATACATGTTTTATGAGATTGACTAATGGACTTGACCATTGGTACTTTCGGTATTGAGTTATGATTTTGTATTATGATAAAGCGAGTTATGATTGTATTTTAAACGTGCATAGTGATTTCTCGATTCGCTTAGAAGAAATGTATTACTCACTGAGCCATGGTAGCTCACTCCTCCCATCTACTTGTTTTTCAGGTTCTTCAGCGAGTCGCGAATAGGCGTGAGCGTTCATTGGGGGAGGACTTTTGTGGTGGAAGTTTTTGGGTATGACTTGTGCATAGCTGATAAGTTTATAAGTTAGTCTTTATAGTAGATGTATGTTTTGGTTCAGTGGATTGTAGAAATACTCTAATATTGTAACCAAATACCATTTTTGTTATATATATATGGGTTAAATCTTGGTTATGTTGAGGCTGCGTCCTTTGATGAAAGGACGGCCGTGTCATGCTCTTGTTCTTATGGATTGGGGTGTGACAAGTAGTGTTAGGGAAATAGGAGATAGGTTGTTTACACATTTTAAAAGGTTTTACAGATCAGTCTCATCAATGAGCAAGAACATGGAGGCATGATTTTAAATTTTCACCATTGTCTTCTCTTACTGTATCTTCAAAAATTAGAAGTGATCAAAACACAAAGACCATATAAAAGCTATTATCATGATCTCTCTCTCTCTCTCTCAGAGATTACACAAGTGTGGTGATTAAAACTCAAACCTTAAACAAGAAAGACAAGCATGCCTACTCCATGAAAAACTTTCGCAATAGCAGATTGATCACAAGCAAGCTTAGGCTGCTGTTAGACTCAGCCAACCTAAAAGATCAGACCGAAGTGCTTTCTCAAGCCGATATTCAATTTCATGCTGAAACATGAAGCTCAATTTAAGTACACCGGATTCTTTGAACAATTAGACATCCAATATGAGGGGGCTATTCTAACAAGACATGCACTTTACACGCATACATCAAGCTTAAGTACACCGGATTCTTTCAACAATTAGATCATCCACAGTGCTTTAAACATGAGGAGGCTATTTCAACAAGACATGCACTTTACACACATACATCACGCTTACTAGAAACATTTCCTCACATTTCACGTACATTGATAATCTAAAATTAATTGATGTTCTTCAGTTACTCCTCTGAACAAAACAGAACACATGCTATCTTCTAGCTCAGGAGGGAAATGAGTCTCACAGAAAGGAACTGAGAAGGTAAATTCTCAGAAATGATCATCTGCGAGGAGTGCGGAGAAAGTTATGTCTTTCCACATACGAAGAAGGGAAACACAATCCGACCCGTGCTAGCCGAAGAATTATGTCCTTCCAAAGGAGAGTGAAGGCGGGAAGTCAAGTGACAAGCAAACATGAGAGTTAGTGCAGTCATTCCTTGCCGTAATCACACTCATATAGCAAGTACCCATAATCCTTTAGATTTACCATTTCTATGGGAATGGATACATTCTTGAAAAGTATTGATAAATCCGATTTCATTCTCAAAGTTTCAAGAGTGAAACTATTGCCAAGGAAATTAAAGATTTTGGCCACTGATCACTGAGATTTGCAGGAACTACCTCAAATTCAATCACCTGTCAAAAAGTTAAAAACGGATGTTATTCGATCACTCCAAAGCCCACGCATCTTCTCCGTGATAATCCGTCGCGCACTTCACTTTCCGGGCACAAAGTTGGTGCCGTTAGCCCAGGCATTTTTGTTGGCAGGGTCAGCAGGGTGATCAGCCAGGTTCTCCAACGGGCCTTTCCCCGTCACGATGGCCTGGACAAAGAACCCAGACATGGACAATATGGCCGACCTCCCATTTGTTTATCTCCTTCACCTTCAGCCCTGCGAAAGCCTCCATCCGTGAGGCCCAAGGATCGACCCCCCGCCAAACCAAAAAAAAAAAAAAAAAAAAAAACCCACAACAGTCAGATCGGTCCGTCACCTCTTCGAGTGGGCCCCCCCGCGAACCTGTATCTTTCCACTGCACCCATTAGGATTACCTGTGTGGCCCAAATGGCCAAGATGTTGTGCATCGATCAGGCTCGCGTTCCCCAAATAGTCCAACCCGCCCTCACTAAATATCTATACACCAGCCTTAAACCAAAACGCCTAGCCAAACTTGACCCCATTGGAGGACAAGCGCTCGGGGAAGATGCAACCAAGGACGCCGAGCATGGCCCACCTCACATGGATGACCTCGACCTCGCAGTTCTTGCCAGAGGTCTCCGGATCAGCTCGAGCACACCTTTGAGCTGTGCGAACTGCGAACATGCAAATCTTAGGAGGAGATGTCATTGGCCGAATTATGCTCGTCTTATGAGGATTGAGAAATGTAAATCCCATTCCGGCAAATCAATCTTTTTTTCTTGCTGCTCAACAAATGAAAATACCAACAGAAGCAACAGACGGATGAAAAGAACATAATACTGAATGGAGAACCTCAACACTTGAGAGTCAGACAATTAGAGACAAATGAGCAACATTTCTTTGGAGCATTTCATGTTCAACTGCAGTAATTAAGAAGTCAATCACTTACATTACAGTTTTTGAGTATCCCTCAGATTAAACTTAATCATCGATCCATCCCTTTGGCAGTGAACATTGAAAAATATTGAGCATCACTGATTACTCTTCCTTGCCTACCTTATGAGCATGGTGGCTCATAAAAACACCCAGCTTGAGTGCCTCCCTTCCTTCTTCAAGGGCTCTTTTTCTTATAGCTGTCAGCAAACTAGCCACCCAGAGAGTGGCATCGCTGGTCTCTTTCTCACCTTCGGTTTCTTTTCAGCATTGGATCCATCATCTGCCACATTGTCGCACTTTGGTCTGCATCTATGTACTCAAAATCTCCTGGAGTGCCACCTCCCCACCACTTATTTGAGGTGACAGACAAGCCATTCGATGGAAATCCGTACTTGAATTCATCCAAGACCGCCAGACTTTTTATCAAGCTTCCACTAATTACACTTTGGATCTGCCCACTTTTACCTTGCTTAATATCCGGCTGCTGCGAGTTATGAGGCAGTACCACTCCCTGCACTTTCGATGTGTTGTTGCTACTTTGGTAATCAGACTTGCTGCATCAACAATAAATTAATATGAATACATTTTTATATGAATATCCACAAAAATTGCATCTCCAGAATATGCGTTGTGATTCAGAACGATAATCAAACTAAGGTGGGTATATTTTACATGGGTAATCTGGCCTGCTTCAGAATAAAATATGGATCAAGTTGCCAAACCAATGCCTACCTTTGTTTCCTTATCTTCGACACTTGTGTTGACATCCCCTGACAAAGAATCTGCAACACAAGCCAGAATTACACCATCAGCATGCGCAGAGAGACAAAACCTGCCTGGTATGGTCATGATCACCATACATAGAAATATAGAGAGAGAGAGAGAGAGAGAGAGATGGCAGGATGGGATAGGACAATACAACAGACTGAAAGGGCCATGATGTATAAACAGTGTGCAACAGTACAGTCTGTAAGGCAAGTAACATTGTACAACAGCACCATTCAGTTGTCTAAACACGCCAAAAGTGCTCTGCTCTACTTCCATCTATAAATGACATAACATAAAACCAGTTGAGCTGAACACTTTAAAAGGAGTGTATGATGTTGACAATTAGAGAAAAATACCAACTTATTTATCAAGTCAAAAGATCTTTCCGACTCTAGATGGGACTAGAACTTTTCATAGGACCAAGGAAATCAAGATACCATTTCCTCAACTCTTTAGCCTGAGCTATAAGAAATTAATTGCATTCTTAGGATAAGTGCGAAATCTTCCTGGATGCGTTTATTTGATACATCCAGCGCCAGCACGTACTGAAATTCATTGTTTTAAAATTTACTATCAACAAATTTTTGGCTTTTTATGCTCAAGTCATTGGAACATCTTTGCATTTTCACATACACATTGTTAGAATATTTAAATATTAGTTTTCATCTAATATTATAAACTTTTGGGTTAGACTTCAAATCTTTCCAAACCCTCTATTTGCCTCCCCAATTAGGCCTAAGTCCACACTACGTATGAGGGAGTGTTAAAATATTTAGATATTAAACTACACAATTATCTAACTGCTAACGCTTTTGGATTGGACAAAAAAAAAATTCCATCAAAAAGCACTTCGCATGTATTTCCTTTCAGGCAAAAATTACAATTGAGATAGAATCGAAAAGTTTTCTCCTAATACGGCAAGAAATTGAATAATACCATTTGCGACTAAACCATATTCCAATCATCATCGTCGTCACCACTTCCATAGTTTTGAAGTAGTGACTGTAGGCCAATGCTCACACTTGGAGCAACTTTCTTTACCACAACAATTGGCACAGAGGAAGTAGCTGTCGTCCATGAATCTGTTGGCTTGTCTGAAAATTCTTCAGAAAGTTTCCTCTTTTTGAGAGTATTGCTCATTGATCCATCATTACTAATTGACGGTCGAGTCAAATCTTCCTCCTCCTTAAAATCTTCATCTTTGATCCTACGAACAAAATCTTTGGATGTATGGAGTACAATTGAATTGAGAAGCACTTCATCCTCTTCCTCCGGCTTCTTTTCCTTTGCTGCAGATGTCCCTTGTAGAACCTCCAATATTGCATCTACATTCACAGTTGCATGTTTAGACTTCATTGATTTCAATTCATCAAGTCTAGCGAGAATATCCATCTCTCTCTTGGTATCATGTGTCTTATTCTCCGAGCACTTCATCGCATCGCCCATCTCTTTGGCCTACCTCCTCCTTTTCTCATTCTCCATTACCTCATCCTGCTAATGCCGGGGCTATCCGAAACAAGCTGAAGAGCAGGAGAAAGAGGAGGAAACGAAAACTAACAGTTGGGAATTACTGATTCCCTAAAACGGATTTGACACTAAATCAAACCCCTAAAACGAATGCGGAAGACGAGCCCAGGAATTACATGTATCACCGATCAAAGATACACCACAGAATCGAGCATACCTTATTGTCCACAGATTAAACACCGATGTTGAGGTTCGAGGAAGGATTCTGATCCCATTCTACCGAGGAGCGTACTGTCGCTTCAAGGGGAAGAAAAGTTACGTTCTTTTTGGGAGAGGGAGAAAAGAAAAGAAACGTCCGTACGTTGAAAGGGTACGTTCCCTTTTCTTTTCTCTCTTACGTCTTTTCCAAAAGACACATCCCCTTAATGTAACACCTCTTCATATCTCAACCCTTCAACCATGGGCCCTTATCTTACGGGCTGGGCTTTTAGGCCCAACATGGGCGGACGGGCCAACTTAGGCCCATCACATTAATAATTAAAACCATCATCTCCCACTCGCACATGGTGGGCCGAACATGATCCTCTTTACCTCTCTTCAACATTCATACCGGTGAATAATCCGTGCGACCAGCATACTTTGAGAGCTCGTTGCCATACATCTGTTAGGAATATATAGCAGCTCATAATGAGCATCACACTCTGAGTAGATTTAGTATGCAGTATCCTAGATCGATCGATCACATTTATATCTCTCTTGATCTCTTTTAAACAATGATATATATATATATATATATATATATATATATATATATATATATCGTATTCACAATTATGATAATCCCAAATACAAATCATAATTGGTCGACCGAAGAATACAAAAACTACAATGTGATTCTCCAAATTCGATCTTCCTCTTTCCTTCAAACTCTCAACTTCAGTTTAGTTTGCTTTTCTAGAAATGTCCCATTAGATCGTATCAACTCATGACCATTGGCAGTATCCTAAGATAGCAAACACTAAATAGAAATTTTGAGAATAAGTAAGAGTCCTGAGGGCACTAAAATTGAGGAACTCTTTTCCTCAAGAGTCTCACACGGCATAAAAGTTGAGATCAAACTTTTGCCACTCTTATTGGTCGTCTCATGCATATGTAGTATGAAATACGATTACGGTATTAACTCCTTTCCCATGGAGCGTATGTCTACACCATCAATACCGTACAGATAATAGTTCAGACATACATAATGTCTAACTTGAGTTCACACATCTACTCATTCACGTAATTCATCGAACTCACATCCGGCATCTTAGACGATAAAGTAAAATATGTGGGGTATTTTACTTTCGGACATAGTACATATCATGCCATCATCTTAACACTTAGTTAAGGCGACATATATATTTTTAAGCTTGAGCTCTCGATTATCACCTAGATAATAAGCTTAAAAACCGTCTCATCTCTATTTATCACACAGTAAATGGAGGCGATTACCCATGTGAGTGGGCTAATCTCTTATCTCGTCCGACATACTTTCTCAACTTAATATAATGCACCGAGCATTAAGATGCATAAAGATCAAACAAAGATTCATAGGCATTAATAATGAAAAACAAAAGTTCATAAATGTGAACAACTCAGGAAAATTACAATATCCAGTACATCAGACTCTACGCAATCCTAGAGATTTTACATTACCACAAAACACATCTCTAGGTATTGGCTTTGTCATAGGATCTGCTACCATTCTATGCGTAGATATGTACTGTAAATTCACATCCTTTCGTGCAATCTTATCTTTGATAAAGTTATACTTGGTATCTATATGTTTGGTCTTGCCATGATATTTTGGATCTTTGGTGTACGCTATAGCTGCTTGGCTATCACAGTTAACCAATAATGGATTTGCAGCTTTCTCAATGACACCTAAATGATCCAAAAATCTCTTAAGCCAAACTCCCTCTTGTACTGCTGCGATAATGCCACGAACTCAGCTTCCATCGTGGACAAGGCTATACACGTTTGCTTCTTCTTGCTCCATGATATGGCGCCATTATTCGAAAGAAAGCAAAACCGAGAGGTAGATTTTCTTTCATCTAAATCTCCCCCCAATCAGCATCTCGAATAGCCTTCAAGTCGCAGATCCTTTCTTTGGTAATTCAGCTTGTAATCAGCGGTTCCTTCGATATACCTCGGTATACTTTTAACGGCCTTCCAATGTGCTTGACCTGGATTGGATTGGTATCTACTCACCATTCCAACTGCAAAACATATGTGAGGTCTTGTACACATCATAGTGTACATCAAGCTCCCAACAGCACTAGCATAAGGAACATGTTTCATTTGTTCCTTCTCTTGTAGAGTCCTTGGACACAGTCTATGGCTAAATCCTTCACCTTTTGCAATAGGAGTATCAATGGGTTTACAATCTTGCATACGAAATCGTTCAAGAACCTTATTTATGTAAGTTTCTTGCAAAAGAGATAATGATCTCTTCGAACGATCTCTTGAAATCTTAACTCCAAGGATGTATGCAACCTCACCCATATCTTTCATTTCAAAGTTGGAAGATAACCAACTCTTGACACGTGTCAACTAACTCCATATTGCTTCCGGCAATTAGTATATCATCAACATATAATGATATGATCACAAATTGATCTTTAGATCTTTTGATATATACACAATGATCCTCATCAATCATTGTAAAATCATATGCCATTATGGTATTATGAAAACGTATATACCATTGTCTTGACGATCGCTTAAGGCCATATATCGATCTCAAAAGTCGACATACCTTTTCTTCTTGGCCTTTCATTATGAAACCAGCAGGTTTGTTCCATATATATTTCTTCATCTAATTCTCCATTGAGAAAAGCAGTCTTTACATCCATTTGATGTAATTCAAGATCCATACTTGCCACTATTGCCAGAATAATGCGAATCGAGGTAAATCTCACAACAGGAGAAAATGTTTCCTCATAATCAATTCCTTCCTGTTGATTATACCCATTTGCCACAAGGCGAGCTTTATATCTCTCTATCGAGCCATCAGCCTTACGCTTTATTTTGAGAACCCACTTGTTCCCAATAGCTTTGCGTCTTTTTGGAAGATCAACCAGTTCCCATACATGGTTTGACTTCATTGACTCCATTTCCTCTCCCATTGCATACATCCATTTTTCCTTACTAGGGCAATTTAGAGCCTCATGTATATTTCTTGGCTCATCCTCATCTTGTGGGGCAATCATGAAAGTTTCCCCTTCAATGTCAAAACGTCGACGGGGAATACTTTTGCGACTTGTTCGCCGTATGGGAGATTGTACACTTTGCACATCATTTCCCATTATGCTCCCACTAGGATTAGATAATGACGATATCATCTCACCATGTGGTTGTAATTGAGAGTGTGTTGAATTCAATTTATCACTTCTCATATTACTCCCACTTGGACGAACTCCACTAATATCATTATCTTGATCCAAGGTTTCAAATAGGGAGTAATCTTCACCTATTTCGCCCTTCTTAGGAAATTCATTCTCTAAGAATGTGACATCCCGTGATTCAAATTCAGTTATACTCACACTTTCCTGCTCACCTATGAACACATACCCTTTTGAGTGTTCGGAGTATCTTATGAAAATACTCTTCTTTCCTCTGGGACCCAATTTTCCAAACTTGTGAGAGGGCTCATGAGTATAGGCAGCACAACCCCATGGCTTAAGAAAACTTAAGTCTGGTTTTCTACCTGTCCATAACTCATATGGAGTGGAAGTAACTGATTTGGAAGGCACACGGTTAAGTATATAGGCAGTAGTTAATAACGCATCACTCCAAAAGGTGATAGGTAAGTTAGCATGCGCCATCATGGACCTAACCATTTCCAGTAGGGTTCTGTTCATTCTCTCCGCAACACCATTTTGTTGAGGAGTATATGGAATAGACAACTGTCTTTCTATTCCTTTTTCATCACATAATTTTCTGAACTCATCGATAAATATTCTCGACCTCGATCGGATCTCAATGCTTTTATTTTCTTGTCTAATTGATTTTCTACCAAGTTCATAAACCTTTTGAAACAACTTAATGCTTCGATTTATGAGAAATCAAATAGACATATCTGAATCGAGTATAATCATCTATAAAAGTGATGAAATAAACAGCCCCATGCCTTCCTCTCACATTCATTGGACCACAAAGTGCGTCGAATGGATTAAATGCAGAGGAAATTCAGCTCTTTTACCTTTTCCAAATGGTTTCCTTGTCGTTTTCCCTACTAGGCAATGCTCACATATGGGCAAATCGACTTTTTCAATGTTGCCTAACAAGCCCTCTTTGGCTAGTCTACTCATACGTTGTTGGCCAATATGACCAAGTCTAGCATGCCACACATTCACATCATTATCATATGAATTAGGAGACGTGAGAAGGGAATAACAAACATTTGCATTAACATAGTCAATATCTAATACAATGAAACCATCCAGAAAATAACCACAACCATAGAAATTTGTATCCAAAAACAAATCCACACCTCTATTATGGAAGTTCATATTAAAACCTAGCTTGACCAACACTAAAACAGACACTAAATTCCGACGAATCTCCGGAGCATACAATACATCATGTAGGAACAAAGTGCGTCCACCACGCATGTTCGGTTGGCGAGTGCCAATTCCTTTTACTTCAACTCGGAGTTGTTTCCCACATAGATCCACTTAGTTCCGGTTGGTACTGGGCTCGTCGAATTCCACGAAGGATCCTCTATCCTTCGCTACATGGTCTGTCGCTCCCGAATCTACAATCCACAAAGGATTAGATTAAGTTAAGAATACGTAACTCGACACATAAGCAAAGTTCTGAAAAGTACAAGGGGTGTATACCTTCTTTGGCTCACGACAGTCGCGAGCATAGTGACCCTTCTTGTCACAATTGTAACACTTTATCCTTGTAAGCTTCTTCATTAGAGGACGCTTTCCTCTTTCATGTTGGTTAAGCTTAGGTTTCTTCCCTGAAGGACCTGCTTCCTTGCCTTTCCCTTTATCGAACCAATTAGGACGTTTGCGCCTGGAGCTCGAAGCTCCATGTGAGCTAGAACCAGCATGATAGATTTCAGCTTCGGCTTAGCCGCCAAGAGACGGTCCTCTTCCAGCTCAAGATGACGCACCGCATCCTCAAAGGTTTTGATATTCTCATTATGGGTCGTGCACCTTCATATGCTCCCAACTCGAGGCAAGGAACGAATCACGCTTGCACTTGCTGCTCATCAGTCAGGACATGGCCAGCATCTTTCAGCTTATTAATCATGTTTGACATCTTTCTAAGGTGTTGCTTCATAGTCTGACCATGAGGCTTCTTATAAGAGTCAAACCTAATAGTGAGTTGTCTCGCCTAGTCACCGAAGTATGACCAAACCTTGCTACCAATGCTTCCCACATTTCCTTGGCATTCTCAAAACGCCTGAACTCTCGCATGACATCATTTTCCATGCTACTCAGCAACGTAATGCGAGCAAGAGAGTTCTTCCTTTTCCATGCAGCAAATGCATCCTTATCTCTCTTGTGTTGTGTAGTGTTCCCATCTTCAGGCTCTTCCATGGTTAGGTTAAGAGCTTCTAGTGCCTCTTGTTCTTCCAGCACATATTGGATTTTTATGTGCCAGATTTTCTTTTCTCCCTCTCCCAAAAAGAACGTAACTTTTCTCCCCCTTGAAGCGACAGTACGCTCCTCGGTAGAATGGGATCAGAATCCTTCCTCGAACCTCAACATCGGCGTTTAATCTGTGGACAATAAGGTACGCTCGATTCTGTGGTGTATCTTTGATCGGTGATACATGTAATTCCTGGGCTCGTCTTCTGCATTCGTTTTATGGGTTTGATTTAGTGTCAAATCCGTTTTTAGGGAATCAGTAATTCCCAACACTAACAGAGTCTGCTAAGGCGCGTAGGAGATGACGAGCGTCCGTGGAAACAAGGGGGAAAAATCAGTCGAAGCCACCTCTTGCGCAGTACATTGCCTCTCGCCGGAGATCAAACGGCGGCGCAAGGATGTTCCAAGGGTGGCCGGAGGTCGGTGGTGGCGTGGCGTTTCAGGTGATCGGATTCGGGGAGGAATGACGGAGTTGGGGGGAAAATACAGAGAGAGCAAAAGCGGGCCGGAGAAATTTCAATTTTTCGATATTAGTATTTAGTAATTTCTCTGTTTAATTAGTAATTTTCAGTTAATAACTTCTTCCTCTAACAAGTAAATATGCAGATAATGATGTGGCTCGAAATTAATAGCATACGTGGAAACCTTAATTTTTACAAAATTGCAATAACATTTTTAGCTCGATAATAGAAATCTTGAAATTTCATCCATTTTTTGAACTCATGATATCAAATAAATTACCCATAAATAAATTTAAATAACAATATAAAATGACTTTTTGAGCTGTTTAAAGATTCTATCATATAACTTATTACATGAATATCGTTCTTGAGCTTCTAACTCATTTATAAATAAATCTAATTAACATATCAATGAGTTATTTTGAGGATATATTACAATCTATGAATTAATGTATGTGACAATTCAAATAACTTGAGAAAATTGCTAGTAGCGTCCAGGAAATTATTGATAGTGATTCGAGAAAACGAGATTATGGGTTCTTAAATTACGTAAAGATTCGCAGAAGGTTTGATGCACCCAACGGCAATACATAAGACAAATTTGAACAAAATATTAAAAGCAAAATGTATAATGCATGCCTTCTTGATATTAAAAAGTGCAAAAAATCAAATTCAGCATAACAAAATATCTTATACAGCATTTGACAGGGAAAGAGAAGAGGTGTCAAGTTTGTTGGGATAATATGCGGAAACGACAAGATCTTACAATTTACGTCAACGCGAAATTACCAGAGAAATAAACAAGAAAAATAAAGACACCATAAGTATTTAATGCGAAAAGCTTTGGCCATTTGGTTATTCTCGGGTTACTGTTCACATAGCTCTCTTCTTGGGCGACTGGTTTACTGTTTCTTCTGCAAGTCGAGCTGCTGATTCCAGACTCATTGACCGTTGGTTGGGGCAATTTTTTGGTGGGAAGTGGCGCCTCCTACCTCTCTTTTAAACCCCCAGCAACGGCTTCTGGTACGTCCTCTCTGCTCGATTCGCATGGCTTTTCGCTGCTGTGATTCGTAATCTGAGATGGATCGGGAGTCTGTGAGGGCTCAAAATGGGGATGAGGGGACAAGTTCCCATGGTGGGCTTCCTATTCTGACTAAGGAACCTTCGTTGATGGCTGTTATGGGAGAAATTCCGAATTCGGGCACTGTTCCTTCTAGTTCAAATGAAATGCGAGCTCCTCGCGTGAGTGCTGGGATGCGACCTGTCCAGCGAGAAAGGTCATGTTCAGCTAAGCCTCAGGGCAAAGATACTTCTAAGAATTCTTCGGGAAAGTCTTGGGTGGCGGTGGCAAGAACCGTGGCCAAGGGCTATGATCTGGTGTATAATCCACCGACTATGGTTAACAATACACCTGTGATTGAGATCACTGATCAAGATCTGGAAGCTGCAGATCCCAAAATGTTCGAATGCTTAATGGGCTACTTCATTGGTCGCCGAATGCCTTTTAAGGTCGTTGAAGAGGCCATGAAGAAAGCGTGGGGGCCGAACCTCAAGTCATGTCAAATGGCAAAGGACTCTTTATGTTTCGCATTCCTGATAGGGAGTTCCGTCGAAGTGTGCTTGAAGATGGTCGGATGACGGTTGCCAGAATACCACTTGTTCTGCAGCAATGGACCCTTGGTCTTGAGCTGAGAAGGGAGACCCACCGCGCGGTCCCTATTTGGGTCAGACTGTCGAATATTCCTTTTTCGTGCTGGTCCGCCCACTTCATTGGGAGAGTTACAAGTGCGCTCGGCAAACCCCTTTATGTTGATAAGAGAACAGAGCAGGCAAACAACCTTACCTTTGCTAGGGTCTGCATCAAATTACTGCTGATCAACCTGATTGTAAATTGATTGAGACAACCCATAATGGTACGAAGTGTGAAATAGGGGTGGAGTTTGCGTGGCAACCCACTGCCTATGCTGGATGTGGCATTTTTTGCCACAATTGTGCAACGGCTAACAGGCCTGGTAGACCTGGAACAGAGCGTGCTGATGCTGGTCCTTCTTCATAGGAGTCTGGCCCTCAGAGTAAGGCCACAAGTGGAAACACTTCTCAGCAAGCCAGACCAGCTCCTACTTGATGGATGCGTTTGAGGATCAGGGGGGGAATGTCTTCGGTTGCGCCTATCTTGGTTCCTCATTCGGAATCTGCAGCTATTCAGCTGAATATAGCTAAGGCAATTGATGCAGGACAGACCATGAGTTCCTCTGGTGGCTCCTCTTCTCTTGCTCAGCAGGCTGTGGTTCCTGAGGATACTTTGCCCCCTCCACCGCACCAAATTGATCCTGCTCAGCCTGATTCTGGATGGAATCAGGTCAAAGGCAACAAGAAGAAGCAGAAGCCTCGGGATCTTACTGCTTCGTTGACACCACACTTGGAGGAGGGGCAGTTTGTCCCTGCTAAGCCCCTCGTGAAAATCAGTTTTGGCCTCTCCTCTCAGGCTTCTGATTTGGCACCGGAGTCTGTTATGCCGTCTGGAGACCAGGAAGATGGTACCAACAATTCAGTTTCATCTAGTGAAGATGGTGGTCACACGTCTAGGCCCCCTCCTTTGAGTGGTCCTTCGGAACCCGCCGGGCTGGTTCGATCCAGATCGCTTCTCCTTTTTTGCCGCCGACCCGCCGAGACCTTCTCCCGTGGACTCGAAGACGACTAGAGCTAGTCGTAAGTACTCCAAGCGGAGGTAATTCCCTCCTTTTGCTAACTATGTTTTTTGGGTTTTGGAACGTTAGAGATATTATGAACCCTGTCAGAAGGGCGGAGACTAGAAAGTTTGATGTTGCGAATAAGCTTTGCCTTATAGGGCTTTTTGAAACTAAAGTTCCAGAGCCTTTGTTTGGTTCCATATCTTCCAATCTTCTGAGAGGCTGAAATTGGATTGCGAACTATGATTTTGCTCCGCGCGGTAGAGTCTGGATTGGATGGGATCCAGCTGCTGTCAGTTTTGAGTTGATCTCTTCGAATGACCAAGCCATCCATGGGTGTTTGAAGGGGTTATCTTCTAATTTTACTTGCTGTATTTCTGCCATTTATGGAGAGCATTCCTTTGTGCGTCGGAGGCCTCTTTGGTCTGATCTACTCCATTGTGACGAGCTTTTTCAAGACTCTGCTTGGATAGTAGCGGGAAATTTCAATGCAATCAAGGACCCTTCTGACCGCGTTGGTAGCTCTAACGCCTGGATCCCCTGTTTTGATGAATTCAAGCTCTGTCTGGACCAAACGGAACTTGAGGATCTTAGGTACTCTGGCCTTCGGTTCACCTGGTCGACTTCGGCGGGTGCGGCTAGGAAGATGCGAAAAATTGACAGAGTTCTCGTCAACTCTAAATGGAGAATGGACTTTTCATACTCGGAGGCGTCGTTTTTCAATCCTGGAATTTCTGATCATACTCCTATGGTTGTCAGGGTTGTTGATCCGCGTCCAAGGAGGAAGCCTTTTAAGTATTTTGATTTCTGGGCTGAGCACCCGGACTTCCGTTCTACGATTTTGCAAGCGTGGGATAGTCAACTTTGGGGTGTTCCCATGTTTAAGCTAGTTTCTAAATTGAAGTTGTTGAAAGCTCGCCTCAAGGCTCTTAATCTGGAAGCTTTCTCGGATATTTCTTTGAGAACTCTTGAAGCGAGGGAAGCCTTGCGTTCTACTCAGCATCTCCTTCAGTTGGATCTTGAAAATATTCCGCTTGCTGAACTTGAAAAAGGGCAATGCCGTGCTTTTATAGACCTTCGTGGTCAAGAGGAATCGTTCTATAAGCAAAAATCTAGAATTAGATGGCTGAAGGAAGGAGATCTTAACACGAGATTCTTCCACAATTTTGTCAAAGCTAGACATTTCAATAACCGAATCCTCTCTGTCAAAGACACTGCAGGTTCGGTGGTCTCGAATCCTGATTTGGTACCCCAAGTTTTTCTATCCTTTTTTTCGGATCTCCTTGCTCCTCGAGCTGACTTAATTAAGCTTGATCTTCAAGAGCTTTCTTCTCTTATTCGGAAGCCGATGTCCGATAGCCAGGTATGTTCCCTAGCTTCGCCGATCTCTGATTTGGAAGTTAAGAAGACTTTGTTCTCGCTTGCTAAGGGAAAAGCCCCCGGTTATGATAGTTTTACAGCAGAATTCTTTAAAAGTAACTAGGATATCGTGGGATCCTTAGTTACAGAGGCTGTGCAAGATTTCTTCTCCTCAGGTTGTCTTCTTAAGGAAGTTAATGCGACTATCCTAGCTCTAATTCCCAAGGTGCCGAATGCATGTGGAGTGAATGACTTTAGACCAATTGCTTGCTACAATACTGTCTATAAGCTTATCACTAAGATTTTGGCCAATAGAATTGCGCATGTGCTTCAGGATCTTGTTAGTCCTTCCCAGAATGCGTTCGTTAAGGGAAGAAGAATAAGGGATAATATCTTACTGGCTCAAGAGCTATTTGTAGGTTTCCACCTAGACCCATACCTCCCAAGATGTGCGGTCAAAGTGGATTTTCGCAAGGCCTATGATACTGTGGACTGGGATTTCCTAAAGCTTACTCTTACTGGCTTTCGATTTCCTCTGTGGATTATTCGTTGGATTATGGCTTGTGTGCACACACCCAAGTTCTCTATCTCTATTAATGGGGAGCTTCATGGCTTCTTCCTAGGAGGCAGAGGCCTTAGGCAGGGCGAACCAATGTCACCTTATCTATGTACGTTGATCATGGAAATCTTCTCAGGAATTTTGAACCAAAGGTCTTCGGCCAAGGAGTTTAAATGTTTTTAGAGATGTAAGTCTCCCAAGCTCACTCATCTGTTTTTTGCAGACGATGTGTTCCTTTTTTGCCAAGCGGATTGGAAGTCAGCTGTGATCCTTAAAAGAAGCCTCGACATTTTCTTTTCATGGGGTGGTCTTCTCCACAACAAAAATAAGAGCGACATTTTCCTTTCGGGAGGTGATCCTGCCTTGTGCAACGGAATCCTCCTGGCTTTTGGCTTTCAGGAAGGTAAACTTGGGGTGCCGATCATCTCAAAGAGGTTGAGCAAGGCTGACTATACTCAGTTAATTGACTACATTACTGCACGAGTCCGTTCCTGGTCCCACAGGTTTCTCTCTTTTGCCGGGAGACTTCAGCTTATAAGGTCAGTGCTTCATGATATTCAATCCTTTTGGGCTAGTGTCTTCACTTTGCCCTCTTCGGTTATCCTAGGGATTGAAAGCATTCTTCGTAGATTTCTTTGGAAAGGCACTTCCTTGGATAAGGGAGGTGCTAAAGTCTCATGGGCGGATGTTTGTTTACCTAAGGAGGAAGGGGGGCTGGGTATTTGGTCTATCAAGGATTGTAATAGAACCTCAATGCTGAAATTTATTTGGATCATTTTTACGGATAAGGAATCATTGTGGTGCCGTTGGATCCACTCCAACTTCTTAAAGAAACATAACTTCTGGGTTGCCCCTCAACCTTCGGTTTGTGCATGGAGTTGGAAGAAGATCCTTCAACTCCGGAGCTGTTTTAGGCAATCCTTCGGTTGGGAGGTCGGTAATGGCCGTTCTATTTCATTGTGGTTTGATAGTTGGCTGCCTTGTGGCCCTCTTCATCTACAAGTTCCTGAAACTTTTTGTCGGATCCCGACGTTCTCGCGTGGGCGGTTGTGGCGTCTTTGTATTCTTATGCTTTGCATCCCGCAAATCGCGTTTGGAGGATTGTGGTTTTTCGTTTCCTCCTCTTTCGGTTGACCGCGATCGTTTTGTTTGGCGTTAAGATTCATCGGGGCCTTCTCCGTAGCTTTTGCTTGGAACTTCATCGGAGCTTCTAAAGCCAAAGCACCTTGGACTTCTTTTGTGTGGGACAAGGATTTAGTCCCTCGGTTTCAATTCCTTTTGTGGCTTATTACTAAAAATCGCTTGCGAACGCAGTCACTTCTTCTCTCGTATGGAAGGATTGATTACTCGGTTTGCACTTTTTGTAATGCTTAGCCAGATTCGACCAACCATTTGTACTTTGATTGCAATATTTCAACTACCATTGTGTACTTTTGGGCTACCAGGTGCAATTTGCCATGGAGGAATGGCACTTGGGCGGAAAACCTTGCTTGGGCTATGAAATTCCTTGCTGGTAAGGACTTCTTTCATAGTCTCTCCCGATATTCCTTTAGAGCTCTTTGCTATCTAATTTGGAAGAAAAGGAATGCTATGATTTTTCAAGGGGATTCTCTTGATATTCCCGCTTTGAAGAACCATTTGATAAAGATGGTTAAAGATAAAGCAATTACCTACAAGGATGTCCCTAACACTCCAAGGAATCGGCGTTTACAGAGAGGTTGGGATCTCGACCCAACCATCTTCACTTAATCTTACGGGGCTTCTAACCCTCCTCTTGTTCCCGTTCGGTCGTCTTCAGCTCGGATAATTCTGGGCTTCGTCTTCAGCCTTGCGCATAATCCCTCATTCGGTTTCACAGGCGTCCATGGAGGTATGGTGGCTGAGTCTGGTGGCTGGGGTGTGTTTGTTTTTGCTTTGTTTCTATCCTTGCCTCTTGAGGCTTTTGCGCGACTCCCTTCCACTCTTTTGTTCGCATTTAGAGTGTAAGTTGTTGGTGCCGTTTTTGTACATTTGTCCAAAGCTTATCAATATATTCTTACCTTTTACCAAAAAATAAATAAATAAGGACACCAGAAATTTACATGGTTCGGTCCGAGTATCGGTACCTACATCCACGGGGAGAGCTAGCAGCAAATAATTCATTATAATTGAAGAATCAGAGTTTACAATCACTCAAACGCTCAAGTGTTTCCCACACCTATATTTAACCGCAAACTCAAAATATTTATAAATAAACAACTCACTGGAATATAAACTCACGATACAAAATTACCACGCGTTCAAGTCGTACGCCAAAAAAAAAAATCTCTCTGCGTCTTTTTTTCTTTCTTTCGATCAGCTTCTCTCTCGGCGGATGCATGGCTTCAACTACGTAGATTTCGGCGGCTTCGAACGGGAAGGGGTGAAGACCGGCTAATTATTTCTATTTCCCTTTTATACGGGTGTATGTCCAAGGTCAAAAGTTTGACCTTGGGCCCACCAATTTCCATTCTTCACGTGCAGATGAAATCCAACGGGGCTTTATTTCACGCCAAAAGAGTTGTGCGTTTGGGCCCCACGAAACTAACTTTCAGCAAGATATCCGAAGAAGAAATTCATATACGTGTGCCCAAGATTCTTGTTTCGCACGTAAGAAAGAGGAAATCGAAGAAAGAAATTTTCTTTCTTCTTCATCGGATTTATAATCCGCTTGAGAAAAACTTTATCAACAAATTCGATTTAACAAATTATTATCCAATTCAAACTCGAGATGTTAATTTAACAAAATTGACGATATAGACAATGAACGACGTTCTTGTGCAAGTTCATGCAGCACAAAGGAGGGGAAAAATCACATCTGAAGACAGTAGCGAGGGACGTGAGCTATCTGAGATCCCATCCTAATGAGGGGGCATTATGCTGTCTTCTCTTTCCTTCCGGCCAGAATCATCGAAATCTGAAGGCCTCTGCTGAACGCTTGGTTGAAGAGGAGCCGGGCTTGGAACTCCGAAACGAAGGGGAACCACGACAGAACCGCGATCGGCATGAACAGCAACAACCCCATTGTGTATTCGTACGCCCTCGCCAGCTCCTTCAACGAATCCCAGAGTCCGAACCATTTAAGCAACGGCCTGCATGCTTGCCCAATCTGTCGAGAGCAAGAGAAGATCGATCTCATTAGTTTTGCGGTCCTATAGAAAGCGCATGGAGAGGTCACGCAGCTTGAAAATTTACGGAGGACTAATCACGATATGAACGTGAGGAGTGCTTTGTGCAAAATTAGGTAGTTGTGACTTGGGCAAGTCGAGAACAACCCACTTGATACATGAAGCTTCTTTTAAGATTGCACTAGTCCAGACTTACCAGAATGAGAGCCCAGCCGGAAGGTAAAAATGCAACGACAGCAGCAAATATATCAGATATAACGAGTCCGCACACAACGAATAAGACTGTCATAACCGACACGAATCCAAGGAAAAGAAGTGCTTTCAGGATCCTAAACATGAGCTGGAAGTCCGTACTGAATCTTCGTCTTCCCATGGATACCATCTGAAAACATTAAGGCAATAATAATTAGCAAAGGAGAACACGTTTGTTGCAGTTTGATTTAAATAAGGCAACAGAAAAGCAGCAGAAAGTAAAAATGATCAACTGGACTTTACTCATGATAATGCGTGTGGTTAACATGCAGATCTAGGAACAAAACCTCCATATATCATACTGCGTACCTTTAAAACTAGCAGAGTGGTTAGCAACACCACCCAAGAAATTCCATAAATCTACAGAAGTAAAGAAGTGCCTTAGAGAATGATCCTGTGAGAACAAATCAGCAACAGAAGGAGGAAAGAGAAATTTGCAGTGAAATTTATAGATTACCAGTATACTCTTGCTGTGGCGAAGTATTTGAAGATGGTACACAATCCCATACTGATAAATAAAGAAGCGAAATGCAAGTATTATCTCAAGGATTCTTCCCCTTAAATTTGTATCCTTCAGGTGTTGCTGTTCTTCCTCCCACCATGATTCCCAACTTTTATCAGGTTGTATCCCAATTCCACCACGATTACCCATCCACCTCTTCCAGTCTGCCCAATCATCTACAGTCTTTTGCCAGTCAAAACCAGATGGATTGAATATGAACGGTGCAAACAACCATGAACCAACCAAGAACCACATGGAGAAAGTGATGAACAAGTAGAGATTTGAAGTGCGGTACGACTCCCCATAAACTTCATAGACAATCAACAGTATAAACAGCTCCAGCCCTTTCACAATGTGACTTCGTGAATAAAGCCTGTAATTATCACCGAATTTTGCATGAAAAACAACAAACCCACGACCCGTTGCTCGATATCTGGATCCTCCATGTAAGATTGTTCTTCCGTAAAAATGAGCCTTTGTTCCAAGTTGAAATGTGAAAAACACAGAAGCTAGCTGCAGTTGCATAATGACAAAATCACAAAGGGCAGTCCGAAACCCTTTCTCCAGGGCAGTTTCCATGACCATGGGCAGCACCAGTAATAATCCTAACTGAAAGACAGACTGGGTAGCCAAGGCCTCTTCGAGGGCCTTTGTGTGACGTATGCTAGGATTCTGAAGGATCTCACTTTCCAACCCACTCATAACCATGTACAACCGTCCATATAAGAAAACATACACCGTAAGCACAGTAACCTGAATGAAACAAGTCCAAAATGGTAAAAAAGAAAGCTACCGTGAGTAATCAATGCAAAATTCAGAAGATAAAGAACGAGATAGAAGTCTAGTTGCCTACCAACCAACATAATTCCCCCACTCCTATCTCCATCCATGGAATAAATTACAGCCCAGAAAGTTGAAGTACTATGCCAAATCTTGGAACTGATTTAGCCAAACTGATATTTTTGTACCATTTCATTAACGAAGTGGAAATGACACATTCATGGATCACCCACCAGAACTAGACATCCAAGGAGGAACTGTGACCCCTTTGTTAAGGGACCACCCATTAATTGTACTGACTCTCAGAAAGACAGACTGGACCTAGAATTACCCATAAGATTCACAAGATTTAACTGCTTTGATTACCAAGCATTTTACCATATGACAGGAAACTGCAATTAGAAATTATGAACCAAAAGTTCCATCATTCTTTTGATACCAAATTAGAAAGAACTAGCAGAGTTGCTGCAAAACGAGTAGAGAGGAGTGGTTGATTTACCATACTACTGAAGTAGAAACCGACTGTCGTAAAATAGAAAGACAGCATTCTGTAGAAGTCAAATCGCCGCCCAAGCCGATAAACGTCACGACTAAGCGTCTGCTCACCATTTCCGTTTGCAACCTTTGCCTCAAAAAGGGATATCTGGTTCATCCCTACATCTCGCCCTTTTCCCACTTGGATATACTCATGATGTGTTATAAATCCCCCACGAAGAGTTGAATTAAACCCTACAGCGAGAAATGGTCAGATTCTGTCCATGTGAAATATCATATAAATATGCTAGGGTTACCAGAAAAAATATCTTCACTCAAGTTGATTATTTTTGAAGCTTTGCTTATGCCCCCCCGTGTTATGTGGAATATCCTGTCAAATATATCAGGATGGCCATAATGGAAACGGACCCTGCAACGAGAGAATGAGAAACACAATTGCCTTTAGATCATTATAGGAACAAGCTGATCTGAACTCTCAGTTATTGAATCAGAGTCTCGATGTGAATGCACAGATAAGTTATTGCTTGAAGTGTGAGAGCACAAAGAAATGGATTAGTAGTTACCACAAACATCAGATCGGTACATAGTATAAAACTCAGACTCTATACATACCTATTTTCTTCCTTCCTTCTTTCTTTTGTTTAAGATATTAACAGGGAACCTATGCTCTTCCTTCTTTCTTTTGTTTAAGTTACAAACAAGGATTCAAGAACATTAGTCCATTAACTGCACACTTTCCAAGATACTTCCGTAGCCAATTTTTGCATTGATTAGCCTCCTGATTTTTCTTATCATGCCCTAAAAATACAGGTTCCAACAGCTCCTACACTTAAGGGTACAAAGGATGTTGTGTGACAGAATCAATCCCACCTAAATGCTTCAAAAGCATAGAGAAAGAGAGATTGTTGAATCTACTAGAAATAAAGGAAGGCGAAGATTTTAAGTGACATTTTACTAAAATAATGGTGAAGTGTTTGTTAGATTAATGGTCACAATTATATCCCACGAAAGCAACTCTGATATTAGAGTTATGTGGGATGCTATAAGATACAAGAAAAAGTCCACATGTCCATATGCAGACATTCTACAATGTGAATCTCCCTTTAAATCAAGAAAACTCTTTGCTTCACATGCATAGATAATAAACAATTCCTTCCATAATGAAATGTCTGCCACCACTTATTTCTGAATATGTATTTAGCTGCATTACAGTCCTTAATTGATTGTTGTAAGTAATAATCGATAATCAATAGGGCTAATTAATAAGATTCTTCAACTTTTTCCTGTGCATGGCAGTGGCAAAAGATAATCTGCAAGCACTTCCAGAAATTTTTTCGTAAGAGTCTAAAATGAAGAAAAGTAGTAGTTCATTTGCTTTTTGAGAAAAATAATGTACTTACCAAATTGGAAGGTGTCAAATAATATTCGAAACATCAGAAGAATAAAAGAAAATTTTCATTTTACTAGTTGCAAGAGACACCGATATTGTACCGTAATTTTTGTTTAAAATTGTTGAATTTACAATACAATCATGCAAATCACCAAAACTACCATACTGTGGTTTTTGAAACTCCGTATTTGCTAAAATTATACTCACAGACATTGGCTCGAAACAATCCAAAAAAACTAAAGATTTGTAATCATAATGATTCCCATCATTTTCAATGACCAGGCTTCTGATCCAAAAGTTCTTTCTGCTAGACTAATGCAATGCCCTAGCCGCAATTGTGGACGTCAGTGAAAGTTTTTGAGCTTCTCTAAGAAACAAAGAAGAATTCACACAAGTCCACTGAGATTGCTCTCTCATCAGTAAATGAAGTAAGCACGTAGGTGCCATGGGAAAGAGTAAGTGAATCAGGCTCAAGGAGGAACAAATAACATAGTCTTACAAAAAAATTTAGGTTTTATGAAAAAATCTGCCTTTCGCCTAAAGATAAATCTTAAGAAAAGAAAAATCAATATATCTGGAGATGCGGACTCCGGTGACTACAAAGATTAAGTTGACAGAAATGCATGAAGCCACAAATTCTTGGCTTACCTTAGGGGATTTGCCAATATTCGCTGGCCGATAGTGACAAAGCTGGTCTCCTGATTGGACATGAACCAAGCTAGCGATGAAACACTGTAAAAAAAGTGAAAAAAGCAATGATCTAACCATTCGGATTGGACAAATCTGCTCTGATCTCTTTCAAACCAGATCCTTTGAACTGGATAAAGCAGCAAATAACAGAATATTTCTGCACATATATGTATTCCAATGTTCACCTTCCAGTAAAAATGTGCTCCCGCAGACCCAAAATAGTAGGTTTTCTCTGCCCGCGACGCTCCTTTGAAAATTCCTCCAATACATTTCTAATCTTGAAAGCTTCTTCAAAGTAGTTATCCTGGAAGTAAGGAAAGCAAAAAAAATCTGAGATACTTTATCCTCCTGCCTATTCCATGAAAAGACATAATAAAGCTACCTGATTCATGTCTATAGTCTGCAGTGCCTCCCCACGAGTAAAGATGATAGCATGATTTTGATTTTCTGGTTTTCCTTCACCAATTTCCGTCGGAGGGCCTGGAAGCTTGATACGGTATATTTCCTACAAATTAAATAGATTATCCCTTTCCAGAAAAAGGTCCACAGATATCCCACCAATCAAGATTGTACCACATCCTTGTTTCTCAGAAATGTGGCCACCATATTTAAATTTGTACCCTCACATTAGAAGAGACGAGTAAATGTTATAATTCATGTACTTCTTAAAGGTCAATATCATTATCGGACTGATTGATGTATTGAATACTGATATAATCCCCATTAATACATCCAAGATAGTTGCTTCTTTAAGGTAGACCAATAGCTCCCAATAGGAAGTCCTCTCAAATAATTGACAGACAGAATTCCACATAGGCTTCACAAAGAGCTGATATTTCACTAACTTTTCTTCACGATAGAAGTAACTGATCAGACAAATTCATACTTCTGAGATAAAAAGTAAACTGATGCATTTCAGATACTCTAAAGTTGCTTGACACATCATTATGCATCCCAAAACTAGTTAATTTACAAGGTGACTAGTTGCATATTTTAATTGTCAAACATGTTCAGGCTGTGCAAAAGGTTTATCATTGACATTCAGTCAAATTGACATACATCACCACCGAAGAAAAATTACCAGAAGTCAATTACTGGGCTTAGCATTTCCAAAATTTGCAAACAAGACCGCTTCAATATAGCTCTAGTAGTAGATAGCCTTAGCTTGATCCAGCTATAATTCCCAAGGTTTCAGTGATAAATGGACAGAAAGTAGATGGAAGACAGTAGAGTAGCTTTCCCAAATCTCCAAAATTAGAGTCGGTGCAAACGGTAGGCAGGAATTAGTCCTTCAGCCCCATGACAGCATTATGTGAAGAAAACGGTAAGGTAAAACCATCACATTTTGAAATTAGAAAGAATTAACCATTGAGAGAAGAATATAAGAGCTTGATAACAGATATTTTGGGGGCATAAGACTGCTATGAATGAAATTTTCCAATTGCTATAATAAGCAGGATTTTCAGTTGAAGAACAATAAATCAACTTTGGAAGTACCAATAAACTCAGGAAGAAGAAAATAGGAAAATGCAAACTTCTGATGAAAATGGATGTTGATTGAAGGGTCTGGAAAATTTTTCAAACACTGATTTAAAAGTGTTAGATAATCCTACTTAAAGATATTGTTTTTTTTTTAAAGATATTGTTTAACAATACATAGAATTAACAAAGAAGGAGCCTCACACACGATATAAGACCTAGGGCAGAACATGTTAGAAATTTCCAGCCAAAAGCTCAAGCTGTTAGGTTGGAAAATAGCACATACATATGAAGCCCAGACAAACCCTATAAACAAAAGACATAGAAGCTTTGACAGAAAGTGCAGGAACGTGCCAACAGTATTCGCCATATATTTGCATATTAACTTTGGATGTGTCTCAAATTATTGTTTAAATTAACACCCTACAGCCACTTGCACAGACTAAGAAAATTATACAGCGTTCTGACTAGAAAACCATAGATGTAGAATAAAACGATAGCCAAAGCAAGAAGCAAAGATTAGAGGAGTGATCTAGATTATACCCAATAAGCGGATCAATCTCTACCCCACTTGATACCTAATATTCAACCATGAGGAAGACTAAATTCTAACTTACCTCATCAAGTGGACCACCTCCCTTCACAAGAACAGAGTAACAACACTTCCGAGATTTCCCATTCACTGTCTCCTCTCTTTCGTCTATGTAGGCAACCCGTAGAGAAGGATACCTAGAATATTTTCAGTATCATTGATATCCATCAGCCACTTTGGAACTTTCTGTTGATTACTATTGAAGTAACATCCTTAAAACTTACATCAACATGAGGTTCAACACGTTACTGTAACAGCTTCTCTCTTTAAGCTCACCAGACTTCTTTTGATTCCCATAAAGTTGGCAAGAGACAACATAGGTGAACTTCAAATCGGCCAGAGCTTGTGCAAATTCTGTGATTGCCTTCTCAATCTCATCATCTAGAGCTGCAACAGAGACACTGAGTCTTGATTAGTATCTGGATGCCACTTCTTATAGCAACTTTCAAACAAAAACAAATCAAAAGCTGTAAATCTGCATTTCTTTCTGTCATGTTAAATGACTAACCATTATCTCCAGCTAAATCAAGATGGCATTGAAGTTCTAGAGCTTGCCTGTAGTACATCATCCCTCTCACTAGCAGCAAATGCACATGGTAAGACCAGTAGGAAAGCGAGGATAAATATGACTTTCAAACATAGTATATGCTTCCAGATAAATAAATTCTCAACCTGTCCTAGCCAGAGTCTGTCCTCTGTAAGAGACCCAAAAACGTTGCTCCTGTTCAAACTTGTCCTTCTCTTCGTTTCCAGATTTTGAATCTTTTATCCGTTCATTAAAATTGGTCCACTCATCTAGATTGCATGGCACAAGGCATCAGTCATATAATATCAAATGAACAAGTGAATTATAACATACCAAAGGGCAAACTTGCCTGGATAGATCTTCTGCAGGTAGAACAAAGTTGAGATTCCATCCTCATTTTCCCTTTTAAGTTCTTCGGTGGAATATAGGACATCTTCTTTGTAGTATGGAGTCAAGACATTGACCAAGATGTAAAAGCAGAGGAAAGCCCAAAAGAAAATGATAAATAGGTATCTATTAAACAACCATCTGGGACACGCACACATACATATCACGCGCCCATGCATATATACAGAAAAATGGTAAAATGGCAAAATGGAGCTTGGAGGTTGAGGAGCTTCAATCCCTATAATCTTTGCGTTAATTAGAGAAAATATCATAATGCCACCAAGTCAAACCTAGGATATCTCTTTATTACCATCAGTAATTAATTAAACTGGATGTGCTTTGATAAAATAGCTAATAAAACTAAATCAATCCATTTAATTTTTATTTGATTTCTCATTCAGTAGTCATACATGATTGAATGTTAGCATCAGCACCAATTAAAAATTTGTATATGGTCATATCTAGTCTTTTCGAGTCATCAATTTATCTGTAAATATCTGTAAGCATCACCATGATTTCACCTCAAAACACCTACACATTTTTAGAAGATATGAAATTAGAAATGTCATATGATACTTTTTTAACTATGCCAACAAGTAGCACAAAAACTGCATGAATAGTGATTGGATTTCCAACTTTCTTTTTTAATCTATAATGGCAGCAGTGTTAATATACTGCACAAAAACTCCATCTATTGCAAAACCAAATGATTCTATCATCATTTATTATCAATGAGACTAAATTATAAACTAAATGTGATTTCCAGCAACTGAATTGAACAAACATGGTTGTCTCTTTCGATGAAGTATAGCATTTATTCATGTAAAAACAGACCTAAAGGGCAGCATTCTGCGCACTGTCTGAGCACCTGGCATTTTCATGAATAAAGAATTAGCAAAGAAAGTGATGCGTCGACGAGCTTCCAAGTTTGAAGGCACGTTGATGGCAGATTCCTTGACTGTCAGAAGCAAATGGAGCCGAACGATCTAGAAGTCAAAGAATGAGATTTTACTTACTACTTAATTATTCATGGTTTCTCAAACAAAAATGAGTCAAGCACACCTTCTCTCTGTAGATTTTGTGTTGTGCATAGCCAATGTTGATCTTCTCAAACATCTGCTCCTTTCCATCATTTTTCTTATGGAGGATATCAATGTTTACTTTTTCCAGGATCCTACAAGCGGCACAGTCAAGGGCACAAATTTGCACCAACAGAAATAAGCATGCTTGTCAGAACTTACTGATGCCCATTCTGCATGACATCCTTGATAATTATCTCCATGATGTCCTGGAGGACATTGATTATCTGGGATTTGTACACTGTTGCATCGTCATGGTCACCCAGCTGCCAAAATAACAAAAGAAGTTGAGAACTGAGATACTGTTGAAACTGAGCCAATTGGAGGGAAGAAGAGAAAATGATTCAACGATCAGTCCTCCAAGATTAATTTTATATTCATGTATGTATTTAGATTAAAACTGAAGCTAGATATAGGCAACAAAAACACTTACCAAGATGGTCAAGAATTTCTCCAATTTAGTACTGAGCAAAGGCAATTCGCTTGTTTTAAATGCATTCAAAAATCTGCGCTCTTCTATGCTCATGTCTACTTCATAACAGATTTCTTTTATGATTCTGTAAAAATAGAGAAAAGTATGGTTTCTCAATAGCCTTAACAGAAGAAAAATTGCCACCAGTATGATACGACATATTAAATATGGAGTTACAGGCTAAAGTATATGTAAGTTTTCTCGCTTACATTCTGTCAGCTTCATTTTCCAGAAGGCCATATATGATGTCCCGGAGAGTCTCATAACATTCAATCACTGCTGAATGCATGTAAGGATCGTTCTTTATCCTCTTAAACAATTCATCATCCACCTTGCCCTTAAAATCTTTTGCCATGTCTAATGTTATGGGAATCTTTTGTATGAAAGAATAATGACAAGAAGCCTGGATTAGAGCAAATATATGAGTAGAAATCAACTTGTGAAACTATGCATACCTTGCTAGCAAGCAAGAAAGGAGGCCATTGCACAACAGAGATATCACTTGAAGAAGATGGTACGAGGAGCAAATCTCTGTCTCTGGATTAATCAGCCAATGGAAGTGTCAGAATATCCGTTTGAGGCACAAGACTGAAGCTAAAATTGAGGAAGTGGAATTCCTAATTACACCTGTCGCTAATTAGGTCTTCCTCTCTCATAGTCTGAATAAATTTGTTCCACATTCTTGAAAAGTTTGCAATATTTTTCCTCAGTATGGAATCATCCTGCCATGGAAAAGTAGAAACGCATCATAAACATGATTTTGTAAGAAATGCAACCCCTACATCTGTGAAGTGGCCAACAAAAAAGAAACTTATTGAATAAAGATTCTACGAATAAATATGGAATATTAGTTCAACCAACAATTGGATATACCTGTTGCCTCCTCCTGGCTTTCTTAGCATCCGAAGATGATGATGATAATGATGGCAAAAGATTTTCACTAAAAGCTTTGGGCACGGTGTCAAATCTGGACCGCAACATCCCTAGTGTTCGTATCTTGAGAAAAGCAAGAAGGTATTATAAGCAAGGAGAAGTATATAGTATCCTTCAGAATAAACCTAAGAGCTAAACTGTCTGTGTCACGAAAATTTGAAACGCTTCAGGCATTCTATATATGCAGGAAGAAAGAATTGTCACTCACCTCGCCTAAATGGCTAAAAGCACCATGAATGCCACCAAAAAGACTAGAGAATATGGCATACCAAATTTGTGTATCCATAAAATAGACCTGAGAACATATCACACAGGACACAGTGTCATCAAATACGGCATACCGCAAGATGGGAATCGTGACAAAACTACTGAGTCTGCTTACAAGAACTATAGGGGCCCATATTGCAATAACAACTCCAATGTTATGTGTCACTGTAGCTGCAGATGAATATTAGCACAGGCTTTTTCCCCTGGTTAGAAAATACTAGAAACATCACAAGAGTAAAGAAAACTTACAATGAGGAAAAAACTCGTGCCATTGATAATTATCCAGATGCATCTCCAAGATTAATTGTGTTGGTCCAACAAGTGGTAGAATCTACGCGCAAAAAAACATGTTTAAATCTCTTAAAGAGAAAGTGGAGAGCAGAATGCTGCAGAGTAGCTACATATCCTGAACCACTAAAGCTAACAACATCCACAATCACAAAAGCTCGTCAAACAATGACCCCACAATCAACTAATTGGATAAAATTTCCCTTTATTCTATGGACATGCTCAAAACTATCTTGACAGAGTATCGAGGCAACACTCAGTTATTCCACCAACAACATAAGCCTTGAAACAAGACTTGGAACCTCTTTCAGCAAGCAACTAATATGAATTTCTAGATGACACATTAAAGTTTATATAGCTTTGAGCAAGACTTGCTGATTAGTTAACACACTCGTGTACTTACATCTCCCTGTATGTGATTATTCAAGATTTTTTCATCACCTATTCTGCCATTTATGTCGTCCTTCAAGTCAAAATGTTATATTAAATTTGTAATCACTTATTCTCAAGGTAAGCAGCATCATACGTGAAGACAAGATTGCCAGTACTTCCATCAGGTGGGTATCTCTCCAATCTTTGACCTCTTTAAGGTGATCATTTGGGTATTCTACACTAAACTTCTAACATTAGAAAGGTTAAATGATGTGATAAGAGAATTGATTCTAGCTCAACTGCAACAATTTTCTTCAAGCAAGTTTCACTGTTCAATTTTACTGAGATAACAAAGCCCGGAGTTATATGATATATAAGTAAGAAAAGCAAACCCCACATAATCCAAACAACTATAACTTGATAAAAGATGATAACACCTCAACATAGTAGCTGAAAGCCAGCTTGCAGACAAGCAGCATGATCCAAAACATGGTGTACCTAAGACACAAACAAAACAATGTACGATTAGCAAAGTCACTCATATAAAATATAAAGCAGCACATATCTTTTTACTTAGGGTGATGGGTCTATGTCCGAATACTGCACTTAAGCACAGACTCGAGAACTAGCCACGAAGATTCATCCTTGAAAATAAGAAAAAGAAGACAGTGCTGACATAGCAAACATTGTTTTCCAAATTAAAACAAATCAAAGCATAAATACACAACATATTAATCAGAGCAATTATCTTCTTACTTCAGCAGTGAAAATATGTCCTCATGCATGCCTCTCCCCACATAAAGCTTTGGCTGCATAGTATGAACATACATTTCAGGGGAAGAAAACAAGATAATGCAAACAAGCGATTAAGGCCCTTAGTAGAGAAGTGGTAGTCTAATCCATCTACTTGCCTGAGCCCACCACATAAGAGCAGTAATAGGGAACATACTTGAACGCTCCATGGTCCTCCTTAAGTGAGGAACGAAGAAAAGTATAGCAGCTAAGACATTTGGAATCATATAAATTGCAATGGCATAATAAAAGAACGACTGGTTCCTCCAATCTCGACCCCAGGTGCTGAAAAATTTCAGGACTCCTGTTGGATACTGCACTAAACTAGAGTAACTAATTGGCAGAACCACAGCCCAAACAGCTGCCATTACAAATTTCAGAATGTATCGGAGAATCTGCGTAAATCTCATGCTTTTCCAGGCATTTAGACTTAGAATTATATCCAGAATTGCTGCAGAAGAGGAAAGGAAAAAGGCAGTGTCAGTAATGATTTTATGCTAAGTGGCTCTTATAAAATTTGCCAATACAGATGCAAGTAGTCATAACGGGTCCAGGATAACATATTACACAGTAACGATAGAGATATATTATAACAAGGTCTTTCCTAAGGATTGCCTCTAAGATTGACAAATGAAACTTGACATAGAAACTTGACATAGCTAGAAATGCCTTCTCCTTATCACAACGATTGGATTTGCTGCATTCTCCATAAAGAAGGCTGCAAGGGTAAGCAAACATTCTCCTTCCTAAGGCTCATCCGGTTTTGGAAAGTCCTAATGATATGTAGATTGCAATATAATGAATTTTCCAGAATGTTGCACATGCAACAACACAAGCACAAGCTTTCTTTTTATAAGATATTAATATTTGTTCTCATAATTTCCAAATAGACTTGCCCGCATAATACAATCTTTCATAAAGAAGTGGACCATTATCTTCTTTTTTTATATTACTCTGATAATACCTTCTTGAATTCTGCTCGATGACTTTGATGGGTTGATGGAATGGAGATTCTCTCAAATGTTACACAATTACGTGCGTATTCTCGCCATCTTTTCTTATTTCTTACACTATCTATCACAAACTTTCACTTAAAGACATATCAATCCCTCTTATATATTGGGCTTATTCTGTTTTCTTTTTCTTTTCTTTTTTTGGTGAAATGTAATAATATATTGAGCTTAAACCAACAATTTACACAAGATCCGGCGCCACAAAGGCTTATTCTGTTTCTCTCTTGATTATTTTAATTCTTCTGTTTCTCATGCAGTTTTGTTGGAGATGATAGAGATTGGAGAGGCATCAAACGGGAAATTACTCTGCAAATGGTCAAAGGTACTCCCATTCTTTTCTATATACTTTATATTCTGCAAAAATAAGTTTGATATGAATCGGCTCCTAAAACTTTATGTCAATGAAAAATTTACATTCTAAATCATAAAGAACATGATTCGAGGTAATGTATGATGCCCAGTTGAGATGCCAAAGCATGTCTATAGTACGCACTGACATTAATCATGACAACATATTGTCCCCTTTTGAATGTATGAAGCGTGACATTATCCCTTTTCTCAATTCGAGAAATATGAATTTGAATATATTTTTTTTTTTCTGGCAAAGGAAATGTTGGTATTTTTTTCACTTACTACTACAAAAGATAGGATATTAAAATTACTTTGCCTCATTAAAAAGCCAGTCACATTTGACTAGTGATTTCCGATTTAAGTGTTCTTACTTTTTGCATTGTGAACCTATGGTCTACTCCAAACCAACATTATTGCAAAAGAAGAGAAAGATTTCTGTGCCTCATTGTTTTTTCTACTTATTTGTATTTAACTAACAAGTTTCTGATTCTTTTTCAATTTACTAAGTTGTGGCTTGTATAAATGGATGGACTTGATAACCTCATACACGATGAGAAAAGAGATGAGAGTTTGTCTGAACTTTTCCTTCCCGTGTTCGCCTTCCCCTGATATTAATTTTTTTATGCTCATTTACATCCTTAAATATATATCTTCTTTAATCTTATTCATTTAATTATCACTCCATTTGTTTCTAATATTTTTTTTTTCTTTTTGCAAATGCCCACTCCTGCGTTGCTGAGAGAATCGAGATATATATGTTTTTCGATGTCCATATGTGATGTAGACGTATCTTTATCGGTATGTACCTACTTTACAGGATAAATGAATTATTAGGTCTTCGTATTTAAGAATTTGTTCTACTCCCACCTTTTTCCTTGATGATAAGATTACATCTAACTACGTCTTGGACATATTATAAAGATATAGTAATGAGTTCTACACATTTCTATTTAACTTGGGTCAATTTTTATATTGGTCATTTTCTTGATATTTAAATTAAACATGATTTGTATCATGTCGTGGTTATCCCGCACAAAGTGCTGGCTAATGTCTAGTCTAATTTTATATGTAGCATAAAAACTAGCACATTGAGTCTACAATAATAATGGGGAAAGATACATAAAGTACAGACATCACCATACCCCTCAGAAAGTTCAGGAAAGCATGAGTTATGAAGATGGTCAAAACTTGTCTGAAAACATGCTCGTCGAACAAAGCAGTGATGGACCCAGTCCATGCAACAATTACCATGGCCTAAACCAAGAAAATGGAGCTCGGTTAATTTCTTGCAGAGAAAGTCTACAACATAATGCTGCTCAGCATCAAGGCTACCTGGAATGCCAATATAAAGAATATCCACATCCGATCAAAACTTCTGTAGAGGTGCAAAAAGGTACGAACTTCCACAAAATTAGTTTTGGGTTGCGTCTTCCTGGCAGTACGCTGACTGACATGCTGCAATAATATAAGTACATACATCACCATGGGTTCTTTCTTTTTATTGATCAGGATCAACATGGGTTCACAGACATTCCAATCAGAGAAAAAGATCAATTTGTAGTATCTCGTTGTGCTCCATCTCCTGATTGTTCGATTTCCTCATATAATTTGATAAACCATGAAACTTCTAGATGTTTTCTTTTAGAAAAACGTCATGATTTGGATAAGCTTGGTTAGCCATTATATCCATGTACATTGTCAAAGAAACTAGCTTACTATTCGCACTTGTAAGACTGCTTCTGATAGCTACAGTGCCGAAAAAGCAAAAGTCACAGACGTATAATGCACAAAGAAGTGCAAAATGGGCTCAGACTCTATAATCTCGAAATTCACTACATCACTGGAGAGAAGAAGCTACTAGAATCTATTTGTAGCTTCATCACTACCAATTCGATAAAAAACAAAGGCATTCGAATCAAACAAGCTGTAATATTAAAACACAGAACCAATGCTTAAGGAGTCAACAGTGCCTATTGATGAATGCTCATAAACTAGAGTAGAGATCCAATCACTTTCCTGAACTATAATTTTCAAATTCACGCAGTCAATGGAGAGAAGGAGCTACTAAAATCTGTGTAGAGATTTTCTTGATGCCAATTTGATCAAATATACAGGGATTCCTATCAGACATGCATTTTAAATTCTAACAATGCTGTGTTGGCCTTTTGGAAACGGGAAGGACACAGAACCAGTGTTTAAAGGAGTTAACCAATGCTTATTGCTGAATGACCATAATCTGGCCTAGAGATGTAATCACTTTCCTGAGCTAACCTTTTAAGAAATGGAAACAGGGGGAAAATCCGATGACAAAGGTATCAATGGCACTGCTAAACAAAGCCAAGGTTCCAGAAAAGGAAATTTCTTTGAAAGCTTGACTGATCAGCCAATTATCATTGTGTTGTCTAACAGGTTAATCAAATTGGAAAGTGGTTTCTGGTAACATTTTCCTTGTTTATCACAAAATTGAGTGGCATCCAATCTCCCATGGCCATAAGTTGGACACAGAATTGACGCAAAGAGCCGCGTGCGCACACACACAGAGGGAGAACAAGGAATACCTCATTTGCAGGTTGAGAATTGTCTCGTCGCACAAAGAAATCAGCTGTCATTTTCAATGGCCACCCTAGATCAAAACACTTGTCGGACCTGAGGAAATTGAAATGTGAATTAACTGACTTGCTTCTGCCAGAGTCATAAAGTTATTCATGCTCAAAAGATCTTACCAGAAGTACTCGTTTAGGTCATCATAATTTCTCCATCTCGAATGGCTTCCCTTGCCTCCTCTGTTTCTCTTTACTTCCTTTAACCATGTTACTCAATTTTCAGATCTCGACATGGCAAACAAGAACTCAAGGCATCAACTGAAAAGGAGCATACCGTGTGAAGTACATCGTAGAAAGGTTTTATTACATTCCTCAAAAATGACTCATCATCAGGTGCTGCTGATTGATATGCATCTCCACTAACTGGATGAACATTGCCTTCCAAGATGCCATAAACTTCATCCGCCATCTTGTTCCATTGGACAAAAGGAGGTTAATATCACATAACCAACAAGGGAAAAAAAATTACTAGTAAAAGCATCATATACAAGAAAGGTAGGCTTGACTTTCAAGTGTAACAATTTTCAACAGAAGAATCAACTCCAGTGAGAAAAGTTATTCCTTGTCTTTACTCCATAGGAAAAGCTACTTGGTTTCTTTGCTGATCAAAATGTAAGATCTGCCGCGTTCTTCTCCAGTAGTAGGTAATACATCAATTCAAAGATGTGATCAACAAGTAGAAAATTGATGATATGTTAATTAGAATGCGATTAAAATACAAACAAAAATTCCCAAGGTTGTAGTTTTGCTCGACAGGTTCATTTCAATACGTTTGGCTGATTAAGCAGATTTTGCTTCAGCAAGGAAGAGATTATCGAAGTTGGGCACGATGATGGATAAGCAACGAATTGAATGACCCGATTACCCCAAAGAAAATTGTCTAGTAGTTAGATGGAACATAATCAGCTTTTACTCTAGCTGATTAAGCAGATTTCTTCCTTTAAAAGCAAATCTCTATATATGTTTGAGATGACTTCTATTCATCAAGTAAACATAATATGTGCCTTTGGATGACTAGAAGGATATAGATATTGAGATAACCATAGTACACACCTTGTGAAAGATATAGCATAGACATTCAGGCATAAATCGAACATTTGAAGCTTCCCCCCATATTAGAAGATAGAGCGAGATGTAGATAAGTCGCAATTGTTGTCCGTCACGATGTGGGGGAAACCTGGAGGAAAATTTGTGGTTTGCCAAAACATTGAGCAGACTTGTAAATCAGTTATCTCATGGCATATCAGATGGTGATTGTTCCTTCTCAATTTTCAAATGAAAGATTTATGTGATAGTAGGGCAGAAAAGCTTACTCAAGATTTTGCTTCTGATGAAGATAATTACACCAAGATCGATAGTTCTTGAGAATTTTTTCCATCAGCTGCTCAACAGTGTGATCATTCAACTGCAGGAGGCATAAGTCCAAGATTCAATCACACCTCATTTTTAAGTGAACTCTGCTATTTCTATATATACCTTTGCAGATAAATGATGTACATACCTCAGTGAAATTTTCATCATCATATCTATCCCTAATCTCCATGTTGGCAAGTAAAAGAATTAAATGCTCCCTCTGATTTGCCACATTTCCTTTCTTCAGCAACAAGATGAGGATCCATATTTAGTCAGATGATGTATAATTTCCTTCATTAGAGATTCCAGAAAGCAAAGGTGAAGTGATAAAACTCTATTCACCTTTGAGAACCCACGGAAGGCTAAGTCCACTACATAGTGTTGACTAGGCTATATAGGTAAAAATGCACCTTTCCACATGAGACATGTTATTACTTTGTGTATTCAAAACACAAATGCTAGAAAAGCCATAAGATCCTTGACATCGTAGTTAGCCAAAATCAAATTTAAAGCCCAACATCACCACTGTCATTTGCAATCTCAACGTCAATAACCTAGACCAAACTAGGATGTCAAGGTTCATATGTTTCAAGGGATACAATCAGCAAGACAATTTTGTCAGAAGCATACTGTAATGTGTGACAAAATGTTAGATTGGTAATTCTCACATATAAGTTTGTGAAACCACTTATCACGATTTAACTGCAAAGGAATGGGCCAGATAATTCAGGCGATTCAAGTTCTTAGAAATGTTTTCAAAACCAAACGGGTGTGAAACCAAGAGGTTGGCAATTTGCAAGATAGCCAGTGAGATCATCTGAACCGTTCAGTTTAGTTAAACTGAATCAAACATGTGATATAGTGAAGTAATCACACAACTGATTTAGGTCAGAGCACGTGCACTTTTAGCTCTTAGAGATCGAGGATTCAGTCTCCGCAACACCAGTGGGCATTCTTTCTCTGAAGGGGTTCAGCTTTTTTGGTCTAAAATTATCCACACAAATAAGTTGCATGTGCAGCTGGATAAGATCTGGGCTCAAATCAATGGCAGGTTGTGGTTCAAACCCCAGCTCAGCCACATGTCCTTTACTTTCCAAAAGCACTCGAGCCTCACCCATCGTCAAGTGACCAGTTCAAATGGCCAAACTTGCCGCATGGAAAGGTTGTTAGACATCATTTAATTATGATATTGCATTCTACTATTTCCAGCATTACTTGGGCACCAACAAAAATTTTCTTTATCATTGTGAATGGTGCATAAACCACCTTTTTCTCTTGTACAATATAAACAAGTGAGAGTACTTTCGGCGCACTATGGGGTCAGAGATTATGCGCAGCCCTAGTATCGGCTTGCTAAAGGAGGACCCGAAGCAATATCAAGGCACAATAGTGGATTCAAATTATAATAGGACGTTCAAGACAAGTTTTACCTGGAACCCAAAAACAGATGAAAGCCAATCAAGTATATCAGTGTTGGACTGGCTGCTCTCCTTTGGCATTACCAAATTATCATCCTCACGTTTGGCCCTCCATGAGCTCGGAGCATTGGAAGATTGTCCACATTGTGTATGGCATGAAGGGCAGCCTTAATCTAGACTTTTCATAAAACTCGATGAGTAATACAGCCCACTGTTGAGAAAATCCAATGCAAACCTTCCATAAATTGAAAATTTACCTCAGGAAGTCGCATAATTGCAGGTTTAACCCCAATTGCATGTAATGGCAAAATATTATGGTGTACGGACTGCTCTCTTTTTCTCTCAACTTCTTCAGCATACCTTTTTGTCTGTACAGCAAAAGCCAATTGCAGATACCATTATTCAGTGCTTGCCACAGAGAAGAACACAAAGATGAACGCAGGCTAGGAAACTAAAACTCTTTCACTGGAACCTGATCATCAAGCTTTGAGGGCTGCACCACGGTTTTCAGAACATCATATAATACCGTGGCAATCTGATATATCTTTGCCATTTCTTCCCTTCAAGAGTTAATAGCAAAAAGAAGAATCAATAAAGTGAAGAGATTCTTTGACAGAGAGCCTTACGGCTTTTTGGTGTATTGGGCATCTCTGATATTTTTTTCATAGAACATCTGGTAATACATCTGGATTTCTCTAGGATCATTTTTGGCAAGCCGAAAATGTGCCTCTTCTTCTTCCTACAGAATTAGAATGTCAGACATTAAACATTTTGCATACAAGTTATGACCCAGTCCATCCGCTGGTTTTCCCCCACCAAGGCTAAATTCTGTGACGTATTGTGCACATAATACAAACAAGGAAATCGGAAGAAAATAATATAAACAATTTTCCTTGCAAACTATAACAAGAAATGGTGACTGATGACAAGAATGTACTATCATTATCAAAAGCCAATATGCCTAACAGCATTGGAGCAACAGCAGGGCAATGGAAAAATAAAAGACATTTCAAGCTACCAAGAATAGTGACATCTAGATGCTCTTTACATTTAAAATGCCTTGTTAGGATGATACCCCTACATCCTCCCTTTTTCTAACCTTCAACTCGGATGATAAATGGCACCAATATATGAGGCAATTTATAAGTCGGCATCCCATGAAGTTGGCCTTCCAGTTGCAAGATTTTGGTTAAATATATCTAATATCATATGACTTGTCAGGATTTCCAAGAAAACTTCAAGTGAGAAGACATAGAAGTACAAAACATTTCAGGAAAAAAAAATTGATCTCAAAGGATCAAGCACCAGATAATGCTGATAAACTCTGGTCTCAATAGTTCAATCCCCCGATTCAGAGATCAACTAACTATAAGTCGAGCAACTTTAACGTCAGATCAAGTCATTGAGTCCGTAATGCTTTGGACAAGAGTGGCTGAGGGACCAAAAATGGTTCAACTGTGGGTTATGATTGTTGGACAAGTGGTCAAGGAGGTTTCCAGACAGAAATTATAGCCCTCGAGCACCGATTGCTACTCTATGTATATGCAGTTTCAGGGGGCTTTCTATAGTCTATGGTCACTTGAAGAACCAACCCTCAAGAATTGGAAGCTGTTAGATCCCTAATGAATAGATCTTGGTTGTTCATTAAAAACCCATTAAGAGTTTATGCATTACAGCACAATGTATGGGAATTACGACATAATACACTTGGGCATGACCGTGGACAGTTCCTCAAGGGGACCATGGAAGCCTCCACAATTTCAGATATGGCTTGGTTAACTCTAATACTGCACAGTACTTGAAAATAAGTCTTGGGGAGTGTATCAGTAAGGTTTGCAATGCAACAGCTTCATTTCTAAATCTGTCACACTCAATAATGAAGATATTCAAGGACAATAATCACAAAGGACTATATTGATGTGGGAGATTAAGAGACCTATTTCATTCTTTGAAAGACCATTTTCCCAAGCAGAAGATATGAGGATGATAAAGCTTTATAAAACCTCACAAAGGACTGTATTGATGTGGAATTTTATCATGGGGCTCTCAATACTATATGAATATCATAATCACTTTCCATGGAAACATAAGCAATGCTAAAGCTCCATCAAAGGTCTGTTATTTTTATTTTTTATTTTTTCAATTCTGAAATGTGATTCTAGGTAACAATAAAGAAAAAATACGACCTGAAGCTTAGGAAAATTGTAACGGTCAATTGGTTTTCTCTGCAAAAACAATTGGTACATCTGCTTATTCAGTGGTTGCTGCATTTATCACACTTGTTGGATCTTTTGGCAAGGATATCTTGGGTCATGCCCTTCTGTAATAAATGCAATCAGAAGCTGCAGGGCATCTCAGTCGGTTTTGACAGAGACCGTGGAACTCAGTGCCATCTTGTGTAACATGGAATATCTAGTTGGAGAAAACAGAAAGGTTTTCCAAAGCTGATGCTATTGCTGACATGTCAGCTGTGGAGTGATAATCTGCTTGATTGTATAACTTCTTTTTTATTTTCTGATACTGTCCTATGTATATACATCCAGTCTAATAGGATATCCTTGTTTATGTCTGAGTCCACTTAAACAATCTACAACTGCAAATTCATGGTAATATCGCTCAACATGATTTTCTCACATCTTGATAGCTTAGTCAATGTGGAAATGCAGTCTCCGGCCATCAGATCTAACAACCACAGTCACATTTGTTAGTTTAGCTATCACAGCTGGAAAAAACAAAATGCTTCACTGCTAGTGACATGATGTATAAATGAACTTCATTGATGTTTCATCATTCAGCAATGCCGCCATAACAGGCCAAGGGACCTCGTGAACTAGGAAAGATACCTTCTCAAGCCTGTGTAAGAGATAGGTCTTAAACTGACGAACACCCCGTCCAGCTGATGTTGGATCCATCTTATGAGCCCTCTCGAATGCATGAAAGCGACCTAATAGGAGAGATAAAGCAAGGAAAAGGAGAAGTTTTGCTACAGATTAGGAAGAGAACCATGTTTGAAGTCCAACTGATGCAATTTCAACCTTGCCATGCAACATCATAATATTTGTAAAAAAGACACTAAGAATAAGGTGGACCACTGAGAAAGATTAATGAGCATGCAGGAAAAGCATTTAGTATCTGCTCCACTCTTACAATTGATAAGACCCAGCTTCCAATGACGGACAGAAATGAACAGCATAGACAGAATTTTTATAAAAGAAAGATGACACCATTGCTGTTCTCTCATTAACAAACCGTTAGCACTTCCACAGCGACTCAAACCAAGTCATGTTACAGCTTCACCTTATTTATCTCTCCAACAATTACAATGTTCATATCGACTGTATGCTTTAGACACTTATCGTGGCTACTTTGGTGTTTGAATAGTAATCATCTGTGGCTCTAACATAGAATTCCCTGTTTTGATGGTAAAGAGAATTGGACGGGTAGCGTGCGCGCCCGCGAAGAGCTATTGTCATTAATTATGTTTAGGCAAACTATAATGTCACTTGACCTATAATTGTAACAAAGATTCCTTTTTATGAGCTCATAAGAAGACATTTCTTGAGCATAGACTTCAAAATGACTTTCTTCCAAACTTATCAAACTTATATCAGATAGATTCAGCTAGAAAATCAGATATTAGATAAGAAACTAGACACTAGATGTTAGATTAAATTATGAGAGAGTTCTATTTTAAGAATACTTAGCCCATTTTCTCTATCAAACGCCATTTTTTGAATACATTAGATAGCATATAAATGGGAACAACCATACAGCTAATAATCATTGAGTATATTATGAAATATAACCGTGGAATTACGTCCTCCTTCCACTTCTTCACTTTGCATATCTATTTAATCCCTTTCATCTAATTCATGTCATCCAAACCCATTAAAATTTGGTAAGTAAACTCTTCAGTGAACAGCTGCTACATGTTTTTTGTTTTTTTTCCCAAAGCTAACAATGCCCATAAACTAATACTCTCTTGGGTTAAATTTCAAGTTATTTACCGGAAAGGTCGACAATTAAAATCGCTTGATAAATGACAAGGGAAGAAGAAAATCAGGCACGCACGAGGTGTGAATAACGATAGAGACAAAATCAAAATTCGACAACCACGACTTAGACAGTGACTTGTCCTGCAAGAGTGTTCATTGTCTAAGTCGGTCGTGAGAAAAGATTAAACTTTTACCGTCGAGAAACAGCTACATGGCATGGCATTCTTGTCATTGACTCCACCTAGTCGCCTATGAAAATTTTGGCCATCGAACGAACCGAACAACGGGAAACAGGGGATCAAAGGAGCAGAAAGAGAGAGGAGGAGGAGCTTACACAAATACGCGACCCTCGGGTTCTCCTCCTCGACCTCGTTGGCCACGCGGAGGATTGGTGCGATGGCGGCAAGTGAAGAGGGCACCAGCTCGCTGTCCACGGCGGATGTGTCCTCGTTCGGCAAGTCGGCCATCATCGGCGGCGCCATGGACATCTTCCTCGACAGCGACCGGCCCGCCTCCGGCTTGCTCCCGCTCGAGCTCGCCATCCGCAGCAGCGGCGGCGGCGGTTCCCCACACAGACAGGCCCCCTCTTCTCTAGTATCACCCGGCTCCTGCTCCTCCGGTGGGGGCGGTACTTCGGGTCTCTACGGTGCCAGCCAGCGTCCAGCGATCGGGCATCGTCGTCGTCGTCGTCGTCGCCCTCGGCTTGCGCGGGTCTCGAAGAGAGATGTGGACTGCACCCATCGCCATCTTTTCCGCGCACTTATGTACGCGCAGAGGGAAGGGGGAGAGAGATACTTTGGGTGGTGAGTGGGGAAAAGGGAGTTGCTCCTGGAGCAAGGAAAGAATGAGAGAAATGTGTCGCACAGGGAGGACTGTTGGTTTTCGTTTGAGTGCTTTGTGCTTATGCCGAGTCGAGTGAGAAATGCGGCTCTTTCTGCTTTGTCGCGCGCGAAAGTGCGACTGCGAACGAGGAAGGAAACGCTCCCCGGATTTCAATTTTCCGTTTATGTCGGTTTTGTTCTCTCTTCTTGTCCTTGGGCTCCCTCGTTTGTTGGGCTTGTGCTTGGTCCTGGGCCTGAGCAGTGAGCAGTGGATTTGGAACCTCGAGGCCCATTCTCCTTAAAGAAGAATATCACCTCAGCAGAACTCGTTCAATAATTTCAGTTCATAAGTAAACAGTTGGGAAAATGCCATAGATGGTCCTTGAATTTTGGCCTGATAAGTAATATCATCCCAAAATTTTAATTTATTCAATATGGTTCATGAATTTTTGGTACGTCTTTGATGCAATCCTTAGACTAATATTATCATTTCGATTCGAGTTGATAAAATTTGTAGATTTGGCATCCAATTAAGTACATTTGAACGATGGACCAAAAAAATAAAAATTCCACGTCAAATATTTAACTTAAATTAGAATATAATGATCATTTTAAGTTGTCTCAATTTGGAAAAATGATTATTTATGTTATCTAATGACATTATTATATTTTGATTTAAGTTAAATATCTTACATAGATAATCTCCGTATAACGTCATTTTTGTCTCTAGCATTCAAACTAACCAGATTGGACTCTAAATTAGCAAATTTCATTGACTTGAATTAATAGAAAAATAACATTTGAATATTAGGAACTAGATTGAACATTTATTAAAAATGGAGGATCACATTGAACAAATTAAAAGTTTAAGAATGACATTGCACATCTAGCCAAAATTTAAGGGTTATTTGGGAAATTATTTCTGCATAGTTCGATTTGAGAACAGGTTCTCTTGTTCAGCTAATTAATCAATGACAATCGAACAAGGAATTGTCGCGATTGATGAGATTAATTTAGTGGTCTAAGATAACTAGACGTCCACTATCACACCCCAAATTCTATAGGGATGAGGGAGTGACACAATCGTCTTTTCCCCAAAGTACACAACTTTAACTATACCCAAAAAAAAAAACCAGTTTCCAAAAGTTCCCAAGATAATATTTTTGTTCTAGTAGCCACTAAATGTGATGCCTAAAAAATATAATAAGACAAAGGAATGAGCCACCACCACCCGGTGAGTAAAACATTTCTTTTAAGCAAATCAAACAATCACTATGTACATTTATAAAACCAAATCACAACTCATTTACACCAAATCCAAAATATATCAAACTTACAATCTTATCAAAATACAAGTTGATGGTTCATTCCATCAACTAAAGCTCGAGTATCTAGCCATGGTCATGAATAACGTCACGTGATAAGGCAACCAAGATTCCTCTATTGATTAGGTCTTCACCTATTATAAGCTAGAAGCTCGGCCCATAAAAATATCCTAGACTAGTATGTGCATATCCACAACTAGTATATGCAAACCCGCACACTCCTCAACGGTTTTATAAAGACATTAAGCATAATCTATCAGCCTCAATCTCTAGAAATCCACAATCAAAATTAAAAACCATCTCACAACTCAAGTTTAATAACCAAATCACAACTTTTCACCATCACAATTCAAATGCCAATGGTCAAGTCCATTGATTAATCTCTATTAAATCATAACTTTTCACCATTGATTATATATATCATGTCGCGACCAAATTTTTCGAGGTGAACCACCTAGGGTTTGGCTAATGGATTGTTAAGCCTAGACTTAACTTGGGCTCTCCCAAGCCCATACCAATTCGCCACTTAAGTTCAAATTTCTTAACATGCAATTGATTTTCAATTAGGAGTCGCCACTAATCTATTTTTGATGGGTCGATTAGAAACCCAAGTAAAGTAACGGGAGATTTACTTTACTTCTACGAACTAGAAATTCATGAGTTCGGGGACTTGATTACGCTAGATTTCTCTAACGCCCTTTCGGTACTTTCACTTTTATTTTGAAAAATGTTTGGCAAGTAGCTTGAATTGATTTTAAATTATCTCCCTAACATGTGAGGTTATCATGCGGGTGTGCAAACCACCAATTTAACACCCAGATAAAGCAGTGAATAAATTGCATAACTTACCTCATGGCAACAAAAGCATCTGCAATGTTATATCAGAATTCACATCAACAACCCTAGATATGATTTCTAATTAACACGCAATTTTTTCTTCTTTTTTGTTTGGTTTTCACTTATTTAATGAGAATCATGCCTTATGCGATGCATGCTACGAATTTAATATGAAATGATATGACATGGCAACATGATTTAGCTATATGACGTAAATAAAATGCAATCTCTCCTAATGAATGAAATTGATTTATTCTAAGGCAATTTTTGGTATTTTCCATGAAATTCGAAATTAGAAAAATGCGAAAATTATCTACCTAAATTAAGATATTATCTAATTTGTATTAGGAATTAGGTTAAGCCAAATCCTAATTTAAACTAGAACATTATCTTAACCAAGTAACCCTAAAATGTAATTTATCTACGAGAAGTTATTTAAACCTATAATCAATTAGAAAATAAAATTAAACATGCAATCTTATCCTAATATGCAATGACGTGCAAAGGATGCTCTAACTCTGATTTTCTTTATTCATGATGATTTTTGTTTTTTCGAAATTAAAATTGGCGAATAATTAAACATGCAATTTAAATTAAATTTAAAAAAAAAAACTAATGTCCTAAATGAATGCATTTTTTTGGATTTTTATTTTAAGAAATTCGAAATAAATAAATTTCATATTCTAAACATGCAAGATAACCCTAAAACAAGTAATATCCTAACATGCATCTAATCTAACTCAAATATTTTTTTTCTTTTATGGGAGCAAACAAATAAAGGCATCAAGAACAGAGCACGGCAACAAATCAAGCAAGATATCATCCATGTTCATTTAATTTTGGGAAATAAATTGACGAATCGTATCTCGCGCATGAGATCGGATTGGTCAATTTTTAAATAAAATCACGAATCGTATCTCGAGCATGAGATCGGATTGGTGATTTTTTCGTACGATCGCGGGTCGTATTTCGAGCGTGAAATCGGACCGTCAATCATATGTACGTTGCGAAATTAGGAAAATTTCCTAATTTATGAGGGATCAAGTTGGATTCACTCGAATTTCTTAAAGAAAGTGAATTTCTGGATTTCTCCTCAACCAACCTTATGCTCGTGGGCTTGGAAAAAAATCTTGCAACTTAGGCCCTACTTTCGCCAGTCGTTTTGCTGGAAAATTTGCAACGGAATGCAGACATCTCTGTGGCATGATAACTGGCTTCCATGTGGTCCTTTAGACGCAATTGTTTCTTCCACTGTAATGGAGGACTCGGGTTTATCTAAGAAGACAGCTGTCTCTGAACTGTACACTTCTTCCCCGGCCTTTAAATCCCGCCTGGAAAGTTGGGGCTTCTCCTTGCCGGCGCTTTCTAATGTTCGTGACCGGTTCCTTTGGTGCGGTGATTCTTCGGGCCTTTTTTCGGTTGCTTCGGCCTGGAATTTAATCAGAGTTAAAAAAGATCAAGTTCCTTGGGCGATGCTAGTTTGGGATGATGCCTTGGCGCCGCATTATCAATTTCTGTTATGGCTTATTGCCAAGAAGTGCCTACCGACTCAATCACTCCTACTTTCTTACGGTAGGATTGACTACTCGGTCTGTGCCTTTTGCTCAATTCAACCGGACTCTATTGATCACATTTTCTTTCACTGTCAAACCCCTGCTACCTTGGCTTATTTCTGGGCTTCTAGGTGCAACCTACATTGGAGAATCAGACCGTGGATCGAGACCTCCACTTGGGCTCTAAAGTTTTTATCAGGTAAGGATTTCTTCTACAAAATTGCTAGGTTCTCGTTTGGAGCTATGTGTTATCTAATTTGAAAGAAGAGAAATTGTATCATCTTTCGGAGTGAAACCGTTTCCGTGTCGGCTCTCAAAAATCATTTGATCAAAGTTGTCAAGGACAGAGTCCTCTCCTTCAAGAATGTGCCTCCTACTCCAAGAAATAGAAGACTTCAAAGGAATTGGGGCTTCGACCCCTCGGTCTTTTCTCGGTAGCTTTGCTTGTTGTTGTTGGTGCTTGTCTTTGTAGCGTCCTAGTTCTCTCGTCCCGCTTTTAAGCGTGTAGTAGAGGTTTGCTAGGTTTGGATTTGCCTCAGCTCGGGTTGTGGGCGTTTTCTTCTTTCTTTTGTTTTCCCTTCGACTCCCTTCCACTCTTCCTGCTGCACGGTCACAGTGTAAGTTGGCGCCGTTTCTTGTTTGTCCAAAGTTATCAATATATTACTTACTTTTCACCCAAAAAAAAAAAAAATCTCTTGGATATGACAATATCAATCAAATATTCAAACAACATCACAATTCTACGGATTGGGCAACAATAACGAATTAATCAAAATTCTTACCTGATTCACAATATCAGGTGGATAATGCTTCCAAGTTAGAACCAACGCCCGTAACCTTCAGGGAGACTCGCCGAGGATGCTGGATACTCGTTAGCTGATGCTTGGGACTGGAAGACCTTGCTGCATTCAGCGATGGATCGTACTCGTGACCTTCGCGATTGTCACAACCAAACGTAGGGCCACGAAAGAGTTTGACCCAAGGTGCTTCTCAGCGAGACTCGCAGATCCACGTTGGCTTTAGCTTGGATTAGCGATCGAAGACGAGCTTATGAGGACCTGCGAAACAGAACACAGCGATGCCAAGCTGCTCACGTTCATCTGGCCAAGGAAGATCCTTTTGCATGCATGAAATAAAATCACAAAAACCACACGTGTTATTGTCCAATCTGAACAACATGCAAAAGAAGATAGATTCACCACTTAGAATTATTCAATCTAGTAATTCTTTTGACCGTGAACTTTAGGCTCGGCGCGAAGACGTCGGGCCAATTCCGCAGTGAGGAAGCTTTGACTATCTTTCTTATTATAACTTCTGGACAACAATCAAAAGAAGACAAATTCCCCTTTTTTACTTATTTCACCAAAATTTCCAACAGCCCTTTTAACCGTGGACTCTAGGTTTGGTGGGACTGGCTAGGTGATTCTCGCCCGTGGGTGTGCTCGGCGTCACTCACCTGCAAAAGAAAAAAAAAAATACAATTCTGCAGCTTGGTAAAGAATAGCGATGGCGGTAATATATTGTCATCGCGGTGCAGTCTGTGAGCAACAGGCGGATCGGTGACACTACTGGGCCGTCGAGTTGCATCACGGCTCAGTGCATGTGACCTCGTCGCAGTGTAGTAGCTTCATCAACTCATCGTTGTTGCGGTAACTGGATGCTTTGTCGCCTCGCAGTGCAGGTGCTAAGCTGTTGCCGGAGGAGGAAGCGGCAGCGTTGATCGTCGGTGTAGGTGGCTCACGGATGAGCATCAGGCGGCTTGGTCAAGACAGCAAGCTGGTCAAGGCTGGGAGGCAGCACCAACATCGGGGAAGTCTCGGACGCAAGGGTCGCACAGCCGAGGGTATTCGGCCATGAGGCTCCTCTCTCTCTTCTCAACGTGTTTTCTCTCAATATGCTTTGAGATTTCTGATTTCCCGACCCTCACCGTGGAGAACGTGAGTTCTCTTTTTTTTGTGGCCGTCAGTTTCTATTATCTGTCCCCTTTTTAAAACCTTACGCATTTTTCTTTATATAAGCCATGAATTAGGGTTTTAATTTTTTCCAAATTCATATCCGTGAAGATTTCTTTTTTGCATGTAATATTACTTTTTATTTTCCATATCTCCTGAATATTCTCTACTAATTTTATTGCCTAAAGATAAGATTGCAACCTGATTTTCTTAAATTCCAAAAATCCACCGTAATATTATTTCAAATCTCCATTTAAGTAATTTTTTTCATTAAAAGAAAACGGGCTAGGACCAATTTGCTTGCTTCATGGGCTTAGTCCGACCTGCCAAATTAAAGCTCAAAACCACTAATTCGAACCCATCCGCCACCGATCCAACAAATAAACGCAAAAAATGCAAATTAAAACAAATGCACCTAAATCTATATGCTATGCAATTAATATTTTTTAGGGATAAAATTAACCCCTAATTTTCTATGCAATAAATAAATAAATGGGCCGCCAAAATTAGGTGTCAACATATCACAATCCATTTCATAAACCATTGACAAATCGGTATATAACATTTCATGAACCATATTTAAAATCAAGAACTTCTCGTGAGTCTTTCCCAAAATATTTCATAAACCCATTTGCAAGCAATCAGTTTAAACTATAGTCAAAAGATAACATTTTCACATATAAAACACAAATGGTAGTAAATGCTCAATTAAATTTATGCAAGGAATATGCTCATGCTTAACTCATAACATAATTAAACCATTTCACTTTTGAAATATGAGTTTACAAACTCAAAGAAGATATGGTATTACTCACTTGATAAAAGCCCAAAATCAATCTACGGTGATTACTTAAGCCAACGCACTTGCAATCCTATCAATTATTCGAAAACCGATATTAAAGTCGAGTAATACACAACTCCAATGAACAACTTGACCAATCACATTCAATTGTTCAATGTAATGACTCCTAAGCGCTACGAAGAACCTCATTTATGGCATATGTTTATCTTTTGCCATAACGTATATTATCTGTTATGTATAACTTGCACGCAAAACTTGGAAATTTCTTTCCAAACAAACCATACTTCAAAATCAAGTTTCGTCAAACCCCAACGCTTCACAACGCCCTAGACTACTATTTTCATGACAATCATAGCTCCAAATACTCCTTAATCGAACCTCGTAGTTCAAAATTTACATAACTCCAAATTTGTGCCATAACTTCCAAAATTACTTCAATTAGATGGATGATCAGCTTGAATACTTACCAGTGTAGCGATTTGCAGTTAATTCGGCTAGTCGAGGTGTCCAAATTAGCTATGCATGAAAAAATTGTCCTTCTTTTCTTTTCTTCCCCTTATTTCCTTCTTCACGGTCGAGCTTCTCGTTCTTCTTCTTTTGCTTCTTATGTCTACTGCCTTGACTTCACATGAGATAAGTGCTGACTTTGTCTGTTAAATACATGGGCGAGGCTTCATGGGCCCATGTGTTACATCCACATCATAACGAGAAGCTAAGTAGCACCGACACTGACACGCGATACGACACGACACGCCGACGTGTCATTTCTGAAAAATCATAGAATTCCGACATGTTGGGACACGTTATATATTAAATATATATTTATTTATATAAATAAATATATATATACATAATAAATTATCATTTTTATGATTATTTCAATCAAATTTATTTGAATCAAATTCATAAATAAATAAATAATTAAAACAGCCTTTAATGAATATACACTAAAAACATTAATCCGCCATTTATTAATATCATTCATTGTTTCAATTTGACAAATTCAACTCTATTTTAATAATTCATAAAACTTTGAGAAAAAAACAAACGATCCATATTCTGGACTCGCATGATATGTTGGAAGATGAGAAAGAAAACTTAAGGAGTTGTATCACGAGAAGTGGGAGTCAGAAGAGAAGAGAAAACTAGATTTTTCTTCTTTCTCCATTTATTATTTTCATTATTGTATTTTATTTTTTCACATATATATATTGACATCTTGTTTATTGAATTTTTAAAATTAACCTTGATATCGAAATCACGTGTCGGAAACTCATATGTCAAAATTCCAACTCGAGTGTCGGAGAGTATCGAGAAAGTTGACCAGGTATCGGATTTTCCGACACGCGTTGACCAAGTGTCGGAGAGTGTCGGAGAGTGTTGAAGAGTGTCGGACATGTGTCGAAGTGTCCGACACGACACGAAGGCTCTTGGAGAGTGTCGATGCTTCATAGACGAGAAGCGCACCCTCACGTCGTTGCATGTGGTAGCGTTTGCCAATCAGAGAACCAAAACTAAAAATCTCCTACGCATGTCATTAGGCGATTAGTTTTAATGTGAATACCCTAGAAACTATCTTATCTGGGTTGGTTTTCAATAATTGACACCCAAAATCGTCTCTCTTGACCCTAAAACAGGCTTAGAATCGACCAGCTGGTTTCAGAGTCTAGTCGGAAATTGGCCAAGGCATTTTTTTCTCTCATTTTATTATACATACAATATGCATGTGCCAAGCATGAATATGATTCTTTCTGTTGGATGATAAAACGTCAACCGTATTAAATTTCAATAAATATTTTATATCTTAAAAAGGAGTATAATTACTTAGAATTAAGGTAAACCAGTTTAATTCTAGGTTCTTCCTCATAACAGACCTTACAATTCCGGGTTTCCATGTACAACTGGCCTATTTAAAGCATGGAACTTGAAACCGAACCAGTCAAGGCCTATTCTCGATTGAACCTAACACCTAACCAGTTAAGGCCAATTCTCGAGTTGAACCAGTCTAATTGCTCACCCCAAGCATGTTTCACTACTACTGAATTTGGTTGCTAGCGTAGCTTGAAGATGAAATGCAAGTCGAAACCTCTCGTCTTCCAGAGAAGCCCACAATTTTTTGGTATTGGAAATGCCATTACCAAGCAAAGACTGCATTTTCCAACGCTGTAGAGTTGTTGGTACAATGCTCGATTTATATTACGATCACCATAATCTTGCTAATCATCATTATTTACTCGGATTCTGCGTTGTTTGCTTTTGCCTCCGTTTCTGGTCCAGGTTTACATGTTGGGCACAACAAATACAACACGGCAATCGAAGGTGACCCTGCGAGTTCTTTGTGGCAACCTCGTTGTTCTTTCTCCAATCTGCAAACCACATGCTAAGCCAGCCAAATATCCAAGGACAGACCGTCCTCATTCGTCTGTTGCACAATGCCTCAACTATCGAAACATTGTATTCCCCAGAGGGGGAAAATGTTCTATTCCTCTTCAATTGGAACACGAGCAATTACCAAGCTGAAGGCATGTTCCTCCAATGCAAGAGGTCTTCCATCTCCAACTGTGTTAGAGTAGCTACAGTGCCTTCACCAATCTAGCAGGCCTTGCCGTGCTTGTGAAGCTAGCATGCATCCCTCGCGTCCCATATCATACAGTTCACGGAAGGCTTCTTTAATTGCCTATATAGCAGCCTATTACTTTCCATCAACTAAGAGCAAATGCCCCATTTTAGTTTATACAAAATGATCTAGTAATGGTTCATATCAGAGGAGAAGCGGGATATAGGTAATGTGAAAAGTGCATGAAAGTCATGCATGCGCGACTGGGCCATCGTACTTGATACAGTCAAATTGCTTTTGTCCAGTAGCTTTTACATAGTTCCACGAGTACCATCAGTCCATAGTCCCATTCTCTAAATAAGACTGAAATCAGGAAATACTGTTAGGATAATAGGAGACAGGTTGTTTTACACGTTTTAAAAGGTTCCACAAATCAATCTCATCAATTAGCAAGAACATGGAGGACATGGAGGCATGATCTTAATTTTTCACCATTGTCTTCTCTTGCTGTATCTTCAAAAACTAGAAATGATCAAAACAAAAGACCATATAAAAGCTATTATCATGATCTCTCTCTTTCACAGATCAATCTCATCAATTAGCAAGAACATGAAAGACATGGAGGCATGATCTTAATGTTTCACCATTGTCTTCTCTTACCGTATCTTCAAAAACTAGAAATGATCAAAAAAAAAAAAACCATATAAAAGCTATTATCATGATCTCTGAGTCTAAGAGATTACACAGGTGTGGTGATTAAAACTCAAACCTTAAACGAGAAAGACAAGCATGCCTATTCCATGAAAAACTTTCGCAATAGCAGATTACTTACAAGCAAGCTTCGGTTGCTGTTAGACTCAGCCAACCTAAAAGATCATACCAAAGTGCTTTCTCGAGCCGATATTCAATTTCATGCCAAAACATGAGGCTCAGTTTAAGTACACCGGATTCTTTGAACAATTAGATCATCCCCGGTGCTTTAAATATGAGAAAGCTATTCCAACAAGACATGCGCTTTACACGAGTACATCAAGCTTAAGTACACCGGATTCTTTGAACAATTAGATCATCCACAATGCTTTTAATATGAGGAGGCTATTCCAACAAGACATGCACTTTACACGCATACATCACGCCTACTAGAAACTTTTCCTCACATTCCACGTACGTTGATAATCTAAAATTAATTGATGTTCTTCAATTACTCTTCTGAACAAAACAGAAGACATGCTGTCTTCTAGCTCAGGAGGGCAATGAGTCCCATAGAAAGGAACTGAGAAGGTAAATTCTCAAAACTGATCATCCGCGAGGAGTGCGGAGAAATTTATGTCCTTCTACATACTAACAAGGGAAACACAATCCGACCCGTGCTAGCAGAAGAATTATGTCCTTCCAAAGGAGATTGAAGGAGGGAAGTCAAGTGACAAGCAAACATGAAAGTTAGTGCAGTCATTCCTTGTCGTTGTAATCACACTCATATTGCAAGTAACCATCATCCTTTAGATTTACCATTTCTATGGGAATGGATACTTTCTCAAAAAGTATCGATAAATCTGATTCCATTCTCAAAGTTTCAAGAGTGAAACTATTGCCAAGGGAATTAAAGATTTTGGCCACTAATCACTTAGATTTGCAAGAACTATCTCAAAATCAATCACCTGTCAAAAAGTTAAAAAAGATGTAATTCGATCACTCCAAATCCCACGCATCCGCACTGTGATAATCCGTCGCGCACTTCACTTTCCGGGCACAAAGTTGGTGGCGCAAGCCCAGGCATTCTTGTTGGTAGGGTCAGCAAGGTGATCCGCCAGGTTCTCCAATGGGCCTTTCCCTGTCACAATGGCCTGGATGAAGAACCCAGACATGGAGAACATGGCCGACCTCCCATTTGCTTATCTCCTTCACCTTCAGCCCTGCGAAAGCCTCCATCCGTGAGGCCCAACGGATCGAAGTTGCAGGTAGATCAGTCGGTCAGCTCTTCGAGTGGGCCCCCCTGCGAACCTGTATCCTTCCACTGCACCCATTAGGATTACCTATGTGGCCCAGATGGCCAAGATGTTGTGCATCGATCAGGCTCGTGTTCCCCAAATAGTCCAACCCGCCCTCACTGAATATCTGTACACCAGCCTTAAACCAAACCGCCTCGCCAAACTTGACCCCATTGCAGGACAAGCGCTCGGGGAAGATGCACCGAAGGACGCTGAGCATGGCCCACCTCGCATGGATGACCTCAAGCTCGCGGTCCTTGCCAGAGGTCTCCGGATCAGCTCGAGCACACCTTTGAGCCGTGTGAACTGCAAACATGCGAATCTTAGGAGGAGATGCCATCTTATGAGGATTGAGAAATGTAAATCCCATCCAGCAGATCAATCTTCTTTTCTTGCTGCTCAACAAATGAAAATACCGACAGAAGCAACAGACGGATGAAAAGAATATAATACTGAATGGAGTACCTCAACACTTGAGAGTCAGAATTAGAGAGAACTGAGCAACATTTCTTTCGAGCATTATGTCCAACTGCAGTAATTAAGAAGTCAATCACTTACATTACAGTTTTTGAGTATCCCTCAGATTAAACTTAATCATTGATCCATCCCTTTGGCAGTGAACATCAAAAAATATTGAGCATCAGTGATTTCTCTTCCTTGCCTATCTTATGAGCATAATGGCTCATAAAAACACCCAGCTTGAGTGCCTCCCTTCCTTCTTCAAGGGCTCTTTTTCTTATAGCCGTTGTTATACTAGCACCCCAGAGAGTGGCATCACTGGTCTCTTTCTCACCTTCAGTTTCTTTTCAGCATTGGATCCATCATCTGCCACATTGTCGCTACTTCAGTCTGCATTCTCTACCAGTTTCAGTTGCATCTATGTTCTCAAAATCTCCTGGACTGCCACTTCCCCACAACTCATTTGAGGTGACATACAAGCCATTCAATGGAAATCCATACTTGAATTCATCCAAGACCGCCAGACTTTTTATCAAGCTTCCACTAATTACACTTTGGATCTGCCCGCTTTGGCCTTGCTTACTTTCCGGCTGCTGCGAGCTACGAGGCAGTACCATTCCCTGCACTTTCGATGTATTGCTGCTACTTTGGTGATCAGACTTGCTGCATCAACAATAAATTAATATAAATACATTTTTAAATGAATATCCACAAAAATTGCATCTCCAGAATATGAGTTGTGATTTAGAACGATAATCAATCTAAGGTGGGTATATTGTACATGGGTAATCTGGGCCTGCTTCAGAATAAAATATGGATCACGTTGCCAAACCAATACCTACCTTTGTTTCCTTATCTTCGACATTAAAGCAAGGTCTCAGATTCTATATCTAGCAGCTAGATTCCCAACTCGTTTCACATCCTCTGACAAAGAACTGTGACACAAGCCAGAATTGCATCATCAGCATGCGCAGAGAGGCAAAACCTGCCTAGTACGGCCATGATCACCATACATACATACATACATATATATAGAGAGAGAGAGAGAGATGGCAGGACGAGATATGACAATACAACAGACTGAAAGGGCCATGATGTATAAACAGTGTGCAACAGTACAGTCTGCAAGGCAAGTAGCATTGTGCAACAGCACCATTCAGTTGCATAAACAACCCAAAAGTCCTCTGCTCTACTTCCATCTATAAATGACATAACATAAAACCAGTTGAGCTGAACACTTTAAAAGGAGTGGAGTGTTTGAACATTTAGAGAAAAATACCAACTTATTTATCAAGTCGAAAATCTTTCCAACTCAAGATGGGACTAGAACTTTTCATAGGACCAGGGAAATCAAAATACCATTTCCTCAGCTCTTTGACCTGAGCTATAGGAGATTAGTTGCATTCTTAGGACAAGTGCCAAATATTCCCGGATAAGTTTATTTGATGCATCCAGCTCCAGCACATACTCAAATTCATCGTTTTAGAATTCACTAGCAACAAATTTTTGGCTTTTTATGCTCAAGTCATTGGAACATCTTTGCATTTTCACATACACATTGTTAGAGTATTTAAATATTAGTTTTCATCTAATATTATAAACTTTTGCGTTAGACTTTCTATATGGTATCAAAGCGAGTTCAAATCTTTCCAAACCCTCTATTTGCCTCTCCAATTAGGCCTAAGTCCACACTACGTATGAGGGAGGAGTGTTAAAATATTTAGATGTTAAACTACACAGTTATCTAACTGCTAAAGCTTTTGGATTGGACAAAAAAAAAAAATTCCATCAAAAAATACTTCACATGTATTTCCAGACAAAAATTACAATTAAGATAGAATTGAAAAGTTTTCTCCCAATACAGTGAGATATTGAATAATACCATTTGCGACTAAACCATATTCCAATCATCATCACCACTTCCATAGTTTTGAAGTAGTGACCGTAGGCCAATGCTCACACTTGGAGCATCTTTCTTTACCACAACAATTGGCACAGAGGAAGTAGCTGTTGTCAATGAATCTCATTGATTCATCATTACTAATTGACGGTCGAGTCAAATCTTCCTCCTCCTTAAAATCTTCATCTTCGATCCTACGAACAAAATCTTTGGATGCATGGAGTACAATTGATTTGAGAAGCGCTTCATCCTCTTCCTCCAGCTTATTTTCCTTTGCTGCAGCTGTACCTTGTAGAACCTCCAATATTGCATCTACGTCCACAGTTGCATGTCTCGACTTCATTGATTTCAATTCATCAAGTCTAGGGAGAATATCCACCTCTCTTGCTATCATGCGTCTTGTTCTCCAAGCACTTCATTACATTGCCCATCTCTTTGGCCTACCTCCTCCTTTTCTCATTCTCCATTACCTCATCCTGCTTATGCCGGGGCTCGAAATTTCTCATCACTCCAAACTTTACAATGTAAACCGAATTCTGCGGATTGGTTTTGATCGTGACTCAGCAGAGTAGTTGGTGCATTTGAAGTAAAATCTGAATATCTGAATCCCCAAATACGTCTCGCTTGTGACGACCTCCTTCCTGGAATTGAACTTGGTCCCCTCGTAGATTTAATTCCCGCAGGTGTTGCATCCGATGTTCATCGAAAGCATCATCCGAACCTTAATCTGCCCACTTTTGGGCCTCCCAAACCTAGGCAGCTCCGAGGGGTCGAAGCCCGGCCGGTAATATTTTTTCAACGCCTTTCGTTCTCCCATTTCTTCTTTTCTCAACTCCAAACCAAGACAACGAACGCTGACGCCACAAAATCTCTGCCCCTCTCTCTGATCGACTAATTTTTAAACAAAACGGTCGAATTGATTTCACCACCAGAATGGTGTCGAACCCGCAAGTTCTCGATCTACTAACCTCGATTGAGGTTCTATGCTCGGATCAAACCTTCAACCCCACGAAACTATCCGAAACAAGCTGAAGAGCAGGAGAAAGAGGAGGAAACGAAAACATAGGTGGAAACCTTAATTTTTACAAAATTGCAATGACATTTTTAGCTCGATAATAGAAGTCTTGAAATTTCATCCATTCTTTAAACTCATGATATCAAATAAATTACCCATAAATAAATTTAAATAACAATATAAAATGACTTTTTTAGCTTTTTAAATATTCATCATATAACTTATTACATGAACATCGTTCTTCAGCTTTTAACTTATTTATAAATAAATCTGATTAACATATCAATGAGTTATTTGGAAGATACATTACAATCTATGAATTAATGTACGTGACAATTCGAATAACTTGAGGAAATTGCTAGTGTGGAAAATCTGAGCGTCCGGAATTTATTGACAGTGAATCGAGAAAACAAGATTATGCACACTTAAATTACGTAAAGATTCACAGAATGTCTAATGTACCCAACAGCAATACATAAGACAAATTTGAACAAAATATTAAAAGCAAAATGTATAATACATACCTTCTTGATATTACAAAGTTCAAAATATCAAATTCAGCAGAACAAAAAATCTTGCTGAAATACAGCATTTGACAGGGAAAGAGAAGAGGTGTCAAGGTGACAGAATAGACAATGGAGGGGAAAAATCACATCTGAAGACAGTAGTGAGGGACGTGAGCTATCTGAGATCCCATCCTAATGAGGAGGCGTTATGCCGTCTTCTCTTTCCTTCCGGCCAGAATCATCGAAATCTGAAGGCCTCTGCTGAATGCTTGGTTGAAGAGGAGCCGGGTTTGGAACTCCGAAACGAAGGGGAACCATGACAGAACCGCGATCGGCATGAACAGCAACAACCCCATTGTGTATTCGTACGCCCTCGCCAGCTCCTTCAACGAATCCCAGAGTCCGAACCATTTAAGCAACGGCCTGCATGCTTGCCCAATCTGTCGAGAGCAAGAGAAGATCGATCTCGTTAGTTTTGCGGTCCTATAGAAAGCGCATGGAGAGGTCACGCAGCTTGAAAATTTACGGAGGACTAATCACAATATGAACGTGAGGAGTGCTTTGTGCAAAATTAGGTAGTTGTGACTTGGGCAAGTCGAGAACAACCCACTTGATACATGAAGCTTCTTTTAAGATTGCACTAGTCCAGACTTACCAGAATGAGAGCCCAGCCGGAAGGTAAAAACGCAAGGATGGCAGCAAATATATCAGATACAACGAGTCCACACACGACAAATAAGACTGTCATAACCGACACGAATCCAAGGAAAAGAAGTGCTTTCAGGATCCTAAACATGAGCTGGAAGTCCGTACCGAACCTTCGTCTTCCCATGGATACCATCTGAAAACATTAAGGCAGTAATAATTTGCAAAGGAGAACACGTTTGTTGCAGTTTGATTTAAATAGGGTAACAGAAAAGCAGCAGAAAGTAAAAATGATCAACTGGACTTTACTCATAATAATGCGTGTGGCAAACATGCAGATCTAGGAACAAAACCTCCATATATCATATCTGCGTACCTTTAAAACTAGCAGAGTGGTTAGCAACACCACCCAAGAAATTCCATAAATCTACAGAAGTAAAGAAGTGCCTTAGAGAATGATCCTGTGAGAACAAATCAGCAACAGAAGGAGAAAAGAGAAAATTGCAGTGAAATTTATAGATTACCAGTATACTCTTGCTGTGGCGAACTATTTGAAGATGGTACACAATCCCATACTGGTAAATAAAGAAGCGAAATGCAAGTATTATCTCAAGGATTCTTCCCCTTATGTTTGTATGCTTCAGATGTTCCTGTTCTTCCTCCCACCACGATTCCCAACTTTTATCAGGTTGTATCCCAATTCCACCACGATTACCCATCCACCTCTTCCAGTCTGCCCAATCATCTACAGTCTTTTGCCAGTCAAAACCAGATGGATTGAATATGAACGGTGCAAACAACCATGAACCAACCAAGAACCACATGGAGAAAGTGATGAACAAGTAGAGATTTGAAGAGCGGTACGACTCCCCATAAACTCCATAGACAATCAACAGTATAAACAGCTCCAGCCCTTTCACAATGTGACTTCGTGAATAAAGCCTGTAATTGTCACTGAATTTTGCATGAAAAACAACAAACCCACGACCCGTTGCTCGATATCTGGATCCTCCATGTAAGAGTGTTCTTCCATAAAAATGAGCCTTTGTTCCAAGTTGAAATGTGAAAAACACAGAAGCTAGCTGCAGTTGCATAATGACAAAATCACCGAGGGCAGTCCGAAACCCTTTTTCCAGGCCAGTTTCCATGACCATGGGCAGCACCAGTAATAATCCTAACTGAAAGACAGACTGGCTAGCCAAGGCCTCTTCGAGAGCCTTTGTGTGACGTATGCTAGGATTCTGAAGGATCTCGCTTTCCAACCCACTCATAACCATGTACAACCGTCCATACAAGAAAACATACACCGTAAGCACGGTAACCTGAATGAAACAAGTCCAAAATGGTAAAAAGGAAAGCTTCCATGAGTAATCAATGCAAAATTCAGAAGAAAAAGAACGAGATAAAAGTCTTGTTGCCTACCAACCAACATAATTCCCCCCTTCCTATCTCCATCCATGGAATAAATTACAGCCCAGAAAATGAAGTACTATTCCAAATCTTGGAACTGTTTTAGCCAAACTGATATTTCTGTACCATTTCATTAACGAAGTAGAAATGACATATTCATGGATCACCCACCAGAACTAGACATCCAAGGAGGAACTGTGACCCCTTTGTTAAGGGACCACCCATTAATTGTACTGACTCTCAGAAAGACAGACTGGACCTAGAATTACCCCCAAGATTCACAAGATTTAACTGCTTTGATTACCGAGCATTTTACCATGTGACAGGAAACTGCAATTACAAATTATGAACCAAAAGTTCCATCATTCTTTTAATACCAAATTGGAAAGAACTAGGAGAGTTGCTGCAAGACGAGTAGAGAGGAGTGGTTGATTTACCATACTACTGAAGTAGAAACCGACAGTCGTAAAATAGAATGACAGCATTCTGTAGAAGTCAAATCGCCGCCCGAGCCGATAAACATCACGACTAAGCGTCTGCTCACCATTTCCATTTGCAACCTTTGCCTCAAAAAGGGATATCTGGTTCATCCCTACATCTCGCCCTTTTCCCACTTGTATATACTCATGATGTGTAATAAATCCCCCACGGAGAGTTGAATTAAACCCTGCAGCGAGAAATGGTCAGATTCTGTCCCTGTGAAATATCATATAAATATGCTAGGGTTACCAGAAAAAATATCTTCGCTCAAGTTGATTATTTTTGAAGCCTTGCTTATGCCCCCCCGTGTTATGTGGAATAACCTGTCAAATATATCAGGATGGCCATAATGGAAACGGACCCTGCAACAAGAGAATGAGAAACACAATTGCCCTTAGATCATTATTGGAACAAGCTGATCTGAACTCTCAGTTATTGAATCAGAGTCTCGCTGCGAATGCAGAGATAAATTATTGCTTGAAATGTGAGAGTTAGTGGTTACCACAAACATCAGATTGGTACTTAGTATAAAACTCAGACTCTATACATACCTTTTTATTTCCTTCCTTCTTTCTTTTGTTTAAGATATTAACAAGGAACCTATGCTCTTCCTTCCTTGTTTCTTTTGTTTGAGTTACTAACAAGGAGTCGGGAACATTAGTCCATTAACTGCACGCTTTCCAGGATACTTTCGTAGCCAATTTTTGCATTGATTAGCCTCCTGATATATCTTATCATCCCCTATAAATACAGGTTCCAATAGCTCCTACACTAAAGTTCTTAAGGTTACAAAGAATGTTGTACGACAGAATCAATCCCACCTAAATGCTACAAAAGCATAGACAAAGAGAAATTTTTGAATCTACTAGAAATAAAGAAACGCAAAGATTTTAAGTGACATTTTACTAAAATAATGGTGAAGTGTTTGTTAGATTAATGGTCATACAGTACAATGTTCACAGTTATATCCCACAAAAGCAACCCTGACATTAGAGTTATGCGGGTTGCTATAAGATACAAGAAAAAGTCCACATGTTCATATGCACTCATTCTACAATGTGAATCTCACTTTAAATCAAGAAAACTCTTTGCTTCACATGCATAGATAATAAACGATTCCTTCCATATTGAACTGTCTGCCACTACTTATTTCTGAATATGCATGTAGCTGCATTACAGTCCTTAATTGATTGTTGTAAGTAATGACTCATATTCGATAGGGCTAAATAATAAGATTCATCGACTTTATCAATATATATATGACACTTCTTTCCTGTGCATGGCAGTGGCAAAAGATAATCTGCAAGAAATTCTAGAAATTTTCTCGTAAGAGCCTAAAATGAAGAGTTCATTTGCTTTTCGAGAAAAATAATGGACTTATCAAATTGGAAGGGGTCAAATATTATTCGAACCACCAGAAGAATAAAAGAAATTTTTCATTTTACTAGTTGCTAGAGACACCGATATCGTACCGTAATTTTTGTTTAAAGATGTTGAATTGACAATACAATCATGCAAATTACCAAACCTACCATACTGTGGTTTTTGAAACTCCATATTTGCTAATATTATACTCGCAGACAGTGGCCCAAAACAATCCAAAAAACTAAAGATTTATAATCATAAATGATTCCCATCGTTTTCAATGACCAGGCTTCTGATCCAAAAGTTCTTTCTGCTAGACTAATGCAATGCCCTAGCTGCAATTGTGGAAGTCAGTGGAAGTTTTGAGGTTCTCTAAGAAACAAAGAAGAATTCGCACAAGTCCACTGAGATGTCTCTCTCATCAGCAAATGAAGTAAATATGTAAGGCCATCAAAAAGAGTATGTGAATGTTCATGTTCAGGCGCGAGAAGGAGCAAATAACATAGTCCCACACAAAAATTCAGGTTTCATGAGAAAATCTGCCTTTCGCCCAAAGATAGATCTCAAGAAAAGAAAAATCAATGTGTCCGGAGTGCAGACTCCGGTGACTACAAAGATTGAGTTGACAGAAATACATGAAGCCACAAATTCTTGGCTTACCTTAGGGGATTTGCCAAGATTCGCTGGCCAATAGTGACAAAGCTGGTCTCCTGATTGGACATGAACCAAGCTAGCGATGAAACACTGTAAAAAAAGTGAAAAAATAGTGATCTAACCATTCGCATTGGACAAATCTGCTCTGATCTCTTTCAAACCAGATCCTTTGAACTAGATAAAGTAGCCAATAACAGAAGATTTCTGCACATATTAGTATTCCAAGGTTCACCTTCCGGTAAAAATGTGCTCCCGCAGGCCCAAAATACTAGGTTTTCTCTGCCCACGTCGCACCTTTTGAAATTCCTCCAATACATTTCTTATCTTGAAAGCTTCTTCAAAGTAGTTATCCTAGAAGCAAGGAAAGCAAAAAAATTCTGAGATACTTCATCCTCCTGCATATTCCATGAAAAGTCATAATAAAGCTACCTGATTCATGTCTATAGTCTGCAGTGCCTCCCCACGAGTAAAGATGATAGCATGATTTTGATTTTCTGGTTTTCCTTCACCAATTTCCGTCGGAGGGCCTGGAAGCTTGATACGGTATATTTCCTACAAATTGAATAGATTATCCATTTGCAGAAAAAGGTCCGCAGAAATAGCACCGATCAAGATTGCACGGCATTCTTGTTACTCAGAAATGTGGCCACCATATTGAAATTTGTATCCTCACATTAGAAGAGATGAGTAAATGTTATAATTCATGTATTTCTTAAAGGTTAATAGCGTTATCGGACTGATTGACGTATTGAATACTGATATAATCCCCATTTATACATCCAAGGTTGTTGCTTCTATAAGGTAGACCAATAGCTCCCAATAGCAACTCCTCTCAAATAATTAACAGACGGAATTCCACATAGGCTTGACAAAGAGCTTACATTTCACTAAATTTTCTTCACGATAGAAGTAACTGATCAGATAAATTCATCCTTCTGAGATAAAAAGTAAACTAATGCATTTCAGACACTCTAAAGTTGCTTGACACATCATCATGCATCCCAAAACTAGTTAATTTACAAGGCGACTAGTTGCATATTTCAATTGTCAAACATGCTCAGGCTGTGAAAAGGGTTTATCATTGACATTCAGTCAAATCTACATACCCCACCGTCAGAGAAAAATTACCATAAGTCAATTACTGGGCTTAGCATTTCCAAAATTTGCAAACAAGACCACTTCAATTTAGCACTAGTAGTTCCCAAGGTTCAGTGATAAACGGACAGAAAGTAGATGGAAGACCGTAGAGAAGCTTTCCAAAATCTCCAAAATTAGAGGCAGTGCAAAAGGTAGACAGGAATTAGTCCTTCAGCCCCGTGAAAGCATTATGTGAAGAAAACAGTAAGGTAAAACCATCACATTTTGAAATTAGAAAGAATTAACCATTGAGAGACGAATATAAGAGCTATAAGAGCTTGATAACGGATAATTTGGGGGTATAAGACTGTTATGAATGAAATTTTCCAATTGTGAGAATGAGCAGGATTTTCAGTTGAAGAACAATAAATCAACTTTGGAAGTACCAATAAACTCAGGAAGAAGAAAATAGGAAAATGCCAACTTCTGATGAAAATGGATGTTGATTGAAGGGTCTGGAAAATTTTTCAAACACTCTAATTTAAAAGTGTTAGATAATCCTACTTAAAGATATTGTTTTTTTTTTTTTTAAGATATTGTTTAGCAATACATATAATTGAAAAAGCCATCAAAAACCCTAAACTTTGCCAAAAATGATAAATTTACCCAAAACTTTTTTTTGTGAAATAAAAAATCCCAAACTTTCCCAACTGTGACACATTTACCCCAAACTCTATGGCCAAGGGCATTTTCGTATTTTTTTCTCTTTCCTTTTTCTTGTCTTTTTTTTTTCTTCGTTCCCCTTATTCTCTCTTCCCCCTACCATCCATGGCGGAGGGAAGCCAAAGTCAGGGGAGGGCTGCCATCATCGTTATCGGGCGAGGGTCACCCTCGCCTGGGCGGGCAAGGGCGGCCCTCACCTGGATCACGACAAGAACAGCCCTCACCAGCCAAAGCGAGGAGAGCCCTCACCAAATCCGGCGAGGGCAACCCTCACCTGCATAGGGCGAGGGCAGCCCCCGCCTGGGCCAGATTTGGCGAGGAATGCCCTCGCCCAACGCTGGCGAGGGCGGCGCTGACCCGAGTTTGGCTTCCCTCCGCCATGGCCGGCGGAGGGAAGAGAGCAAAAGAAAAAAGGAAAAAAAGAAAAGAAAAAGAAAAAAATTATAAAAAGTAAAAGAAGAAAATGCCCTTGGGGTAAATGTGTCAGACAGATACAAGTTTTGGGTTTTTGGTATCACGAAAAAAAGTTTGGGATAAATGTGTCACGGTAGGCAAAATTTGAAATTTTTTGTGTCGCAAAATAAAATTTAGGTGAATATATCACACTGGGTAAAATTTGGTGTTTTTGGTGGATTTTTCCCTACATATAATTAACAAAAAAGGAGCCCCACACGCGATATAAGACCTAGGGCAGAACATGTTAGAAATTTCCACCCAAAAGCTCAAGCTGTTAAGTTGGGAAAGAGCACATATATATGAAGTCGAAACAGACCCTATAAACAGAGACATAGAATGCGACAGAAAGTGCAGGAACGTGCCGATAGTATTCGCCATATTTTTGCATGTTAGCTTTAGATGTGCCTCAAATTATTGTGTAAATTAATACCCTACAGCCACCTGCACAGACTAAGAAAATTATACAGCGTTCTGACTAGAAAACCAAAGATGCAGAATCAAACGATAGCCAAAGCAAGAAGCAAAGATTAGAGGAGTCATCTAGATTATACCCAATAAGCAGATTGATTTCTACCCCACCTGATACCTAATATTCAACCATGAGGAAGACTAAATTCTAACTCACCTCATCAAGTGTATCACCTCCCTTCACAAGAACAGAGTAACAACACTTCTGAGATCTCTCATTCACCGTCTCCTCTCTTTCGTCTATGTAAGCAACCCGTAGAGAAGGATACCTAGAATATTTTAGTATCATTGATATCCATCAGCCACTTTGGAACTTTCTGTTGATTACTATTGAAGTGACATCCTTAAAACTTACATCAACATGAGTTTCAACACGTTACTGTAACAGCTTCTCTCTTTAGCATCACTGGACTTCTTTTGATTCCCATAAACTTGGCAAGAGACAACATAGGTGAACTTCAAATCAGCCAGAGCCTGTGCATATTCTGTGATTGCCTTGTCATTATCATCATTTAGAGCTGCAACAGAGACATTGAGTCTTGATTAGTATCTGGATGCCACTTCTTATAGCAACTTTCAAACAAGAACAAATCAAAAGCTGTAAATCTGCATTTCTTTCTTTCATGTTAGATGACTAACCGTTATCTCCAGCTAATTCAAGATGGCATTGAAGTTCTAGAGCTTCCCTGTAGTACATCATCCCTCTCACTAGCAGCAAATGCACATAGTAAGAACAGTCGCAAAGCAAGAATAAATATGACTTACAAGCATAGTATATGCTTCCAGATATATAAATTCTCAACCTGTCCTAGCCAGAGTCTGCCCTCTGTAAGAGACCCAAAAACGTGTCTCCCATTCCATATTGTCCTTCTCTACTTTTCCAGATTTTGGATCTTTTGTCCGTTCATTAAAATTGGTCCAATCATCTAGATTGCATGGCACAAGGCATCAGTCAAATTGTATCAAGTGAACAAGTGAATTATAACATACCAAAGGGCAAACTTGCCTGGATAGATCTTCTGCAGGTAGAACAGAATTGTGATTCCATCCTCGTTTTCCTTATTAAGATCGTCCGTGGAATAGATGACATCTTCTTTGTAATATGGAGTCAAGACACTGACCAAGACGTAAAAGCAGAGGAAAGCCCAAAAGAAAATGATAAATAGGTATCTATTAAACAACCATCTGGGACACGCACATATATATCGCGCGCCCATGCATATATACAGAAAAATGGTAAAATGGAGCTTGGAGGTTGAGGAGCTTCAATCCCTATAATCTTTACATAAATTAGAGAAAATATCATAATGCCACCAAGTCGAACCTAGGATATCTCTTTATTACCATGAGTAATTAATTAAACTGGATGTGGTTTGATAAAATAGCTAATAAAAGTAAATAGATCCATTTAATTTTTATTTGATTTCTCAATCAGTAGTCATACATGATTGAAACGTTAGCATCACCATCTATTAAAAATTTGTATATGGTCATATCTAGTCTTTTCAAGTCATCAATTTATCTCTAAATATCTGTAAGCACGACCATGATTTCACCTCAAAACAACTACACATTTTTAGAAGATATGAAATTAAAAATGTCATGATTCTTTTTTAACTATGCCAATGAGAAGCATAAAAACTGCATGAATAGTGATTGGATTTCCAACTTTCTTTTTTAATCTATAATGGCAGCAGTGTTAATATACTGCATAAAAACTCCGTCTATTGCAAAAGCAAATCATTCTATCATCATTTATTATCAATGAGACTAAATTGCAAACTTAATGCGATTTCCAGCAACTGAATTGAACAAACAAGGTTGTCTCTTTCGATGAAGCATAGTATCTATTCATGTAAAAACAGACCTGAAGGGCAGCATTTTGCGCACTGTCGGAGCACCTGGCATTTTCATGAATAAAGAATTAGCAAAGAAAGTGATGCGTCGACGAGCTTCCAAGTTTGAAGGCACGTTGATGGCAGATTCCTTGACTGTTAGAAGCAAATGGAGCCGAACGACCTAGAAGTCAAAGAATTAGATTTTACTTACTACGTAATTATTTGTGGTTTCTCAGACAAAAATGAGTCAAGCACACCTTTTCTCTGTAGTTTTTCTGTTGTACAAAGCCAATGTTGATCTTCTCAAACATCTGCTCCTTTCTATCATTTTTCGTATGGTGGGGGATATGAATATTTGCTTTTTCCAGGATCCTACAAGCAGCACAGTCAAGGACACAAACGTTTTGCATCAACATAAACAAGCATGTTTGTCAGAACTTACCCATGCCCATTCTCCATGACATCCTCGGTAATTATCTCCATGATGTCTTGGAGGACATTGATTATCTGGGATTTGTACACTGTTGGGTCGTCATAGTCATTCAGCTGCCAAAATAACAAAAGATGTTAAGAAGTGAGATATTCTTGAAACTGAGCCAATTGGAGGGAAGAAGAGAAAATGATTCAACGGTCAGTCCTCCAAGAATAATTTTATATTCATGTATTTATTGAGATTAAAACTGAAGTTAGATATAGGTGACAAAAACACTTACCAAGATGGTCAAGAATTTCTCCAACTTAGTACTGAGCAAAGGCAATTCACTTGTTTTAAATTCATGCAAAAATCTGCGCTGTTGTATGCTCATATCTACTCCATAACAGATTTCCCTTATGATTCTGTAAAAATTGAGAAAAGCATGGTTTCTCAATAGCCTTAACAGAAGAAAAATCGCCACCAGTATGATACGACATATTAAATATGGAGTTACAGGCTAAAGTATACGTAAGTTTTCTCACTTACACTCTGTCAGCTTCATTTTCCAGGAGGCCATATATGATGTCCCGGAGAGTCTCATAACATTCAATCACTGCTGACTGCATATAAGGATCGTTCTTTATCCTCTTAAACAAGTCATCATCCTCCTTGCCCTTAAAATCTTTTGCCATGTCTAATGCTATCGGAATCTTGTATGAAAGAATAATGACAAGAAGCCTGAATTAGAGCAAATAGATGAGTAGAAATCAACTCGTGAAACTATGCATACCTTGCTAGCAAGCAAAAAAGGAGGCCATTGCACAACAGAGACATCAATTGAAGAAGATGGTACAAGGAGCAAATCTCTTTCTCTGGATTAATCGGCCAATGGAAGTGTCAGAGTATCCGTTTGAGGCAGAAGACTGAAGCTAAAATTGAGGAAGTGGAATTAATTCCTAATTATACCTGTTGCTAATTAGGTCTTCCTCTCTCATGGTCTGAATAAATTTGTTCCACATTCTTGAAAAGTTTGCAATATTTTTCCTCAGTATGGCTTCATCCTACCATCGAAAAGTAGAAACGCATCATAAACATGATTTTTTAAGAAATGCCAGCCCTAAATCTATGAAGTGGCCAACAAAAAAGGAACTTATTGAATAAAGATTCTATGAATAAACATGGAACATTAGATCAACCAACTGTTGGATATACCTGTGGCCTCCTCCTGGCTTTCCTAGCATCCGATGATGATGATGATGATGATGATGATGGCAAAAGAAGTTCACTAAAAGCTTTGGGCACAGTGTGAAATCTGGACCGCAACATCCCTAGTGTTCGTATCTTAAGAAAAGCAAGAAGGTATCATAAGCAAGGAGAAGTATATAGTATCCTTAAGCTTAAACGTAAGAGCTAAACTGTCTGTGTCATGAAAATTGGAAATGCTTCAGGCATTCTATTATGCAGGAAGAAAGAATTGTCACTCACCTCGCCTAAATGGCTAAAAGCACCATGAATGCCACCAAAAAGACTAGAGAATATGGCATACCAAATTTGTGTATCCATAAAATAGACCTGAGAACATATCGCACAGGGCATATTGTCATTAAATACGGCATACCGCTAGATTGGGATCATGACAAAACTACCCAGTCTGCTTACAAGAACTATAGGAGCCCATATTGCAATAACAACTCCAATGTTATGTGTCACTGCAGCTGCAGATGAATATTAGCACAGGCTTTTTCCCCCGGTAAGAAAATACTAGAAACATCGCAAGAGTTAAAAGAAAACTTACAATGTGGAAAAAACTCGTGCCATTGATAATTATCCAGATGCATCTCCAAGATTAATTGTGTTGGTCCAACAAGTGGCGAAACCTATGACAAAATACGCATGTTTAAATCTTTTAAAGAGAAAAGTGAAGAGCAGAATGCTGCAGAGTAGCTACATCTCCTGAACCACTAAAGCTAACAACATTAATCACAAACGCTCCACAAACAATGACCCCACAATCAACTAACTGGACAAAATTTCCCTTTATTCTATGGACATGCTCAAAACTATCTTGACACGGTATCAAGGCAACACTCAGTTATTCCACCAACAATGCATGCCTTGAAACAAGACTTGGAACCTCTTTCAGCAAGCAAGTAATATGAATTTCTAGATGACACATTAAAGTTTATATAGCTTTGAGCAAGACTTGCTGATTAGTTAACATACTTATGTACTTATATCTCCCTGTATGTGATTATTCAAGATTTATTCATCACCTATTCTGCCATTTATGTCGTCCTTCAAGTCAAAATGTCATACTAAATCTGTGATAACTTATTCTCAAGGAAAGCAGCATCATCTGTGAAGACAAGATTGCCAGTACTTCCATCAGGTGGGTATCTCTCCAATCTGTGACCTATTTAAGGTGATCATTTGGGTATTCTACACTAAACTTCTAACATCAGAAAGGTTAAATGATGTGATAAGAGAATTGATTCTAGCTCAATTGCATCAATTTTCTTCAAGCAAGTTTCACTGTTCAATTTTACCAAGATAACAAAGCCAGGAGTTATAGAACTTATATGATCTTTAAGTAAGAAAAGCAAACCCCACATAATCCAAAAAACAATAACTTGATAAAAGATGATAATACCTCAACATAGTAGCTGAAAGCCAGCTTGCAGACAAGCAGCATGATCCAAAACATGGTGTACCTAAGACACAAACAAAACAATGTACGATCAGCAAAGACACTCATATAAAATATAAAGCAGCACATATCTTTTCACTTAGGGTGATAGGTCTATGTCCGAATACTGCACTTAAGCACAAACTCAAGAACTAGCCAAGAAGGTTTGTCCTTGAAAATAAGAAAAAGAAGACAGTGCTGACATAGCAAACATTGTTTTCAAAATTAAAACAAATCAAAGCATAAATACACAACATATTAATCAGAGCAATTATCTTCTTACTTCAGCAGTGAAAATATGTCCTCATGCATGCCTCTCCCCACATAGAGCTTTGGCTGCATAGTATGAACATACATTTCAGGGGAAGAAAAAAAGATAATGCAAACAAGTGAGTAAGGCCCTTAGTAGCGAAGTGGTAGTCTAATCCATCTACTTGCCTGAGCCCACCACATAAGAACAGTAATAGCGAACATACTTGAACGCTCCATGGTCCTCCTTAAGTAAGGAACGAAGAAAAGTATAGCAGCTAAGACATTTGGAATCATATAAATTGCAATGGCATAATAAAAGAACGACTGGTTCCTCCAATCTTGACCCCAGGTGCTGAAAAATTTCAGGACTCCTGTTCGATACTGCACTAGACTAGAGTAACTAATTGGCAGAACCACAGCCCAAACAGCTGCCATTACAAATTTCAGAATGTATCGGAGAATCTGCGTATATCTCATGCTTTTCCAGGCATTTAGACTTAGAATTATATCCAGACTTGCTGCAGAAGAGGAAAGGAAGAAGGCGGTGTCAGTAATGATTTTATGCTACGTGGCTTTTATAAAATTTGCCAATACATATGCAAGTAGTCAAAACGGGTCGAGGATGACATATTACGCAGTAACTATAGAGATATATGATAACAAGGTCTTTCCTAAGGATTGCCTCTAAGATTGACATATAAAACTTGAGATAGCTAGAAACGCCTTCTCCTTATCACAACGATTGGATTAGGTGCATTCTCTATAAAGAAGGCTGCAAGGCTAAGCAAATATTCTCCTTCCTAAGGTTGAACCGGTTTTGGAAAGTCCTAATGATATGTAGATTGCAATATAATGAATTTTCAAATGGACTTGCCCACATAGTAAAATGTTTCATAAAGAAGTGGACCATTATCTTCTTTTTTCGTATTACTCTGATAATACCTTCTTGAATTCTGCTCGATGACTTTGATGGCTTGATGGAATGGAGATTCCCTCAAATGTTACGCAATTATGTGAGTATTCTCGCCATCTTTTTCTCTTTCTTACACTATCTATTACAAACTTTTGGTTACAGACATATCAATCCCTCTTATATATTGGGCTTATTCTGTTTCTCTCTTGATTATTTTAATTCTTCTGTTTCTCATGCAGTTTTGGCGGAGATGATAGAGATTGGAGAGGCATCAAACAGGAAATCACTCTACAAATGGTCAAAGGTATTCCTCGATTCTCTTCTATATACTTTATATTATGCAAAAATAAATTTGATATGAATCGGCTCCTAAAACTTTATGTCAATGAAAATTTACATTCTAAATCATAAAGAATATGATTCGAGGTAACATATGATGCCCAATAGAGATGCCGAGGCATGTCTATAGTACGCTCTGACATTAATCATGACAATATATTGTCCCCTTTTGAATATATGAATCATGACATTTTCCCTTTTCTCAATTTGAGAAATATGAATTTGAATATGATATTCTTTTTTCTGGCAAAGGAAATGTTGGTATTTTTTCACTTACTATCACAAAAGATAGGATATTAAAATCACTTTGTCTCATTAAAATGCCAGTCACATTTGACTAGTGATTTCTGATTTAAGTGTTTTTACTTTTTGTATAGTGAACCTATGCTCGACTCCAAAACAACATTATCGTGAAAGAAGAGAAAGATATGTGTGCCTCATATTTTTTTCTAATTATTTGTATTTAACTAACAAGTTTCTGCTTCTTTTTCAATTTACAAAGTTGTGGCCTGTATAAATAAATGGGCTTGATAACCTCATATACGATGAGAAAAGATGATGAGAGTTTGTCTGAACTTTTCCTTCCCATCTTCGCCTTCCCCTGATATTAAATTTTTTATGCTCATTTACACACTTCAATATATATCTTCTTTAATCTAATTCATTTAATTATCACTCCATTTGTTTCTAATTTTTATTTTTACTTTTTTGCAAATGCCCACTCCTATGTTGCTGAGAGAATCGAAATATTTATGTTTTGTCAATGTCCATATGTGATGTGGACGTATCTTTATTGGTATTTATCTACTTTACATGACAAATGAATTATTAGGTCTTCATATTTAAGAATTTATTCTGCTCCCACCTTTTTCCTCAATAATAAGATTACCTCTAACTACGTCTTGGACATATTATAAAGATATAGTAATGAGTTCTACACATTTCTATTTAACTTAGGTCAACTTTTATATTGGTCATTTCCTTGATATTTCAATTAAACATGATTTTTGTCGTATCATGGTTATCCTACACAAAGCGCTGGCTAATGTCTAGCTTTATTTTATATGTAGCATAAACTAGCACAGTCAGTCTACGGTAATAGTGGGGAAAGATACATAATGTACAAACATCACCATACCCCTCAGAAAGTTCAGGAAAGCATGAGTTATGAAGATGGTCAAAACTTGTCTGTAAACTTTCTCGTGGGAGAGAGCAGTGACAGATCCAGTAAATGCAACAATTACCATGGCCTGAACCAAGAAAATGGAGCTTGGTTAATTTCTTGCAGAGAAAGTCTACAATATTATGCTGCTCAACATCAAGGCTACCTGGAATGCCAATATAAGGAATATCCACATCCGATCAAAACTTCTGTAGAGGTGCAAAAAGGTGCGAACTTCCACAAAATTAGTTTTGGGCTGCTTCTTCCCGGTAGGACCCTGGCTGACATGCTGCAATAATATAAGTACATAAATCACCATGGGTTCTTTCTTTTTATTGACCAGGATCAACATGGGTTCGCAGACATGCCAATCAGAGAAAAAGATCAATTTGTGGTATTTCGTTGTGCTCCATCCCCTAATTTTTCGATTTCCTCATATAATTTGATAAACCACGAAACTTCTAGATGTTTTCTTTTAGAAAAACGTCGTGATTTGGATAATCTTGGTTAGCCATTATATCCATGTACGTTGTCAAAGAAGCTAGCTTACTATTCGCACTAGTAAGATTGCTCCTGATAGCTACAGTGCAGAAAAAGCAAAAGTCTCAGACGTATGGTGCACAAAGAAGTGCAAAATGGGCTCAGACTTTATAATTCGAAATTCACTACATCCCTGGAGAGAAGAAGCCACTAAAATCTATTTGTAGCTTCATCACTACCTATTTGATAAAAAATAAAGGCATTCGAATCAAACAAGCTGTTATATTCTGACGATGCTATGTTCCCCTTTTGAAATTGAGAGTTTAAAACACAGAACCAATGCCTAAAGGAGTCAACACAGTGCCTATTGGTGAATGCCCATAAACTAGAGCAGTGATGCAATCACTTTCCTGAACTATAATTTTCAAATTCACCCAGTCAATGGAGAGAAGGAGCTATTAAAATCTGTGTAGAGATTTTCTTGATGCCAATTTTATCAACTATACAGGGATTCCTATCAGACAAGCATTTTAAATTCTAACAATGCTGTGTTGGCCTTTTGGAAACGGGAAGGACACAGAACCACCGCTTAAAGGAGTTAAGCAATGCTTATTGCTGAATGGCCAAATCTGGCCAAGAGATGTAATCACTTTCCTGAGCTAACCTTTTAAGAAATGGAAACGGGGAGAAAAATCTGATGACAAAGGTATCAATGGCACTGCCAAACAAAGCCAAGATTCCAGAAAAGAAAAATTCTTTAAAAGCTTGACTGCTCGGCCAATTATCATTGTGTTATCTAACAGGTTAACCAAATTGGAAAGTGGTTTCTGGTAACATTTTCCTTGTTTAGCTAGTAAGTCATATATATATATATATATTAGTGGACAATGAAGAGTCACAAAATTGAGCGGCATCCAATCTCCCATAGCCATAAGTTGGACACAGAATTGACGCAAAGAGCTGCACACAGCATGCATGCACGCACGCAAGCACACACACACACACAGGGAGAAAAAGGAGTACAACATTTGCAGGTTGAGGATCGTCTGGTTGCACAAAGAAATCAGCTGTCGTTTTCAATGGCCACCCTAGATCAAAACACTTGTCGGACCTGAGGAAAATGAAATGTGAATTAACTGACTTGCTTCTGCCAGAGTCATAAAGCTATTCATGCTCAAAAGATATTACCAGAAGTACTCGTTTAGGTCATCATAATTTCTCCATCTTGAATGACTTGCCTTGCCTCCTTTGTTTCTCTTGGCTTCCTTTAACCATGATACTCAATTTTCAGATCTCAACATGTCAAACAAGAATTTGAGGCATCTACTGAGAAGGAACATACCTTGCGAAGGACCTGGTAGAAAGGGGTTATTACATCCCTCAAAAATGACTCGTCATCAAGTGCTGCCGATTTATATGTTTCTCCACTAACTGCATGAACATTACCATTCAAGATGACAGAAACATCATCCGCCATCTTGTTCCATTGGACAAAAAGGAGGTTAATATCACATAACCAACAAGGAAAAAAAACTTGCTAGTAAATGCATCATATACAAGAAAGATAGGCTTGACTTTCAATTGCAACACTTTTCAACAGAAGAATCAACTCCATTAAGAAAAGTTATGCCTTGTCTTTACTCCATAGGAAAAGCTACTTGGTTTCTTTGCTGATCAAAATGTAAGATTTGCCGCATTCTTCTTCAGTAGCAAGTGATACATCAATTCAAAGATGTGATCAACAAGAAGAAAATCGATGACATGTTATTAGAATACGATTAAAATACAAACAAAAATTTCCAAGGTTGCAATTTTGCTCTTGACAAGTTCATTTGAATGGCTGATTAAGCAGATTTTGCTTCAGCAAGGAAGAGATTATCAAAGTTGGGCACGATGATGGATAAGCACCATATTGAACGACCCGATTATCCCAAAGAAAATTGTCTAGTAGTTAGATGGAACATAATCAGCTTTTACTCTAGCTGATTAAGCAGATTTCTTCTGTTAATAGCAAACTCTAAATATGTTTGAGATGACTTCTATTCATCAAGTAAACATAATATGTGCCTTTGGATGACTAGAAAGGACATAGATATTGAGATAACCATAGTACGCACCCTGTGAAAGATATAGCAGAGACATTCAGGCATAAATCGAACATTTGAAGCTTCACCCCATATTAGAAGATAGAGCGCGATGTAGATAAGTTGCAACTGTTGCAACTGTTGTCTGTCACAATTTGGGGGAAACCTGGAGGAAAAATTGTGATTTGCCAAAACATTGAGCAGACTTGCAAATCGGTTATCCCATGGCATATCAGATGGTGATTGTTCCTTCTCAATTTTCATATGAAAGATTTATGTGATAGTAGGGCAGAAAAGCTTACTCAAGATTGTTCTTCCGATGAAGATAATTACACCAAGATCGATAGTTCTTGAGAATTTTTTCCATCAGCTGCTCAACAGTGTGATCATTCAACTGCAGGAGGCATATGTCCAAGATTCAATCAGACCTCATTTTTAAGTGAACTCTGCTATTTCTATATGTAGCTATGCAGATAAATGATGTACATACCTCAGTGAAATATTCATCATCATATCTATCCCTTATGTCCATGTTGGCAAGTAAAAGAATTAAATGCTCCCTCTGATTTGCCACATTTCCTTTCTTCAGCAACAAGATGAGGATCCATATTTAGTCAGATGATGTATAATTTCCCTCATTAGAGATTCCAGAAAGCAAAGGTGAAGTGATAAAACTCTATTCACCTTTGAGAACCCACGGAAGGCTAAGTCCACTACATAGTGTTGACTAGGCTATATAGGTAAAAATGCACCTTTCCACATGAGACATGTTATTACTTCGTGTATTCAAAACACAAATGCTAGAAAAGCCATAAGATCCTTGACATCGTAGTTAGCCAAAATCAAATTTAAAGCCCAACGTCACCACTGTCATTTGCAATCTCAACGTCAATAACGTAGACCAAACTAGGATGTCGAGGTTCATATGTTTCAAGGGATACAATCAGCAAGACAATTTTGTCAGAAGCAAAATGTAATGTGTGACAAAATGTTAGATTGGTAATTCTCACATACAAGTTTGTGAAACCACTTATCACGATTCAACTGCAAAGGAATGGGCCAGATAATTCAGGCGATTCAAGTTCTTAGAAATGTTTTCAAAACCAAACAGGTGTGAAACCGAGAGGTTGGCAATTCGCAAGATAGCCAGTGAGATCATCTGAACCGTTCAGTTTAGTTAAACTGAGTCAAATATGTGATATAGTGAAGTAATCACACAACTGATTTAGGTCAGAGCGCGTGCACTTTTAGCTCTTAGAGATCGAGGATTCAGTCTCCGCAACACCAGTGGGCATTCTTTCTCTGAAGGGGCTCAGTTTTTTTGGTCTAAAATTATCCACACAAATAAGTTGCATGTGCAGCTGGATAAGATCTGGGTTCAAATCAATGGGAGGGCGCGGTTCAAACCCCAGCTCAGCCACATGTCCTTTACTTTCCAAAAGTACTCGAGCCTCACCCATCGTCAAGTGACCAGTTCAAATGGACCAGTCCGGTCCGGTTTCCCAAAATTTGGTAGTAGGCCAAACTTGCCGTATGGAAAGGTTGGTAGACACCATCTAATTATGATATTGCGTTCTACTATTTCCAGCATTACTTGAGCACCAACAAAAATTTTCTTTATCATTGTGAATGGTGCATAAACCACCTTTTTCTCTTGTACAATATAAACAAGTAAGAGTACTTTCAGCGCACTATGGCGTCAGAGATTATGCACAGCCCTAGAATCAGCTTGCTAAAGGAGGACCCGAAGCAATATCAAGGCACAATAGTGGATTCAAATTATAATAGGACGTTCAAGACAAGTTTTACCTGGAACCCAAAAACAGATGAAAGCCAATCAAGTATATCAGTGTTGGACTGGCTGCTCTCCTTTGGCATTACCAAATTATCATCCTCAACATTTGGCCCTCCACGAGCTTGGAGCATTGGAAGATTGTTCACATTGCGTATGGCCTGAAGGGCAGCCTTAATCTAGACTTTTCATAAAACTTGATGAGTAATACAGCCCACTGTTGAGAAAATCCAATGCAAACCTTTCATAAATTGAAAATTTACCTCAGGAAGTTCCATAATTGCAGGTTTAACCCCAATTGCATGTAATGGCAAAATGTTATAGTGTACAGACTGCTCTCTTTTTCTCTCAACTTCTTCAGCATACCTTTTTGTCTGTACAGCAAAAGCCAATTGCAGATACCATCATTCAGTGCTTGCCACAGAGAAGAACACAAAGATGAACACAGGCTAGGAAACTAAAACTCTTTCACTGGAACCTGATCATCAAGCTTTGAGGGCTGCACCACGGTTTTCAGAACATCATATAATACTGTAGCAATCTGATATATCTTTGCCATTTCTTCCCTTCAAGAGTTAATAGCAAAAAGAAGAATCAATAAAGTGAAGAGATTCTTTGACAGTCAATCAAATAACAGTAGAGCCTTACGGCTTTTTGGTGTATTGGGCATCTTTGATATTTTCTTCATAGAACATCTGGTAATACATCTGGATTTCTCTAGGATCATTTTTGGCAAGCTGAAAATGTGTCTCTTCTTCTTCCTACAGAATTAGAATGTCAGACATTAAATATTTTGAATACAAGTTATGACCCAGTCCATCCACTGGTTTTCCCCCACCAAGGCTAAATTCTGTGACATATTGTGCACATAATACAAACAAGGAAATCGGAAGAAAATAATATAAACAATTTTCCTTGCAAACTATAACAAGAAATGGTGACTGATGACAAGAATGTACTATCATTATCAACAGCCAATATGCCTAACAGCATTGGAGCAACAGCAGGACCATGGAAAAATAAAAGACATTTCAAGCTACCAAGAATAGTGACATCTAGATGGTCTTTACATTTAAAATGCCTTGTTAGGATGATACCCCTACATCCCGAACTTTTAAGGTATAGAAATCTCCAAACTATTAATTAGGACATGTGCGATGCTTTTGGTAGCCACTTATGCATGTCGTTTCTGCATGCCGGGGTTGCTGACATTTATCACATTGTTGGATCTTTTGGCAAGGATATCTTGGGTCATGCCCTTCTGTAATAAATGCAATCAGAAGCTGCAGGGCATCTCAGTCGGTTTTGACAGAGACCGTGGAACTCAGTGCCATCTTGTGTAACATGGAATATCTAGTTGGAGAAAACAGAAAGGTTTTCCAAAGCTGATGCTATTGCTGACAAGTCAGCTGTGGAGTGATATTCTGCTTGATTGTATAGCTTCTTTTTTATTTTCTGATACTGCCCTATGTATATACATCCAGTCTAATAGGATATCCTTGTTTATGTCTGAGTCCACTTAAACAATCTACAACTGTAAATTCATGGTAATATCGCTCAACATGATTTTCTCACATCTTGATAGCTTAGTAAATGTGGAAATGCAGTCTCCGGCCATCAGATCTAACAACCACAGTCACATTTGTTAGTTTAGCCGTCACAGCTCGAAAAGACAAAATGCTTCACTGCTAGTGACATGATGTATAAATGAACTTCATTGATGTTTCATCATTCAGCAATGCCGCCATAACAGGCCAAGGGACCTCGTGAACTAGGAAAGATACCTTCTCAAGCCTGTGTAAGAGATAGGTCTTAAACTGGCGAACACCCCGTCCAGCTGATGTTGGATCCATCTTATGAGCCCTCTCGAATGCATGAAAGCGACCTAATAGGAGAGATAATGCAAGGAAAAAGAGAAGTTTTGCTACAGATTAGGAAGAGAACCATGTTTGAAGTCCAACTGATGCAATTTCAACCTTGCCATGCAACATCATAATATTTGTAAAGAAGACACTAAGAATAAGGTAGACCACTGAGAAAGATTAATGAGCATGCAGGAAAAGCATTTAGTATCTGCTCCACTCGTACAATTGATAAGACCCAGCTTCCAATGACGGACAGAAATGAACAGCATAGACAGAATTTTCATAAAAGAAAGATGACACCATTGCTGTTCTCTCATTAACGAACCGTTAGAGCTTTCACAGCGACTCAAACCAAGTCATGTTACAGCTTCACGTTATTTATCTCTCCAACAATTACAATGTTCATATCGACTGTATGCTTTAGACACTTATCGTGGCTACCTTGGTGTTTGAATAGTAATCATCTGTGGCTCTAACATAGAATTCCCTGTTTTGATGCTAAAGAGAATTGGACGGGTAGCGCGCGCGCGCGAAGAGCTATTGTCGTTAATTATGTTTAAGCTAACTATAATGTCACTTGACCTATAATTGTAACAAGGATTCCTTTTTATGAGCTCATAAGAAGACATATCTTGAGCATTAGACTTTGAATATCTTGAGCATAGACTTTGAAATGACTTTCTTCCAAATTTATCAAACTTATATTAGATAGATTCAGCTAGAAAATCAGATATTAGATAAGAAACTAGACACTAGATGTTAGATTAAATTATGAGAGAGTTCTATTTTAAGAATACTCAGCCCATTTTCTCTATCAAACGCCATTGTTTGAATACATTAGATAGCATATAAATGGGAACAACCATACAGCTAATAATCATTGAGTATATTATGAAATATAACCGTGGAATTACGTCCTTCTTCCACTTCTTCACTTTGCATATCTATTTAATCCCTTTCATCTAATTCATGTCATCCAAACCCATTAAAATTTGGTAAGTAAACTCTTCAGTTAACAGCTGTTACGTGTTTTTTTTTCCCAAAGCTAACAATGCCCATAAACTAATACTCTCTTGGGTTTAATTTCAAGTTATTTACCGGAAAGGTCGACGATTGAAGTCGCTTGATAAATGACAAGGGAAGAAGAAAATCAAGCACGCACGAGGTGTGAACAACGATAGAGACATAATCAAAATTCGACAACCACGACTTAGACAGTGACTTGTCCTACAGGAGTGTTCATTGTCCAAGTCGGTCGTGAGAAAAGATTAAACTTTTACCGTCGAGAAACAACTAAATGGCATGGGATTCTTGTCATTGACTCCACCGAGTCGCCTATGAAAAATTTGACCATCGAACGAACCGAACAACGGGAAACAGGGGATCAAAGGACCAGAAAGAGAGAGGAGGAGAAGCTTACACAAATACGCGACCCTCGGGTTCTCCTTCTCGACCTCGTTGGCCACGCGGAGGATTGGCGCGATGGCGGCAAGTGAAGAGGGCACCAGCTCGCTGTCCACGGCGGATGTGTCCTCGTTCGGCAAGTCGGCCATCATCGGCGGCCCCATGGACGCCTTCCTCGACAACGACCGGGGTGGGCCGGCGCCCGGCCCCGGCTTGCTCCCGCTCGAGCTCGCCATCCGCAGCGGCGGCGGCGGCGGCGGCGGTTCCCCACACAGACAGGCCCCCTCTTCTCTAGTATCACCCGGCTCCTGCTCCTCCGGTGGCGGCGGTACTTCGGGTCTCTACGGTGCCACCCAGCGTCCAGCGATCGGTCGTCGTCGTCGCCCTCGGCTTGCGCTGGTCTCGAAGAGAGATGTTGACTGCACCCATCGCCATCTTTTCCGCGCACTTATATACGCGCGGAGGGAAGGGGGAGAGAGATACTTTGGGTGGTGAGTGGGGAAAAGGGAGTTGCTCCTGCAGCAAGGAAAGAATGAGAGAAATGTGTCTTGCAGGGAGGACTGTTCGGGGCTCCGCCGCCTGAGTGCTTTTGCTTTTATTTCCCGCGGCCATAAACAAATGGCGATTATCCAGAGACCGAGGCTTTGCTTTACCGGAAGGAAGGTGGCGGAGAGAGAGAGAAAGAGAAAGAGACGACACGAGACAGCGCCCCCTCCCCCCCTGGCTTTTGTGCTCGCTGCTTTTGTCGAGTCGAGCGAGGATATGCGGCTTCTTTTTGCTTTGTCGCGCGCGCGAAAGTCGCGACCGCGGACGAGGAAGGAAACGCCTCTGCTTTTTGTTCCCCCCCCGCGGTTTTAAATTTTCGGTTTATTTCGGTTGTGTTCTCTCCTGCCTCTCTCGGGTGGGTGTTGGGTTTGGGCCCGAGCCTCGAGGCCCTTTTTTCCTCATGTGAAGATGACCCCGGCAGAACTCGTGCAAATTGTTTTTTGTCGAAAAACTCATTCAATTCGTAAGTACATGGTTAGGAATGACACACGAATAATTGTTGAATCGTAGCCCAACGCGCAATGTCGTCTCTAAACTTTTAATTTGTTCAATGCAGTCCGAGAAAATTTGGTACGTGTTTAATTGAATCTCCGGACTATTGCTTAGCATTATCCTTTTATGAATTCAAGTTAATGAAATTTGTAGATTTGGCTTCCAATCCAGTATGTTTAAACGGTGGACCGAAAAAAAAAAAAGTTACACATGAATCATCCATGTTAGTTATTCAACTCGAATTAATAAATATAAAGATTGTTTTAAGTTGTTCAATTAGGGAACATGATTATTTATGTTATTTCATGATGTTGATTATTATATTTTGATTGGAGTTGAATATTTTACATAGATGATCCACATATAACATCAGTTTTTACTCTAGCGTTCAAACTAACCAAATTGGAAGCATGAATTAATAGAAAAATAATACTGAATATTATGATCTAGATTGAATATTTTTTAAAAATTCATGATCAAATTGAACAAATTAAAAGTTTAAGGATGATATTGCACATTTAGCCAAAATTCAGGAGCCATTTGTGAAATTATCCCTATATAGCTCTACTTAAGAATAGGGTATCTTGTCTAGCTAATTAATCAATGACGGTCGAGCAAGGAGCTTTCGCGATTGATGAGATTAATCCGGTGGTTTAAGAAACTTGGACGTCCACACCACAATGAAAAACGCACCCTCACGCTGTTGCATGTGGCAGCATTTGCCAATCACAGAATCAGAACTAAATATATTCACCGCATGTCATTGGGTGATTAGTTTTAAGGTGAATAGCCTAGAAACTACCCTGTCAAGGTCGACGACAATTTTGGACCCCTGAAATTGACTCTATTGACCCTAAAACCGGCTTGGAAATGACCGGCTAGTTCTATCCAGGAATTAACCGAGGTTTTTTTTCTCTCATTTTTTTATATATACAATATGTATGTGCGAAGCATGAATAATATTCTTTTTATTGGATGATAAAATGTCCATTGTATTCAATTTCAATAAATAATTTCTATCTTAAAAAAAGAGTAAACTTACTTAAGATTAAGGGTAAACCAGTTTGATTCTAGTTTCTTCACTGGAACCAACCTTGCAAGTTCCGGGTTCACATGTAGAATCGGCCTATTTAAAGCATAGAATATGAAGACCGAACCAATCAAGGCTAGTTCTCGGGTTGAAGAAGCCTGATTGCTCACCCCTACCGTGTTGCACTACTACTGGATTTAATTGCTAGCATAGCTTGAAGATGAAATGCAGGTTGAAACATCGCATGTCTTCCAAAGACACCAACGGTTGTGCATATTTATTAGGCTTTTGATGTGAATCGTTTGGTTTTGGAAATGCCATTACTGAGCGCAGATTGCTTTTTCCGATGCTGTACGCTTGTATATACAATGCCCGATCACTAGTACAATCACCATAATCTCGCTAATCACACAATATACTCGGATTATGCCTTGTTTGCTTTTGCCCCCTTTCTGGTCCAATGTTTACATGTTGGGCACGACAATTACAACGCACCAATCGAAGGTGACCCTGCGAGTGTTTTGAGGCAACTTCGCTTAAGTTCTTATATCCAATCTATTTGAGGCAACTTCGCTTAAGTTCTTATATCCAATCTACGAACCACATGCTAAGCCAAAAATCCAAGGACAGACCGTCCTCATTCGCCTGTTGCACGATGCCCCGACCATTGCGCCACTGTATTTCCCAGAGGGGGAAGAGAACTGAAATATTCCTCTTCAATAGGAACACAAGCAATTACCAAGCTGATGGCATATTCTTCCAATGCAAGAAGTCTTCCATCTCCAGTTGTGTTTAAGTAGCTACAGTGCCTTTACCAACCTAGTAGGCCTTACAGTGCATGTGAAGCTAGCGTGCATCTCCATGTGAGGTACATCCCTCGTGGCCCGTATCATGCGATATGCGGAAAAGTTCAGAGAATTCATTTAAAGAAAAGTCGTTCTGTAGAAACACGTCATCTCTTTTGACCAGTCCAGACTCCAGATTGACGGCCCGCCACTTTAGCCCAACATACTCTGAAACATGTTTCTCCTCTTGACTAATGATTAAAGTGTCATAATCCACGACACCCCATGAACGTCCGATGATTGGGTCACATGCACTTTCTCAAAACTAGGTAAGAGAGAAATATTCTCTTGGTATGAATTTGAATAGCAGAGTGGACTGACTCACAAGAAACCTTAATTCTTAAAGGAAAAAGGGGACATAATCACATTCTGAGGAAAAGGGAGATTCTTCCGTCCAGCTGTTAGAATATACATCAATTTCCGTTGTACTCATTAAAGAAGGGTGCGTTGTTTTCGGATTCTTAGACTCCGAGAACTGTCCCAAATATGTTTGGTCTTGACACCCTGCATCAAAGCCAGAATCATGGCAGAACCCCATTCTTGGTCGCCTGGCATTTCCTTCTCAGAATTTGTCAGCAACGCAAAAGCAAATACCATGCCCGCATGGAACTTCTTTTCCAGTGCCTGTGGCATGCAGTCAACTAATGTCTTACGTCCTGTCAGCAATGCGGAAGAGGAAAACATCAAGAAGAGGCTTTAAGCATTAATATTCGCACGCACACTGGAAAACATCTTCAAAGGGTTATTAACGCAGCGCTGCTCCCTAATAAGAAAATGACGTGCAAATTAACATGTTATACTACGGCTGTGTAAACTGACTTGTGGGACTAAAACCAAGTCTGTGGTAAGCATGAACGCCCCTACCGCAATGACTCAGTGTATTCGCACAAAGAGAGCATCAAAGAGGAATATTATGAGCTCAAAATAAGGGAGAGCCCTCAGCTGGACTAAAGAAAACACTACAATTAAAATGCCTTGTCAATGGAATTTGACCGATTTTCAAGCCCAAGGCATTCTTAAGAAATACAGAATGCAGAGACGTACAGTGAAGAAGACCTGCATGAGGTGTTTTTAAAAAGAGATCGAGAGCACAGCAACAGCAAAATTTTCATACTGTTGAGATTGATATATGAGTACGCTAAGGACCTCAAAGGAATTATTAACAGAGGTGGAGCACCCATTAACTGGAAGGAGGGAGAAAAAGTCCAGGTGGAGTACTGCATATGCCTCATGTTTGAAACTATCCTAAGACACCCACAAAAAGAATAGTTAATCAGAAAACTGATGGACTAGCAAGCAACCTGGTTTCTTGAACTAGTTGCAGCAGCCCATTGATTGGAGAGGTGTGCAGCTGTTGCACCATAACTTATAAATGTTACTGTTGCATAATCCCCTTGAGTATTTGATGTGATTGGACGTGGCAATTCTCTCATCACCCATAAGAGAAAGGCTGATGGCACTGATGAACCTGGAAACAACCCATAAAATCTACTCAACTCAGCCCAGACACCGGCATCAAAAGAAACATTAATTCTCCAGAAAAATTCAGACAGGGGAAACTCAATCATAGTCCATCAGCCAGATTCTTATACTAGCGGAATATAAAAAAAAAACAAAGGGAATAGTTCCGCAACTCAATGCTATGTATTACCCTAGTAAGACTCAACCGATTTTGGTATAACATAGCACCTCATTCTGAGCATGGGAAAATAAAAATAAATATGTTGAAGTTATCAATCTGGCCTGCTTTTTGTATCCAGAAGCTTCAAAGTAAACTTTTCCTCGTTCCCCCTATTTTCATTCATGCACACCATCAAATTCCGACCCGAGAGAGAGAGAGAGAGAACTTATACAGGTTGTGTAAAAGCTTCGGCGCCTTGACTTTATTTTAAGTTATTGAGAGAAGGCAAACCAATATTATCTTTATTTACCTCAAGCACAGTTGAATTTATCAGAAATGATCCCGATGCTTCCCCCAACCACTATATATTTTTCCCCAGGGGAGAAAACATTACACAGGAACCAGTCTCCCGTGGCTATTAAACAAAATTATATCCTATAAATGCAGGATAGACTTTACTTTCCTAGCAAAAAATGGAAAAGATAGACTTTAAGACAGAGGAAACGAAAGAACATTTTCCAGATGCTGGCATAGATTGTACAAGAGTCATAACAGTTTATGCATTGTATCATCTAGTTTCAGGCATCTCTTAAGAGGTAGGTAGGTTAACATAAGGGCATCAAATGTTGTACCTATAAAAAAGTAAACAATCAATAGAAGCGGTTGCTTTACTCCCTTAATATCCCAGAGGCGCAAACTATAGAATAGCTGCAATATAATAGCGGATTGAAGTTAGGAAGCCTGGTTGAAAGAAACAATAAGAAACCTGTATGTATAAGCTCAAAACATACTGGAGTTTCTGTAGATAAAGCTACTGAAGCCCTCGATGTAAAAGAAATCACACAGACGGCTGCTAAACCACCCACCTGCATCCATAGACAAAATTTCAGAAAAAGTTAAAGGCAAGGCAGAGGATAGTCTGTGCATATGTGAAGAAAGTTGCAGCCATAAAACTAATTCAATTAAAAATCCAAGAGAGAGCAGAAGTGCCAGGTATATGCTCTCCATGAAATGGGTACCTTATTCAACAGAGAGCACTTAAGAGGAAGAAAAGTGTGGTCGACTAGTAACTTACCTTCCACATATCACCTGAAGCACTCTCGGACCGTACTTTACTCAATTTTAAGAACAAAGTGATACCTGAAAAGTGAATAGAGCATTGACACAAAAAGGTATAGATCCACAATACTGAAACAGTTAATCTTGAATTTAAACAAGCTACACCCAAAATAAGCAAACAAAATGGGTGCATTCAACACATGTGGAATGCTCCAAAAATATCCAAGATACAACTTAAACCACTTACTCATAGGGCAAAAATGAGGCATAGTTTCGTGAGTATTTTAAGAATTTTTCTTGTCTAACTGATCAGCATTTGATAGATTATCCAACCCCGAGCAATCTTAGTTATTAATAGCAAACAAAAGCAAGCATACACCGGTGGAATTAGTCAAAGTAACCCCCAAAAAAAAGTAGAGATTAAAATGGTTAGGCTCTCATAATCATAAAAATATGTCCTCAAAACATGACTCCCTTGATTACAACAGACGTGTTTTGACATGAGGAAAGGTTTAAATTAGTGTCATATCCCACATTATTTTATTCTCTTTGTCTTCAATTTCTATCAAGCAATGAATATGAGATGAATTGATAGTGCAACGTATACCTGTAGTAGAAGCTGTAATATCCTGTAGCTTCTTCTAATAGCAAATGTCTGCTTTAAATTTTCTAACTAAAAGCATTAAAACATGGTTTATGACAGAAATTTACTGGTAGATGATTAAGCATGGTTTCTTGTTATTCTAACTACTTGATGACTAATCATTACCCCAATCCTGAATCAGGAGATTAAGAACAGCATTCAAATATTGACCTGACACCAAGGCTTCTTTAAGTGCCTATAGCAGCCTATCACTTACCATCAACCATGAGCAAATGGCCTATTTTAGTTTATACAACATGATTTCTGATTTCTAGGAATGGTTCATATCAGAGGAGAAGCGGTAGAGAGGTAATGTGAAAAGGGCATGAAAGTCAGAGGAAATTGTTGCTGTCATACATGCATGACTAGCCCATAGTACTCAATACCATTAAATTGCTTTTGTTCAGTAGCTTTTAGAAGTCCAAACATAGTCCCATTCTCTAAATAAGATTGAAGTCAGGAAGTAGTGACATATTTAATCACTCATCTCCAACAGGAAGAAAATGATCAAGACCATTTATTTATCGCTTGTCATATGGCATGAATTAAAAGAAAGTAGAAAGTAAGCTTCACCAGAAATTGGTGCCTCACCATAACATACTATAGCTCCCCCAAGTAAAAGAAATGCTACTGCAATAAGCTGTGTATAGATCTGCATGATAATTGCAAGCACTGACTATGAAAAATAGCAATAAAGCAATTGTTTACAATAAAAAGTTACTTGAGAGGAAGCCATGTTAAGTAACTCTATTTTTCTGCTCTCCTAATAATCAGCCAGTGATCCCCAGTAGGAGACCACTTCTCCCACAACCCCCAAGAGAACACAATGAAAACGCGTCCCCCTCCTCCCCCCCCCCAAAAAAAAAAGAAAAACAAAAAAACAAAAAATCCCCCTCCCAAAACACCAATGGAACACATTTTTTTGTAGACTGCACGACTAGCAAAAAATTACCACCTTGTTAAGTAACTAACTAGTAGGATATAGAAAAATTTTCAATTGTCCAATCAGTCATAAACCTATTGTAAGAATGTCATTTCAGTCCTAAACTTTCCAATTTAGTCCTAAACCTTTGCATGAAAATATAGTCCTTTTTGCCTGAAATCGTTGACATGGCGGTGTGCCACATAGATGGCTCGCGATGACTAAACCACCATGACAGCTATTTCTGGTGAAAAGTGACTAAGGATTACATTGAAAACCCGCGCAAAAGTTTAGGAAAATTTTAGGACTAAATTGGTATCCGTACAATAAGTCTAGGACTGATTAGGTAATTTACCCCTTACATGAAAGGACAGAGAGGTGGGGGAGGGAAATAGAAGAGAACATCCTATAGCTCACCATACCCGAGCAATTGACACAGAATCAATAGGATTCTTCCCATTGCCAATCCAGATAATAACAGCGAACGCTATCATTAGGACAAATGCTAGCATGATAACCTGAGGAAGGCAGATCCAAGTAAGGTGGTATCCAACCAACAGATAAATGAAGATCCAGATTAGACAACAAACATTAATGGATAAAGCTCTTTTGTTTGTGAACCATTTTTAGAAGAAACTAAAGCAGAAATACATTGGTACTTTATCCCGATTTGAGTAATTACTTCAAATGGAACTTTTTCGTACCGCAGCAACAAATTTTTGCCGGCCTTCAACTTCAATATTTCTGAATGAGCAACATCTGCAACCGGTTCCCTCATCTGACCAATCTTGTCTGATCGTCGAATTTGCCAACAAGGCCTGCTGCATATTATGCCCTTCATTATCTTCACCATCCCCTTCATCCTTTGCCTGATGGCAAAAGTCGACCCTAAAAATCATTGCCCATAGAAGAAGCATATGCATACCAAACAAATTATTACTGAATCGGATAGAAAGACCGGTGTACGTACACTCTTAAGTGAATCTCACTACTTTATTTCAGGTGTCCTTCCAACTGGACATGCTTAAATTGTGTTTTATAAGGTGGCAAAAGTAAAATAAAATATGCTAATTTGAGGCACAAAGGAATTTGACCAAGATATATTTAAGCCAAAAGGCCATCTCAACTCTCTAAGGATTGATATAAAGATCTATACTTATCAAAAAGCTTTTACCAAAAAAATTTTGACAGATAGAGCAAAGTGAAGATTAGACAACAAATTGACGCGTATTACTTGGATATCCCTCTACCTACCTTGCACATATGACAAGAATACCTAAAGAGGCAAAAAATACTCTGCAAAGACACATAGGAAAGATCTGCACAGACCACAAGTATGAACTCATTCTAACATATAAGGCATAATGAGTCTTCGTATATTGTGTTTGCGTTGGAGATGTCTAACCACACCGACAAATCCAGTCATCAAAAAATCATGTGCAGAACAAACATTCTGACACCCTAATGCAATAACAAGATATTCTATATCAAAGTTCCTGGCATTAAACAGCGAGACATATCATAAAAACTCAAAGCTTACTGCCTAATGCATCTAAAGATACTGAGAAACTCACCAGAAAGACAGAAGCAGAAGGAATGCTGCTAGAAATAGAATGCTCGGATAGGCTGCAGCATTATTTACACTGTTAAGATGGAATGAAAACATCAAGAGAACCTCTGAAAGAGTGCCAGAGGTAATTAATTAAAACCAGAAAATCATACCCATGAAGATAAATCCACACATTTGGGACCAGCAGATCCATCTCTCACAGCTCGCAACTACTGTAAGCACAAAAAACAAGAAATAACCTGCCAAAAGCCATGTCAAGCTACAATTAAAAGTTAAAACATTATCTTCTCTGGAACTACGGAAAAAAAAAATTCAAAGTAGGTACATCTTCAATTTAATATTCAAAGCAGAAGAATTCCAAATAGCAAGTGCCCAGTTCTACTGAACCCAGCCAAAATAGCTAAAGCACAAATAGATAGGATCAGGAAAAATATGCTATAGAAAGTAGTCACCTCAATAGTTAACTGCATATAGGCTATTTTCCAATTCGTTACACAATCAAAAAAAAAAAAAAAAAGGAAGGGGGCTCATAGGTAGGACAACTACTGATATTCATAACCACGACCATACAATTCCTTCCAGAGAAATTGACAAGCACAAGTCCTAATTGGATTATTTTCATTCAATGGGAGGTCCTTACATAAGAGGGTCCAGAAGTGCTGGAAGACACGCTCAAGGGATTTGTGTCATATATTGACGCAGACCTACAACGCATGCCTAGCAAGCAAGCCATGATCAAGTGGTTGGAGCCGGTGTCCATGGCAAAAGTTCTAGGCAATGTAGGCCTGAGGTGAATTGGAGTATCAAGGGATACCAACCAACATTAATCGCCCATCTTTATAATGCATGAAAGGATCAAAAGAAAATATTAGGGTTGGTATTAGCAATGATGCAATCAATCCTTCTATACAGTAGATCTGCATTGTTTCTATGACAAGTCAATAAATAAATGAGAATATCCCTGTATAAAAGAATTTGTTCTCCATAAACAGACACAATAACCAGCTTTGAAAGGTACTAAAAGACATATATATGCATTGAATAGCAATAGAGTACTGGCAGGTGTTGATTATACACGAAGCTTTCGCAAAAGTTGATGATTGTAGCATGAAACATAATGCCAGGTGTCCATTGATATCCAAATATTCTACACTGCCCGATTGATTGTAGAGTGAAGTTCCATTGAGGAACATGATTAGACTCAAAAGTTCACTTGCACTTCTTGCCTGCCAGACTTAAGTCATATTGAACAGCAGAATTGGGTGCCCAATTGGTTTCATATGCAGTAATGTTGGTATTTTTGCAACACAAACAATGAGTGGACTTACCCAAGTTGGATGACCCAATCATCAGGTGAAGTACCTGCAAAGAACAACTTTCCATCTGATATTGCCCAGTAAAGTGAATGAAAATAGCAAGTGCCGTACTGACGTATAGATTCCATAATACAATGATATTTGCAATGCAAAAAAACAGTACAATTAATAGTAAGACTTAAGAGGAGCATAATGACCAAACTCCTACACTGTTCAGCAAGTTTAGCAGGTCCATTGGAGCTTCTAGCCCTAGAGATATTGGGAAGTGACATAAAGTAATACTTACTTTCTGACGAGTCCATCCAGCTTCCCGATCTCGTAGATGAATCCGCAAAGCCTGGCAATAAAGCATATGTCACATGCCAAACAGGCTCAGGGAGAGAAGAGAAAGAGGTACAGGGAGACAACCAATTCCAAGATCAGCGCGTGCAAATTTAGTGAAAGCACATATTGCAAGTTTATCCTGGATGACATCTATTGATCTAGTCATCATGAATATATCACTTTATCTGATTCAATTAGTACTTTCTAAAACGATCCAAATCTAACTATGGTCTATGCAGGTCTTCATCTGACAGTACTTATGTTCTAATAAACAACTCCCTACTGCACAAGATCCAATCCAGACAATATATGACTATAAATATGCTTCATGCAGAAGCATGTGGATCGGTTGGATCGAGAAAGACCAGAAAGAGTAAATTCTCCAGCACCTGCCTACCCGAGCACAGTGGATATCAAACCTTGCAAGAGAGCCTGACTTAAAAATAATCTTAACCCGATCCCTCTATAGACCCATGGACAGTCTTCAGAGGGACTTCTATCCCCTCTTGAGACCCAACCAAAAAAGAACACACTTCGAGGTTCCTCGCACACCGTATCGCCATGAGACCAAATTCCTCAACATGCTCAACAACTAAAAACACGCTCCGATAGTCATCCTACTGTTTCTCCCTTAGAGGCGCGCAGGTCCTAATCCTTAGTTCAAACTACAGAGGGCCCGAATTTTAGATACTCAAACCATCAAAATCCAGCAAGGTGCAGTTACATCGAGAATCGGCTCGAACGGCAGATAACCAACACAATCACTAAACCGCCTGAACAGCAGCGCGGCCCAGCGCTCGGGAACAAACAGAGCTCCCCAGACGGACTGAGCACGAGGACCGGGAGGAGCGCGGCGACGGGACCAGACCTGAGAGAAGGCGAGGAGAGCCAGCGCGCCGTCGACGCAGGCCAGAGCGGCAATGACGAGGAGCATCTCCAGGGAAGGGCAGCGATCGGCGCGGCCCCCTAGCTCCGCAAGCATCTTCATCCTTCTCCGCGCTCCCTCCCTCGCTCGCTCGCTCGCTCGCTCTTCCTTCACGAGCGCCGAGCGTCGCCGCGAGCATGCATCGGAGAACCCCTCGGATCGCCGCCGCCGCCGCCGCCGCCGCCGCCGCCGTCCCCGGAGGAGAGACCGAAGGGGAATGCCGAGGCCCGAGGAGCACGCCCCGCTCCGTTCGGGCCGATTCGATTCCGTCCGCAGCGAAGGCGACGAGGCGTACGGACGGGCGGACGGGGACGAGAGATCGCGCCGGGCCGAGGCGGAGGAAGAGGAAGAGAAAGGAGGAAGAGGAGGAGGAGTGGCGGTTTTTGAACTCTTCTCGTTCTCGTGCGCAAAAGCGATGTCCGTATTAGTAAATAAAATAATGACTCCTTTTAGTTTGACCCGGTCGCTGTCAGTGCGGGGCGAAGCGACTCGGCTCGCGGACCGGGGTGTGGCGGGGGCCCCGCTCGGAGACCGCCCCGGGGTCGCTCCGCTCCATTACCGCCACCTCAAAAGCGATGCGTGCGGCCCGATTTGCGCCCGTTGGCCAGCGGCCTTCGTCTGGCGAATCAAAAATCACATCGTCGACCGCGCGCTCGAGTAAGCCTACCCCGCGTAATCCCGGGTATATTCAGCGTCCGGAATCGGGCTTGCGCATGCGGGGAAATCATTAGTTTACAGTTCATATACAGTCTTAGTGCATTGTTTGATGAGAAATTCGGCGGCCCCACTCGAGGTCCAGGAAGTCCAACATGTCGTCTCTATCGTAGACTCGTTTCGAATCGATTGTATCCGACATTTCTTTTCATGAAAGTCTGGGATCTTTTCGAGTTTTGATGTGGTGATTTATTTTTAGTAAATTAGTGTTGACTTACACTTCATTCGGTGTAGTATTCAAATAACGGCTAATTAATTAGCTTTTTCTTTTTTCTTTTTCATTGTGTCCATCAATTGCCGTTCGGAGTAGTTTTCAAACAACAGTAGTACCCTCCAATTAATTAGTTTGTTCTTCATTGAGCTATGATTTAGGATCTATGTGTTCATCAATGGCATAATTATCTGAAAAATTCCAAAGTCATTGTATGATGGCCAATTCGATCATAATTTAATTGTGCAAATTTAATATTAAACCTTTTAAGAACTTGTCGATTTAGTCTTAAATATTTCAATTATGTCAATTTAGTCTTAAGCTTTTGGATAATTTGTTAATTTGATCATTTCGATCGATTTTGACTTAGAATTACTAACATGGACGCTGGTATCCTTTGAAGTATAATCGACATTGATATGAATATTTTTTGTATTTTTTTTATATTTTTTTCCTTTGGTCTTTCCCTTTGGCCTATGGCTGGTTTTGGCCATGGTAGAGATTGGCCACAAGAAAAAGGGTTGAGGCCTTGCTAGATCGACGAGGGCAACCCTTGCCCGTGGCCAATCGCTAGCCATGGTTGTACTGACCATAGGCCAAAGGAAAAAAAAATCAAAAAATGCAAAATTTGTCCATGTCAGCACTAGTCACATCACATAGGATGGTTGGTTGCTACATCTATGATTTCCAACCAAAATTGGCTAGAATAATTAAATTGATAAGTCATCGAAAGGTTTTAAATTAATTTAACAAATCATCAAAAAAATTTGAAAACTAAATTCTTATATTTAGTCAAGTTGTCCAAATATTTACGACTAAATTAATATTATTAAAAAATATATAAGACTAAAATAATTACTGTACAATAAATTTACGATTTTTTAAATAATTTTCTCGCTCGTAAATTATTTTATGATCGGTAAAGCGGGAAGCGAATTGTTTGTACATTATTATCTATCCTAATGAAATGGGTCGTCAATCGTCCGAGTCTGACACTTTTGCGATTAAGTCCTTTTCTTTCATGTCGGTTGTGGTGATATTTTTAGATCGACCCCGACTCGAGGACAAAACCATCTTTACTTTTTAAAACCGACATGCGGTCCCTCGTTGAACACCTGTAAAAAGTGACATCTTTTCATTCTCCAAAAACTATCATTAACTTCCAATCTGATATGACGACCAAGAGAAGCCCCGAGTACATTGGTCTTTTTTTTTTTTTTTTTTGATGACCTTAACCCCTGTACAGTCGGCAGCCAATGAACCCGGAAATGGACGAAAATACCACCACACCCACCGTTTTAGTCATAGCGATTCTGATGCGATTCGAACCCCTCCATCCAAATAAGATTTATGTGAAGCTTATCATCCAGCAAGCCATGAAGGCAGTGGTATTGGTCTTTCTTCTTATACCTTGTCAGGAAAAAATTACTTAAAAAATCATAAATTTATGATATTGATACCAATTCAACAATAAATATTTTAATTGGATTAATTTAATCCTAAATATTTTCTCATCGGTACTCATTTAGTTCATCCAATCAATTTAGATTAAAAAAATTGACATGAACATCCACCATCATACGTGACACAATTAATACACAAATTTTTTTTTTTTTAATTTCTGAACTTTTTTCCTTTTCCTTCTCATTCTCCTTTCTTTTTGCCAATGGCTTGGCCTGGGCAAGGGTTGCCCTAGCTGGGCAGGCCACACCTAGGCAAGGGTGAGCGGCAAGGCCCTCCTTGCTAGATCTGGCAAGGTTAACTGTTGCTAGCCATGCTTTATGGCCAGTGGGCGATTAGTCACGGGTAAAGAGAAAAGAATAAGAAAATGGGAAAGAAATAAAGAAAAAAAAAGAATAAAGTATTTGAAACTAAAAATTTTATAGAAAAAATTGTCCACGCTATTTATATTTTCGACCTAAATTGGTTGGATAAATTGAATTGATATTAATATAAAAATATTTATAGTTGAATTGGTTCAATTTATAATTGAATTGATATTAATATAATAAATTTACGACTTTGTTTTGGTATATTTTCCATGAATGGAATAATGCTCATGAGTCAATGACACTGAGAATGGATCGACTCCGTCGAGATGATGGGGTTAAAAAGCACATTTCGACGGATGGGTCGCATTCAAATGGCCAGGTGCAAGGCGTTATGTCGTCGATGGGACTAGCATTTGGCATCTCTGAAAAGTACTTCAATCTCGACGGAGAAATAGACCTGGCGAAGACAAAAAAAAATCTAGCTCGTCTTTGGGCACGAGGTGGCTGGGACACGCAAACTTCCACGAGCGCCCCTTCGTGGAATTCAACAGCTCAAAATCCCCTCCCTCGTATCTCCGGCACGGCACCGCGATGGCGACGGGATGATTTTACCGGGAGTAGTGCTTGGGACGCGCGTCCGCGAAAGTGAAAATTTCGGGATTTTTTTGGGGTCGGCATACAAAAAGCGACACGCGGATTCTCGTTTGGAGCTTGGTCCGATCCGGTCCAGTGATGTACTTCGCACGGCCTCTCGTGTCTCTCTAGCATCGGGAAATGCCTCTGTGCTAAGTCCCATGTCCCACTTCGTGTACAGCGAGCTTACATCCCTCGTGCTGGAAATGTTTCGCTGAAAATATCTGTCGACGAAAGATCGTTTTTCGCCATAGAGGCTGGATCTTTGATTTTTTTAGAATTGAATCGGGTCATGCCGTGATTCAGACAGGAAAATTTCGGTATAGCTACTTTATGAACTAGGGATAAACAACAATGAATAAAAATGCCGACGAAGAACCGGTGAAATAAATTGCAGAAAGATTTGACGGGCGTTATTGATTGCCGATCCTTCACAGTCGATCTTCTTCGGCCTTTTGATAGCCTTTGTACAACATGTTCCCATCGAGAATGACTATTATTCAAATTCCAAATGTTAACTACATGCGAGATTCCAGAACTCTGCTCTATTCGCTTATTACCCCCAACGTGTTCTTATCTGCAACCGGTTATATTTCCGACTTTCACCGATTTCCTTCCATTGACAAGGGCTACCTTTCTTGGTCGCCCATTTGTAATAATGGTTAGAAATAGTCTTGTGGACCAGGCACCACGGCCTCTCATCAGTCTATTGTGGCCCAGGCTATATTTGAGCGTCAATACCTACCAAATAAAGGTGTCAAAACCTGCCAAATAAAACCGGGTAGAGGTCGAATTTTCCACCAAGACGAGGTCGACAATAGAATGAATCTCGGTCATTAATCTTGTAGTTTTCCGTATGAAACTCACAACATCCGACAGACGTCATTTTCGCGGGCTAGATATAAGAATTTTTCCCCCTGAAAGAATGTGAACCATGGGTCGAGTGATATTTGGCTGGCAATCAGCCATAGGTGAGAGCCGACAAGGGCTGACTTTGTTAGCTGAGTGAGGTTCAAACTGGCAAGTCCGACCCTTGTCAAGTTTTGGTGCTAGCAAGGGTGAGCCTTGCTCGAGACTAGTGAGGTTGACTCGAGGTGAGCCTCGCTCAACAGTCAAGGTTGACCCTTGTGAGCTCTTGCTTTAAGAAGGCCAGCGACCATGGAGGGAGAAAGAAAAAAAAAAAAAAAGAGAGAACAAAAAGTTTATGAAATAATTATGAAAAAATAATAAATTTGTCTACATTGATATCAAATTTGTTGTGTAAAACGATTTGTGTTCACATTAGTAATTTCCTATCAAAATTAGCTAAATTGACTATATTAATAACTTTTCAAAAGGTTTAGGATTAAATTTGTAAATTGAAAAGTTGAAGCTAAATTGGCATAATTGTAATATGCTTAAGATTTTTTTAATGATTTTCCTTTAATAACTTGACGTGCTTTAAGAGGATTTATCCGGTCCATTCAGAATGGGACCCACCTTCCCCATGATGGGCCTCGGGTTTGTTTCTAGCCATCGCCACACTACTATTGGACCAATTGTGGCTTAAGAGGCCCGTCTCTCTACACTACTTTAATTCATGCTTCCCCTTTAAATTGATTTAAAATTTTCCTTTAGTACAAACCCAATCCATTGTAGCAAAAATGAATGAATAAATAATTAAATGATACAGGTTCCCAAATTTTGGGAATGGACCTGTTCACTTCAGTGGCACGTTCACACTAGCTATCATCTTTTCCTCGTGATCACCACTTAAATCCAATCATTCATATATTTTTCAAGCTTTCGATATAATGGTGTTGGTAACTCAGCGAGCAGACATGAAAGATTTACCGGCAGTATTTCCGATTAGCCAAGACTACTCATGTAGTGACAGATGTTAGGGAAATCCCTTATGATGTTTTGAAGATGACAAAATAAATCAAAGGCTACTAACATGTTTAATGGTTAAGTAATAGACCATGCAGATGATAGAACATGTAAAGGATATTGTCAAAGTGTGAAGACGACCGTAAGACGAACGTAACATATGTCCAAAGTATATTCTCAAGATTTTCGACTTCGTGTCAAAGTCAAGACGCGACTTTAGTGTCAAAGTCTGTTCTACATCGTAAGTCTGCTCACTCGACAAATTCCAGATCGAACGTGAATGATGAACCGTAAGACGTACTCTATCTTGAAGTTCGAACCGGTACGACCTTAAAGCTAAATCTGCTTCGTAGCGAGAATTTGTTCGACTCGGATTGCAAAGTCTATTGCTCTCGACTTTACATCTAGATTCGACGAACCTAACTCAAGCCCAATCATATAACGGCTAGTGATCTGGTTTGGATTCCACATCAAGATTGATTTGATTGACTCAATCTATTTGATTGACGATTGGATCTTGAAGACAAGATCTTTCTATACGAAGAAGCTTTACTTATGGAAACCAAGATTTCGTTTGTATGGGCGATCGGAATCATTTTGGGATTCTACCTTTGTCACTCAACGGCTACCAAATCTTCTAGATACGAGCTGTCCAATGGGTATATTGGAAGACGATTCTGCGGGATACTTGTCCAACGGCTAGTTTGGAAGTGGAGAAGTATTTAAGGAGATGAAGGACCGATGAGCAAGTAAGAGATAGAGCGTAGAATTTATAATTCCAAAGTCGAGCGACCTTCGATCATACACTTGTCTTTGGAGAGCTTAAACGTCTGTGATCGTGAGAGAAATACCAAAAGAGTGACTTAGTGAGATAGTGTGATCTACTAAGTGTTTGCACTCAAAGTTGTAATCTCTTGTTGATTGCATAGTGGAATCTAGCCAAGAAGGCTGTTAGCGTGGGAGAGTGGACGTAGGCTTGGATTAAGCCGAACCACTATAAATCTTGTGTTCTTATTCTCTTCCCTAACTCCTTTGTTTTACTCGAAGTTTATTTTATTCCGCATATATTTGCCAAGGTTTAGTTTAAACACCTATTCACCCCCCTCTAGGTGTTCATACTAGCACTCTCAACAGATACCCACGCCACACGCTGTCACGGAAGCGAATATTGAAAATTGTTGGATGGAGTCGAAAATGATTGTTTGACTGTAAGAAATCAAAGGAGAGCAAGGAACGAACGAGATTTTAGGGAGAAGTTTTTCTATATTGCTTCACTTGTAATCAATGTATAGGGTTTGGTAATTATATTACAAGATGTACATATAGAAAAGGCAATGTAATATTCTACAAATCAATTTAATATTTCTATCTAATATTTGATTGATTCTATAATCAAAATCAAATCAAACGATTCCCCGGTATATCTCCCGGATCTTCAGCATATCTTCCAACACTCCCCCTCAAGCTGGTGGCTTGTAAATGTCCAAGACGTCTAGCTTGCTCAGTAGATATGCATGTTGTCTTTGACGTAGGGGTTTGGTGAAAACATCTGCAGGTTGCTCAGCAGTTCCTATCCCTCTTGTCTCAATTATCCCTTCTTGAATCTTCTCCCAAGTGAAACGACAGTCCACTTCTATGTGCTTGGTCCTCTCATGCATTACGGGATTTGCCGCAAGCTTGAGAGCCGATTCGTTGTCACAAAATAACTTCGTTGGACCTTTCAGTTGTACTCCAAGGTCACCAAGTAAACCTCGTATCCACACAATCTCACATGTGGTTTTTGCCATGGCCCGATATTCTGCTTCAGCTGAAAATAAAGAAACAGTTGCTTGCTTCTTGGTTTTCCATGAAAGAAGAGAATCTCCTAGTTTAATGCAAAACCCAGTGATGGATCTCCTACTCATAGGGCAAGTTACATAATCTGCATCACGACGCCGTCATTTCCATGTTGCATTTTCTAGATAGAAGTATCCCAAGTCCTGGACACCTCTTCAAATACTTCACAACTTTTAGAGCGGCATTCAGGTGGGATTCCTTCGGTTTGTGCATAAACTGACTGAGGTTTTGCACTGCATACGATATATCAAGTATGGTCATAGTCAGGTATATAAGTTTTCCAATGAGCTTCTGATAACTCGTCGGATCCTTTAGTATAGGATCATCATCATGAGAAGCTCCCCCAACATGATCTGTTGTAGTCAATCTGGTATTCTGCTCGATTGGAATAACTACTGGCTTGCATCCTGATAAACCGGCTTCTGATATTATCTCCAATACAAATTTCCTCTGACTGAGGGAAATTCCTTGGTGAGATCGAGCAATCTCAATCCCAAGAAAATATTTTGGTGCTCCCAGATCTTTTATATGAAACGTTGTATGCAAATATTTCTTAAGACTCTTTATTGCAGCTTCATCATTTCCCATGATAAGAATATCATCTACATAAATCATCAAATAAATGGATGACGTACCTTTAGTCCCTGTAAACAAGGCATAATCGTACTTGGATTGTTTGAAGTCTACATTGGTGAGAGCATTAGCAAACTTAGCATACCATTGTCTGGAAGCTTGTTTCAGCCCATAAAAGGATTTGCGGAGACGACATACTTTATTCTCCCCCTGTCTCCGTAAGCCCTGAGGAATATCCATGTAAATTTCTTCATCTAGATCGCCATGAAGAAAAGCGTTGTGGACATCCATTTGGTGTAACGACCAATCATGGATTGCTGCAACTGATAAGAACGAGCGAACGGTGACATCTTTAGCAATTGGAGAAAATGTTTCGTGATAATCGAAACCTTCTCGTTGAGTATATTCTTTCGCCACCAACCGAGCTTTGTATCGCTCAATGGATCCATCATCTCTATACTTTACTTTATAAACCCATTTGCATCCTATGGATTTCCTGTTCAGTGGCAGATGCACTATATCCCACGTATGATTATCAGTCAACGCCTGTAACTCTGCTGCCATAGCTTGTTGCCACCGTGGGTCTTTGGATGCCTCATCATAACTGGATGGTTCCTTTTCATCGGATATACGACTAATGCAACATCTATGTTCCGACGAAAGTTTATCAAAGGAGACATAAGAAGATATTGGATAGTTAATACCAGGTCCGTTAAGTGAGGCACATACATAGTCTTTGGTCCACGTTGGTGGTCGTGTAGCTCGCCTCGAACAACGTGGATGATCCGTTGGTGGTGGAGGAGGAGATATCTCCGCAATATTATTTTCTGTCTGGTCACCAGAGTCATTCTCTATATTTAGTGGAGCAACAGGTACACTTTCTAATGCTTCCGTCAGAGGCAGCCGATCAGATGAAGATGATGGAATAATTTGTTCAGATGATGCTGTAAGGAAATATTCAGGAGACATACTTTCCTCGATTGAGGAATGATGAGAATTGGTTGAGATATTCAAATCCTCTATAGGCTCACGAAATGGAAAGACAGTTTCGTGAAAGATGACATCCCTGCTCACAAAAAAATCTCTTGTGGATGGATCAAGAACATAATAACCCTTCTGGAGGTTAGGATAACCCATGAAAATACATCTCCTGGCACGTGGGCTCATTTTGTTTCGATGGTCCCATAGTTGCAGTATAACATAAATAACCAAAAACCCGTAGATGATCTACTGCTGGTTTTTTTTTTCCATAAAGTAATTCGAAAGGTGATTTACTACCCAGTATCCGAGTAGGCATGCGGTTGATGAGGTAGGCTGCAGTAAGGACACAATCTCCCCAATAATTTGCTGGAATAGATCCCTGAAACTTCAAAGCTCATGCGACTTCTAACAGGTGACAATATTTACGTTCCACCACTCCATTTTGTCGTGGAGTATAAATACATGAGCTTTCATGTAGAATACCACGAGACAAGAAAAGTGAGCTGCAGTCATGATTAAAAAACTCTTTCCCATTGTCAGTCCGGATTCGCTGAATTGATTTCCCAAACTGATTTTTAGTCAAAGTGATAAATGTTTTCAAATGAGAGGGAGCTTGAGCTTTGGACTGCATCAGGAATACCCATGTGGCCCGAGAGTGATCATCCACAATTGTGAGAAAGTATCGTGAACCATCACGATGTGCTGTGTGATATGGTCCCCAGACATCCACATGAATTAAAGAAAGAATATCACTGGAACGTTTTGTATTGGAAGGGAAAGATGTGCGAGATTGTTTTGCAAGAGGGCATATAGGACATTTAGAGTATGGAAAGAACGCACTATGACCCATTCTCGAATGCATAAGAAAATCTTTATCATTGGCAATGACATTACACAATGACAATTTATTCAAAGGAATTGAATTTAAATCAAAATGACTTGGAAAACTAGTCCGGAAATATAAACCTTCGGAAAGACTACCCAAGCCCATCAGTTTCCCAGTCGAAAGGGCCTGAAAAAAACATGTGTCAGAATTGAAGAGTATTTGACAGGAATTTTCCTTGCAGACTTTGGACATGGAAATGAGATTGAACTGAAATTGTGGGACATAAAGGACATTTTGTAGGATAATTTGAGGACTTAGTTAAACAGTGCCTGTCAATGTGACATGAGTAATATTTCCATTTGGAAGTTGCACAGAAATGGGTGTATCCAATTTCTTATGCATTTTTGAAAAAAAGTTTATATCACAAATGATATGGTCACTTCCTCCTAAGTCAACTATACATGCCTTTCTTGAAATAGAATTGATCAGGCAATAAGATATACCTGAGAAACTTCCTCCTTTATTTCCAATGTCTGCCTTTTGCAGTGCCTGCATCAATTGTTGATATTGCCCATAGGTAATTGGTCGGTCACTACTTAGACCGATAGGTCCAATGACCTGGTAAGCTGCATAATATTCTTTCTTTTTTTCCTTTTTCTCCTGGCTTGCCATGTAATTTCGAACAATTATCTATGGTATGATACAGACGTTTGCAATGTTCACAATATAATTTACCTTGCCCCCTTGAATTTTGGCCGAAATTCCTTAATGATGTAGAAAAAACCTGGCCGTCGAATGCTTTTATTGTGGAATTATTTCCATCGTTCGATGCAGAGGAGAGATCGAGCCCTTGCGGACCGTCAGATCGCTGGAAGAGATCTGGTCCGTTGCTGCCGTCCCTTTTAAGGGCTCTTTCGGTGGAGACGAACCCTAGCCCCTCTCGATTTTCTCTCTCCCGGGCTAGGGTTTTTACGCCCGATTCTCTCCCGCGGCGTTCCCTGCGAAGAGCGAGTGCGACGTTGTCGCCTCCTCGTGTTTGCTCCGAAGTCGTGAGCCACTGGCTCTCTTCTTGGACGGCTAGCTGGAAAATCCGGCCGAGGGGCGGCACCGGATCCATCGCCAGGATCTGCGAACGAAAGGTTAGGTATGTTTCGTTCAAAATCAAAAGAAACCGAGTAGACTTCTCCCTCTCCTTCATAGATCTATATTGTTTGAGAGTTTCTGGAGGTCCCTCGAGTTTTTCTTCCGCGGCCTTGAGCTCGTTCCAGAGCGATGAGAGTTTGCTATAACACGTCGTGACGGACATATTTCCTTGCTTGATATCTGTGAGTTCCTGCATGAAACAAAAGATTTTTGCTCGGTCTAACTTCCCGTACATTTCTTTGATGTTGTCCCACATGACTTTCGAATCCTCCGTCGGTGGTAGGCCGGCTGTGACGTCTGGAGAAACACAATTGCCGATCCATGTGCGGATCAGGTGATTGCACTTTCTCCAGTGTCTGGCTAGTCGTTCGTCCGACAGAATCGGTACGGTTCCGTCGAGGAAACCGTCTTTATCTTTTGTCACGAGGGCCTGCCGAAAGTCTTGTGACCATTTGTTGTAGTTCTCCGGCCTGGTCAATTGCAGATTGATCAGTCGCAGCTCTGGATCGTCGGCGGTTGACACATGCAAAGGGTTGCTTGGCTCTGGTCGGCCGGTGATGGCCGCAATCGGAAACGGTATAAAACCGGGCGAAAGGTTCGGGTAGGGATTCGTCCCTGTACCCGATCCATTGAAATCGGTTCCATGACCCACATTGAAGAGTCCCGGGTAGGGATTTGTTCCCGAACCCGGTTCTCCAGACTCGCCGATTTGTTCTGTCTCGATGGATGGGCTTGCCCCGCTTGCGACTGGTAGGCTCCCATCGGGCTAAACGTTGTTACTCTGGTAACTCATTACCCCTGGCAATGATGGATTTGGGCCTGGCCCAACGTACCATGGATAGGGTACCCATTGGTAAGGATGGCCCGGAATGGGCTGCCCCATATTTGATTGAGCCGAGAATAACTGCCACTATACGCCTTGGGTCTAGATTTGTTGCTGGGTTATGGGAATTGCCGGTATCGTGCCGGTGCTGTGGCCTTGCGTTTCTCCCGTCGGTGTGGCATCTCCTGTGGATGGAACACTAGCAGCAGCAGGGAGTAGATTCTCTGGATGATTCATGGTAAAATTCCCTTCCGTTTCTTCTTCCTCCTTACAAAAATTTATTCCTTCATAACAAGGTGTTGATCTGTCTTGCAGATTCAAAACCGTATGAAGGTAATCGGTTGCGGAAATGGAGCTTAGAACCAAGCTCTGATACCATGTAAGAAAGCAAAGAGAGCAAGGAACGGACGAGGTTTGGGGAGAAGTTTTTCTGTATTGCTTCACTTGTAATCAATGTACAGGGTTTGGTAATTATATCACAAGATGTACATATAGAAAAGGCAATGTAATATTTTACAAATCAATTTAATATTTCTATCTAATATTTGATTGATTCTATAATCAAAATCAAATCAAACGATTCCCCGGTATATCTCCCGGATCTTCAGCATATCTTCGAACATTGACGATATGTAGTGCGCGCACCTAAAATGTTCTTTGATCAAGTAATTCATCGTCTATGGAGCTTCGGCTAGACAACAAAAATGGAAAATTGATTTAATGCACAACGATTGTCTCTCTTTCCCGGACATTCGAGAATCGAACATCACATGGCCCGTCCCGGATTTCCATCCTAGCGGCATGGCATGGGCATGATACAAACTCTGAAGCTTTTCTTTTCTTCTTTTTTTACGTCGCAAAGAAGAAGACGATCAAGAAATTGAACGATAGGTGAGCTGGGCAGGCAACCGCCTCGTCTCCCTTGAACTTTCACGTACGTCGCCAGCCGCTCGGACTACCTAACAAAACGAAACTGCCGTCTTACAACTTATAAGACAATATACCGATGTCGCAGCACGTGCGAGATTGGCCCAGCCGCCGCTACGGAGGGGAAGAAAAATGAAGGATCGTTGGGTTGGATCAAGAACGTCAAAGAGGCCAGCGCATGAAAGTAATTTGCATAGGAAAACCGAATCTCCAAGAAGAATAGGGGACAGAAAGGACCGAGAGGTGTCAAAGAACTAACGGACGAATGCTTTCCAATCACGCCACTGATTTGACAAAGATGCTCATCGACACTCGACAACCAAGCCTTTGTCGCCATGCCTTTTGAAAGAGCCGTTGGGAGAGGGGGAGAATCCATAGCGTAGAATTTTCTAAGTGTTTCTCCTCTTTCTAGGGGAGAAGCTTTTGAGTGGAACGGGACGAGTCCAGCCAAATTGATTCCATCGCCTCCCTAAAAGATGGAGCGATCTAATGTCCAGTGGATTCGATGCCCGGACATCGTTTTCGCTTCGAGTCGACATGATTAGTCTCCGAGAAGTAAAAGTTCTTGCGTGAGAGAAAACGATAAAGGAGACAAGAGCATCGGATGTGAATAAACTTACGGAAATTTAATTGGTTGGAATTGTAGTTCGTTCTATCACATGTGCTACCTAACCAATTATGTCCAAAAGAGTCCAACGGAAATGAAAATGGGAATTGAACATTAATGTCCCAATTAAATTACATATTATGATCTGAAACTTTACAGTAATACTTGATATGTCAAGTGATGTGATAGATTTTTAAGTAGAAATGGCTGCAAAAAAACGTAATGGCTCCTTCCATTATTCAAGCAACAATTTGATAGTTCAATCTTAATATACCAACCTACTAGCGAGGAAATTCATAAAAGGTCGCATGTATTTATGAATCTCATCTTCCATTAGAATGAAAAGGGTAAGCTATACCACTCGATGTAAATAAGAGTATCATTTTGTCAAGCGAGCTTGTGTCAAACTACAATTAAGTCTCGATCAACGTTCTCATACACTCATTGGTCAATTGGTAAAAATAGAAACAAACACTTACCATTATTGTGATATCAACAACTATTTTTGAAGAAATATATTTGAATTGATTAATCATGAGAACGATAATAATTTAATAAATCATAATTACATTTTCTTTAATTAAATATTTAAAAAGCGTCTTGCATAAACTTGCTAATCAAATTTTCATTTTATGAATTTGCAATGCTAGCATCTTAGCCATGTCACAGAAAGATGAATAGCCACCCGAGCTTCCCATTCATCTTGCGTGATGCGGCAACATCAACAAATTCAGAGAAAAGTCTTTTGTAATTTAAGATTTCGTTTATTTCGCAAAAAATAAATGACATAGAAAACGATTTTCCGAATCTAATCGTTTATATCATTTACAAAATTATTTAGATATAAATTATTATCAATAATGAAAAATATTTCCCAATCATTTTAAATGATATAGATGACTATTTTTAGGAAAATATTTTTTAAATAATTTATTTTTCAATGAAATAATCAGAGTATAAATATTCCGAGAGGCGACTCGTCAACACCATCCCTGTATTAACAAAATCCATGAAATGCCAACGCGGAAAAACGGAGTAAAGCGATCATCACTGTGGTGAAACGTCAACGTCGTCAAACGGTTGGTGGTATGGTCTTAGCTGTCCCGTTACTGAACTAGTCCCCTTCCCTCCGCCAAATGTCGAATCTACCCCCGCCCTTTAATCTTCCTCGGCCAGCAAGCACCGCACTCGCGCACTCCTGTCTTTCTTTTTTCGAGAAATCCAATGAAAGCATCATCGCCCCACTTCGGTCGTATTTAAAGCCCTTCGCTCCCCCTTCGCCAGCCGTCACCCGTCATTCTCCGCCACCGCACAGTCAGAGGTACAGCTCGAGAGTTTTCTAGAGAGAGAGAGATGGCGGAGGAGATGGCGAAGAAGAAGGCGTGGTCGCTGAAGAAGGCGGTGGCGGCGATGAGCGGCGGCGGCGGCGGCGGCGGCGGCGGCGGCGGCAGGGAGGGGCGGCCGTGGAAGCTGCCCGGGATCAAGTGGAAGGGCGGCAAGAGGAGGAGCCTGAGCCTCGGCTTCCAGGTGGCCGTCATCGACGGGGTCGTCTTCCGGATCGTGTCCGTCGTGGAGGGCGTCGTCCTCGTCTCCACGCTCTGCTTCTTCTACCTCTGCTGCGGCTGCCACTTCTGATCTCCTCCTCCTCTTCACTAATTTGACTGGGTTTTGGTTTCTTCGTCTTACGGAGTTAGAGATTTAGGGAAAGCAACTCGACTCTTCTTTTTTTCGTTCTTTGATTCGGTTGGATTGAATTCTCGTGGAGACTGTAATTGGGTACACATTCTTTGTTAAAAGGTTTCGTTTTGTAATCAATCGAGCAATAAGAATTCCGCTGATTTCAGAGCGTCATCGCAGCGAAATTATACGAAGACGACGACCTGAATTCTTTCTCGCGATCTCTTGAGCTCCTTCGATCCAGGGGGAGTAGAGAGAGAGACGGTGAATGAAGCCATTTATGCCGCACGTTTTTACTGCGAAAGCCCGCCGTCGTTTTCAGTTTTTCTTCGTGCTAGCAACGAAGTGTTCCGACTTTCCAGCGCAAAAGCCGGCGCAAGGGTTTTCGGTTCCATTGATCATAGTAAAAAACTAGGGCCGGCCCAATGCTCTTCAGTTCCCCTGATCACAGTAGAAAATTAACGTTCAAGTTACATCGAGCATGGGGATTGAGCAGGCAAAACATTGCCGAGTAGATCCCGTCAAAATTGTTCCTAAATCCATTTTTAAATCTATATGAGTGTTGAATGGGCTATAATAAGTAAATGAGTCATAAATAAATTTAAACACGATATGTATTAAATGAGTTATAAATGGGTTTACAATATACTTAAACTTAGTCTGTTTATGTAACTCTCTTTTATCTCTCTTGCTCATATTATGGTTATGAGTTTTCATAAATTAGGTTAAATATGGATATATTAGTAATATGTGCCGAGCTTGGTATGTGTTGGGTACGTGCTGAGTCAAGTATTTGTCACCAAATTTGCATTATGTAGATATGAATCAAAATGTGTTAAATTTGTTTATTTAGGTTAGAACAATTATAACCCAACCCACCCATTTAACAATCCATTTAACGATCCACTATTGAGCAAGGTTCATAGGACATTTAGGGATTCTTCAGGAACTCTCGCATCTTGTCAGCTGCTTGTGTTTGCTTCGCCAACCTATCCTAGCTAGAAGGGGTAACTCGGGAACGAGCAAAACTCAGCCTTTGCTTTTGATTACCTAACTCAATTTAGGTTGAAAATATTCGATTCCCATAATATTCATATTTCCTAAATATCTCCTAAAATGGCCGCATTAGCTGAATTTGATTAAATTTTACGTTGGTTGGATTATAAGATGGAGGACTTGATTCGAAAGTTTGTCAAATCAGAAAAATTCAACTCGACAATACAGAAAAATTCAACTTGACAATATGACAATCCATGAACTAAATTAGAAATGGTGAGAAAGCATATGGACGAAGCGCGTAATCTTTTCAGAATAATACTTGTACTTGCATTTCCAGAAATCATTCAGTGGTCGGAGATTAAAGGTCGGATTCGTCGATCATTGTAACGGATGTAATCAATTCGAAAAGTCCTATTTCCGTTCGATGAGAAGCAAAGCCATGCGGTCCGGTTCGGTTCGGTTCTCGCACGGTTCCTCCATCAAGATCAAGCGTGGGCTTGGGCCAAATACGCGCGCCGTAGGCTCATTTGGGCCCGGTCAAGCCCAGCCCACGTGACCGATAACTGCAAGCTGCAAATCTGCAACTCGAAATCGATGAATCTCGCTTCTCAAAGAGGACGAAGACGACGACGATGGCAACTCTCTGACTGAGAAAAGAAAACTCTAGAGCAAATATGGCTTCTCCGGCGGCACTCCGATCGCCGCTGTCTTCTTCCCCGTCGCCGTCCTACCCTCTCCACCGCCTCTCCACCTTCAAATCCCCTACCCCCCTGCCGCCGCCTCCGCCGGGGCGGCGGCGCCATCGTCGTCGTCCCCTCTCGACGCCTTCGCCGACGACCCGATCTTCTCTCCCTTCCTTTCCCCGTCCTTCTCCTCCACCACCTTCTCCTCGGCGGCTCTCTCCTCCGGCTCCCCGGCCTCCACCGCCGAGAAGCTCCACTCCGCCATCCGCCTCCTCGAATCCCAGCTCCGCTCCGAGGTCCTCTCCCGCCACCACCACCTCCTCTCCCAGCTCTCCTCCCTCCAGTCCGCCGACCTCTCTCTCGCCTCCGTCCGCTCCTCCGTCTCCTCCCTCCAGTCCTCCCTCCGCCGCGTCCGATCCGAACTCTCCGAACCCCTCTCCTCCATCAACTCCAAGACGGTCCAGCTCTCCAACCTCCACCGATCCACCGATCTCTTGCAGCACACCATCCGGTTCCTCCGCTTGGCCAAGAAGCTCCGGGAATCGGATTCCGCGGATCCGGACAAGCTCGACCTCGGCAAGGCCGCGCAGCTCCACTGCGACATTCTCCGGTTATGCAACGAATACGATCTGACCGGCATCGATGTGGTTGAGGAAGAGTTGAAATGGATCCGCGAGATCGGGGATAAGATTCGGAGCGAGGCCATGAAAGTGTTGGAGAGAGGCATGGAAGGGTTGAACCAGGCGGACGTTGGTACTGGATTGCAGGTGTTTTACAATCTAGGCGAGTTGAAGGCCACTGTGGCGCAGTTGGTGAATAAGTATAAGGGAATGGGAGTGAAGAGTGTTAATGCTGCATTGGATATGAAGGCGATATCAACCAGTGGAGGAGGTGTGTATGGTCCGGGAGGGATTAGAGGGAGCGGGACGCCACAGATTGGAGGGGGATTGAAGGCGAGGGATGCGCTTTGGAAGAGGATGGAGGAGTGTATGGAGCAACTGCACTCAGTTGTGGTCGCAGTTTGGCACTTGCAGCGGGTGTTGTCAAAGAAGAGGGATCCATTCACGCATGTATTGCTGCTTGACGACGTTATTCAGGTTAGTGTGTTAGGTTGTGGTGTAGTTTGTATTTGGATGCTCCTTTATGTTCTCTGTTGTGCTATAAGACTTTGAAGACCATACTTTTAATTTAGTCAGCTCAAGCCTTGCATCATCGGCTGGATCAATCTGCTGGTGGGGAGATTTGGTGCAGTGATTCATCTGGGTTGAACAAGTTATGAATTGGATTTTGCATCACTTACCTTCTTGTTCTGGTGCATAATGTCAGTTGTCTAGTTTGCTTAAGGAAATGATCTCTTTGCTTGTAGATAAAAGAGCTTTGTTTCTTAATACCCGGGAAATATGCTAGCTCTCTTGTTCTCTGCAGTTCTCATCCTTTGAACACAATGTCAGTTTGATCCTCCTCCTGCTACGCTATAATTATCCAATTTTAGTTGCAATTTGGTTTTCCAAATATTACTTCTAAAGCGAAAATCGAGAAAAGCATTTTTACTATCTATCGATTTCTGATAACTATTTGGGGAGGGCATGTTTTGACTTTCCGATAATTTGTGATTTCCTCTGTCTTCTCTCATTTATACTGTATACCCTTACTAAAGTTATTTTATTTGCTTAGGACGGCGATGCAATGTTATCAGACCGTGTCTGGGAGGCATTTGTTAAGGCCTTTGCAAGCCAAATGAAATCCGCCTTCACTGGATCAAGTTTTGTGAAAGATATGTTTACGGAGGGATACCCAAAGATGCTTTCCATGGTTGAGAATCTCCTAGAACGGATTTCACGCGACACTGATGTTAAGGGTGTATTGCCGGCTATCACTCCTGAAGTGAAAGATCAAATGGTTTCAGCAATAGAAATATTCCAGACTCAATACCTGGTTCAATGCTTTAAACGTCTTACAGATCTTGTCAACAATGTATTCCCCGTGTCCACTCGTGGAAATCTTCCCTCCAAAGAACATATCTCAAGAGTTGTGTCACGAATACACGAAGAGATTGAAGCTGTCCAGATGGATGGGCGTCTAACTCTGCTCGTCTTGCATGAAATTGGTAAGGCATTGCGCCAGCTGGCAGCACGAGCTGAGAACCAGGTAATTTACTGGACATTATATGTTGCACTAAGGTAGATTTCTCTGTTCTTTTGCATGATTCCAGATTTTATTTGTTCAGTGCATTTGTTAGGATGAAATGTCTCTAGAAGCATATATAGAGCTTAGCTTGCCCTTACGGCAGGAGAATAAATGTTAAGTTGATTGTGGATGAGCGATTTTATACTTCTCTTTTTCTGTCTTTTTTTTTTTTTTCTAATTCGCGCCTGCCCCCCGGGGGGGGTGGTTGTTAACAATGAGAATATGCACCGAAGGAAATCCAGAAAAGGGAGCTTGGTTGGGGGGGAATTTGAGGCTCAACAGCTTCATAAACGAATGTTTTTTCCCCTCCTTATTAAAGCTAGTCAACCCTAGGAGAAGCATTTTGCTTGGAGGTTCTGGGTATAGCTGTGATCATGTTATATGGTTTTTCAGTGAGTCAATTAGAATTGAAGCTGGATGGTTTGTCGATTGAAACCATGCTTTAATTTATGTTTCTGTAAATGATCAAGTCTTTTGACCATCATAGATTGGTTAATCATGCTGGAAATGGGATATTGGTTCTTTTGTGACTTGTAAGGGTACTTCTTCGAAAAATTGGTCTTCTTACAATTTGCGAGAACAAAATGCTGCTTTATGCAAATTTTATCAACACGCCTAAGTCAGTCCGATATTTCAGATGTTCACCATTCTCATGTGAAGGCTCGTGAGTTGAAGGAGCACACTACCTGTTGCTAATAATCATAGACGATATTTGCCTTGGAATATGAACTCCACTACAGTATGTATTCAGCCAGATGCTGCATGCTTCGTATTTAGTAAGAGTTCCGTAAGCCATCAGTATGAAAATGCTTGCTCGAAGATTTCTGAGTGGTTTATAGATTGAATTCCAGATGACAATATGGACTTAAGAACAACAGTTTGGCACCGTAAATTAGCCTGCTTATTCCACTATTAAACATACCTTGGTTGATCAAATGATCCGATAGGGTAGCCATCTAAATCTTGTAGTTGAAACAAGAGTCAATCACTTGAAATATTTAGATCTTTATCAATCTATATGCTAGATGCATTGATAAAGATCTATTTTTCATAGCAAATTACATACGTCAGTGAGGTGTTTTTTTAAATGGTAGGTGAATATTTATTATTGGGACACTCGTGTTTGTGTGATTCTAGCAGTAAGTTTCATCATTGATTCTCTTTTTAGGATGAAGGGAGAACACACGATCCTAATTGTGATGTTTAGAGAAAAAAAAAAAGTGTTCTGGTATATGCAGGAGAGACAATCGAGTTCACGTAGCCTTTCCCATATACTGTAGTGGCAGTTTCGTTGATTTGAATTTGTGACATCTGGGTTAAAATGAAGTAACCTTATTATTCTTGTGTAAAGTAATTCTGAATGGCAGAGGGCAAATTTTATAATGCAGATATCTACTGGTCCTGAAGCACGTCAAGTGATGGGTCCCGCTACAGCAGCCCAGTTGAAGAACTTCACCATATGTCAGCATTTGCAAGAAATTCACACCCGCATATCATCTATGATCCGGGAATTTCCGCCTGTTGCTGCCAATGAGCTTTCCCCTGCACTGGGTGCAATATATGAGGTTGCATGTGATGCAGTGACATCCTTATTTCAAGCAATGCTAGATCGCCTGGAATCTTGCATACTGCAAATTCATGACCAGAACATTGGTGTGCTGGGGATGGATGCTGCTATGGACAATAATGTATCACCCTACATGGAGGAGTTGCAGAAGTGTATTCTTCACTTCCGTACTGAGTTTCTAGTCAGGATGTTGCCTCCAGCTAACACAACAGCTGGAGGGACAGAAATGATATGCACTCGGCTCGTGAGAAACATGGCTTCACGAGTTTTGATTTTCTTCATTAGACATGCTTCTCTCGTGAGGCCTTTATCAGAATCAGGGAGGCTGAGATTGGCTAGAGACATGGCCGAGCTGGAGCTGTCAGTAAGCCAGAACTTGTTCAAGGTGGAACAACTAGGTGCACCTTACCGAGCCCTTCGAGCATTTAGGCCTCTCATATTCTTGGAAACATCTCAGCTGGGAGCATCTCCCCTTCTTCAGGATCTGCCCGTCAGTGTTATACTTCACCATCTCTACACCCGTGGTCCGGATGACCTGCAGTCCCCGATGCAAAGAAACAAGCTCACGCCATTGCAGTACTCATTGTGGATGGATTCACAAGGAGAGGATCAGATCTGGAAAGGCGTGAAAGCAACTTTGGATGATTATGCTGCGAAAGTAAGGGCAAGAGGGGACAAGGAGTTTAGTCCGGTGTATCCCCTTATGCTTCAAGTGGGGTCATCCTTGACAGAGAATGCTTCTGTGGCTCGGTAACCATGAAAAAGAGCATATAACCTTATTGAAGCTGTTATATTAAAAGCATACCCGGTTCTCTTATTTGGCGATGTTGCATTTGAGATTTTTGGAGAAGGCTTGTAATAGTGCTAGCCCCTAGTGTCAGCCATTAATGTAAATGCACATGAGGTTCATGAAATTCTTTGGTCAAATTGTCCATAGCTCAGGATAAACTATTTGTCAAATTCGACTGGTATGTCTTTCTACAGGTTGCAGCCATAGCTTTGATCGGATATTTTCCAAGAGACAGGGCTGATCGACTATTGAGTATGGCTGAATCGTTCCTTTCTTCCTTATTGAAACTCTTCCGGTTCGTTCCCTTTCTGTCTCCTGGTCCTTTTCGTACCCACATGTTCTTACATCACCTCTGCTAATAAGGGTCCACATCAGTTGTCCACATCAGTTGATGCAATTCGCTACAATAATACTGCCTTGTCCGCATTTCCCCTCTTCATCTGCAGCCAAAGGGCAACTAAAATAGTAATCACGCAGCTTTCTGGGGGGCTCCACATTCATTCCATGTCTGAAGCTGCAACATCTGCTGAGGTACCTTAAATAAGAATGCCGCTATATATACATTTAATTTAGGTAAAGCAGGTAGGTTTAGGATTAGACCGTATAAATGAAAATGACGCGCATTTTAGGTTTCAGCAGATTTTATACCACGGGGTTGGCTGTAACATTAACGGGGCTTTCTATAATAATTGATGAGGGCAATGCCAATGGCATTTAAGACGGCCAAAGCCAAGATTGTGGATCTTGATGTGACGTAGGAAAGAGGGTATGCATGTCCATTTACACGGTGGGCTACGTAGCATATAGGCTCTTGCGCACACACAATGATTTCGATGGGATGTCCCTATTTTCCCTTCTTAGACAACGATGTGTACACAAAATTTACTAGATGAATCCGACCGGCTTCGTTTGTTTTAGAGGGACTAGGGAGCCACCAGGCGGGGCAGGTCGCTATACTTCGCCATTTAAGTAATCATCACCTCGCTCGTCCCTTTCGCACCTGACATGCATCACTGGCTACTATCTGCACAGGCGAGGGAACGTGAACTGAAGTCGACGGCTTCGTGCGTGTTAGGGAGGCTCATCACTTCAGAGAAACGTAAAACGAATCTCCTCTGCTATGGACACTGCAATTTCTGTCAAAGGGGGTGGCCATGGGCATGATGTTGCAGAGTCCTGTTCTGGTCAAGTCTCCACACGACTGGAAAAAGAAAATCGAGCCAGATTTGACCTATGTTTTCTTGCTCTGTATTTGATTGAAATCAAATCAAACCTAAGTTGAATAGTCGTTATAGTTTGTTAGATTAGATTATGGTGGTATAACCTCTGAAAGTGCAAGGAATTTCATGTTCGAACCACCTACCGGGGCTTTGGCTTGCATTCTAATTGGACCATGAGATTGGTAGGTCATTTCATGAGCTTAGGATTTTTCCTATTTTAAATGGGTTTTCTTGTATAATAAAAACGATGGCATCGGAACAATTTCCAAGATTATTGTAGTGATAACATGGCGGAACTCATCATTGTTTATCTGTTTAAATGCATGTCAATCTACTGGCAATCAATAGGTTTACCTATACCCCAACTCTCCAATTGCCACTCTTATTCTTCAAGTTAAATTCTTCTGTAGCTTTTCATATTCGAAACTGTATATTTGCAATAGGCGATTGCTATCCTAACTGACATGCTCGAACCTAGCCACATACCATAGGCGAGAATGAAGCTACAATGGATGTAACAGCAAGAAATCGAACAGAATATGACAAGCTCTTGAATACTAAGCTGCGTGCCCCATATGCCCAGCTACTTCCTGCATTATAACATTTATTTTATTCGCAAAAATGCGACCCAGCCTACTATTTTATGGTTGCTTAGCCTATACCTGAGCAGCCTCAGGAACTGACCCCCGGGCGTCAACAATCAAAGCCGGTATACGTTTTCCTTGAAAAAGCCAAACCTCAGCATCTATTTCTTTTAAATAATGCCCAAGATGTATTAGGCCTTATAGAATATCATTTACTAGGTGTCGCGATAAGTTTATGTTAGGCATTCAAACTGACAGCAATTTCATGTCTAGGTCTCACTTCTCTAACTACTTTACTTAGGATGCATTATTTACAGAAATAACTTCAGCAAAAATAGCTTAATTTTAATGGTCATAATAATTTCTCGGCATCTCACTTGTTTGAATACTTAATTTTAAATGGGGTGGGGTTGGGGAAATGGTTCATGATTTGATATATCAAGTGGTATCATGATAAACTGCAAGCAGATATTTACATAAAAAAATCACAGACAAATGACTAGAGGGGATAAATCATGTCACTTTAACAATCATTCTTGGGTTCGGGTCTTTTATCATTTTTATCATGCTATTCTATACTAGATGGATCCTTTTGTAAACTGATAATAATTTCTTCGTGTCTTCGGTAACACGCAGACAATTTCGTTGTATCTTGATCATCACTTCCCTGTATTCTGTCTTTTCATATGAGAGAGAGAGAGAGAGAGAGAGAGACACTTTGGGATTACTTGCGTGGAAACGGACCCCTAAACTACAAAACCCACTTTTATATTCAACATCACTTTCAGCATCTTCACACCATTAAGCCGTGGCTTGTTTTTGGGTTTCCCACGGCCCCTCTGATCAAGATAACGACCTCATATTGATAACTCCTATATAACATCCTTGGACCCTCCGACAAAAAGCAAGGCCAAGGAGGTGATCCCTAAGCTTTTGCCCTTTTCCCTCTTTTATATCAGTTCCTATCGGGAAGAGAAGATGGAAACCCTAAACCAAGCCTCCCTCAAAATATCCAAACACCAAAAGAAGCATCAACGACAGCAGCAACAGCAAAAGTTCAACAGCTTGATCAAAGTCCTGAAACCCAAGGTCTACATCACAGACTCCTCCTTCTTCAAGAAGCTTGTCCAAGAACTGACTGGGAATGGCAGAAAAAGTGAGCATGATGGTCATCTTCTTATTTGTCCTGAATCTTCAACGAAAGTGATCACAGCCCCAGAGATGAAGGATCATCATCATCATCCTCGTGAAGGAGATGACTCCTCAGACCAGTACTTATCCAACCAAACATCCTCGCCTATGTCCTCGGACGGTGCCTCAAACCACCAAGTCTTTGATGAAACGTACTCTTTCATGGGGGAGCTGATGACTTTGGAGCACTTGACCTCGAACAGCGACCCCATGGTGGATTCGCTCTCGCCCGGTGGAGCATCTGTTTCCAAAAGCCCAAGCTTTTCGTGCGAGGATCTTGAGTCATGGCTCCTGGATATGGAGATCATGCCAGCTGCTCCATTCTGCAACGGTTTGGCTCAGTTGGAGCCCGAGGTCAGCATATATGATTATGAGCTATCTGGGCTATGGTGATCTCTCAGAGAGAGAGAGAGAGAGAGAGAGAGAGAGAGACCTTGTGATCTCCATGATCCAATGATCACCTGGAGCTGCTCTATATATAAGAGCTGAACATATATGTTTCAAAGCCGAACTTTAAAACCATACATGGTTTTTGTTGTTGTATAATGAATAGGAGTTAGAAACCATGCCTGGTTTTTACTGTGCATAGAGGGCCTTGTTCATGCCCTAATAGAAACTTGTGAGTGTGTGTGTATATGGAAGTCCACCTTGTATCCCGGTTGCATCTACCATGAGTATATACAATGTTCTATATATGCAATTTTATTCTTTGTTAATTCTTGTCCCTCATTTCGTGAATCTACAAACTTCCTCGTGCCACGTTCGTGGAATCAATGTATAAAGTTAGCGTATTTTCTCTTGCGATGTTCGAAAGCATCTGAAGTATATGTTTGAGGGAAAAAAGCATGGAAATGAGCTCTAGTTTTTTCCAATTAATTTCCCCTGGAACATAACGAAAGGAGCTAGATCCACCCGGATGAGAGAAAATGACCAGAAACTTCCCTTCTGCTTATTATCAGCACGAGTTGATTTCATGGTCATCCACACAGAGTTCTTCATGTGTTAGTGTTACTTCCTCAATGTAATCTGACATATCAACACAAGCTTTCCAGTTACTGGGGAAAAATTATTAGAGAACCTGTTTATAGCTCCAACAAAATGATCAGTCTTGGTTTGACATGGTTTAAATGATCAGGAGCTTAATCAGAGCCTTTACAGTTGATTATCTTATTGCCAAAGTGCAATCCTCCATGTTCGGCATTTGAATTTTGAAGGGGGGCTTAAACTTTTCTCTTTTTTTTTTTTAATTATTGACAACCACGCATCCTATTGTATCTCTCTTTAGATATTTCTCTATCTTCTCTCGCATTTTCTGATCCATATATGAATTGGCTATCGTGATCATCATAAAGAAAGTGACCCTGAAAATTTTTCCTTCTCATTCATAAAATGTTTGGTATTGAAGAAAAGATTGATGAAAGGGCACGAACCCTCAAATGAATGTGAACACCAAGACGTGTTGTGATCACGTTCCCTTACTTAACTGATATAACGGTCACGGTATCCTTTATTTCTCAAAACTTGACTTGGGTAAAAGCGCGTGTACTGTACTCTGGGTTTCATGGTTCTTCCTTTTCTTTCCCGCTTTTAAACTACGGTACACAAGAGAAGGCAGTTTCATGGAAACTCAAGGTTGCTAATCTGGTGCCAGATGGCTTTTTCCTTTCTTCTTCCTTCAGATGTATGAGCTGAGGGTTTGGGATTTCTTTCGGGAGCGTCGCGCAGATTAGGGTTTAGTAGGGACATCTAACGAGATGTTAAGAATATAATAATATTTATAATGAGCTTGCATCAAAGATGACTCCGTGGCCCAATGGATAAGGCGCTGGTCTACGGAACCAGAGATTCTGGGTTCGATCCCCAGCGGAGTCGTCTCTCCATTTTTTTTTTAAACATTCTTTTTTTTTTGGGTTAATACTCCTAAATTGATATACTTATGATAAATTTACCACAAACTAACTTATTCAACAGCCAAAAACTCTAAATCGGTACATTTATGACAAATATATCATCCGTTAAATTGGATTAATACAAAAATCACAAAAAATTGTATAACTATGATAAACAGAGAGTAAAATCGCAAATTGGTATATTAATCAACTGTTTAGTAACTTGACGGTAAAATTTAACTGAAACTAACATAGGGTAAATCTGTCACAAATGTACCAGTTTAGCGTAAATTTGTTAAATGTGTACCAGTTTGTAGTTTTTTGTGGTCAAAAAATTATTTTGGGATAAATTTGTTATGGGTGTATCAATTTTCCAAATTGGTATACTTGTAATAAATTTATCTCAAACTAACTTATTTAACAACCAAAAACCATAAACTGATACATTTGTGACAAATATATCATCCGTTAAATTGGATTAATATCACAAAAATTCACAAAAGTTGTATAACTGTGACAAACAGAGAGTAAAATCGTAAATTGGTACACTAGTTAACTGTCACATATCATTTAATTTAGTAACTTGACAGTAAAATTTAACGGAAACTAACATAGGGTAAATTTGTTATAAGTGTACCAGTTTGGGGTAAATTTACTAGTTTGAGATTTTTGGTGATTAAAAAATTAGTTTGGGATAAATTTTTCATGGGTGTATCAGTTTTGGGTTTTTCAAAGTATTAATCTTTTTTTATCCCTTTCTATTCACGTATGCTGTATTATGCGCTAAATTTCAATCCACACCTTTAGTTTTGACTTCCAAATAATCATTAATTGTCAGGAAATTGTGGTTTAAAAGCCCGTTTCTCAGGAGACCCCCAAAACCAGAAAGCACAACGAGTTGAACCAGAAAATGACTAGAAAAGGACTTAACTGGGCTTGGAAATTGCCAAAAAAGAGCTGACTGTTTCTGGGTAAGAGCTCACTGACTAGCTTTGAATTTCGCAAGACGGTTCAAGCCCGGTCCTCTGGAAGGAGAAGTCCAGAAAATGACTGGAAAATGACTTAAGAGCTGACTCAAAGTTTTGAATTTCACAAGGGCGTTTGAGCCTGGTCATCTGCGAAATGAAGGAGAAGTCCAGGAAATGACTAGAAAATGACTTCACTGGGCCTGGAAATTGCCAAAGAAAGAGCTGACTGTTTCTGGGTAAGGGCCAACTCACTAGCTTTGAATTTCAAAAGAGGGTGCAAGACTGGTCATTTGCAAAATGAAGAAACTCTTTTTCTGCCTGAGACTCCGAGACAGGAATTTGACCTTCAGCTATCTACTCCTCATCCAACGGCAGTAGATACTGCAGAGACGTTCGTAGATTTGCCTATCATCACAAACGCTCACTTGAGTATCAGTAGATGGATATACCCTCCGTCCAAGATCACCTCTATTCTTTCCAATTCATGTGAAAGAAAACAGGAAGACGGGAAATACTTCTAAAGCAGAAGAAAGTTCATTTAGCCGTAATAGCTCCATAGTTTCCTCGACAAAACATAGTTTAGAAAACTTATTCAAAACTGCTATTGTGGTTTGTTGTCTGGACTCCAGCATTAATTTCTCGTATTGGTTTTCGAATGATCACCAATGGGTTCTGCAGGAGAAAATTAGACCTTGCTGCATGGTGTGCTTATGCTAAGATGGATATTAACCAATGTCATCTTGACAATGGAATGCGGATGACCAATGAGGTTTACATGTCGTTTTGGATGCAATTAAAGGTGAAGAGGGAAGATTTCCGTTAGACTCTGGCAAAAGTTGAGATGACAGACAATTGCATAATTGAATTAGAAGATGGAAAGAGTCGACATAAGGTTTATTTTGAACAATTCTTGAAGCATAGAGACATCAACCACAATCCTAGCATAACAGGTCCCCCTAGCGAATGAGTTATCGACAAAGAGAAAGCAACCACAATCCTTCCGTATGCTATTGGGGCTTACTCTGTGGATTTTGCGGGGCTGGAAGGTGGTATAAGCTCCTCAACTGTCTGCTTATGAGCCTGCTATTATGCAGAGATAGCTGAAGATCCAAATCATCAGACCACCACTGCTCTAGTCCATGGGCTTCAAGAAACTTTTGTTTTCCCTTGGACATCACAAACAGCTTCGCTGCTACATGACCATTCTCAGTTGCCGGATCTTCTTTCCCGGCTTCCTTGTCGGGATCAGTATAATAGCAGCAAATGTAGTCACTATCGTTCACATACAGGTGAGGTACCCATTTTTGCATCCCTGTGCTAGAATTCTTGTTCCCGTGAAAGTATGAAACCCAATTGTTCAATCCTAAAACAGGATTCCTCTCTTCTGCAGCGTCAATTGCACGATTTTCGTCGTTCGAAGCGAACATAGATCTGCACTTCTTCCAGGCATCCCCAGCTTTCTCTCCAATATTTCTTAGGCTCATAGCCAGCGAAAGAGAAGGAGGGTTGAATAAATGTGCATCCACGTAAATGCCCTCTTTAGCCAATGCTTTCCCTACCTGAAGAGCGAACCCTGCTCCTAGAGAATGCCCTGCGACACAAACATTTTTGCTTCCATACTTTTCAGCGACTGATTTTAACGTCTCCAATGCTATTGTATACCTTACAGAACCTTTCAAGCTTTCCCAAGCTAGGAACCGGAGGTCGTCCTCGACGTCCCTACGAATTGTAGGGCTCTTGAGTAATGTCCCCCTGAGTGCCAGAACTGCTTTTGGCACTCCACTCGGTCTCATGAGTATAAAATCTGCTAGCGCGGCAGATCTGTCCCATTCTAGTAGAGCCCCGAAAATGGATCCATCCCGCTCATCGATAAGGGTTTGAACTAGCTTGTATTTGAATGGCAACCACCAATTTGGAGCTAGAACATTTTCTTCTAACCGGTTCTCTTGTCTGTCTAATTCCAGGAGGTACACTGCCTGTATGAAGCAAGCCATGGCAGTTCTTCTGTAGTTCCCATCCTTCCTGGATGCAAGAGAGATAGTCATCAAGTCAAAACTCCCATAAGAAGATATGACCGCCTATAAGAAATTAACAGGGCTACTTAAGTCTGTAACAGTTTGAAGACACTAAGAAATGTTCCCTCAAGCTTTGATGAATGTCATCATCCATTGAAGAAATTCAACCAAAGGTACAAAACAAATGTGATGCTGACAATACAGATATGATTGTGAATTGAGCTGAAATGAAACTGGTTCAACTTAAGTACTTCAATAATTTGGTGAGTAAATAGCTGGATGCTTCTTCAAATGGAGAGCAGGTTAAATGTCTTTACATCATGAGCAATCGGATGCATAAGTCATTATTAACCGGATCGAACTTTGCCCGATTAAGGAGCAGTGAAATCTCGATAATATAACACCACTGCCTATAGCAGAAGAACGTTCAACAACTAAATACTGGGCAATACGAAAGAGATGCTACAAGAAAATGACACTCAACTATCAAATCGACAACATGGAATTCTACGACCCAAACGCAAGATGCAATCCCATTGCGAATCTCGGTTTCCAGAATGCAGATATATCAGAACAAACAGGCCATGGTTTGGTTTTGGCACCTCATGTCGAGCAATAGCTTAAAGAATTGGGTAATGGGCCTGATTCAGAAAGCCCCTCCATGAAGTACAACCACCATATGCACTCGACTCAAGAAACTCCACATCGACATCCAACAGGTAAAAAGTTGGGAGCTTTAAAGCAAGACATGAGGAGGCGAGGGACGGACCAGTTGGAGCTGATGAGGTGCCTCCAGTTGGGTGAAGCGAGATGGCGAGGTCCTGACACGTGAAATGCGTAGGGATGAGCCTGAGCCCGAGACGGGTCGTCGTGGTTCGCCGACGTCTCGTCTGCACTTCTGTTCGCCATCGAAATCGATCCGGCTCAACCCATCACCGTCCACTCCACCTCTTCGCTTTGCATCTTCATCTCATACCCATATTCATATGTGTGTGTATATATATATATATAGAGAGAGAGAGAGAGAGAGAGAGAGAGAGAGAGATTGATGGAGAGTCTGACGAGGACTGGAGGTTCCTCTGTTTGCTTTTGTGAAGCTTTTGGAATCTGATTCGATGCCACTACCATTTGCCAGTGAGAGAAAAAAACTGTTTCTTTGAACCCCCCTTCCCCAACAGTCGCGATTCCTTCGTGGCGCCTGTCGGCTGACGAGCTAGCTATTGAAATTACGAAAGTGGCCATCGGCTGATTGGGCGTAGCAGGGGAAGCTGCGGCTCCGGTTGGGGGGGCATTTTGGGGAAGAAGCAGATTTCGCTTTGACTTTTTTCTAAGGTGGACAAAGGAGCTGTGGGGGGATCAAGGCGGAGGGGCACGGGCACGCGGTTCCTTAATCAAAGGGGTCTTCCTCTTCTTGGACTTTCCTTGGACACTAAGTAAACCTTCAATCCCGTACGATTAGATGATAAATTCTGTACTCTTGCCCCCCAATTAAAAATTCCCCATTTTAGGTCCCTTTATTTCACGGAAAATAACTTTTAAAAAAATATTTTCCAAATTTTCCGTCATTCATTTTACGAAAAATGAACCGATGAAAAACGTTTTTCACTATTAGATAAAAACACATTCAAAAGTAGAAAAAATGTTTTCCATTTTTTAGAAATGGAAAATTTTTTCTAAAACTTCTCCGTCTCGCTTTCTTTCATTAAACACATTTTCCTTTTATTTTTATGTTTTATCTTTTTCTTTTTCTTTCCTTTTCTTTTCCTTCTTCTTTGGCCCGTCATCGGTGACCGGCCACAAGCTAGCTTGAGTCTTGCCATGGGCCAATGAGCTCGAGCTTGCCCGAGGCTAGATCCGGTGAGGGTGAGGCTCGAGCTCACTTTTAACAAAGCTCGGGCTCACCTGCTCGGTAGAGCTCCAACTTGCTGGATTAGGTGAGCCACGAGTTCACTGGCTTTGGTGGAGCCTAGGCTTTCTTGGATTAGTCGAGCCTTGAGCTCGTTGATTTGTGTCTTGGTCGATCACTGAGTGACCGGCCATCGCTAGGGCGCAGTGGTAGAGGAAGGATGAGGAAGAAGGAGGAAAGAAAAGAAAAAAAAATGTAAATTTGATTTTTAAAAGTGAAAAATTAAAATTTATTTTTTTTAAATATATAAAAACTATCATTAATTTTTTTTTGGTAAATTTAAAAAATTAAAATTCGATTTTTTTTGGTAATTTTTTCTAAAAAATCAAATAAGATATCAAATCGAAAATATTTTCTACTTCATTTTTAGGTTTCAGTTGAACATCGAAATAAATTGTCATTTTCTTGAAAAATGACTTCCTAGAAAATATTTTATAGAACCATAATATTTTTTACAAAACGAATGGATTAGTGTTTGAGAAACTGTTAAATGTAGGTGTGATTTATTATTTAAATATTTTTATACTCCTTTTCATGCTTAGATTGAACTTTGCCCCTGGCCTATGCGTGAAAATATGCGTTTGAGGAGGCAAATTAGGGTTTGGAAGATTTGAGTTTAGGATCTCCTTATTTTAAACACCAACTACTTTAAAAATTTAAGATGTTAAATAAACGTGTGATTTACTATTTAAATATTCAAACACTTTTTATCTGGAATCAAGTGGTTTACGCATATTCTATATTAAAAAATTGAAAAGAGAGACATTCAAGAGGAGGGTATGGTAATCATCATTAAGATTGGCCATTGCCTACTAGTGTTCATCTTAAGACCTTTATTGTTCGAATATTGGAATAGTGATTTTTGAATAAGAGAGAGTCTACCCGAGTTAATGAGGTTTTACAAAATCACATCGACATTTAGAATGTAACATTTCTAGATATTGTAGAGCGTAGAAAACCTTTCCCTATTAATTTACTTTAGAAAAAGCAAAATCTACGGCATTCGAACGATAATTGTTGATCCAATCAAGCGCAACCCTTCATTCCAAAATTAATATTGAAAGTCTTGAGAAAGAGAATCCCTTTGCCGGTCTCCAGTGACACCTCCCTGCATTATTCTTCTGATTTTCCTTTTCCCTTTCCCTTTGTCGGCGTGGAAAATATAAATATGTGGAGGAGCCATTTTCTCACGTCGGAATTGATAATTATAAGTGGCCATAATAAATCACCAACAGAAATTCCAAAAAAAAAAAAACAGAAAAGAACTTCCAAGATCCAACTGAATTTGAGCGCCACGGGACTGGAGTCTCCAACGTAGGAAAACCAGAACTCCCGGGACACCGAAATATCGGACATCGGACAGACATGGCTCTGTACTGCCGCACGGTTTCTCTTCACCAAGCGCCTTCCTCCACCGCTCCGCCCCCGGCCCCACCTCTGATCCCGAAGCAGAGACCTCCTCTTCTCTTCAAGCTCTCGTCTCTCGCCCCGCCGTCGTCGAGCTCCGTCTCTCCTTCCTCTTTCAAAGCACTCGCCCAGGCCGAGAGAGCCGACGGCGGCGGCGAGGTCGCGGAAGAGGACCCGCCTGCCCCTTCCTCCGGTAATTCTCTTGAACATCGTTTGGGGGGCTTCAATCCTTTAAATGGCAATGACCCTTTTGCTTGGGAATAGTTTAATACGGTCTCTGTTGCAAAGTTGCTTCCTTTTTTCCTCTGGGTGTTTTCTTGATCGATTGAAAATATGTGGTCACTGTATCCGATTAGCCAAATCTGTGCTTTTGTTTCCCGTAGTGAAATTCGTTTGAAGTCTCCTGGCCGAAACTAGCAATTTGAGAATTCACAATTAGAATCGCTCCGTGTACTTTGTGCATCATCAGTCCTTTGAAATGGGTCTTTTTATCTGAATGGTTTGAACCGTGGAGATTAGAGTATAATCTATCGGCTAGTTACCTCCTGTAATTGTTTTCCCTTCTCAAGGATCACCCTCTTCTGCTCGTTCACAACTGGATCTTCTGGAGCAACTAACTGCTTCTAGTTCGAGCACAGCAGTGAACGGTGAGTGTAATTTTCCCTTTTAAAGGACATTCAGGAACTGTACATTTGTTGCGATTATAGGAAGGAGGAACCATTGCTATTGCTGCCAATTTAACTCTGAATTTGTGTATGGGGACTAGGCTACATGAGTGACAGTATAATCGGTAAACTCACCATCCGCGATCAACTTGCGCAATTGGTTGGGGACAGACGAGGAGATTTCAGTGTTCCCTTGGGTAAGAAGAGCTTAAAGAAGGTGAGCGAAAAGTTCTTAACCATCTCGCAGAAGAGAAACATCAAAAGACAAGCTTACCTGGACGAAGTGTCTCAGAGGAACGATTCGGTTTTTTTCGCCACTATCGGAGCGTTTGTAATTCTTCCACCTATCGTAATTCTGGGGATAGCAATAATAACTGGTTATGTACAGCTTTTTCCGTGAGAACTATAATATATCTCATACACAGCTTATGGCACCCTACTCAACACGAGGCTGTTGTTAGTTTCAGTTATTTACCGCGTCTACATGTTACGTGTATTGAGATTAGTAGGGTTACTGTGCATGCTGACTTCTCCTGGAGATGCGGTTTAGCTTGATTCCAAAACCAGCTAAGCTTGTTGCAAGAAATTTGGCATGAAGAAATAGAGTTGTTGAGGATCCGTAACTTGAATTTAGGCACTAGTGGATTGCAATGTATAATCATTGCCACTTTCTTTTTGTTTATCGTTTGCAAAAGAGGTTGTGGTTAATCCTTGAATGCGATAATTAAGTTTCTTTTGGTGTCGAGTGTTGTGTAGGAGAGTCTGTTTGAGGTTCACTAGATTTTGTGTGGAACGCTGTTTTGTATGAGACTTCTGCAGAAACTTCGCACCATAACTCCAAGTGGAAAGAAATGGTTCATGACCTAAATGGAATTAGCGACTTATAAACGGTTCTAAAAGATTTTTTTATTGAATTTCGGAAGCATTCATAATGAATTATCTAGTGAGCACTTTCGACAGAAATCTCTGCAGTTTCATTTGCTCTTGTTAAAGGACGGAATCTGGAGATTTTGAAGGCATGATTGCTTTCATGATTGGATACTTGATAAAATAAAAAAGGCACTCAAACCTTTCAGTTTCATTGGAAAATACTCTGCACATCCAATCTCAACTGCAGAAGGGAAGTCAGTGTAGTTCCTCTTAATAAACTTTGCACAGCTAATCTGTCGCTTCTCTATCCTATGCCTCACACACTCCCGATGCCGTAATTTCGAAGTGCGTGAATAGTGGAGTATAAAACACGGATAAAAAAAATTCAATTTGAATGTTAATAGCACCGCGTTGAGCAATATAAAATCTCAACCAGACTCAATCAACGACTCTTCCTTGACATTGTGTGAGGCTGTCTGGTCAATTGGTCTTGAAGGTTCATTGCCCAAAACTACTCCCTGCTTTTGTATGTACTCCAACTTGTCTTGCAGCAGGTAGAAGAATGAAAAGAAGGAGACCTCAACAGTGAAAAGGATCACCCAGAGCCTTATACTTCTCGATGTCTTTTCGCTGTAAGCTAGTAAACCTGAGTATATGTTGATCACTCCCAGTAGCGAAACTGTGGTTCCAAGTGCCCAGTGACCGAAAAACCATGGAAATCTTCCTTTGGATCTTCTGTGAGTTTGAAACAAACTTACTGAGCACAAAACTGCACAATCTTGGGTAACATTGATCAAACATACTAGGGATTGGGCATAGAGTTGTTCTGATCTGTAGTCAAAGTCGCAATCGCTTTTCCGATGCCAAAGAAAACGAAATAGAAAATGTAGTAGTGATAGTATCTTCACTTGCTTCTTTTGATGAAGTCTTAGTAATGCTTGTTGAGATGAAAACTGACGATGCTTTTCGGAAGGTTTATATGGTAATTGAAGCACTGCATTCTACATCATCATTTTAAGCCATTTATGGAAGCAAAAACAGAACTAATGTACAAAATGCCAGAACTTGCGTAAAAAATGAAATGCTTCTGCTGGCGCTTCTTATTAAATTGGATTAAATTCGGCAATCATGTTTTCTTTTAAACCCAACGAAAAGATTAGGTAGTAAAAGTACCAACATAAGTTTTGAGTTCCAATGATGATGAAACTGACTGCTTACCTTACTGGGCGCAGAAAACCGGCCAGAGCTTGCAGCCATATGATCCCATATAAGACTAAACCAATTCTTTGGTGATGGTTGTTAAACGAATTGCTGAAGTTCTTGATTGACATGATAGCTCCTGCTGTGGCAAGGAGTACCGAGAGCATCTGTTCAAGAAAGAATCTGTTTAATACCCTCTTTGAAAAATGGGAAAGAGCGGTCATAATTGAACTATACATTCTTTTGGAGACTAATTATTCTTGACAGAATTCCGACATTGGTCATTATCTGTCTACATCTTTCTCCAATACATAATTGGGAACCGATGTTGGACAGTACTAAAATATCAAATCCACTGAACAGTATGACCTAGAGATGAGTAATTTGACGACTTCTTTAAACTATCAAGTGATCATCATTCTAAGAACTATTAATTCCGAGTGGTAAATGAAGTTCCTCCTTTTCAAATAACGGTAGCGAACAAAAACTACTGGCTTATGGAAATTTTTCTGCTAAGAGTAATCATTTCTTATCATTATCGTAAAGTTGCATTGTGGGGAATCAACTTTTGATGAGCCATGTGGAAAGCCTGAGTATGTTATCCTTCTCCAGGTTGGTGGACGTTTATTTAGAAAAAAAAATTTGTGGTATTAGTCTGAAACAGTTGGAATTCAGGAATAGATTTCACAGGATTAGTCATTGAACTTGCCTGCAGAATAGCATGGGCACGAAAATAAATCTTGAGCTTTCTTCCAGATTCCTCCCCTTTTGACATTCTAATGACCAGAACTCCTAGAGGCATCAGCAACCCTAATGAAACCCAGAGGAGGAATCCGTGCAGCGTGATTTGGAACAACAACCGAGAGCTCACCTGCAAACGCAAGATATTCAGGGAATTCTTTCGAAAATGATTATTCAGAGCGCTGAGGTGGAACAATTTAAGCAGGATCATGTGTTCCTTACCTTATGAGCATCAACGTTGCTGCTCGTATGACTTCCTACATTTCGTTCTTGAGAGGAGCCGGCGAACAGTGGCAGTGAGAAAACCAGCAAAAGCGTGCTCATTCGGGAACATACCTTATGAGGAACTAGCATCTCTCTACCGGTTGAGACAATGCATAGGGTAGAACAGACTGGGACTGTACACGGTAGATACTGGAGGATTGCACTGATGAGAGAACCAGAATATTTGTCGGATGGGTTTACCGAGTGAAAGCTAGCTTGGCTTCTTAATTTCCTTCAAGACTATCATAAAACACTGAAATGGCCTCTCTCTCTCTCTCTCTCTCTCTAGAATACCCAGTTGAAAGCAACATACAAGGCTCGTTTATATAGAGAAACGGCTATCATTGTGAGAGAGAGGAGATCCTCAAAGTACCCAACTCTCACAAACTCTTTGTTGATTACTCAAAGAAAGAGAGATGCCTGTTGAAATAGATGCTAAAAGCAAATCAGGCAGATTGCATGGAGGTAAGGGGGCCATGGAAAAGATTTCGAAGTCGAGTGAAGAGGGGAACGAAGCAAAGAGAGGTGGTGGTTTTTCAAACAATGCGTTGTGGGGTTCACTCGTGTTCTGTGGCAGGCTTTATGAACGTGGAGCTGCAGGGCAAAAGGGAATGTGGGTGGAGGACAAAACAGAAAATGGGCAAAAGAATGTGAAGTGGAACTTTTCGTGGGCAGGGAGATGCTTCGTTTTCTGCTGTGTGACATTATCTTGGGTGAACCCAAATAGGGAAATACATTATAATAACAAAGGCCCGGGTTTGAACGGTTCTGTCCATCACTCTAAAAAGCACAAAAGGCCATGCTTGATAAAGTGCTCCTTCCCAGCGTATATACTTTAGGTCCTAGACGTGAAGAAACGAATTTGGCACCGAAAGGGTCGACGCTGAAAATGCCGGTTATGGTTTTTTAAAGATCAACACATTGTTAGGTTCTCCTGTTTTAAGTTGTCAATTAGTAGTAACCAAACACATTCGGCAAAAGTCGAGATGCAATCAGGTGTGAGGTGGGCAAGCCGTGTTTTATCCTGCAAACAAGAGCTTCAGCAATCGCGCTTTGCTTTAGTCTGATCAGATGACGAAGTAATAAGATTCATGTACAAGTAGAAGCAGACACGGCGTGAGATCTCACGTTTGGTAAGGAAAAGCAGGTGGACCAACAGAAGGCTCGCAGCATGCAACTTTTGGCTAATAGCCCTTGTGCAGATACAGATACACAATGCTGCTTCTGTGGTCCTCTCTCTCTCTCTCTCTCTCTCCCCCCATCATCCAATGCCTCACTTGATCAGTCCTTTAGCTAATGGTTTGGATCCTCTTTTGCGTAGGCACATACGCATGCCGATTCCATCTATGCAACCAGTCAATGTACCTCCCACGATCCCGCTTCCCCACCTGAGTTTCCTCATGTCGTAGTTTCACAGGACCAATCCTTTCACAGCACGACACACTTTCAAGTTACTGAATCCACAACCGTACTATAATCCCGATCATGCGTATTAGTAACTGGTGAAGTAGGTTGGACATGGCTTAGGCCAAACCGGAGGCATATATGCATGGATTCCCTTAGCGAGGATCGATCGAAACTACTGCGGCAATTGCACTCCGCGATCGCTTTAGTCACATTTAAACATCATTGCCCATTATTGCAGCAGACCAAATCTAGTCCCCACGAGCTAAATGAATTCAAATGTTTGGTGAGTCGTCGCATCTAATGCCAATTTATTGTCCAGCGGACAATCATAAGCCTTGAAAAAAAGCAGATGGAATTACATCACCATGGCCTGATTTAGTTAAAAGTTGGTGTTACCGTCATTCATGCAAGAGCAGCTTCATAAGGGGATTGCTTCGCGGGGCAAGGCATGAATTCCAAGCCAGGGAGAGAAAAGCAAAGCCAATCCCTTCTTTCTTTTTCCGTCTTGGACCGCAATGTCAACATTCATTTCTCAATCAAGTAACGCAGGTTGCAACTCATTTTTCTTACACATTAAGGTTTGTTTTGATTATTTAAACGGCATTCAATGAAATGTTGCTGCGCGCATAGCGAAGCGATTCGAATTGCCCTTTAGCAAAATGGAAGCGAAGTCTAAAAAAAGAAAAAAAAAAGAAAAAAAGAAAAAGAAAAAAAGTATCGCTGCATAATTTAGAGATTAAGTTCAAAATAAAGATTACTAAGCCATTGTTAGCTCATGATGAAAGTGCTCTAAATCAAGTGAAATTAGACACCTAGGAGCTCAAGAGCTCCGTCACGGGCCGCTCCACTTATCAAGTGAATCTGATGGGTTGATAGGATTGTGTTCCTTATTTTAACATCTCAATCTCCAATTGATGAGATTTTTTTATTTCCTTCTCCTCTGAGAATATTCTTGTATTTTACGTTATAAAGTTTAGACGTAGCAATTTAAGGACATACTAGGGTCTAAAAAATCCTTTTTGGTGGTTGCAAAAATAACTCACCTATGCCATCTTCGTTGAAGAACAAGATGACTTCCATTACATCAACGACAATCTGCAAATTAGCAGAATAAAATCCGTGCCCTTACGTTTAAGGAGAACTAGAGAATGATTTTGTGATTTTTCATAAGCCGGTCTTCTCTGCCCTCTTCCGTCCCTCCCTCCAAAAGCGAAAAAAAAAAAAAAAGCCACCCCAGAAGCATCACATCACGATCTATCTAACTTAATCACCATGTTATTATTACGAGAAATCTCATATAGATAGGTAAATCCTCGGTTCTCTCAACGAACAACCGCGCTAGCCTTTAATCACAACCCACGGCATGTGGGTAGCTCTCCATCTCACTAATATTCGTCGAAAAATCAATCCCTGTTCATTATGCTCGATGACCATTGAAGGTTGTTGGCGTTTTAAGTTATATATAATAGACTCAGGTGATCGCACTCCTTCTCGAATAGAGTTGCATAGCTCATATTCCGCACGTCAAATTAATCATTGGTCATATGCCTAGAGTCGAATCAAATCCTGTAATTCATTTGAGCTGTGTTTGGTCGTCTGAATTTCTAAATAAGATTGAATTGAATAGGATAAGATAAGACATTCAAGAATGTTTTCATATCCTTTCAACTGTTCGGTGAACTGTAGATTTAAAGTAAGATATATTCACATTAATAACATCAATGTAAATGAACAAAAAAGTTCACAAACGAAGATGATAAGAATATCTCGTGGCACTCGTGCCTACTTTATTTTTATTTGCCCTTTTTATTATTTTTCTGTCTTTCTTTAGTCATTTTCACTTTTATTTCTTTTTTCCCATTCTATCGTTCTCTAATAAAATTTTATTAAATAGTAAACTGTACTAATATACCTAAAATACTAAAATAACTAAATATATAATAAATATAAAGATATTTATATTTATATATTGAATTTATATCAAAGATATAATTAAATTCGAATATATAAATAACAAATTGATTAAATTTTAAAAAATAATTTTTTTTTTTTGTTATTTTGAATTTTTATACTAGAATTCAAATATTATATATATTGAAATATAATTTTAATTTTATTAATTTAAGAAGCTTATTATTTGAAAAAAATAACTTTTCTATTACGGATAGTAGAATTTCTATTCACCTTTATTTCACCTCCTTTTATAGGATAATTTTATCCAAACTACATCTCTCTAATATCTGAGTTTATTAGATGTAGTATAAAATTTTATCCTAACTTCCAAACGAAGAAGTAGTTAAACAGTTTTACTATATTGAAGTCGGTAAGGCCATCATTGCTAGGTCGTATGGGCTCAAGGCCCACACATGTTTGGGCCCACTCAAGCCCAACAGGCCGTCCTGCTCGGCCCAAAACTTCAGCCGAAAGAGGCTCCGTTGTCCCTCGCATTTGTTCCGGCGTTTCTTCTCGTCTCCGTCCCTTCCAGGAGTGCTCTGCAACATCGCATCGCCATTGAAATCCTTTTGATGCGCGACCGGTGCTCGCTCCTCTGATCACAAACCCTAAATCACCTTCGCGCGCCCAGCTCCGTCTCTCTCTCATGGCGAACGTGTCCGTCGCGGCGGAGTGGCTGCTCCTCTACAACCGCTACTACCGCAAGCCCGAGCTCTACCCGATGCGGTGGAAGCACGTCGACCTCGGCCGCAACAAGGTCGCCTGCGCCCCCTTCGGCGGCCCCATCGCCGTGATCCGCGACGACTCCAAGATCGTCCAGCTCTACGCCGAGTCCGCCCTCCGCAAGCTCCGGATTTTCAACTCCGCCGGCGTCCTGATCGCGGAGACCGTGTGGAAGCACCCCGGGGGCCGGCTGATCGGCATGTCGTGGACCGACGACCAGACGCTGATCTGCCTCGTGCAGGACGGCACGGTCTTCAGGTACAACATCCATGCCGAGCTTCTGGAGCCTAACATTTCGATGGGGAAGGAGTGTTTCGAGCAGAACGTTGTTGACTGCGTGTTTTGGGGCAATGGATTGGTGTGTATCACTGATGTGAATCAATTGTTCTGCGTGTCGGATTTTAAGAATCCACAGCCATATAAGCTGTCGGATCCGGGGCTTGAGGATTTGCCGTTATGCGTGGCGGTGATCGAGCCGCAGTATGTGATGTCGGGGAATGTGGAGGTTTTAATGGGGGTTTCAGAAGGCGGGTTGGTGGTGGTGGAGGAGGACTCGGTGCAGAGAGTGGAGCAGGTGGGAGGGGAAGTGTTAGGACCATTGCAGAAGATGGCGGTGTCCGGGGATGGGAAGTGGTTGGCGGCCTTTACGCATGATGGGCAGCTTTTGGTTATGCCCACAGATTTCTCAGAGATCAAGTTTTCTTGCAATTGCGAGGTGGGTTGCTTTTCAAATGGTAATGGTAATGCATAGTGTGAACGTTACCGATGATTACCAGATGGTAATGAATTACTTCTTTTAATAGAATAATAGAATGCTAACAAACCCAGTAATGGAGGTTTTGTTGGTTTCGTAGACTATGCTTGTCGTATACGAAAGATGAGAACTTTTTTAAGCTTGGAACATGTTTTTGTAAATCAGTATGATAATAGTCAAGACAGTTTGGTGTTGCCTGAAGAAGAGCCAAAGTGCGATACTAGATTATTGTAGCAAGTGGAGTGCCAGTAATAATTGCACTAGGGATGTTAGAACCTAAATTTATATATCACTCCATCATACTAGATGGATGCATGTTTTTGCTGCAAACAAGTGCCGATGAACTGTTTGTATCTTTCTCGCTACTCGACAGATAGTATCACGATGATGTTCACACAAGGATATTTTTGGGTTGAGATTTAGCAAGATTTTTTTTATAATGAATCACTGGTTTTATATGAGCAGTCAGCTCTGCCTCCTGAGCAGATGGCTTGGTGTGGAATGGACAGTGTTGTACTTTATTGGGATGACATGCTCTTGATGGTTGGTCCTATTGGAGAACCAGTGCGCTATCTCTATGATGAGCCGGTGGTACTTATCCCCGAGTGTGATGGGGTGAGAATACTCTCCAACACTAGTATGGAATTTCTACAACGTGTTCCTGATTCCACTGTGTCTATCTTCAAAATTGGAAGTACATCAGCAGCAGCTTTACTCTATGATGCCTTGGATCACTTTGACAGGCGAAGTGCTAAGGTCGGCTATTTTTTGTTTGGAATTACAAGTACCTCATTTATCATTGCCTAGTGTCCATACTATTTTGAGTGTGTCTTTAGCCTTTGGGTTTGCAAATCCTTGCTGATCTTCTTTGGGTCATTTTAGTTGCACATGTCTGGCCTTTTTTAGTTGATACTGTAATAGTTGTTGGTCATTCTTAATCAAGTGGTCTACTTGGGGAGAACGCAACTGAAGAATGTTTGATGGAACTGAAGCTTCTGTTTCTATTGTTTTGAGTTTTTCTTCTACAGCAATGGTCTTCTTCTTCTTCTTCTTCTTATTGGTGCTACGGCTATGGTATTGTTGTTTTGTATTTGTCTAGTGTTGGTCCTTTAGGTAGTTACATTGTCTTTTCCTTTTTCATTCTGCTCTTGTACATTTCTTGCGTACTAGAATCTAGATAGTTTGTTTTAATGTAATTTCGTCATTTTTATTTTTTCAAATAAGGGATGGCTACATATTTTGTTGAAAATTCTTGTGGTATGAGGACATGATAATGGATGATAGGAAGCTATTTCTTGACCTAATGATGGTTTGCGACGGTTCAGAGATAGAGATTATCTTTTCTTGAGAAAATGCTGATTGGTACTTGACTTCAGGCGGATGAAAATCTACGGTTAATTCGTTCATCCTTGCCGGAGGCTGTTGAAGCATGCATAGATGCTGCAGGACACGAGTTTGATGTGACTCGTCAGCGAACACTACTGAGAGCTGCAAGCTATGGCCAAGCCTTTTGCAGGTAGTTTGATTTTTTGAGGTTTCTGACATCAGGTTCTTAGTCATATCAATGAGAGTGTTAATTTGTCCATAGCTTCTAGCACCTGGCTTTTCAATGGATTTATGTGGATATGGGAATGAATAGACTTTGTGCTAAATGCATATGTAGAGTTACTTTCAGCTGAGGACTTGATTCTGAACTTCTAAAAAAGAGTTTGTTTTTCAATAACCTCTGGTATTGTATCGGTATCATTGCTTCAATGACAGCAAGCTCTTGCTTATGAAGTTTGTGATATTCAATCCCTGAGCAAGCTTTGCTGAAAATGGAAAAAATTTAATTAGGAAACAGGAATTTTTATGAAATTAAGTAGAACATGCTTAGGAGTAATTTGTGTTAAGTAGAATTCACAGAAGAGTAGTATTTGCAGAGCTAAACACATAATTGGGAAAAAAGGAACTTTCATGAATTAAGTAGATGATGTAGGATGATGAGTCACGACAAAGAATAAATATTTAGGCTTCAGGCACAAAGCTTCTTAAGCATCATACTTAGGGTTTCTTAAGCATCACACCTAAAAGAAGAATTGCATTACACAATCCCAAAACAAAGTACTGCCAAATTTAAATAATCATGAAATTTATTGAAGAGAAAGAATAACAACCATATTTATAGCAGTTAGACTCCTAGTTGAATTAGGAACCTCTAAATGAGAATGTACCATAGAATATGGAATGTAATATCCTACTTAAACTAAAAAGGAAACTTCCTAAAATCATTATAATACTCAATTCCTAGTTGATAACTTCACTATTAAACTTAAAGGAGAGTCATAATCCATTTAGAACTCTTCTTTTAATCGTGAATTGACAGTGGTCCATCTTCACTCAGGCTTAGTGATAACATCAATCTTTGAGCAAATATGATCTTGGATAATTCTGTTGGCTGCATCAGTGGAACACGCAACAGAGTAATAGTAACTGAAGAGTTAAGCTGAAAAAGAGTTTTGGGTATTGAGTGACATATCTATAGTGAGATGCTATTTCTCTTAGAAGACCATACAAGCAACTTTGGCAAAATTCTTATATTAATTTTTAACCATGACATGGACGGTAATCTGATTCGGCATTTTAACTATGACATGTTCCTGACCCTATAGTGAAGAACCATAAAGCATTTGGGTTTCCGTGTTGTGCAATGAAACGGTGAAAGGATTATCCCGTTTTTTTTTCTTGCCATTACATTTCATATAAATAGATAGGATGCAAAACAGACAATATCGATCAGTTTCTCCTTTATTGTTCTTGCAATGTCCAGTTACATACTGCATCTTAGAATGATAATAGTATTTCTTACCCCTGATTGTTGCTCTCGGTAATGATATCCAGTTGGCTTTGGCAGTCATTTTCAACGTGATCGTATTCAAGAGATGTGTAAAACTCTGCGGGTTTTGAATGCAGTGCATAACCCTGACGTTGGAATACCTCTTAGCATTAAGCAATACAAGGTTGTTAACTTTCAACAGATTTATGTTTTAATTCGTGTTGCCCCTGCATACTTTTAGTCATGATTTCTGAAAATGCTTCTCGTGTGCAGTTGCTTACATCATCAGTTTTGGTTGGTCGCTTGATTAATGCTCACCAACACCTCCTCGCCCTTCGCATTTCAGAGTACCTGGGAATGAACCAGGTGAGTTACCTTGGAGGCTTATTACACAACTTCTTTTCGGTGCACAAACATGAAGAGAAATTCTAAACACAAGTTTTGTTGCTGAGAAATGAAATCTTGCTTGAGATATTTGTTAAAGCAACTGGAATGAGTTAAACTTTAGATTATCACGGCACAGCCACCCTACACTTGTCTTCGTGCCAGTGTCCTGGACTTTGTGACAAGTTATTGTTTTCCATTAACTCAATATCTTTCCCAGGCACCATATTGCACTCACATTCTTAATTGTGATGTCAAAGTCTATCTTTGTAAGCCCTTTCATATCTTTATTCCTTAATGAGCAACATATTTGGAAGTGTGGAAAGGAATTCAAACGTGTATATGAAGTTCGAAAATTTCCTCCTTGTTGGATAGTGCAAATGAAAAGCCAAACATATTGCCCTTTTCATCTTGGCTCAAGCTCCACCCGTGCCTTATAGTGCAGAGATGAGCCATTTGTCCATTAAAACATTACATTCCTTACAGTCCAACTGCAGTTGTATTGATCATTTCATTTGGCAACATATCCTATTGTAGATCATACCATACGCAACCTGAAGAATCTCTTACAGTCGTTAGGAGACACACTTTTAAGTTTGGTTTCTGGCTTATGGTGGGACTAAAGCAGTGCTAATCATGTGTTCATCTATTCCTTTCACGGTTCATATTTCTGGGTTACTTTGTCTTTGTAGGAGGTGGTGATAATGCATTGGGCATGCTCGAAAATTACAGCTTCTTTGGCAATTCCAGACACAGCACTTCTGGAAATGTTACTTGACAAGGTTTTGAGATATGTTTTGTATGACTCATGAATGTCTAAAAATCAACTGTATAAGGAAGTATGTTTTGCAGTGACTGACTTGAGAATTTCTGCATGTCAGCTGCAATTATGCAAAGGCATATCATATGCAGCAGTTGCTGCTCATGCAGATAAGAATGGCCGACGAAAGTTAGCTGCCATGCTCATTGAACACGAACCCCGTCCATCCAAACAGGTTGGCCTCTGAGGAAATAGTTTCTTTAATGCTGTGTTTCTGCAATCTCATGCATAATGTTTAGATGGTTCAAGCTGATATGTTGAATAAGTAATATGTACTCATACGCCTTTTTCATCCAGGTTCCTCTTCTGTTGAGCATAGGGGAAGAAGATACAGCTCTGATGAAGGCAACTGAAAGCGGCGATACTGACCTTGTTTATCTTGTCCTCTTCCACATCTGGCAGAAGGTACTGCTTTCTAAGAAATTAGATAGTAGTACTTCTGTAATCATTATGATATTACACATTCAGTATCTTCTACATATCTGGAGCATAATTTGGCTTGCAAATGCATTTCTTATGGTTCGACAATCATTCTTGTCCATTGCAGAGGCTACCTTTGGAATTTTTTGGGATGATTCAGGCCAAACCTCTCGCACGAGATTTGTTCATCACATATTCAAGGTATTTACAGGTTCCTTTATATAGCACCTTCTGGCCCTTCTTCTCTGACCTCACAGAAAGTAAAGGAAAAAAGAACATAGAGTGGACCAGCCTGAAAAAGTAATGTGTGTTGCACTCTGTCCCATATTATTGAAGGCTCAAGGTGCACCATAATGGCCAGTAATATTCTCAAGACTACTGTCAAAGCATAGTAGACCAATTGTTTGAGACTACAAATGTTAAGAAAATAGTTAATGAGGGTGATGATGGGGGAAGGGAGACAAGATCCAATTTATAACTGTGATAATGGATTATATTTTTGCTAAATCATTCCTTATCAGTGTGCCAAAGAGGGAAGTGGATTTGATGTCCTCAGATATTTTGTTCTCTATAGTGAAGAAGACGGACTTTAGGAGAGAAGGAAAAAGGTGGCCATGCTTCTTCAAGCATGGTTCTGAAAATTTTCAGTCTCACCATGTATGGGTTTCAGTGGAAAAGGGATGGGCAAGGGGTCATATAGCAGCTTCAAGTTCAATCCTCTGTGAACATTAAACTATCTGAGGATAGATGAAGCGCAGGAAATGTGGCTGGAATGAGGCTAATAGTGTGTCGAGCATATGTTTTCTGCATGGATACTGACTTATTTTTTTGTTGCAGATGTTACAAGCATGAATTTCTGAAGGATTTCTTTCTTTCAACTGGACAACTTCAAGTGAGTCTGATAATTTGCTTTTCATCACTTTTTTGTGTGCATTTTCTCTGTTGGCTGAGTACAGAATGGGGGTCAATAATGGTTCAGTTTGTTAGATTATTTATCTATATCAGTCCATCCTCTCATAAATACTGCTTTCCTAAATTTCATTGTCAAGTTGAAGTATGAATGTCATCTACTTTATACTTCATTGAAGCACAAGGGGCTTCAAGTTTATTTTATTGCAAAGGGGATGGTTGGCCCTAGTAGTTGTTTTAAGTAGGAATTAAACATCAGGAAATGTTCTGGTGCCAATTGATGGTTAAGGTGGGCTGGTATAATTGTTGTACTTCATGGTATGCTTTGATCAGCTCTGCAATTTCTCAGATTCATATGTGATATTTGATATTATTGGTATGAACCCTGTTGGACTAGATTCCAACCATTCTAGGCTTTTTCAGTTGTTAGCATGCAAAACTGAGTAAAGGGGCACTGGGGCTGGGCTATGTATAAGTGACTGTATATTGTTGTCAAAATTGTGTCAAAGCTAACAAATTAAATGATTCTCTATAGTTTCTCTAAATGGTAAATTTTCCATTATCGGTTCATTCATATGTAGTTTCATGCTCTGTAGGAGGTGGCTTTCCTTTTGTGGAAAGAATCATGGGAACTTGGCAAAAATCCAATGGCAAGCAAAGGATCTCCTCTCCATGGCCCCCGCATAAAACTTATTGAGAAGGCTCATGGTCTTTTTGCAGAGACTAAAGAACATAACTTCGAGTCAAAGGCTGCTGAGGAACATGCCAAATTGCTTAGGTTCACTCTCAATCTCGTCTTATTTTCAGAGCTTTACCTTCTTGCTTAAGAATGTTCAAGTTTTAAGCATCTAGAAGTGCATTTAGCAATAAACACAAACAATCCATTCTTTGTCATGGAATGGGCTTTTATTTATAGTTAACTTGTTATTCTCATTTTGAAAATAAAGCAGACAACACTAAATAATAAGATCTTTGATTTTTTCTTGTTAAAATGAAGAACAAAATCTTAACAGATCATCATGATTTTCTTGAAATTTAGCTCAGTGAAGATTTTCTGCAAAATTGTTGCCTTCATTTTATCTTGGAATATGTTAAGGTCTGATACATTCTTTATATTCACGTGAAGTATAACATAGCAAGTAATGGGTTGCTCTTGCGGTTGTGATAGCTATTTCAACTTTAAAAGCATCGAATAGAGAATGTATTTCATTTCTCATTTGCCCCATTACGGAACAGTAAAGCGACATTCCAAGTAAATTCTGACAATAGGGCAAATTCTTGTTGGATATCCAGAACTTGGATGATAACTCTATGTGAAGTCTCTTGCATGCTAAAAATATTTGTCTAGCTTCTTATGAAGTAGTTCTTACGCTTCTCGAGATTGTGACCACGACGTCTGAGGATCTTTATCATGCTGAAAGTTGTATGTGCCGACCTGTGATTACGAGCCCTCATCTTGACATCTTTGAGGAGCCTTTTAGTATTCCTCCCCCCCCTTTTCTTCCTCGAAGTTTGAAGTGATTGTTTAAGTGGATTTAGGAAAAGAATTATTTGATGATTTGTTTACAGTTCATATGGTCTGTGTAGTGAGTTTAGCTGCTAGCAAATTATGATAATCTTCCAAGAAGTGAAAATTGAAAGTGTCCAAGTTGCTTTTATTGTTTGATGGATAGGAATTTTATCTTTCCTTTAACTTTTTCCTTTTTTAAGGTTCTTCCTTGAATCATCAGTGAGACTTGTTTATTTAATTTGTCCTTTTGTCTTATCCTTAAGATGGATGTTGTTCTTCTCTTTGTTTTGCAGAATACAACACGAGCTAGAAGTCACCACTAAGCAGCCAATCTTTGTCGACTCAAGCATTAGTGATACAATACGTACCTGTATTGTTTTGGGAAATCATAGAGCTGCAATGAAAGTGAGAACTGAATTTAAGGTCGGTATGGTAGCACCATCGCTCTTGTTCCAAAACAGGGGCGACAATATTTAGTTATTTCAACATTATTAGATGATGTGTTGCCCAGGTGACACGGGATAGAATATATGTGACATCCCCATTTTGTTTTTCTAACTTTCAGCTCCCTTCTCTTCTAACATCACTTTGGTCTGCAAATACTTAATTGATATTTCAAATTTCTGTGAAACTGTCTTAGGTGTCCGAAAAGAGATGGTACTGGCTGAAAGTTTTCGCACTGGCTACTATAAGAGATTGGGATGCACTCGAGAAGTTTTCAAAGGAGAAGCGACCACCGATTGGTTAGCATATTGAATTTTTTTTTTCCTTGTTCAAATTGAAAGGTCAAGGCAAGGTTAGGAAATTGTCAGCTATTGACTGACACAAAATACTGCGCAGCATTTTTTTGCTGATCATTTGACATTAGGCTGTCCAAAAAATGTATGAAATTTTTTTTTTTTAGCACAAAAAAAAAATATGTATGAATTTACAATGTCATTTTCTACACGTCCTCAAGGATATGTCAATTTTCAGGTTGGGCGTGACTAATGATGAACCCCATTGGATTATATCGTTGAAACATAATCTGAGCCGAAAGAATAAATGTTGGAACTGATCATACCAATCGCTAATGGACTTTTTACCGTTTACAACAAGATGATATTTACTTTCGAAAACCAATTGGGTACTCTTGGTCTTGCTAAGATTAGGTTTCCTCTCTGAATTTGTCTGTTTGTCTCTATGATTAGGCTATCGACCATTCGTGGAGGCTTGTGTTGATGCTGATGAGAAGGGTGAGGCCCTCAAGTATATCCCAAAACTAGTAGATCCCCGGGAAAGAGCTGAGGTATTCTGATGTTCCTTGTGATGGTTTCCTTTTCCTTTTTGGAGAGTTTTTCTTTTTGAGCGCAAAAGATGAGTAGAAAGTCTTGAAGACTTTTCTTGTGCTTATTGCAAAGATGCGGTGGTTTTATCTGCTTTTTTACTTTTTTTTCACACTAATCTTTTCATGTATCATTTTGGAAGGCTTATGCTCGAATTGGCATGGCCAAAGAAGCTGCTGATGCTGCCTCTCAGGCCAAAGATGGCGAATTGTTGGGTCGGCTGAAATTAACCTTTTCACAAAATGCAGCAGCTTCATCAATTTTTGATACTCTTCGAGACAGATTGGGAGTTTCTTAATCCGCGGACACTCCATCTGGGCTTTTATAACTTCATCTGGGGATTTATGTGCATATTCAAGTTGCTCTTCTTTCGTGGGTGATGAAATAGAATGGCAGGAAAAGATGTTCATTTGCTTTCGGCATTTATGCATCCTTCTGCATTCCTTGATCAAGTGCGGTTCAAAATCTGCTCTAGTGACGCACTCTCTCTGCTCGTCGCTTCATCCTCTGATTTTGGTGCTTTATTATTTTCCTATGACGAGTCTTTTGAGTGTTTTTGTATTATATTGTAACTTGTTTGCCTTTTTTTCTTAATCTAGCTTTCAGGAGATTGTAATCATAAAGTGTTCATTTTATAAATGCACATTGCTTGTAAACAAACATCTCCAATTTGTGAAGAGAATGTGAGCACAAGGTAATCGATCTGTTTCTCTCGAGCATCTGTCAATTGAGTGCATTTTAATTTGAAGCTGTTTGGCTAGTCTTCCGTGCCATCGAAATCTTATTGGATTCATTCCTCCGCCAAGAGACGGTAAAAGAACAATACAGATAGCAGTACAATTCACTAACACTGCATATCCACATTTGCTCCTATTTTCAGGTCGTTCTTAAACTTTTAACAAGGACGACATGCGACCTCATTGTCAAAGCTAACAAGGACAACACATGACCTCACTGTCAAAAAGCCTAAAACGAAAACTGAAGGAAAATTACTGTTGATGCAATCTTTTCCCAAGAGACTGCTGGACAGGAAATCTCGTTTTGATTGTCATTGGCCCGATCTAAGGCCTTGAATCATGCACTACCATTCCTATGGATAGGTGCAAGTTAAGATCTAAGAAGCACCGACACTCTCTGAAAACCTTCATATCGTGTTTCGACATTCCAACACGTGTCCGACACGCTCCGACACACGATCAACGAGTGTCGGAAAATCCGATACGTGGTCAACTTTTCCCGGCACGCTCTGCCACCCGAGTCCGAAATTTCGACACGCGATTCCGACACGCATGGGGTCAATTTTAAAAATTTTCAATACTTAAGGGGTCAAAATATAAATATATGAAAAAGTAATGAAAATAACAAAAATAAAGGAGAAAGAAGAAAATTATCACTTTCAAGTTTCTCACTTATAAGTTTTGACATTCCCGTGAGTAACAATGGAACGGCGTTCCCTCATCTCGCCGGTGTTGCTCCATCGCCCCTGCAGACTTAAAGTTGTGATTTTTTTTTTTTTTTTTTTCTTTCTTCTTGCCTTAAGTTATCTCGTTTGGTTTATGTCATTGGCTTGTGAGTTATCTCTCATGTTTTTGATGACCAATTTAATTATTTCCTTTTCTTTGAGTTTTTGTCCTAGATTTTCATTTTTCTCGAACCTTGTTTTGCAAAGGAGCTCCAAGCCAGGCTATATCATGAATTCCAAACTCTGTCTGGGACTAAGAAATCTCACTAATCTCTGACAAGTGTAAGAAAATAGGACACGTTTCTTCAAATTTACTCTTTTGTGTTATCAATATTTGAATTTCTCATTCAATCTCTATTAAATTAAAACAATGAATGATATTAACAAATGTTGGATTAATATTTTTAATATAAATTAATTCTATTCTCATTTTATTATTATTTATTTATTTTTGCATTTATATATAAAAATATATATTTCATATATAACGTGTCGAAACGTGTCGTTTTGAAAAATAACGTGTCGGCGTGTCGTGTCGTGTCGCGTGTCCGTGTCGGTGCTACATAGGTTAAGACATGGCTCAATGAATAACTTCATCAACAAGGGAGAAGGCAAGATCCTACACTACCATACAATTCCAGCAGTTGCTGAAATGGTTGACGATAACCATATGTCGCGACCTAATTTTCGGGTGCACCACCTAAAACTAGGTTAATGGACTACTAAGTCTTTAAGCTTAGCTCGGACTCTCCCAAGCCCATACCAATTCGCGACTTAAGGTTCAAATATGCAAATGATCAGTTTCTAGGAGTCGCCACTAATCAGTTTTCGGTAGGTCGATTAGACACCTAAGTAAAATAATGGGAGTATTATTTTACTCCTACGAACCAGAGACTAAGGGTACGGGGACTTGGTTACACTAGACTATCCTAGTGCCCTTTCGGTACCATTTCTTTTTTTAGTTTTCAAAAATGTTTTTGCAAATAGCTTGGATTGATTTTAATCTAAATTCCTATCATGCAAATGAGTGGCCACACGAGTGCTCAACCATTATTAAACAATCAAAAGACGTCCATTAAAAGCAATAAACACACAAAGCATTTTTTGGGTTTTCTTTTATCTTGAAATCGAAACGTGCATTTTAACTTCATGATCTAACAAGCTAATTCTAATTAAACAAACCTAACATGCAAACTCAACTTTGATTTTCACTTTTTTTAATGAATATCATGCGATGCATATTTCTAATCTAATATGACATGACCTAAACTATATGGCATGCAAAAACGCAATAATTTAATATGCAATCTAAATTAACTAAAAATGGCCTAATTCTAATGACGGGTCATTTCTAATTCACAGAACCTAATAACAACTAAATGATGTGCATTGGATATCTCTATTCTTAAAATGCAACCTATTCTAAAAATTGAGTCTAACTTATGCAGAGATTTAATTTAATTTTTCATTTTTTATGAAATTCGAAATTTAAGAAAAATGCAAAAATGATCTAGCTAGATTAAGATTCTATCTAATTTAAACTAAAGATTAAATCATCTTAAACCATAATTTAAACCAAGACATTATCTTAATCTAAAATGCAATTTATCTAAAAAGATTATCTAAATTTAAAATGAAACATGTATTTCTAACCTATATGCACAATGATTTTTTTGTGTTTTTTCTTTATGAAATTCGAAATTAAAACTAACACGTAATTAAACATGCAATTCAAAAAAAAACTAATAACCTAAATGAATGCACCCTTTTTTTTTGTTTTTATATATTTTTTTAATTCGCAATAAAATCCTATTTTAAAAAAAATTATTTAAGTCTAAAACTAACTTATCTCTAAAAATGCAATCCTAAAAATATAATCCTAAAAAAAATCTAATTTATTACCTACATGTCTAACTTGTTAAATCTTCATGCTTTGATGCGAGATTTTGACCTTTTTTCCTTTTGATTTTTAAAATAAAAAAACAAATACTTATTAAATAAATATTAACTCTAAACTATCAACAAAATAAAGGATTAAAATAACCGAAAAAATAACCTGTTGTCTCACAAGTCAAATTAACGATTATCCTAACCCTAATTATCACGACAACAGTTCAAAATAACTAAAAATCTGATCCGAAATCTTATGGATCAAATTAATAATTAGATTGATTCAACAATTAAAAATATCAACAAATCCCAAAAATTAATATAATTAAAAAATTGACCCGACATCTTACGGGTCAAATTAATAATTACAGTAATTTTAGGAATAACACCTATGGATAATGCCTATAATAATCAAACCTAAAAGTCACCTTACAATAATCAAACTTAAACATAAATAATAAAACTAACTAAAAGTAAAGCAAAATATTATAAAATAAGAAAAATAAAAATAAAAATAAAAGAAAAATAAACTACCTAAGGAAATAGAGGGCAGCAAGTTCGTTGGTGCCGGGCGGCTTGGGTCGCCGGAGTTCGGGTTCCGGCGAGGTGGTTCGGCGGCGACGGTGAGGGGCGTCGCGGCGGAGCGGCCGCGAGCAGCCGGGTCGCGAGTCACCGGCGTAAGGCGTAGTACGGGCGGCGCGACGGACCGGATCCGGAGTGGAATCGGCGAGGGGTTGCTCGACGGTGCCACCGATTGGGGCTCCGGTGACTTCGCAAACAGGGGCGCTGCAGGGGCGTCGGCTCGGCGTCCGGTGCGGACCTGCAGACACAGAAGCTTCGTCGCGGCTGGGGAGGTGAATCGGCGGACAGGGGCGTCGGGTCGGATCGGGGCAAGAACAACAACGACGGGCTTGAGATCCGCAAGGTGTCGTCGGCGGCGTACGAGCGAGCGTGTGTCCGGGCTCGCGGTCCCGGGTGGGGCGGCCGGCGGCCAAGGGGGCCGGATGACCGACGGACGGCGATGGGGTGGTTCGATTTGGCGATGATGTCGGGAAGGACGTTGGAGGTCGCGACCCGAGCGAGGGAACGCCGGTGCCGGGTCGCGAGCGATCTCGAGCACGGCATCGAGGCGCGGCGCGATGCTCGGGTGCCGGCGCGGCGGCGAGCAACGTTGGCGCGACGATCGGCGGCCGCGCGGGAATCGGCGGCTAGATCGGCGGTGATGTCTTTGCTCTGGGTCGCCGGTGGCTCGATGGGTGGCGAACCGGTTACTCCCTCGACCGGGTGCGGGCGACGGCGCCGGGCGGTTGCGGATGACCGGGGGACGGCGGTGAGGCGGCTCGATTTGGGCTTGGGTTGTTGAGGCGCGGCGCTTGGGCTCCGACGGTGCCGCCGTTGAGCGTCGGTGATGGCGGGCGACGGCGGAGCGGCGAGCGGCGGGCCTCGGGTGGTGAAGGTTCACCGGAGAAGAAGCACAGTAAATCTGCTTTTACTGTGTCTTCTTTTCCCTCTCCTTCACGTCACTTTCACCTTCAATTTTTCACTTTTTCCTTTTGCTTTTTTTCTGCTTTTTCTTCAAAGAAAAACCAACCCCCTTTTGTCGCCGTACACGGCACCTTTTTATAGTAAAATAAAACGTGATCTTTTGTGAATAATTCATCTTACGAAGATTGCTTATAACCTCCCGATCACGAAAATCCTTATCTCATGAATATTTTTCCCGATTTCATCATCTATTGATAAAGATAAGATTACAATGCGATTTCCCTAATTTCCAAAAGTCATCGTGATATCACATCAAATCTTAATTTTTCAATAGATAATTAATTAAAAATGACGACGGGCTTGGGTTAATTTGTTCCTTTCGTGGGCCTAGCCCAACTAATTTGAACTCATCCGCCACCGGTCCAATAAATAAAAATGCAAATTAAAATAAAATGCACCTAACCTATATGCTATGTAATTAATATATATATATATATATATATATTTAGGGATAAAATTAAACCCTAATTTTTAATGCGATAAATGACTAAATGGACCGTCAAAATTTAGGTGTCAACACCATAAGGCTGATTTGATTCGGCTTTTGGGGAATTCATTTGCAAAAATGATGAAAGGGGTTTTCTAAAATGCAAGTAGCGTTTGATGAATTATAATTCTAAAGTGTATTGAGAAACAACTTTGGTTAAAATATCGTTTGGTAAAATTTACATTTGTAAAGAACTTTTATTAAATTAAAAAAACAAAAAAAAAAATATTTTTTTTTTTGAAGTCCGGCCATCGAACTGCCGGATGACCAGATCTAGCCCCCGGACGGTCGCTGGGGTCGGGCGACCCAAAGCGGCCATCGCTTGGGGTCACCTGCCGTCGCCCGAGGTTGCATGATGACCCGGGCGTCGCCAGGGTCGGGCGACCCTTAGGCGGTGATCGCCGACGCGCACGACCCCTTGGCCGACGGTCGCCGACGTGCGCGACCCCTTGGTCAGCGATCGTCGGCCTCCGATCGACTTCTCTGTGCGGTGGTTTTGGAGAAGATGAACCGGAACTTGCATTCCGAAAATGCAAATTCCCAAAGGATCTCCAGACCTGCTTTGGACTAAAGGCCCTTAGAGTCATTTGGAAATGCAATTACATCCTGCCAAAATCGCCCAAAAAATCGAACTAAACGCGTTTGCATTTGGCCAAGGGACTTTAGAGTCCCAAAGCCCATTCCCAAAGCTGAACCAAACGGGGCTTAATGAGAGACCACTTGGTCAATTTGATGGGTTCAAGCTGAACCAACCTTTATAGATCATGCATGCTTCTACACGCCACCTTACCTGAGGTCTGCACTTCCCAATCATAAATTATCTGCAAGTATCATCCCTTATGCAAATGAAATGCGAAATCTCTTTGGATACAACTACCCACTGAAGGCTTACTCGAGATATAACATCCTCTGAAGCACACGTTGACATGAAAATTTTAGTTGAAGGACCATGGGAAAATGTCTGCAGAATCCCATACAAATTTGCCAAACAATACCCAAAATTTGATGGATACAGAACGTCACCCATCAGCCAAAAACCATAAAATATATCATCTAACTTCTTGAGAAATCAATTACCAGCTAATGGCATAGCTCTGAAAGGCACAGTAAGAGATGAAAGAGTTACATAAATAGGTTGGGCCTGGAGGCCTTGTAGGTGGTCTTCAGCTTCCTCGTTGGAGGCCTAACCTTCTTGAACACTAAGGGGAATTTGATCTTGGAGTTGTGGAACTGCTTGGTGCTCTCTCTCTTGCACAACTTTGCTGGAACAGTAGCAGTCTTGATGATTTGAATGCAAGGGAACCTCACTCTGTGGCGAGACGCCATTTCAGTGTACATTTGCTCCACTGCCCCATTCAGAGTTGTGTCACGGTACTCCTTGTACATGTTATGATACCCAGTACGGCTCTGATATCGCAGCCAAATACCATAATTGTTGATCTTTGTGGGATTCTTCTCAAATATCTGTGCATGCAATTAAAAAATATGATTACACTTGTTGACCAAGTATCCAAGTATATTCAGTAACAACAGAAAAATATGGCATGAAGCTCTTCTCCCATAAATAAATAGCACCAAACAGAGCTCAGGGAACAGAACGAACATGAGTAGAGGTATTTAGTTTAACTTAAGCGGAAAACAAAAAAAATGAAAAAAGAAAAAAAAAGAAAACCAACATCAACTGACCGGAAATGATATGCACTTGCTAACCAGTAGTCTGGGACAAAATTGCGGGAAACTGATATGCTAAGACAGGCCATAAATCCAAACAGAAATGCAGTATGCTTGATGCTATGCTACACTCTTCTTAATTCAAAACATAGTCATGGACTCGGATGTACATAAAAATCATCAATGGTCATCTGAAGTGCTTCAGAAAATTATTGACATGATTAAGTCTTGGATGATGTGATAAAATGGTCAGCACTCTCCTAGTGTTATGTAAACTTTGTGAATTTTGTAATCCAGATGAAAGTCCAGCATCCACTTAAAAAAGTTAAAGACTAACTTAGTCTTAAGCAAATGCAGGTACCAAAAAAGCGAAGTCATTTTGAAAACAAACACGCACTGGAGTTCAAGTCAACAATGAAATTAGGCTTCAAAGCCACAAATACATTCGAAAAACGAATTACTCTAACCAGCAACTAATCTCTCCTAGCACAAACGGAGTGGGAAAAGCAAGACCAGTACCTCGTTGATGGCCAGAACCTGCCCATTGCTTTTCTTAACCTTCTTCAGCTTCCTCAAGAAATACCTGATTAAACCCCCAAAATAAGTCACGAGATCACCCAAATCATTGGATCAAAGGCCTTTTTTTTTTTTTTTTTTTTTTCTGAATCAATCAGCAACAAATAATTCAAAAATCCCCTCTTTTCAGCGTAATGTAACCTAATTAAACAGCCTCCAGGCTGCAATCGAGCACTTAGCAAGGCGCAGCATTCGGAAAACACATTCCACCTACTTTCCTTCCCTCGGACAAACGCAGCAAAACTCAGAGCACGCAACGAACATCGAGAACGAACGAGACGTACCAGAACTTCGACTTGGCGCGGACTTCATTGGTGGCCCACAGCTTCATCCTGTAGATCTTCGGGTGCTCATCCGATTCGGTCGGCAGAGCCCTCCCCACCACCTGGTACTGGTGAAACTGCGCCCACGTTCACCCAAAAAAAAAACACAATCAACGACGAAACGCAAACATCTCTAACAGCTCCGAACATGCAGAAGCAGCTCAAAACCGAAAATCCCCGCAGCACTCGGAGAAAGCGCGTGATCAGCGAGAAACGATGATCTAGCTGAATCGTGGAGTTCAAGGGCCAGGGAACCAACCCTGAAAGTCACCATCGTCGACGTCGCGGGCGGCGGCGGAGGAGGAGGAGGAGGAGGAGGAGAGCGGCGACTGCGAGTTCGTTCGGCTGCTCCGGGAAAACCCTCGCTCGATTGATGAAGGAGGAGGATATAAGGATCGCGGGATGGGAGGAAACCCTAACGCGAAAGCGCTCTGCTGGGCCTTACGCAAGGCCCATGAATCGTAGGCCCAGTAGTGATGTAAATGGATCTGAGAATCCAAGACTGCTATTTATACCCCCTCTTTTTTAAATTGTCCGATTTGTTTCAAAAAATAAATAATTTGGAAAATAATTTCTTAAAAATGATTATTTGTATTGTATATAAAAATATATAAACAAAAAATATCTGCATCATTCACGAAAATACTTAAATATAAATTATTGTCAATAATGAAAATATTTTTTATTAACTAATCATTTTAAACGATACAGTGATTATTCTTTAAAAAATACTTTTTCAAAATAATTCATTTTCTGCAAAATAGAAAAAAGGAAGGTTTCAGAACTCTATGAATATTAACACATTTCTAATGGTAATTGTTTAGAAATGGGTTCGTTTCACATCATAATTTGATGGTAACTTCATGAACTTGACTGACATGGAGAGCAAATTTTTGAAAGGTTAAAGTTGCCTTTTGGATGGAAAGATTTTTTGATTGTTAGTAGCTGAATTGGTGAGGTTGTGATAATCAGCTGGTCAACTTCACTAAAATTAAGGACGATGCGAAGCACTTTTGAATCAGATCCGGACAATTCATGGGGATAGGGATCCTTTCCTTTTCCAAGAACTAACGAATGACTCATTCGTAATGATAGGCTTCATCGGTTGACTGACTTCATTTTCTCTCAAAATACCAGCTTTTGACTAGGGCAAAGGCTAGTGGTTGCTTGTCCTATCATTTCTCGTATTACGTGCGGCAACAGGCGATTATTTTGGTTTTTTTTTGTCTCCGGCTGTCTGGTATGGAATGGCTATGCATTGCTAGCACCAACTCTTTTCTTTATATATTATACATATATATTCTTATATATATCTGATCTAATTATTTTTGCTTGTCTGCAAAATGAATCAGAACAAGGGACAAAGCAAGAGGCAAAGCAAGGAGAAAAAAGGGAACAAGAACAGAATCCCAATGCTTCCAAAATTTTCCTAATCAAATCCTCAACAGAAGTGTCAAACATCATCTGCACAGTTCCTGGGTGCAAATCCCAGCCTAGACTTCTTCATATCAAACCACATCTGGAAATCCTGCTGCAGATAGTTCCCGATTATCGAGTACCCCGGGAACCCCTCCTGCTCCCTCATCGCCAGGCACGCGATCCCAGCCTGCGCGAACCGGACGAAGTTGTTCTCCACCGGAAAACTCCATGTCGCCCCGTCTGCAAATTCGATCCCGAACCCGGGCAACTCGGGCTCTGGCACTCCGGACACGTTGTAGCAAGGATAAAACTGTTTTTCCTCCACCATTGGGTAGGCCTTCACCTTCCTCTCGAACGCTTCCAGAATCGCCCTGTAGGCGGGTCCGATGAAGTAACTAAGTGGAGCGCCCGAATCTATGATCGTCCCGCCACGCCCATCCGGGGACACTTCCCACGTCTCCTGGGGTATGTCGAGAGTCTCTCCTCCGACCACGATCGATTTTATCTTGACATAGTAAAATGTGCTGTCGGGGCTTTCCTCGGCGCGAAGAAAGGAAGTGAAATTCCAACCCGGGCGGCTCGAAAGCTCATCGGCTTCGCCAAAAACCAATCTGCTGCTCGCATTGGGGTTGCTGTGTCTGTTCGCGAGACAGTAAGAGAAAGATTGGCCATTCGGAGACTGAAACTGGGAGGCCAAAGACAGGGGCCCTCTTCCTAGTCCCAGCATCCCTGGAGCCCCATGAGATACACCTCCGTTCCAACGACCGCAGCCAAACATCACATCCTCCTTCCTTGTGAATTCGGGGGCACCGGCCCGCGCCGTGAGATTGACCGTGAATGTTTCTAGTGCCAAATTGCCGGTCGAGTTCGAGCCGTCTCCATACGGATAGATGTAAGGACAGGTCTGGTTTTCAGACTTGCATCGCCGCAGAGGATCTGGGTCTTGGACCTGGCGACACCGAGGGTCGCGGCAGCTTATCTCTCGAAAAGAAGCGGAGCCCTCGGGATTGTAATATGGCCCGCTTTGCTCGGAGCAATCAGGACAAGCAGCACATTTGATCCAACTGAAGTCGCTACCTGTATCAAGTATCAGAGGGACATGCCGAGGCGGCGTCCCTATGTATACGTCGATGAAGTACAGTTCCAAGCGCGGAACCACTCCGTATCTTAGTGTAGCCATGAGGGTGCCTGGAGGCCCGCCTACCATGGATTCCTGCGAAGGCGAACCATTGATCGGCTTCAAATGCAGCTTCAGCTTATCCTTGCCCCTGTTGAGCCTTGAAATGGGGTTCCGATGCCTGATCTCTGCCATCTTCCCATGATCGGTCTGAGCTCGGGCCAAATCCTCGGCTGCGAAGGATTCTTCCTGCTCGGTCCCGCCACCGGTCGACCGGTGGGAGACTCGAAGCTCCACCGTCTCTCCATCGTCAGCATAAGTAAAATCACCACCACCGTAACCAAGACGATCACCTCCCTCCGGTTTGGCCTCTGATAATGGGGATGTGATGCTACCGGGAGTGCTTCCTGAAGAGGGAACGGAACCGAAGCTCGGGTTGAGCAACAACTCGATGCCGCCTGAATTCGAGGCATTGAAGTCGCGATTTTTGTGGTTTAGGACTCTGGTTTCTTCGATGATGCAGAAAGCGAGGAACATAACAATTGCCAGAAACAAAAGAGCTCTGCAATTCATGGTGGTCTGCCTCTTCTGAAGTGGTAGAGGCCGAGATTTCCTCGGATTGAAGAAGGGCCTGGCGAAAGCTACGAGCTTTTTGGAATGAAACAAGACGGAACCGAAAAGGCCAAAAGCAGAAGCCAGAAAGAAAGAAAGAAAGAAAGACAGGTGTTTGTAGTGGGCTTTCGCTTTCAACATTCCTCGGGCAACGCCCCGCGCGCTGAAGTCGTTGTTCTGTAGTTCTCTTGATCCGTTGACTTGACGTCGACTTTCTCTCCCCCCATTTTTGGTTCTGAGGAGTGGAATTCCTTGTTCTTCTGATTCCGGGTCAAAGGGAACCAAATCCGGACGTGGATCTATGAGCTTCATGCCGACTCCAGCGGGCTCAGCCGGTGAACCGCTAGGAAAATCTCGTCGCAGAATGGGTCGGGATATGAACTTCTGTTTGGTTCGATTGTATTAGAATCTTCCGCTTAGGTACATGCTTGTTCCGTGTCGCGGGAACAAGACAATTCATAAGAGCCCTCTCCTATGTTGGCGTCTTTCACACAGATCGATAGGTACCGAGATCTGTTTTGTCTGGATTCCTCGGTGTTTGAACGAGGGCCGTCATCAATGCATTGCTCTTAAGGCAAGAGATAGTGTCCCAATTTTGTTCCGACGATCGGTTACAAGATTTTCTATACGAGTACAGGGAGAGGACTATCTACCATTGATGATAGTCTCGAAAAAGCTTGCGAAAGTCTCAAATCCGACTGGTCTGAACAGATCACAAAAGGAGAATATGCTTAGATTAGTTGAGAGGGTTTTTGTACTTTGGTTTTTCTTCGATACGATATGCAAGGGACCAAACTGCTTCAAGCAAAGAAATTGGGCACTTTTAACGACCGCCCAAATATCATGGTCAGCCTTTTCGTCCTTACTTGTCAAGGGTCCGCTTGGAGTAGGTTTGAACTTCAGCATTTATAAGTTCCTTCTTGTTTTCACGTGCACTAAAGATACTGACCGAATGAGACACCGTTCTCATCTAGAAAAAAAAAGGAAATGTGGAGTTAGAAGGGCTGATTTCGACTCCGCGTAAGAGCCACCGAACGTCCTAAGTGGATCGCGACGATGCCGCTTGGCGGTAGGATAGGATTGGATGGTGATGGTCATCAACAGTCACTTCCACGCTTACACTGTACGGAGTTTGATTAATTAACAAAATTAAAAAGGGATTGTTGTGTTTGGTGACAAAGAAGCAATGGCGTCATTGTGTCTAAGGTTTGAAAATGAAAAAGCTCACCTGCAGCAGGCGCATTCACACTTCCTGTGCCGACAAAGGAGCCCCACGCTATTTCACGCTCTCGACGGGCTAAAGTGAGGATTGTCTCCGTCGTCGACATATTAAAAAAAGAGGGCGTTTGTCCTTTCCACGCTCGTGCTTCCTTGAGTTTTGCTTCGGACTAGACACGGTCTCCACGCTCAACCAGAAAACATAATTCAGTTCTAGGGTTTCGACGCTGGATTTTCTCCCACGATGAACTAGCTTGACTCGACTGGTGGTCTTTGAAATGGTAGCGGCTGGAGCGTGCATAATTCTAACACTGCCTACTAGAAATTTTGTCTTTGTCAAGTGACGACACTTCAAAGTTTTGAAGCATGATAACTTGAATATGGAGAGCTCCAACCGAAGCCTCGCGACATGTTATAGTGGGAGAAACCCCTTGCGACTCTCGATTTTTCTTAGCTAAACATCCAGTGACATATATATATTTAAACAACAAAAGCTCCACGCACCGAGGTGCATTGAATTTGTTCTGCTAAAAGAGAACCCCGCTTTCAGTTTTTAACACTATAGGAGGGTTGACTCTGCATCCACACTCAACGAGAAAATTATGTAAATTTGAAGCAATTATTGCCTGAATAGTGAGTCAATACCTGTTATTTTCTCATCTTTATATTCTAGATACACAATTGTAGCCAGGTAAAGAGTAAAGGCAAACAGTAATAAGCTAGAAATGCACAAATCTTGAAGTAACCATATCTTGATTTGAGTGACTGAGGGGAGATTCATTGTGGATGGAATAATGGGGGATGACGGCAGCCACTACTTCTCGCAGCAATAAAATTAGCAGTAAGCCAACATTTAGCCTGCGTGTAATCATGAAGCCGAGTTTTTTTACCTGCGAGGGTATGAGGAAAATCTCAGTCCACTGAACATGTCCCTGGACTGCACGGAAGGGAAATAATGTTTCTTCTGTATTAAGCTTAAGTTCCGTAAACAATAACTATGTGAACAAACAAACTGCATTGCCTTTGAAAATCACTGCTTACATAGGATAGATATTTATCAGCCTATAACTTGGACTGTGCCTAGTTTGATGCACCCTCGGCTGGCTTTGCAGACGAGTCTTGCAACCCACAGACCAAGTTTGCAGGAACAGCCACATCAATCATCTTTGGGTAAGAGAGGTTTAGATCTGCGGTACATATCATCAAAAGCCACTTCAATATCATATGAAGTATCGACGGGCAGTCTTCAACCTAAAGTAATATCTGAATATTGAAATTTCCAATTCCAGAATTGGTTACTTACTTTCCATAATAATCTTGAAAGTTTTCTGAAATATGGGAAAAAAAAAGTGTCACAGTTAGAGAGAGAGAGAGAGAGGGAGAGAGAGAGAGAGAGAGAGAGAGAGATTATGTAGGTCACGGTGATGACAAAATAAACACATCAAAACATGAGATCAAAACCAAGCAAAAGTTCCTCTTCACAGAAGCAAATTGACTTAACCGTTGTAAGTCATATAACTAACTCCTTGTTTCTATGGGAAGAGACGATAAAAATGCATCTGCAGATAACTAAGTCGCAGGTGACATCTAATGTAAAGGAAAAGTAAGTGAAGTTGAACATTTCACCTCATCTTTCGATAACCTGGGATTGTAGAGAAGTTCCTCCCCCACAGAGCTAACCTGAATTACGAAAAGGAACTTTCTGAGTGTGTGTCTGTGATTTTGCAATAATTTGACACTATGGAGCTAAGGATCAGATTTTTAATACAGTGAATCCCTTGTAGTCATGAGCAGGATAGACCAATGTATCCTTGGGTAATGTGAAAATCTGAGAGAGAGAGAGAGAGAGAGAGAGAGAGAGAGAGAGTTAAGCATCAAAGAAGAAGTAACTGGTTTGCAGTGAAGGAAATTCATTTGTCCAATCTCCTTACCTGTGAATGCACTGACTGATACAATTGAAGTGAACTTCCACCCTGCAAGCACATTGTCAAGATTCTAATATCAAGCTTCAGATTTAAGTATGGAGGTTCCAATTTATAAACTGCAAAATAGAACCATTCCCTTTGCATAAAAGGGTTTCTGATTGTTGCATTGATTGATTAAGATTATGACAGCTGAACTTTTGCACTCTTACAAAGTATGGGGTATTTTGCAAGAAATTAAACCTGGAAATCAGTCCGCCCACACCCACGAATTAGCAAGGCATCTCCAGTGAAAGCCATCCTTGGTTGAGGTTGACCAAGTCCATCTCCTGTAACATATGTAACACATCCTTGCGTATGTCCTGGTGTAGCCCGGACCTGCCATTAAAAAGAAAATTATTGAAATGTCATGTGACATTTGAAACCCCCCCCCCCCCCCCCCCCCAAAAAAAAAAAAAAGTACAAAAGTGAAGAACAAATAAAAGAAGGTACTTGATGTTAATAAATGACATACATGCAAATCCAGGTCAATGTCCTCTCTCATGACAGAGGAAGTGACTGCTGCCAGTTAATGGCAGGATATGCAACTTGCAGCATTCACTGCATAGTTTTAGAAGAGTAAATCGCTTTAATGCAGTCCCCTTAGTATTTCATATTGCAGAACAAATATTAGAATCATAGCAATAATCCAATGCTCAAATGCAAGAGCAAATAGTGCCTTTGGATTATTAGGTTTGAGTGTTTCTCATATATGATGATTGTGACCTAGCATGAATTTGCGGTTATTTGTGAATTATGCCAAAAGCAAATCTATGTAGCTACCTCATTTCAAGAGAATCCCCATCCTCTTATTCAATGACTGGCCCTACTACCAAAATACATTGTCCAGTTGGTGAGATAATAAGTAAAAAAGTTTAGGCTGTGATACCTCCAGGAATAGATCACCAAAATGAATCTTCTCTCCTGCTTTTATAAGAAAGTCAGCTCTTGCATTGCTTGCCTTCGAAATGACAGATTTTACTCCAGAAACTTTCCCCTGCAAGACAGAGAAACTATCTAAAGAGGTACTACTGTGTAACAGCAAGTAAGGCCCTGTTTGTTTAAATTTGTTTCTGTTCCACGGAATACAAATTTTTGTTCTTTTGTTCCGGGGAAGAAAAAAAGAACAGAAACGCGTTTGTTTACACTTTTGTTCCTGGGAACAAAAAAATATAGATTTTTTGTTCCCGGGAACAGATTTGGAACAGAAACAAGAAGTAGAAAAAACTTGTTTTTTGTTCCCGGGAACAATTCTGAGAAACACTTCTTTTTTTTTTCTCCTTTTTCTTCTTCTTTTTTCTTTGGCCGGTCGCCGGAGTGTCGCCGTGGCTGGGTGAGGCCATCGGCCCTCGTTGGCCTGTCACCGGCCATGGCCGAGGCCGGCGACCAGCCAAAAGGAAGAAAGAAAAAAAAAAGAAAAAAGAAAATAAAAATATTAAAAAATTAAAAGAAACAAAAAAATTATACAAGTTTACCAAACGTGCTTCTGTTTTTATTTTTTTATTCCGGGAACAGAAATTTTGTGCAATTACCAAACGCGTTCTTCTGTTAAAAAATTGTTCTCCGGAATAGAAATAGGTTCCCGGGGACAATCTTTGAATAGGAATGTTAACAAACGCGCCCTAAGCATTTTCTACACATGAGACAGATCGACACAGGAGATGAGTGCCTTACCTTTATCAAACCAGTCCCAGTCACATGATCAGCATGTACATGCGTGTTGATTGCATATATCAGCTTCAACCCAAGCTCTCTCACTAAAGAGAGGTCCCTGTCAACTGTCTTATCAACTGGGTCAATTAACTGCAAGTGAGACATACACGTTTCAGGATACATCCCCATAGACACGCCAGCTGTAGTTAGACAGCCTTCAGGATAAAGATTATAGATGAAAGGAATAGATAAAGCAAAGGCAACACAAAAGAATACATGAAGATATCGAGTAGGCTATTTGGATAAATTTGCCTCCTGACAGATTATATATTATAAAACTACTTCTGATATCTATAAGATCCTTTCAGTCCTTCAATCCTGGACGAATTATCCTCCTAAATACCCTGATATACTCGTCCATCTTCACATCGTGATAGACTGCTAGTAGGGTGATTTTCTACGGTTTTGGTTCTAGCTCAAAAGGTGTTCCCTTACCTTTCCATAAGCTCAAGGTGGAGACACGATGACTATGGTTATATACAACATCAGATTGAAATGTGATTTTGGTGGCATCTTGACAGGTTGTTCAAAAGAATGCAAATGCAAGATCTGCCTCACATCTATCAACTCTACAGTCATAAGCAACTGTCTGCAGACGTTAAAACCAAGCATTAAAACCAATCATAAGCAAAGCGATTAGGTACAGTACAGTTCACTCCATTTGTTTGATATGCTAAGAACTGAACTTTATCTCATTTCCCTTTATTTGCGATCAGTGGGATTACAACATCGGTTTGCTGAAGAGTGATTGAGACTACTAAAATGTTTTGGACACGGCTTAAGGCATTTCTAACTTATATTTTTGAACAAGTATCCAATAAAAAGCCCATGACGACAGGTAATGAAATGAGAGAAAGTTGTATCCAACAATCCAGAACTCAATCTCGCCTTGGAGACAGAACGATCATCAAGTTTAGCGAGATATTCAGACAAAAAAGCTGGAACTGGTGAATATCCGACCATCATCGGACTAATCTAATTGTTGCAGACTCCTTCACTCAACTTCAAGGAGAGGTATATGCTAAAACCAATCCGAACTCTCCATCAAATTACCCTTAACATAACACTCTGCAACCTATTCAATCGAAACGTCGGCGCGAAGCATTTGACGCGATGCCATCCAAAAAGCAGCGGCCATCGCATACACCGAGCAAAAGAATTGATGCGATAATGTGAAAAACCTAACCACGGCGGGCTTATCGGGGTGAGACACGTCGGCGAGCAGGTAAGTGTAAGTGCACGACTCCCCCTCGAAGAGCTGACGGAAGAGGAGCTTATCGCACGACGTCGTGTAGGCGCTGGCGCTCCCCATCGCTCGCCATCTGAGGCCGCAACCCCCCGCCGGCGCCGCCGCCGTCCTCCTCGTCCTGGAGATCGAGATGGCCGGACGAGGCGCGGCTCTCGGAGAGAGACCGCAGGAGGAGACTCGAGCCAGACCGCGGACTCGGAGCATTCCGTTCCGCCGGACGAAACGGTCGCGAATTTGTGAGTTTCGATGTCGAAGGAAGGAAGGGAGGAGGATGAAGATCGGTGGTCGGAGCTCTCAGCAATGGCGCCGATTGAGTTCCGCAACCGTCATCCTGGCTCCGAAACCTCGGGAGAGGGAAGGCGACAACCACCGTGGAGCGACGCGATCGCGGCCGTTGCTTTTCGCGCGTCCCGAGACCGTGTGACCAGTAAATAAATAAATAAATAAAGGCTTTCTGGAGAATGTCACGTGAATATATATATATCTATTTAGGTAATGACAGAAATAATTCATCAAGTTTAGCTCAATGTGAAATGCAATATCTGAACTTTATCTCAATTTATAATTTGATCTTTGAATTTTTAATCTTTTTTAATATGATCTCTAAATTTTTTGCGCATATTTAATTTATTATTAATCAAAATGTTTCCATATAGTTCAACGACTAAATTATATATGTATCAATACCTTAAACAATTTAAAAGTTTAGAGACCATAGATCATATTAAATGAATAAAAAGTTCATGAAAGGTAATGCTCTTGACACAAAATCAAAATAATGAATCAATACCTAACAAGCATTAGCTCTCCCCAAAAAGGAGGTGATCTGGCCATACCTTCATATTGTATATTGGGTAAAAATTTATGAATTATTTGTATTGTTTTCTCTAATTGTTATTATAGAGGTATGTTCCTTTTGTAATAATTTCGAAATTTTGATGGCCAAATACGCTAATCTAAAAAAAAAATTCAAAAAATGCCTAAAATGCCTAAAATTTTCTTAGATAATGGCTCAAATAAACATTATTTTAAATAAGGGTTTGAATTGATCAAATTATCTCAAATAAGGGCCGTTGGCAGACACCAACTTTTCTGGCCATCACAGAACGGGCATTTTGGTCAAAAAAACCGTAACTATATTTCAATTTTTTTATTTTATTTTTTCATCATTTTTTATTTTTCTTTTCTTTTTTCCTCCTTCCTTCCTCGGACATGGCCGTCGATGCTCGACGGAGGTCGCCCTCGCTAGGGTCGGACGAGGGTGGCCCTCGCCTGGCAAGCCTTGCTGTTGCTTGCTCAGGCGAGTCCTCTCCCGCCTCTAGCGAGGGCTTTGCCAACCCTCATTTATGGTTGCCCAAGGTCGCTGTCCCTCCACCAAGTGTTGGTGACCCCGTTGGCCTTCGCTGCTGCCCCATCGACCATGGGCAAATGTGTTTTCTTATTTGTAGTTTTTAATTTTTTAAAAAGAATTAAAAAAGAAAGGAAAAATAAAAAAAATTTAAAAGACGAAATTACCCTTCATATTTGGTGAGTTCAAGCTCTTTCTTTGAAACTGATATATGTATTTCAAGCTTTTATTTAAAATGGTATTTATTTTAAATCATCATTTGAGAAAATAAAGTTATTTCGGGTTTCTATTTGAAATGATGTTCACTTTAAATTTTTATTGGAGAAAATAAGGGTGTTTCATGTTATTATTTGAAATTTTCTTTAAAAAAAAAAAGAAGAAGAAAGCTCGTCACCAAAAGAAACCTCGATGGCTGTCACTTCCTTCCGGGCACTGCTACGCCCCGCCGCCACGGCGTCCTATTAAGCCACCGTCTTTAATAATTTCTCAGCCCTGCCGCCATCGTCCTACGGCGAGCTCCCCCTATCAGAAAACCGCGTCCTCCGTCTTCTAGAGATCGAGTTCGCTTCTCGCTCGCTGCAGCGTCGCTCGCGAAGTCACGCCCCCGTTCGTCGAATCATCACCTTCCAGGTATGTATTTTTTTCACCGTGTTCCGAACCGGCCCGAGTTTGGGTTTGTGTGATGCGGCGATGTGGGGGACTTTGGGCACTTCCATTTTTTTTTTTCTTTTGATGTGATGATATGGCTGATTGCGGTAGTTCTGTGCAAGGAATGTTAAGCTGGTTCGTGGTTTTTATGTGCTTTTTTTGGCAATATAAAGTAGTCGTGAGATTTGCTACGACCTGCTCGACGAAATGCCTCAATGGAACAGTTGCGTTTTGGGGAATGGGAAAGCTCGATTCTCCAAATATTTTCTTTTGAAGTGAAGCTAACGTGGTTGTCCACAAACGTTTGATGCCCGCGTGTGCGTCCTGTCTTCCTCTGGGAAGTGCTCTCAATGAAAGTTTCTTAAAACGTGTCTTTGATTTCCTAAGAAGGCAATCTCGAAATGTTTGGTCTTTTTTCAATGTTTTGCTTTTTTTTATTTGCCCCCCTACCATTGGTTTTCGGCTGACTTTGCTTCTCTTATGGGTGCTTCCTTCGGTCGATTGCCTTTATACAGTGTTGTTGGTGATGATCATAGTGCCTGGTTTAGTATGGAGTTTCTTATACCTTCTGGTACTATCTAGGCTCATGAGAACGTGGGTTTTAGTCTACGCTAGAGGCAAGCTTATTGCAGGCATGATGGGTCGTAAAACAGATGATTGCACTTGTCAGATGAGCTGTTTTTGTTGATATTGGGGGATTCTTGTGAATAGTGGTTTACTGTAGGATGTTGAAATGCTAATGAATCAAATGAAATCTATTAAGGTTCTAAATGAAATTAAGCATGAAGAGAGCTTTCTGTTTGACGAGATGAGCATGCTCATGGACGAACACATATGGCATTTGATTTTCGAGAGCTTTGCATTAAAGGTTGTGACACTAGTAGATTTGCCAGACCTTATTATGGAGGTCACTTGATTTGTGATGATTTTATATAGCTGAACTGGAGGAGACACGCTTTTAGTTGGGATGCTCAAATTGTTCTGTTGTTGTTGCTTTTCCTTATAATTTTGGAACTTCTATCTCATTCAATAAGCAGTTTAGGTTGCATAGGCGTGCATTTTTATAGGTTGACGAGCAACTTTCTTGCTCTAAGAGTCATGCAAGCCTGAAGAAGATGATCTAAGTGTTTGTCTGCAGAGTTAATATAAACTAAAATACCATGAAGGCAACCACCAAGAATTTTCCTAAGAAATGTTGCTAGACAAGGGCATAATCTTAAAAAATTGACTGAACAATTTCAAAGTCCACAGCAAATGGCCATATGGCAGTTTTTAGTTGAGCTTAATGGAAGCACAACTTTCACCATGGGATGTTTATAATATTGTGGTTGGATATGCATTGGATGTTACTTTGACTTTTATAACTTGTATTGATTTTCGGCCATGTAAACTCTATATCGGCACCGCTGGAGCCCTCACAGACACCTTCACATTTTGAGGATAATCATGATCTTTGCCTCAGTCATATTTATTTTTCACTTTGACTAGTTGCTAGAATGTTGTCACTTCCATGCAGAGGACAATAGTAGGTATGGCAATAATATCTCACTTGACATTGTCTGCTATGATGCACCCCCTTCTAGGCTAAGTGAGTTGTTTTTTGAAAGTAAATCATCATAGAGGATGACAACCAAATGCCAATTGTTATCTGTGTTTTCGGTTCCTTCACCATATGATTATCGTTTTGCTTTCAATATGTCTCTACAGATAAGAGACATGATAGAGAAAGAGACGACATCTACCTTCAACAAATCAACTGGCTTGCCTAGGAAGCGATTCTACCGAGCACGAGCTCACAGCAATCCACTGAGCGATTCGCACTTTCCTGTTCCACTCTCCCCAAGTCAATTTGATTATTCTCTTCATTACCCTCAGTTGTTCCCTGCTTCATCTGATGATGATAATCCCAAAAGGATTCAGTTTGCTGACATTGGCTGTGGCTTTGGAGGACTACTAGTTGCTCTTTCAACCCTATTTCCCGACAAACTCATGATTGGGATGGAAATTAGGGACAAGGTGACCGAATATGTGAAGGAGCGCATTTCTGCATTGAGGACGACCAATCCCAGTCAATACCAAAATATCTCAGTAGTACGGACCAACTCTATGAAGTACATTCCTAACTATTTTGAGAAAGCACAACTGACAAAGATGTTCTTCCTATTTCCGGATCCTCATTTCAAAGAGAAAAATCACCGTCGCAGGGTGATTAGCCCTCACTTGTTAGACGAGTATGCATATACTCTGGCTGTTGGGGGCATAATTTACACTATCACAGATGTTGAAGAACTTGGTGAATGGATGAAGGGCTGTTTGGAAAACCACCCTATGTTCGAGGCATTGACAGAGGAAGAACTCGAGAACGATCCGGTGGTGAAGCTATTGACCAGCGCGACTGAGGAAGGCCAGAAGGTTGCCAGGAACGGTGGGCAGACATTTCAAGCAATATACAGACGCATTGCCCCATCTCTATGATAGAAATCAACTAATGGCTCTATGTCTGTGTACCAGCAGTAACTTTTTGGGACCATTTTTAGGTGAACTTTCATGCATTTTTTGGGATCCTTTGAAAGATTGAGATATTTCTTAAATGCAAAAGTAAAATTGCATACCTGTTTCTTCATTACTTATTCTGTCTTCCTTTTTTTCTCTTGTTGTTTTGTCTTTATTTTTTTGGCCAACTATATATATACACATTATTATTGCATTTAAACTTCGCCACTTTGAAATTCCATAAAGCGAATTTGTTTAGTAGCACTACAGCTTTAATGTCAAGACTTGGCAGGGACGGCGCAATTAGCCAATCTAATTGGATTTACAAAATAGATCATTAACAAAATGCTTCCTATTTGTTAGGCAATCGACCGTAACAAGTTGCACTTGTCAGTGTGTTCCTTCTCCGCAATATGATTATATTCATGCTTTTAGAGTATCAATTAGGGTTTCATTAGTTACATTGGTCTCACAGGTGGGTTTCAAGCGGATTGATGGTACCGCAAAGTCGAGCGGGTTTTTCCATGTTAATAGTGCGGGGTCCATGTCGATAGTTACATCTTGAAGTGTTTTCATAAATAATTGTTGGCAGCTTTGCTATGACCTCGTCGATGAAATGACTCAATGGCCAATTGTTTTTCTTGTGAAGGGAAGCTAACGTGATAGACCAGAAACTCTTGAGATCACGCTTAATTCGGAAGTTTGGGATGTCCTGATATACCATGAATGTTACTTTGTTGATGCTGGAGTGTGTTATCCATTGCACGCCGGGAACTGCTCTGGATATAACTTGTCGTTAATTTCGTAAGAAAGTAAGTACTTTTGAATTATTCGATTTTTTTCGTACCTTTCCATGTTTTTTATCCGCTAATTTTGCTCCCCAGGTAGCCACTGTTCCATTTCACCGATTCCTCTTCTACTATGGGTGCTTCCTTCAGTCGTCGCCGGACACCTCACATTTCGTGCGAGCATGTCGTCCTTACCACGCAAGGGACTATAGTATGTCAATATTATCTTGCTTGCCAGCATAAGTTGTGATGCTCCATCTTCTAGGCTCTGTGAGTTTGCATTCTGGGAGGATACCATTGTATGCTGTTCGATTTCTGTGTTTTCATAATTTGCTAAAAATCTGTCTCTACGGATAAGAGACGATAGAGAGAGAGAGAGAGAGAGAGAGATGATCTCTACCTTCAACAATTAACTGGCTTTGCCTAGAAAGCGATTCTTCTGATTGGAGTTTGAAGTACTCAGGATTGTTGTCCCACAGTACACCGCAAGAGTTAGGGTATCATAAATACTATAAGGTGGAAAACAGTTCATGGGCAAAGGGTATGCGAGCTGTCGTCATGGTACTCATGTCCGCCCTGATTGGGTCCGCATGAATTGCTTTGCTATGCAAATTCTGCCAATAGCCAGATTGTTGGTCTTGAATCATACGTCTCGCAAGTGATACAAGTCCTGGTAAGCTCCTAAATAACTTAGACGACGACTTGAATGGCCCCAGTGGTGATTGGAGTCGCTATCGTGACGTCGAAAGGCCAAATGTATATGGTCTACGATAGAGAAAACAACGAAGGGAACCGTCATTATCGATTTGTGCACAAAATTCATCCTTCCTTGCTGGCTCATGCCATGTCGTGCACTCTCCCATTTGATGATAGAGAACTTTCCATTATCGTTCATCAGAGAAGCACAATCGCACCCCAAATTAATTAGCAAAGAGTGTTTTATTCCACTATAATTAGCACTCAAAAGTATACAATGACAAACTATGGTTGCCACTAGAAACCCAGGCTTAGGTAAACAAATGGCCAAATGCATCCATTCAGGCGGAGGCCGGCCCCGAGACTCGCCGTGCCTCAAGCGTCTTCTCGTACTCCTCGATGGACTTGAAAAGCTCCGAGAAGTTGCCCTTCCCGAACCCTCCGCACCCGCCCTTCTGATACTGTTTCCCGTGATCGTCCGTGAGCATGCACCCCACTCTCTGTATGATCTCGATGAATATGGTCGGCCTGCAAGGTCAGGCAGCAAGAGAAACCAGATGAACAACATCCGAGGAGGACCAACAGATACTTTGGACTTAGAAATTCACTGCTACACACTATTACCCAAGTTGGTTTTCACTCGAAATCGAAATCTATGGCAACTTTTTGCTCCTGACATCAAATTATTGTAACAAATTCAACTTAAATCTAAGGAAAAAGTGGGGCATTGAGCGACTTGGGCAACTGATGTAATCGAGGGTCTGTTCTATCAAGTGCATACATGCTGTTTTCGAAAGAGAGAAAGTAGTCTATTGTCTCGTCAATGATCGACAAACCCATGTTTTGTACCCTCAAACCATATCCAATTCACGATCCATCCTCAATTCAAAGGTTCACATGCCCATAGCTAAAGGAATTGACTTTGGCGAAGACTCAAAGGAGAGAGCCCGCCTGAAATCGAGATCACATACCTGTCACCCACGGGCTTGGTGAAGATCTGGAGCAGCGTCCCCTGATCGTCCCTGTCCACCAGAATCCCCAGCTCCTCGCACTCCTTGATCTGCTCGTCCGTCAGCACGTCCCCGGCCCGGGCCTTCAGGTTCCGGTAGTACGTGGGCGGCGGCGACGGCATGAACTCGAACCCGCCCACGCTGCTCCGCTTCCTCATCTCCCTCAGCGTCCGGAAGATGTCCTCGCTCGTCAGCGCCAGGTGCTGCAGCCCGGCGCCCTTCGTTGTGCTCGAGGTAGGTCTGGATTTGGCTCTTCCTCTTGGTCCCGTACACCGGCTCGTTCATAGGCAGGAGGACCGTCTCGTCGTTGTTCGCCAGGACGAGCGAGTTGAGCCCGCTGTCCCCGGTCCCGACGTCGTCCTTGGTGAACTCGGCGAACTCGTGGAAGCCGGTGAACCGCTTCACGTACGAGATCGCCGGGCCGAGCTCGGGGACGTTCCCGACGGCGTGGTCGAGCCTCCGGATTCCGAATTCCAGCGGGAAGGAGGAGATCTCGTCCGTCGGCTCGAACCGAGGCAGGAACCAGGAGTCCGGAGAGGAGTCGCCGCGATCGGAGGCCGGGGTTTTGTAGCTGACGTAGCGGAGGACGACGTCGCCGTAGAGTTGGACCTCGGCGATGGCGGCGCGGCCGTCGAGGACGACCGGCGGGGAGACCGGCCTGGCGCCGTGGGCGACGCTGGCGCGGAAGGCGGCGTCGGCGTCCTCGACCTCGACGGCGACGGCGCGGACGCCGAGCCCGTGCTTGGCGGCGAAGGCGACGCAGTCGGAGTAGGAGAAGGAGGGGAGGGAGGCGGTGCAAGAGGGGTCGAGGCCTTCGGAGGCGGCGATGGAGGGGGAGTAGGGGGCGGTGAAGAGGAAGCAGAGGTCGCCGGAGCGGCAGAGGTAGGAGGCGTGGGTGGCGTTGCCGGTGGAGAGGTCGGACTTGGCGACGACGGGCATGCCGAGGCCCCAGGCGAAGCGGCGGGAGACGTTGGTGGCGTCGGTGCACCAGAACTCGACGTGGTGGAAGCGGCGGACGGGGAAGCGGTCGGACCGGGGGTTGGACCGGACGAAGTTGGAGAACCCGACGAGCTTGAACTCGTCGGAGCCGGTGGCGCCGCCCCCGTCGTTCTGCTTGCCCATGTTTCAATTTTGCTGAAAGCGAGCCGCTGGTGGTTTTGCTCGGTTAACGGGAGAGGGGTGGGGTGGAGAATATAAAGAAGGGCGGGGGGACACGTGGCGAGAGATGAGAGGAGGGAGTGACGTGGCGAGGCTGTCGAGGAAGATAAGGTTCATGGTAAGAAGGGAAGGGGTTCGTGTGTTGGGAAGGGGAGTGGGCAGGTGATGTGGTCCGGATTTCTATTAAGTCGAAGCAGTCAAGTGGAACTGAAACTCTGCATTGGCTGACCGGTCGGAGGAGCGACGCGGATGGCCCACCCTATTTTTGGGGCGGAGGCCGAAATCTCGAAGGCTGACGGTGGAGATTGACAGGCGTGTCCTTTCGAGGTAGACGAGTTGTTGAAGATCTCTTCGACCAAAAAGAACAAAAAAAAAAAAAAAAGGTTGTGGATGATCTTCACCGATCTGGGAAATTAGGACAATGGGGACATTCGACATACCCACGTTACGCGTGGGAACGAAATTAGATCGTGCCTCGACCAGTTTTTTGGTTTAGTGGAACCCTGTTGGTGTGGAATTCGTCCAAGCACGAATTTCCCACTCGGGTAAGGACGATCTTTAGCTTTGCATTTCATGTGGAAACTACGGGATTTAGAACATCGTGACCTGTTAAGAGATAGCTATGATCGGAAAAATTAGAAAAGAGAGTGCTATGATAATTTTTTATGATATTTTGTTCACATTAGGCTCTGTTTGATAAGCGGTCAAACATATATATCCGATTATATTATTTTATTCTCCAAAATAAAAAAAAAATAAACACAAATCCGTTTGATAACTTTTTTTCTTCTTTTTCTAAAAACAAATTTATTTTCGAACATAAATTATTCATGAGAATATAATAATTGTCAAATACACCTTAAGATTTAATCAAAATATTTCTTTTCTTATTGCCTGCATTTCTAGTGATTGCTTGTATATCTCACTTTGATTGTGTATATCGATTGATATATTATTTTAGATGATCATCCATTAAAATTTATTTAGCACTGAAATATACTAAAATTCCGCGGTTTCTCTCTTTTGCATTATTTCTATTTTAGCTTTTGTCTAACCAAACTAAAATGCACAGCACAACACAAAGCACACTCTTTGGAGCCGACATGAGCCAAATATGCCGTGTCGTATTTGGGTTATCTTTTGCATGTTAAAATCATGTCCTGTCCACAAGTTTACCAATCTAATGGGCAATCTTCACAGATTGAGACTTTATTACCGAACATTTATTAAGTACAGTTTTGATTCTTAAAAGCTTCGGATGCGTGGACTGCATATTAAGTCATTAGGCATGAAAACATAAGCAAAGAGAGAAGTACTGACCAGTAAATATTCTTTCATTTGGTAAAAGAAACCATTTCTCTGCATATCACGTTTCCAAGAATTAAATGAGTTGATTTTCAAACTCCCAAGATTTAACATGATTCTCTGTGCAGTTCATGGTGCTATTCCACAGCTACTTAAATGCTAGCAAGCCAAAACAACAGATGAACAAGAAAATGTGTTATGCATACCTCATCCAGATAATATACAACCTTACTACTGTATCGCATATTTCTTCTAATCTACTCTGCAACTGCTGTTTCCTCTGCACTCATTTTAAGAGAGGATCTTCCTCGTCAGTGACGTTTACGAATGCCTTGATGTGTTCCTGGAAGGATGATGCAGCTTGCTCTCTCTCTCTCTCTTTAGTCGTCCCAGCTTGTCGAATGTGATGGCCATCAGGTAGAATGTTTCTGCTGCCAATTCATGAAACTGCTTGCAACGGTCAAAAAATCAATCAAGTAAACGACTTTACTGATGCCCATGAGAGCATGGAGTCCTTATTCTATGGCGAGACCGGTGCATAGGACAATGCAATGAATATTCTCCCCACACCGCATGAAGACAAGATTGGAAGAGACTGGTGAGTGATGGAAGTGCTCGCTTTGTTCTTCTTTCTATGTTGCAGAAGATAGAGGTGAGCATTATTTATTCAGCTAAGTTTACAATGTTGGAAAGGTAGGATCTTTTAATTTTTTATATCCAGATCGCAAGCAGTTAGAAGTGACGACCATTACTGAAGCTCTTGCAAGGATAATCGCATGGCTTTAATAAAGGTTTCCATATGAGACAGAGGGGCAAGATGCTTCTTCATATATGAAATTTTCAGTTTCTCCACGAACCCCGTTTCCATAGAATATAAGGGCTCTGTAACTTGGCTTGAAGAAATTAATGCAATGAGCACCCCTCACATGAAGGAGTTGACATGCCTCTAGAATTTGAAGCTCATCGGAAGCTTGCCTCAGAAATCCAGCACGATCCCTGAAGTTTTAGGAGCTGCAACCAAGATTCAGAGAAATGTTAGGAATGGCATTATTGTGGTTGCATTCAAAAAAAGTAATAAATCCCTGCAACTACAGATAACAACACTCACCACGCCTGAAAGCCAGGAGCTGACTGAAGGGATACTTCATGTTGAATTTCTGTATTGAGATGCACAAAATAGTAGCGAAGCATTATACAGAGACAATGCAGCCTCTTTCAAGGATGCATTCAAAAAACCGCCAGTGCTAACAGATATGGAGCTCAATGTTGCAAATGTGCTCAATGCCTCGTTATCTTCTAATGCGGCATAAGCGACACTTTGAGCAATGACAGATTGGCGATATTGGAGGAGAAAACAGAATAGGTAACTATTTGGAGATAAACTAGTCCCCAGAAGGGTCATTAATTTTATCCGTTCTTTTCCCTAGTACCACAGTTATGCACTTCTGATGGCTGGTTGATCTCAATTATGCTTGATTCTACATATTGCTGAGACTTCAATGCGATACAGATTGAGCTGTTATACTTGAATATAGCAGTGCTTGCAAAAAGAAAGGGCGCTCTACTTAATGCCTATGAAATGTTGGCGATTTGCTTTAGAGTTTCCATACCGAACCATCTAAATGATTGAATCTTGATTTGAGATAACAGCTACATCCAGCAAAAGGATGTCTATGTTTTACTCTGCTGAGAAAATTTCCTATGCAATAGTGAGATGAATCTTATCAAATGAGTGTCGACCGTCTGGTCCATCAAACATGCTGGCCATAACATACTCTCTGGTAGGCCGTCGGGTATACATTCAACTGTACAACTATAACTTTGCCCTCGAATGTTGGGATGGAAAAGAAAAGAACCAATACTTTGGATCGATAGCTCCTTAGTAACAGCAAATGCAATAGTATCCAGAGTGATAGCATATTGTCACGTTTGCTTTCTGAATTTTCAGCTCCTCTGATCTAATCCAGTACCTTGATGTACATCACAATGAATTCTACTCAATGAAAACTCACCAAATCCCAAATTGCAAGAGGTTTAGGCTAAGCCACCATCTTCTCCATCTCAAAGGCTTTCCATCTTAAGTATAAGCATGTCGAGGCCCAGGATGTACGTTAAGGGCCTGTTTGGTAATACTCTTGGGAACAATTGATTCTATTCTTTTGTTCCCGGGAGCAAAAAAAGAACATAAATCCATTTGGTAAATTTTTTATTTCTGGGAATATATTTGGAACAGAATCAAGAAGCAAAATAATGTTGCTTATTGTTTCCGGGAACAATTCTTAGAATCAATTTTAATTTTTTTCTTTTCTTCTCTTTTCTCTCTTCTTTCATGTCTTCTTCTTCCTCATGGCCGGTCGATGGCCTCGGCCATGGCCAACGACAGACCAAACGAGGGTCGACAACCTCACCGGAGCATCACTGGGGGCCATGGCGTGGCTTGGCCTCGTCGGGCCACCTCCAAGTTGGAGTCGCTTGGCGGTGGCTTGGCGAGGCTTATTAGGTGAGCTCAGCCTCGCCGGATCTGGGCGAGGTCAACCTCGCCCAACCAAGGCGAGGCTGAGCCTCGCACAGCCATGATGAAGCTTAGCCTCGCCAGCAGGCGCGAGGCTCGGCCTCGCCAGCCGGCGCGAGGCTCGGCCTCGCCAAGCCAGGGAGAGGCTCAACTTCCCCTAGACTTTGGCCAAGCAAGCCTCCGGCGAGCTCGCCAAACCTTGCCCATTGTGGTCGATGACCGGCTACAAAGAAGGAGGGAGAAGGAGAAGAAGAGAAAAAGAAAAGGAAAAAATAAAAAAAAGCAAGAAAAATATAATAAAGTATTAAAAATTTAAAAAATAAATAAAAAAATTAAGAATTCTACCAAACGCATTTCTATCTCGAGAGTAAAAATTTTGGACAGTTATCAAGCGTGTTTATTTGCTCAGAAATTGTTCCTGGAAATAAAATTAGATTAAACCATTTTTGATTAAAAATTATTTTTGGAAACAGAATCGTAATCAAACGCGCCCTAAGCCTAATGATATTACTCTTACCAGTGAAGCCCTCATGAAAGCAAGGTTCTATACCTCTCTTTGAGATTAATATGTCATACGTTGCCTTTGATTGTTTCAATTTTGAATATAGAGTAGTGAAAAAATGATGCAACACATTAATGGAGAAAAATTATTAAAAAAGTCATAAACCTATTATAATTGTACTAATTCAGTATTAAATTTTCTTTTAATCGAGTCCTAAATCTTTTAAATTTGTACAAATTCAGTCCATCTAGTTAATTTTGACCAGCTAGTATTGACAAAGATGTTGGCCGTCGTATGTGGTACCATCGGCATTAATGTGAATAATTTTTAATAATTTTTAATTTTTTCTTTTTCTTTTTCTTTTTCTTTTTCTTTTCTTTTTCTCTCTTTTTTCCCCCTTCACTTCCTTCTTCTTCTGTAGGCTAGAGGCAAGGCCAGCAATGTCCCTCGCTGGCTTCGGCCATGGTTAGGCCATGAGACTTGACCTCACTAATAATATTAAAAAAAAATTGAAAGAAATATTATTAAATATTGTCCATTTTAATGCCATTCGCGTCACGTAGGATAGCCAATGTTGACACCATTGCTAACTAGCCGAAATTGACTTGATGGATTGAATTGACATAAATACAAAGTGTTTATAACTCTATTTGCAAAAAAATAAAAAAAGTGTTGGACTGAATTGACATAATTGCAATAGGTTTAAGACTTTTTTAGAAAATGGTGGACAAGATATTAGGTATGTGTTGGTAATGAATGTAAAGGAAAATTACTAAGCAAATAGAAAGGCAATTATCTAAGTTGTGGAACAGGCCATCTCGGGTGCAGTCGGGAAGATCATCACAAACCAACACGATCGGAATAGGAATTAGGGACAAGGTGACAGAACATGAGAAGGAGCGCATTTCTGCATTGAGGATGGCCAATCGCGGTCAATACCAAAATATCTCGGTTGTATGGAAACTCTATGAAGTACGTGCCTAACTATTTTGAGTAAGGACATCCGAAAAAGATGTTCATCCTATTTCCGGATCCTCATTTCACAGAGACAAATCACCGCCGTAGGGTGATTAGCCCTCCCTTGCTAGATGGGGTCTACTCCGACTGCTGCTGGCATAATATTCGCTATCATAGATGTTGAAGAACTTGAAGAGTTGGATGAAGGGCTGTTTGGGAAACCACCCCCAGTTGGAGGCACTCTTTGAGGAAGAATTCGAGAATGATCCTGTGGTGAAGCTATTGACTAGTGCGACCGAGGAAGGCCGGAAGGTTGCCAGGAACGGTGGGCAGACATTTCAAGCAGCATACAGACGTGTGGCCCCATCTCTATGACAGAAATCGACTAATGGCTCTATGCCTGTGTACTAGCAGAAATTTCAAGCAGTGAGTTACTTATGTAGCTTTTCATAACTGTCCTTTGGAGCTCACAGTATTGAATTTGTTAGGGTTGCTGTCACATGAAACACCTTATGAGCTAGGAGATCGGAAATTTCGGAAGGGGTTCATGAGTTAGGGTATTCGAGTTTCAGTTCATGGTCCTTATTTTTGCCCTCTCTGCGCAAGTTATTTGAGCGATTCTTCATGTCATGGAAGGTTTTGAGGGGCGATTGTGATGTTTGAAGGCCAATCATAATGTCCAAGATGGAGGCAGTAAAGAAGGAACTATCATTATTAATCTATTCACAAAGTTCATCCTTCTTTAATGGGTTCATGCCTTGAACCAGAGAACTTTCCATTATTGTTTATTAGAGAAGCACAGACGCATCCCAACTTTTATTCCATCATACTTAGCACTCAGACGCACGGTGACATACTATGCTTCCATTAGAAACCCAGACTTAAGGAAACGAATGGCCAAAGGCGTCCATTCAGGCAGAGGCCAGCGCAGCAACTCGTTGGGCGTCGAGCGTCTTCTCATACTCCTCAAGGGACTTGAAGAGCTCCAAGAAGTTGCCCTTCCCAAATCCTCCGCACGCACCCTTCTGATACAATTTTCCGTGATCGTCTGTGAGCATGCACCCCACTCTCTGTATGATCTCGATGAATATGGTTGGCCTGCACATTATGGCAGCAAGAGAAAACCGATGAACCACATCAAGGGAGGACCAACAGATACTTTGACCTTAGAAAAGATCCATGTCATGTACCATTACTCAAGTTCATCCTCACTTAAAACGGTAAATAAATGGTGATTTTGGGCTCCCGATGTCAAGTTAGAGTAGCAAATTCGACCGTAAATCCAAGAAAAAAGTTAGGACTTTGAGTAACTTGGGTAACTAATATAACTGAGGGACTATTCTATCAAGTGCATGCATTTCACGGTTATTCCTATCTAAAGTGTCATAAAAAAATTTCGATAGACGATCGTAGCCAAAAGAGAGAGCCTGCATGAAATGGATCACATACCTATCACCCACAGGCTTAGTGAATATCTGGAGCAGTGTCCCCTCGTCGTCCCTATCCACCATAATCCCCAGCTCCTCGCACTCCTTGATCTGCTCGTCCGTCAACACGTCCCCTGCTCGGCCCTTCAGGTTCCGGTAATACGTGGGCGGCGGCGGCGGCATGAACTCGAAACCACCAACAGCGCTCTGCTTCCTCATCTCCTTCAGCGTCCAGAAGATGTCCTCGCTCATCAGCGCCAGATGCTGCACCCCCGGGCCCTCGTTGTGCTCCAGGTATGTTTGGATTGGGCTCCTCCTCTTCGTCCCGAACACTGGCTCGGTCATCGGCAGGAGGACCATCTCATCGTTGTTCGCCAGCGTGACCGAGTTGAGCCCGCTCTCATCAGTCCCGATGTCGTCCTTGGTGAACTCAGCGAACTCATGGAAGCCGGTGAACCTCTTCAAGTACGAGACTGTCGGGCCGAGCTTATGGACGCTCCCGACGGCATGGTCGAGCCTCCGGATTCCAAAGTCCAGCGGGAAGGAGACCTCGTCCAACGGCTTGAACCGAGGCAGGAACCAGGAGTCTGGAGAGGAGTTGTTGCGATCGGAGGCCGGGGTTTTGTAGCTGACATAGCGGAGAACGACGTCACCATAAAGGTGGACCTCAGCAATGGTGGCGGCGCCATCGAGGACGACCGGCGGGGAGACCGGCCTTGCACCATGGGTGATGCTAATGTGGAAGGCAGCGGCGGCATCCTCAACCTCGACGGCGATGGCACGGACGCCTAGCCCGTGCTTGGTGGCAAAGGCGACACAGGCGGAGTAGGAAAAGGAGGGGAGGGATGCCATGGAGGAGGGTTCGAGGCCGTCAGAGGTGGCAATGGATGGGGAGTAGGGAGCAGTGAAGAGGAAGCAGAGGTCGCCGGAGCGGCAGAGATAGGAGGCATGAGTGGCGTTGCCAGTGGAGAGGTCGGACTTTGCGACAACAGGCATGCCAAGGCCCCAAGAGAAGCGGCGAGAGGCGCTGGTGGCGTCGGTGCACCAGAACTCGACGTGGTGGAAGTGACGGGCAGGGAAGCGGTCGGACCGGGGGTTGGACCGGACAAAGTTGGAGAAGCCGACGAGCTTGAAGTCGTCGGAGCCGTTAGTAACGCCGTCGTTTTGCTTGTCCATGGTTTTGCGGAAGCGAGGGTTGGTGGCTTTGGTTTGTAAATGGCGTCCGTGACCAGGAGTGGGGTGGGACTGTGAATATATGGAGGGGCAGGGGGAGGGGAGAGCAGTGTCGGGAAGACCCTCGCGAAAAATATTGGGTGGTCTTGGACCGCCAAATTAACATGGTCTCCGATCACTCACGCGTGGAGGTGTGGGGGCCGGCTCGCAACCAAACGAATTTATGCACAAAAATAATTTCATTTCTCTCTCACTAGCCTGCACACACTAGCCCCCTACGCTCTCTAACATATTCTCTTTCCTTCGTTCCCTCTCTGAGGCAGAGGTTAAGAAAACCTCTTTCCTCTCCAACAAATCTTATCAAATGAGTGTCGACCATCTGGTCCATCAAACATGCTGGCCATAACATGCTCTCTGGTAGGCCGTTGGGCATACATTCACCTGTAAAACTATAACTTTGCCCTCGAATCTTGGGATGGAAAAGAAAAGAACCGATACTTTGGATCGATAGCTCCTTAGTAACAGCAAATGCAATAGTATCCAGAGTGATAGCATATTGTCAAGTTTGCTTTCCGAATTTTCAGCTCCTCTGATCTAATCCAGTTTCTTAGATGTACATCACAATGAATTCTACTCAATGAAAACTCACCAAATCCCCAAATTGCAAGAGGTTTAGGCTAAGCCACCATCTTCTCCATCTCAAAGGCTTTCCATCTTAAGTATAAGCATGTCGAGGCCCAGGATGTACCTTAAGCCTAATGATATCACTCCTACCAGTGAAGTCCTCATGAAAGCAAGGTTCTATACCTCGCTTTGAGATAAATATTTCATACATTGCCTTTGATTGTTTCAATTTTGAATATAGAGCAGTGAAAAAATGATGCAACACACTAATGGGGAAAAATTATCAAAAAAATTCTAAACCTATTATAAGTGTGCCTATTCAGTCTTAATTTTTTTAATCGAGTCCTAAACCTTTTAAATTTTTACCAATTCAGTCAATCTAGCAAATTTTGATCGACCAATATTGATATGGACGTCAACTGTCCTATGTGGTGCCACTGGCATTCACATAAATAATTTTTAATAACATTTTAATATTTTCTAGTTTTTATTTTTAATTTTCTTTCTCTTTTCTTTTTTTCCCCATAACTTCCTTCTTCCTCTGCCGGCTAGAGGCAAGGCCAGCCAGGTCCCTCGCTGGCTTCGGGCAAGCCTGGCCATGGCTAGGTGATGCTCAACCTCACTAAAAATAAAAGAAAAATAAAAAACAAATTGAAAAAAAAATATTGAATATTGTCCATGTCAATTCCATTTGCGTCGCGTAGGATAGCCAAAATTAGCTTGATGGACTGAATTGATACTAATGTAAAATGTTTATAACTCTATTGACAAAAGAAATGTGTAGAACTGAATTGACACAATTGTAATAGTTTTAAGACTTTTTTAGTAAATGGTGGACAAGATATTAGGTATGTGTTGGTAATGAATGTAAAGGAAAATTACTAAGCAAATAAAAAGCAATTATCTAAGTTGTGGAACATGCCATCTCGGGTGCAGCAGGGAGGATCATCACAAACCAACACGATCGGAGTAGGAATTAGGGACAAGGCGACCGAACATGAGAAGGAGCGCATTTCTGCATTGAGGACGGCCAATCGCGGTCAATACCAAAATATCTCAGTTGTATAGAAACTCTATGAAGTACGTGCCTAACTATTTCGAGTAAGGACAACCGAAAAAGATGTTCATCCTATTTCCGGATCCTCATTTCACAGAGAAAAATCACCGCCGTAGGGTAATCACTGATTAGCCCTCCCTTGTTAGATGGGGTCCACTCCGACTGCTGCTGGCATAATATTCGCCATCATACATGATGTTGAAGAACTCGAAGAGTTGGATGAAGGGCTGTTTGCGGAACCACCCCCGGTTGGAGGCACTCGCGGAGGAAGAATTCGAGAATGATCCTGAGGTGAAGCTATTGACTAGCCCGACCGAGGAAGGCCGGAAGGTTGCCAGGAACGGTGGGCAGACATATCAAGCAGCATACAGACGCATGGTGACCCCGGCCGACTAAAATTTAAAACATTTTTTTTTAAAAAAATTTAAAACATAAAAATAAAATAAAAATATTAAAAAACTTTAAGAAAAAAAAAGGGGGCAAGTGGTTGAGGGTTGAGCCCTCGCCGCCGCCACCTCCCCGCCGCTACCGGAAGGGCCGGCGATGAAGGGGAGAGGGTTGGCCGAGGTCGTCGGGCCTTGGACAGTGTCGGCGTCGGCGACCTCGGCCGACCGCGGCAAGGGCCCGCGAGCCCTCCCCCCGATCCGGGCGAGGGTTGGCGGGCCTCACCCAACCCCGGTGGGGCGGCCCTTTTGGCCTTGGCCGGCCATTACGCGGCCCTTCGCCACCGGTTGATCGGAGTCGCTAGCCCCGGCGGCCCTTTTGGCGGCGGCGGTGAGGTCCCGCCCTCGGCCGCCCCCCCCCTTTCTTTTTTTTTTTTTTTTTAATTTTATTTTTTGAATATTTTTATTTTATTTTTAAATGTTTTAAATAAAATTATTTTTAAATTTAATTTTATTATTTTATATATTTTTTTATCACGTTAGCACCAAAACGACATTGTTTTGCACTTCCTTCGCCGAAAATTTGGCCGGAGTGACACTTAAGTGATCTATTTTGCTCCGATTTTGGCATTTAAGTGTCACTTTCCAAATTTTTGGCACTTAAGGCAGCGCATGGTACGTTTTTGTTTCTTCCAATTTCTATTCTTTTGTTCCCCGGGACAAAAAAAGAATAGAAATCCGTTTGATAACGCCAAATTGTTTTTCTATTCCCCGAATAGAAAGTTAGCCCGGAATAGATTTGGAGCAAAAAAAACGAAAACAAAAAAAAATCACTTCTTGTTCTCGAACAATTTCTAGAAATAAGTTAATTTTCTTTTTTATTTTTCTTTTATTTCTCTTTCTTGCCGCGGCTACCTCCAATCTCCCGGAGCCACCGCTACCGCTATCGCCGCCGTCGGCCGCCGGCCATCGTTCGGCAGCCGTCGCCATCCACCCGCTGCTGTTGCTGCATGACCGTCGCCGCACAACCCATCGGTCGTCGACGATCGTCGGCCGCCGGAGGCGGATGGGCGGCCGTGGGAGGGGGCGGCCGATGGGTTGTGCAGCGGCAGTCAGCGGTGACGGTTGGCGGCCGGTGGTCGTGGTACTCTGATGGCGGGCGGACGGCGGCGATCAGCAACCCAGCGATCGTCTGGCGGGCAGCGACGGCCGACGGTCGGCGGTCGGCGATCCGTGCGCAAGAATAAAATACGAATAAATATAAAAAAGAAACCGCTTGCGTTACCAAACGCATTTTTATTATTTTTCTATTCCAAGAGTAGAAATTTTGTATAGTTACCAAACGCGTTCTTTTACTCAGAAATTATTCCCCGGAGTAGAAATAGAAAAGAACTATTTCTGAAAAGAAATTGTTCCCAGCCAAGAAGCGTTACCATTTGCACCCTAAGTATCCCTCTGTGTCAAGTTTTGGCACTCTAGGTGTCGTACCTCATTTCTTTACTGTTGCGGGAAGAAAAACGGAAGCATTATTTGTTAAAAAATTTGGCTAATGTTCTTGTAAGGATATTTGCATGGCTTTTTTATTAAGTGTTTCCATAGGAGACAGAAAGGAGCGAGATGCTTCATAAATGGAATTTTCGGTTTCTCCATGAACCCGATTTCCACAGAATATAAGAGCTTTGCAACTAGGCTTGAAGAAACAAATGTAATAAGCATGCTTACAAGGAGTCGACGTACCTCTAATATTTGAAGCTCATCACAAGCTTGCCTCAGAGAATCCGGCACGATCCCTGAAGTTTCAGGAACTGCGACCGGCATGATTGTGGTGCGCTTGGAAAAGGTAATAAATCCTTGCAACTACAGATGACAACTCTACAGGCCACACGGCAAGAAGTTAACTGAAGGGATGTATCACATTGAATATCTGTAATGAGAATAACAAAATAGAAGCGATGCAGCCTCTTTCAAGGATGCATTTGAAAAACAACCAGCGCTAACAGGTATGGAGCTCAATGCCTTATCATCTTCTAACGCAGCATAAGCGACACTTCAAGCATGATCCAGTCGGTAATGCTGAAGCTTTTGACCGGTGCAACCGAGGAAGGCCAGAAGGTTGCCAGGAATGGCGGGCAGATATTGCAAGCAGTATACAGATGCATTGCTCCGTAACTGTCCTTTGGAGTTTGAAGGATCGAATTTGTTAGGATTGCTGTCACATGAAACACCGCATGAGTTAGGGTTAGCACAAATATTAGAAGAGGGAAAAAAAAAAGTTCATGAGTTCAAGGGTATGTGACTTGCAGTTCATGGTCCTTATTTTTGCCCTTATCGGGGCGATATGAATTGCTTTGCGGTGCAAATTCTGCAAATAGCCAGATCGTTAGTCTTGGATCATACATCTGACCGGTGATATAAATCCTGGTAAGCTCCTCAATGACTTGAGCTCTTTCTTATGTTATGGATAGGTTTGAGGGGGAGGGCAACTTGAACGCGCCAATGGTGATTGGAGTTAGCATTGGGGGTGTCAATGGTTCGGGTTCCCACCGTTACTCGACTTGACCCGAACAAGTGGATATATGTCTATTGTGACCCAACCCGAGACTCGACTTGAATAGGACTCAAACCGAAAACACAGTTTAGATATTGTATTCAAGAACTGAAGGTACAAGAGTCATTTTCTTTACGATAAGGTTGAGAGAGACTAGGTTAAAGCAAGTCGCGATTACTCTTAAAAGAGCTCTACACGTATTTTTGTAAATTCTCGTTGTGTCCTGATTACTTTACGTTGAGCACATGCATTGTCATTGGTACATGAAATTGACATTTGAAGGGCTAGGTATGTTAAGAATATGATCTACAAAATTGATATACTAAGTGATGTAGTAGCTTACAAGTGTGCAATTAAATAAGTGGATCATGATAAGTAAATATAATATCATATCACTTAATATATTGATTCTATAAATCGATTATAGTATACTTAGCACGCCAAACATGACTCCACTTAAAATATGCGATTAAAAGTACAAATTATGAGATTGCTTAATCAGCCACCAGCACAATCTTTTCACAAGCATAGATAACGTTTTCATGAATACATTTTAGAGATGAGTAAAAGCATCCAACTTCATCATCAAGAAGCCTTTATTCTATCATGCACCAGCACTCAAACATACAGCGACAAACAATGCTTCCATTAGAAACCACACTTAAGGAAAGAAATGGGCTGAGGCATCAATTCAAACGTTTTTAGCTCCTGATATCAAGTTAAGAGTGACAAATTCAACCAAAATCCAATAAATGAAACCGAGGCCCTATCCTATCAAGTTCATGCATGTCATGGTTATTCCTATCTGAAGTGTCATTAAAGTTTTTCGGTAAACGATCGTAGCTAAAAGAGAGAGCCTGCATGAAATCGATCACATACCTATCCCCCACAGGCTTAGTGAATATCTGGAGGAGAGTCCCCTCATCGCCCCTGTCCACCAGAATCCCTAGCTCCTCTCACTCCTCGATCTGCTTGTCCGTCAACACATCCCCGGCCCAGCCCTTCAAGTTCCGGTAATACGTTGGCGGCGGTGGCAGCATGAACTCAAACCCACCGACGCTGCTCCTCTTCCTCATCTCCCCTTAGCGTCCTGAAGATGTCCTCGCTAATCAGCGCCAACTGGTGCACTCCTGGGCCGTCGTTGTGCTCCAGGTATGTCTGGATTGGGGTCTTCCTCTTCGTACCAAGCACTGGCTCGTTCAATGGCAGGAGGACCGTCTCGTCGTTGTTCGCCAGCATGACTGAGTTGAGCTCGCTCTCATTGGTCCCGACATCCTTCTTGGTGAATTCAGCGAGCTCATGGAAGCCTGTGAACCGCTTCACATACGAGATCGCCGGGCCAAGCTCAGGGACATTCCCAGGGGCGTGGTCGAGCCTTCAGATTCTGAAGTCTAGAGGGAAGGAGGAGACCTCGTCCGTCAGCTCGAACCGAGGCAGGAACCAAGAGTTGGGAGAGGAGTTGTCGCGATTGGAGGCCACGGTTTTGTAGATGACGTGGTGGAGGACGACGTGCCTGTAGAGGTGGACCTCAGCGATGGTGGCAGCACCATCGAGGACAACCGGCAGGGAGACTGGCCTGGCGCCATGGGTGACGCTAATGTGGAAGGCAGCGTCAGTGTCCTTGAACTCGATAGCAATGGCCTGGACAGCAAGGCCGTGCTTGGCGGCAAAGGCAACACAGGCAGAGTAGGAGAATGAGGGGAGGGAGGCCATGGAGGAGGGGTCGAGGCCGTTGGAAGGGGGAATAAGGAGCGGTGAAGAGGATGCAGAGGTCGCGGGAGTGGCAGAGATAGGAGGCATGGGTGGCATTGCTAGTGGACAGGTCGGACTTGGCGACGACAGGCATGCTGAGGCCCCAGGAGAAGCTACAGGAGGTGTTGGTGGCATCAGTGCACCAGAACCCGACGTGGTGGAAGCGTCGGATGGGGAAGAGGTCGGACTGAGGGTTGGACTGGACAAAGTTGGAGAAGCCGACAAGCTTGAAGTCACCAGAGCCGGTAGTAACGTCGTCGTTTTGCTTGCCCATGGTTTTACGGAAGCAAGGGGTCGGTGGCTTTGGTTTGTAAATGGTGTCCGTGACTGTGAGGAGGGAGAGAGGTGGGACTGAATATATTGTGGGGAGTGAGAGGAGATCGGGGGAGAGAAGGTTCAGCCTTTCTTTAGGTAAATGAAGCAATTTCTGTACAATCACGTTTTCAATATTTAATATGATTCTCTGTGCACTTCATGGAGCTTGTTCCACAGCTACTTAAAAACACAAGCAAGCCAAAACAAAAGATGAACGAGAAAATGTGCTATTCACATCATCCAGATAATATACAACCTTACTACTGCATCACATATTTCTCCTCATCGACGCCACAACTGCGGTTTCTTTTTGCACTCATTTTAAGAGAGGATCTTCCTCGTCAGTGACCTTTTCAAGCGCCATAATGTGTTTCTGGAATGATGATGCAGCCTGCTCTCTCTCCTCTAGTTGCCCCATCTTGTCAAATGTGATCGCCATTAGGTAAAATGCTTCAGCTGCCAATTCATGATACTGCATCCAATGATACAATAAATTAATCGAGTAGGCAATTTCTCGCCAATGCCCATAAGAGCATATGTGGTGCCTATTCAATTGCGACACCAGTGCATAAGACAATAAAGTTAAATATACACAGCACATGAAGAGAAGGGAGAAGACTGGCAAGCTTACTAAGATCCAAGAAGATTTTATGCCAGACAATTTAAAATGGTACAGGTACCCGCTCTGTTCTTTTTGTAACGTTGCAGGAAGGAAAACGTGAGCATTATTTTATTCAGAAATTTGGCTAAATTCATAAGTTAATTTGCTTGTCACTGTTGAAAGGTAGGATTCTTTTTCTTTTTCTTTTTTATGTCCAGATAGCAAAAAGTTAAAAGAGTCATGACCATTCCTGAAGTTCTTGTAAGGATATTTGCATGGCTTTATTATAAGGGTTTCCATATGAGACAGAAAGGGGCAAGATGCCTCATATATGGAATTTTCGTTTCCTCCATGATCCCAATTTCCATAGAATATAAGAGCTCTGTGGCTAGGCTTGAAGAAATTTAATGTAATAAGCATGCTTCCGAGGAGTAGACGTACCTCTAATATTTGAAGCTCATCACAAGCTTGCCTCAGAGAATCCAGCACGACCCCTGAAGTTTCAGGAACTGCGACCAGGATTAAAATAAAAGTTAAGGGCCGCATAATTGTGGTGTGCTCGGCAAAGGTAATAAATCCCTGCAACTACAGATAACAACACTCACCAGGCCACACAACAAGAAGTTAACTAAAGGGATGTATCATATTAAATATTTGTAATGAGAGGAACAAAATAGTACCAATGCACCCTCTTTCAAGGATGCATTCGAAAAACAGCCAGTGCTAACAGATATGGAGCTCAATGTTGTCAATGTGCTCAATGCCTTATCATCTTCTAATGCAGCATAAGCGACACATTAACAAGGCATAGCACAAAGAACTACAAAGGTATCATTAGCAAATAGAACGGTAAATACCTGAAAAACTAGCATCAGACAGATGGCATTTTGCTTCTGCAATGTGTGCACGAGCTTGAAGCTCCAAACCTCCATGACCAAGAATCATAGGAAGGGCAGAGTGTATGAGGGTTAAGGCTCTTTTTGCATGGATTGATCCGAGAGACAGCCAGAGCTCAGCCAGGGTTAGAGTAGCTGAAGCTTTTAGAAGATCTAGATTGAATGACTCGCAAAACGAGAGGCTGGCCAATGCATATGGAATTCCTAAAACAGCATTGCCTGATTTCTGATAAGAGAGAAAGTTAAATGTCAATAAACAAAAGAGGACATCAAAAGGAATAGTGGCATTCTTTCCATTCAGCAGCACACAGTGGTTTCTAAAACATAAACTGACATAAAATTTCTACTTTTGGGCCAACGTTGACATGAAATTATTAAAAAAGGAAATCTAAAGCTCACTCGCTCTATAAAGCAAGCTGGAATTGCTATTTACTGCTGTACCTTGTGTATTTCAGCAAGCAAGAGGAGGGTACTGGCATCTTGTGCTCGCAGATTAAATTTATAACACATGCAGAAGAGTGCGTGCGCAACAGCTGCAGCCTGCAAAGACAAGTACATTAAAACAATTTATCAAGATGAAAAACATAAAACATCCATCTTTTATTCCATTTCCAGAGTTAAAACTAATGGCAACACCATGCAGACATTAGTACTACATCCAGAGTATGAAAAGACTTTTGGCAGATGACGAAGGAAACCAAATGGCAAAAGTGGACTGGCAAATGACATGGTTCCTTCTCTGTTAATTTATATCCAACTCATAGATGCTAAATGAAAATTGTGAGGCAGGTAAACTGTGTCCATATATATTCACGTAACGCCCAATATAAATATCACTCAGTGGAAATATGAAGTTGTTTAAATATGTTGAGACCTCACTGAACTGCTTGGCAGCAAGCAAAGTACGGGCATGACGAAAACTAGCTTCTGCCTTCAAATCCATGTCAACACCTGTGACAGGCGATGCAAGGACTGCAAGCTCATCACATACTTGTTGGGCCAACTTCAAGTGTCCACTGCGTCATGAGTAATTTGATAATGTCAATTTTTAACAACTAGAGGTTGAGTTAGGTTTCAAAAGCACACATACCGATGTAAAGCACGCTCGTGAAGTAGCTGCAGTTTCAATACCATAATTTGTGATTTTGAAACTGATATAAATTTCTCCTCCGCGGTCTTAAGAGCAGCAAAAGCAGCTAAAAGATAATAAATAAAAAAATCATTAAGGACGATGACATGAAGAGTCTATACAAGCAAGCACATTGGATATCTTCCTGTGTAGCGCTGAGAAGATTAGAAAGGACTGAACTGTAGATAAAAATTTAAGGACGGGGGAAAATTTTACAGAAAGAGAAAGGATTTGACAAGAACAGCAATTTTGCTGAAAAGAAACATGGAATCTAAGTCAAATTTTCTCCAATCTTCACTCTCCATATTATGAAGATCTTGCATGTAAAAGAGCAAATAAAAAATAAAGGTAAAAAGTACAGTTAGCATTTAAATGTAAAACTTCACCAAATTGCAAAACCTGATCTAACTAAAATCTAATCAAGCCCTCTAGTTGGCACCACATCAATACTCAGAAAGCAAACACTACCCTAAATATAAAGAAAGTTCAAATCTAGAAGAAAAGCATGGAGAAACTAACAGATCAAGAAGTATTCATGGCCTGGCAACAAAATTCCTATGAACTCTCATAGAGCCACCAACTTCCTGTTTAAGACCTTCAGAAAGAAACAGGCAAATAGCAGTCCCTCGAAGAAAATTATCTGAGAAAAAGGACAGAATCCTATAGTGGCTCTAGATCTTTTAACCCGACCTTTATATCCTTTGTATGCTGCTAAATACTGAATAAGCTTTCCATAAGCCACTGCTGCGTCAACTGAACTGCAAACGTGAATAGTGTAGCAAACCTTAGGTCAAATAAGCGTGGATATTAAGAAAAGACCTATAGAAGAGTGACACATAAGGACATATATGTATCAGAGATGTAAAACTTACCTGGCACAATCTGCAAAGCAAGTCGCATAAACCAAAGCATTCATTTGAGCAAGAGGTGCACTGCAGGCATTACAAAGGTGAGGCATCTAAATTGGAAATAGAATGCCCGATGAAAATTCCTTTTTAATAATTCAATGAACATGACATTTGTATCAATGATAAAATTAACTAAAATTCAATCAATCAATGAAGAGTTGACCAGAAGATAAGATGCATGTGCAGCCTATGCAGTTTAACACATTCTTCCCAAAAGTAGAACTAATCAGGTTTCAAGCAAGTTTTGATGCAAGAGAAGTTTCTACCGTTGCATGAGTTCACAGATGATAAACTACTGCAAACAACCAATATCTTTAACAGTGTAAAGCTTTCAGTTAAAAGAACTTCTCTCCTTGTTGGAAAGAACTTCTCTCCTTTCTTCATTAAGTCAGACAGACAGTAACAATAATATTTCATCATCAAGCATAAAATTATCTACCATATTTCACTAACAGAGAAGCAAAGTCCTTGTTCTAAACTATATCTCCAACAGAAAAATCTAATGTCTAATAAAAATTTTCAATGACAGAGATTTAAAAAGTTCCTCATTAAAATACAACCGATAGGGAATTCCACAGAAACCTCTGCAATATGTCTAGGCAATTGCGGATGCAATGATCTCATTGCAGAGAGGACTCAATATGCTTAAATAATTGCTTAAATTGATTAAAGATAAAATTGGGCTGGGCCCTCATTGTATGCTTTATATATTAATAACAGCATGACTCAAAGACTGAGCTATGCAAACATGATACAACAAAACAAAATCTAACAAAAACACAGATTTAGAACCCATATAATCTGGAATATCCATTTAAATACGAACCAAGATGGATGAATGCCTACTCAATGCCCTCTTTATCCTTGAGAAAAAAAAAAATGGCACCAGACATTTGCGCCACTCAGTATATGCTTTACATAGAGGGAGAAAACCTCCTAAGCAATCATGAAAATAGACAAACCTGGACATACTTTATAACTTGACAATGGACAAATCAATTCAAATATTTAATTACTGCTTCCTGAACTCAAGCTCACAAAATGTGCTATTAAGAATTAGATCACAAGAGAGAGATACTCAAATGATTACATCTGCACATGATTGGCTTAACGCAATAGTACTAAGATGCTCTATTTCATAGCTCAAAAAGAGAAAAGCTAATAAATAAGGACATTCTATTAACCATAAACATTGGATTTACCAAATATAATAAACAGGTTCAACCATACACAGTTCTTTAAACCATTTGTTCCAATGGTAACTTAACCTCTGAACGAAGTATTACCTGCCATACATTTCCCATGCTGTGGCACGGAGCAAATATGAAGCACCAACCAGTTGTGACACAGATCCAGGAATAGAATTAGGTTGAGAAAAGAAACTGGAAGCGTTAGATCTATTCCCAGGTTCAGTTTCTTCAAAAATTACTGATGAACCTCTTTGTCTGTGTAAATTCTTAAGCCAAGTAGTGCTCAATGAACCGTCAGTTATCATCATGGAACTTTCAACGTCAAAGTCACTAATCAAATTAGAACTCAATCTCAGTTCCTGCAATAAGAATTGGAGGAAGCAGGAAGCAGAATTAAGCAAATTATGAGGTAAACAAAAGCTTTTCATGAACAGGTAATAGCAACACATATTCTAAACTAAAAGACATTACCTTGCAAACATTAATTGGGCTTGTTATAAGCTTCATGGAAGCTTTGGGACCAAAGGATAGCACAGGTCTTTGTACATGCTGCACATTGAACCAGAAAGCAACAGGGTTACAACATATGTCAAACCCTCTCAAAAATCCCACCCCCCCCCGGGGGCGGCAGGCACACAAGAAATCCTGAAGAACTGACTGATGAAAACTTCAGTTAGTAAAAAAACAGTATCATTAACTCAAACACCCCATCAGACATTTTACATAGTTCAGTAATCATTGCCCTTTCTCCTTAAAAGAGAGGATATGCATACAACAATACAAGAAATGAATTTTTATCTCACCATTAAATGAAATTTAGCCATTGCAAGATGATTGGAAGCCACCAGTCGTTTTAACTTCAAGCTTTCAGCTCTCTTTAGAGATTCTTTCAAAAGTACAAAGAGCTGCTGGTGGATTGATAATGACGTTCCCATGTTGGCAACAGGCGAATATGACGATCCAAGCAATCCACTTGCATTTGATATACCGATCTCAGACAGCAAGTTACATATAGCTGCCAGAGTGTAGGCAAGACAGGTATCATTACTGTGCTGCACAAGGTAAAGAAATTTAACCTCAGTGAGAATGTAACATTTGCAAATTCAAAATGTGCCTTTGTGCTAAAGACCACACGGTTTCTTTTAGGCTAGCCCATGAACAAACTTAGAGCAAAACAACAGTTACCATCAGAAACGCCGCTACTATTTCTTCCAGCAAACAAATATATAATTCAGTCCGAAAACCAAGAAGGCTATTGTTTTTCCAGCTTATCTCTAAATTATAGACCCAGAATTTCACAGTTTAGTTCTTTTGCAGTGCCCCTTAGGCATTGTGTGAGAAAAGGAAAGAAGGATTTCCTAAATGATGGTCAAATGTGCATTAGATGTAGCATATTGTTATTTTATAGTAGCAATGGCAATAATTAATCTCAGACCCTTAACAGTCCATGAATTATGTTTTCTGACAGTATACTTGTCAAAGTGGAAAATGAACCAAGGTTCGGAGTCAAATAGGATGCAGTCCTCTCATCTTAAGATACACGAACTTAAATTTTTACATAAGGTAATCTCCTCAAGCTGAAAATAATAGACCGGGAGGTCAATTGATGATTGGTCAATCTATGCATTCTCCTCACTCCCCATTATGACCAATCACACCCAGGCTCAGCTTCTTAAAAAAATGTGAAGCTTTTGAAATCATTCTCTTCAAGCTCCATCATGGACAGTACCGACTAATCTCCAATGCAGGCAAAAATTGGTGTCAATTTTTGCCTAAATAAGTCTCTAATAGGCCTACTTTTGAAAGAAAGTAGCCTTACTGATCTCTAATCTTAAACAGTTGACAAGTTTTCCTTCCAAGTTATTTTACAGTTAATCCACAATATATGTCCAAATATTCAGAACTCCCATGAACAGCAGGTTCTGGAAAACACATGGATACTATATCATCACAAGACAAACTTACAAGGGATTGTCTGGGTCAATCTATCTTGCAACATGCTCGTGACACTTCCATAACTAATTTTCCCAAAAGGATATCTAGCTACACCAATACACATCTGATTCATTCTTAAAGAAGAATAAATTCAAGTACTTGCCACTAGGTAGTCACATCAAATTTTGAATCCATATTGAAAGTGAAAGTGCTGATCAGATGATAAGATCAGTCAACAAGCAACTATTCCTATTTATATAACAGCAAAGAGAAACTTCAAGCAGAAAAGAACATGAAATGAATGGCAAATTTGTATTGAGGGATGAGATTATGGATTACCTGTTGGGAGACACGAACTGCTTCAGTCAAAGCCTAAACACCAAAAAGAGAAAAAGAAAATTCTACTTATTAAAGCATGAAAAAGGATGCTGAACCTGATTGAATCTGACTCGATGAAAACAGAGAAACAGAGTTGGTTGCTGTTTTTCATGGATCATATTAATAAGACTGCTCTCCAGTTCTTACCTCCACAGCTTGCTTAGGATGACCAAAGTGAAAATGCAACATCCCTGAACATAATAAAGCAATCTCATATCTTCCAGAATTATTGAAGCCAGATGAGGGAGGAATACCATCAAATCCTTCTATCCCTGCACTTTTATGTTGACAACATTTAAATTAGCATATTGTCAGAGATCATTTACTACCAAATAGTCAGAAGAAGCTTCAGGATAGATACACAGGAATCCAAAGTTTGACAGAATAATAACTTAAGATACTCAAAATTCCAAATGGGATGCTAGCTCACAATTATGACAATCCATAAGTCCTGAATCTTAAGTGATCGATTCACTTTGTATCAATCACTTCAGGAAGCAATTTTCAGCAGTGCTCGAAAATACAACTGGACATCAAATTATTGTTTCAAAGCCTGAGTTTATACTAAATTAGTTGCCTTTTTAGCTTCTTACAAATCCAAAAATAGAATAAAAATAATCATCGTCATTAAGTCTATTTTTTATGCGTTCAGCCATGAAGTTTCCAATTACAACTAAAATTTCAGGATGGAGTAACAAATACGTAACAGAGACAAGAAATCTCATGCAGGTTATGCAAGGACTAGACTTCACAACAACTGAAGCACCATGGCATCATCATTCAATACATCAATATTTACCTATAATCAAAATATTTATGCAGATTCTCCAAAGCAGAGGCATAGTCATCATGGTATAAGCTGTTTAGGTATCGCAAAAAGTGTACCTGAAACCAAAGCCACCACCAAATACTTCAGCTTCCAGCATAGAAGTCAACAACTTTAAAGAAAAGGTCAAAAGGATATAACCAACAACATACAACTCACACGATGCAATTCAGGTGCCAACTTTTGAAGTTGCCCAAGCATAAACTCTAAAGCGTTTAAAGGGAAAGAGCTACCATGCCTGTCATTGAGATAAAATACAAAATCATGTGCACTCTTGTTTAGAAACACAAAAGATAGAAATAAAAAGAAAGGAAAAATAGGAAAGAATTACTTCTCAATTGCATCTGTTTGCTCTAGCAGGTATCCTTGTATTTGCCAATTTGAACGCAGGAAAAAGCCATGATCAAAAGCCCCAGATGAATCATCAAGTGGCATTGCATAAGAAATAACCTCTTTCCCTTTGGTGCTCTGTTTGAACGTTGGTTTGGCTGAGAGTTCGATATCTGTATCTTGAGGTTACCAATAAGCTGTTACTAGCTTGCAACCCTTCTGGGTGGACAGGTCTTCAACTAATAATAAACAGTGGAGCAATAGCACTAGAAAAAAATACACCTTTTCTTCCCATAAGGTGACTCCAAACCATGACCTGATCTCATGTAATCTCTATTGGCTTAGGCAAGCAAAAACAAAGCCAAGACTCTGATAAGTGGTGCTTTCAGAAATTCGAAGATTCTAAATTTTTGTTAATAGCGATAATACCATGTAATGACCTTCAAAATGTATTTCCTACCATAGCCTTATTCATAAGTCTTCAGCATCTTAAGATGCTATATAAATAATTGAGCACCTATACCAAGGTGCACTACACCCATAATTATCAAGACAGCTGGTACTCCTAGAGGTGCTCTCTCAGAAAGCATTTAACAACTTGCATGAAATGCTTTACAAATTTTATAGTTCTAATTGCACTGTCAAAAATGATCTGGTCAAAAATTACTTCTCATTTTGCCATTCTACCCACATTCACAAGCCATTACAAAAGGTTTGCCACCTGAAGCATTCATCATCATTCAGAATACTCTCTTAAATTACAAGCAAACATCTGAAATAGTATTGCTGTAAAGGGAAGGTACTATTAACAGAGGATTCTTTTAAGTTAAAGTTACCTTCAACCAAACCAAAGATTGGAGTGGGCACATGAAGGTGAAAAGGAATCCGCTCTCCAGCCTTCTTCTTAGCCTCGATTTCTTCAGTAACTTTCTCAAAAACAAAATTTTCGAGGTCCATATTTTCGTACTCTGATGCTTCCATAAGATTAACACCAGAACCATCTAAGTGGGCCTCATGAGGAGCACGGCTTGATAGGACTTCTTTACAGTACGAAGCAATATTGGTCAAAAGATGGCAAACACCCTGCATATTTAACATTTCTCTTTTCAAATTTACAATCATTACTCAGATGAGATTTTCAGACTGATCTTCTTTTACCCCATGTGAAAAACGATATTTCGGGGATTCATGTGCTTGCAGGTACGAGAAAGTGAGAAAATGAGAATTTAGGAGTTCTAAAGGAGGGAAACAAGAGTACCTCAAAGGAAAGGAGATTAAATGCAAGTATGCAGCGGCGAAGAAATATTCCAAGGTTGCTATTTGGGTCCAATATAATCTGGTCATCTTCAACAACGCCAGCATCTTGGCCAGCAAGGACTCCTGAGTAATATTTCCCATAATGTTAGACTTACAATTTAACTCGTACTCTTGCAGAAAATTGAATCATTAGAACTAGTTCATGAGAGAACAATGCAACATGTCAAGTACCGAACTGTGAAGATAAAAAGATAAAGTAAGAATTTCCTAAGTAACGATTCAGTGTCCACTAAATGAGGCACTTTCAGCAAGATCGACAACCATTTAGAATACTTTAAAAATGTTCAAAGTATTTATGATATTTGTAGAATCCATAATTTAAGGATGATATGCTTGTCTTCAATTTAAGCATAAAACCAATTGGGAAAATGAAAAATGCTCACCAAAGAGTTGAAGGATATTGCCCACAAGACTATGTAGGATTGGGATTTCTAATCGCCGTTTAGCTTCCCTCTTTTTCTGTGTTCTTAGGCTTCGCTTTAGCATTACTCATGAGCTATCATTACTTAACAAAGTGAAAGATAGGTAAGGAGGTGCAAGACGACAATGAAGCAGTACGTTACCCCCCGCCCTCAAGTATTCGTAGGAGCTAACTCACCAGGCATCACACTCATTGTGCGAACACGGAGAGAAATGAATAAAAATACACGAAGGCGAATTAACTAAACTGACCTCGCATTTCCGTGAAAAGGTTAAATAGATCATCCGGAGAAGACAGAGAGGACAGCCTACTGATTAAGTGGTCAGCTAACCAATCGATCGACGAGCTTCCGATTTCCCTCAATTGATTTATCAGCTCATGCAACTTTGGCTCCAAAATATCGTCACACGACTGCATCATGGAATCACACATCCAACTGTAAAAACGAGCTCATACAAACCTTAACAGGAGATAGCCAACTGAGCAACAATCCCTGAGCGCACCGAATTGGAAATGCGGATAAGAAGCTCGACCTAGGAGCTGCTCGAGGAGAGGAGAACGAGTACCTTGGTGAGGGCCAGCAAGAAGAGGCCGAGGCGGTTGTGCTGAGCGAAGGAAGAGAAAGGGAACGGCACGAACAGTTGATTCGGAGAAGCGTAGACCTGCAAGAGTATGCAGAGCGACGCCTTGTGCGGAGTCACGTCGAACGCGCCCGGCACCTTCAGTATCCCCGCCATCGCCGCCGCTACGCGAGCATCCGCAGGTGCTACGGATCGCTGCCGGGCGACGCCCGCGACGATCGCGGCGATGCCGACGCGGCTGAGGAGAGAGAAGTAAGAAGTTGGCGTAGGTTTTTTCCGGCGAAGGAGCGTCGCCGGATCAGGATTTGCCGACGACGACGACGACGATTTTGGTAATGAAATGGTTTTTAGGGTTTTAGGGGGATTTTCAAAAAAAAGGAACCGGGAAGTTGGCTCAGGATCCGGGTCGGGTCGGATCATTTCGGGCACCCGCATCAGCTCTGCTCGCAAGACCGGACCGGACCGGACCGGCCGGCTGTTGACTTTATAAAATGGAACAAATGGGCATGACATAGAAATGATCGCTTAACTAATCCAACCGTCTGGTGGTATTTAAGAGGCAAACTATATGTTTGTTTCCCAAAAAATTTAAAATATTAAAAAATATTTTTTTACAAAATAATTGCTTATATCGTTTATAAAAACGAATCAATGAAAAATATTTTCATCATCCACATACATGTTTAGACATAAATTATTATCGATAACGAAAATATTTTTTATTAACTAATTATTTCAAGCAATACAAATGATTATTTTTAGATAAATCATTTATAAAATTCATTTTCCATAAAATAAATAAAGCAATAAATTATATTTCATTTATCGTTTTTAAAGAAAGTGGTCCATTATCACTATAGTGGCTATTTACTCTGCCACAAGAACATTGGTAATCCATTATCTCTATCTCTTCCAATTACGCCACATGGGAACTTGAAAAATACTTACGCACTTCAATATATTCTAGATAAAATGCCACTATAAATCTTCAACTATGATATTCATTTTTTGTATCATCAAATCTCATAAACTTGTGCCAATATGACAAAAACATCCTCTTTCAACCCAAAATCATAAATTTTTCTCATAATAACATAATGTCCCGTATATTTTCTTTCTGTTCACCAATACCCCAAATTTATATCAATGCGACAAAAGTTTAGTTTTTTTTTTTTGTCACGTATTTAGAAGTTAACACAAAAAAAATCCAAAATCATGGTATCACGACAAGCATGATTTAAAATTCTTCGGGACACAATTAGAACTTGGGGTATTGATATAACAGCCGACGCAGTTTTGAGTTTTCACCGACCCGACCTGATCGTTTGATGGGTCGATCTTAGATATGATCTTAAAAGCACAGGGGCTTTATTGAAAAAAAAAAAAAACACTTCCGGGGCGTAAGCGCAAAGAAATAAAAAAAAAATACACATGATCAAAAAAAGGGAAAATGAGAGACAAGAGTAACGTAAGGAAGACATCACCATCTTCACCTGCAAGTCCATCAAAAAACCTAACAGCCTCGTCGGAGCGAAGGAGGCCTTTGGAACCTCGCTCGCTCTCTCTCTCTCTCGCAGCATCGACGGGGAGAACTGACGATTTCTCCGGCTGATTCGGCCTCCCCGGGAAGCCTCCGTCGTCCCGCCGCTTCGCCATGGCCTCCAATGGCGCTTCTACGGTCAGTTCCGCAGCACTGCCACCTCGTAGTTGCACGCGTGCGTGCGTTCATTTTTGGTTTTTTTTTTTTGGGGGGGGGGGTGGGGGTGGCGCGAGAAGCTAAGGAGAATTTGCGATAATCGTGGTGTTGTTTCCAGACGGCGGCCGCGGATGCGGAGAACAGCTTGGACAAGATCAAGCGGCAGCTCGCGTCCGGTTCCGGCAGGAACTTGCTGCAGGGCCCACTCCTCAAGCGATCCGAAACTGTAAATTCTCTCTCTCTCTCTCCCTCTCTGAGATTTCGCGATCTAGTCATTGTTTTTGTTGAAATGTCACCGGGGTTTAGGTTCTCGTTGCTGTACGGCAGCGATTCGAATCGGGGGGTTGCGCCTCGATCTTCCTTGATCACTGCGCGAATGGGAATTGCATTGTGTCTATTGCATTTTCGGGAAAAAAGTCGGCGGCGTGCTCTTTGTCCCTCTGATTTTGCGAGTGTGATTCGAATTAGAGATATGGACGTGGTTCAAGTTAGAGGAGGGCATGTGCTCGCTTACAATTTGACAGAGAATTATTTCTCGGGGTAGAATTCGGAAGGATGATTGTGCATGGGATAGAAGAGCGCCAGTGTTTCGCAGTTTGGAGGGAGGGTTTTCTATCTGATGAATTAGGAGTAAGAACCAGTTCATCTTTTGTGTCATAAAGTGACTGGAAAATTTTGGTAGCTCTTCGCAATAGACATAAAAAATACTCATTGATGCAGTAAAAATTCTCCACTTTGATGCCTCTCTAAAAAATCAAATAACTTCCATTTTCTGGAGTCAGGTACCTTATGGAAATTTAGAGGTTTTGGTTATTATCGGCCAACTTACTTGACAGCTCAGACTATATATGTCCTCCCCTCTTTTTACTCCGAGGCTGTTGCCGTAGGGGAGAAATGAGATCTATGTCTTTTCTTGTCAAGCAAGAAATTCAGCTTTTTGCATTTCGACTTTGAATGCCTTTGAAGTTAGCTTAAGTATTTTATACAGTTTACTTGAATTTAGTGGAAGAAAGGCACTTAGACCTGGTCTTCCAGCTTAAAATTTAAATCCATCTTACTTAGTGGCAATGGTATTAGATTATCAGCCAGGGCATGGCCACTGTCAGTTTTACTATCTCCACTGATGAAACTGTGTCTACTTAAAATGTTTTACCTTTCCCTGGCACATGATCTGTCTGATTAAAAGATCCTGCATGTGATTTTCTCTTCTTAATAGATAAGGAAGTGGAACGAGCGGTGGGTGATCCTCGACCCAACAACTGGAAAAATGGAATACAAGTTAGTCATTTTAAACTGAAATATTCTGTGCTTTCATTTGTAAAAGTCTGTATTTATCATTTAAATTTCTTTGTTGTTTGTTCGTATCAGAATTAGGAGAAATGAGCCAGCTGTGAAGGGTACCATAATATTTGATGCTAATAGCACCATTGCAGTGTCTCCTGTAAACTTCCAGTAAGATTTATTCTTTCACAACTTGTTCTACACCACATTTCTGTTCTCATTGAGCTAATTTGAACTTTGGTTCATGATTTATGGTTTTAAAACCTTCTCTTCATCTATGTTTCAGTGGATTGCCAAAGTATGATGGCTGCTGTTTCTGTATCCTCTTGGCCCAGAACTTGATTTCTGGCTGTGAGCCTGTTATTGTCAATTGTAATTCTTCAAGTTGATATGTTTCGGATACAGTTTTCAATGAATCTGTGTGCTTCTTAACCTTATTTCCTAGACATTGGGACTCCGACAAAGAAAGATTACTTTCTATGTGCTGAAACTCCTGGTGCAGCCAGAGCCTGGGTATCTACTCTTCAGTAAGTTAAATCTTGTATTCTGTTTTTGTAGCTTAATAAACATTGGCTCATTTATTGCTAGCTGTTGCAGAGATTTTTGAAAATTTACTTGTAAAGGAAGTTTTCGAAGGGTTCAGGAACTCTGTTACTCTGGTGGTTTGTTCTTAAAGCTGAATTGGGGAGGAAAAACTAAAGATTTGTTTTGGCAATAATGAGTTCTCCACTATGGTGGACCTAATATAGATTTCTTTTTCAATACTGAATATCGCAGATCTTCACCAATGTATACATATAATCTCTTACAATCATTAGAAGTTTCTCATAATCGCTTAAAGTCGAACTATATTTTTGCTATAGTTTTGGCAGGAGGATTTGGTATCCTTCCATGAATTTTATCATCATGATATGGATTTTCTGTTGACTATATACCATGTTCTATGAATTTATTTTTGTGATGAAGATTTATTTGTGGAGTATATTTTCAAGCCACAGTAGAGGTCTCTTCGCGATATTCCATTTTCCTCAATTTAATTTGTCACTGTTGCTAAAATTTTCCTCTCGTTATAACTTAAGAAGTGCTTAGCTCTCTGTGTGACCATATCAGTTGTTACAGTTCTCGCTTTTTACTTGCACACAAAAATGAACCAACCACTATATATACCAGAAGAGGAAAATCTCTCTCTCTCTCTGTCTGGGGCAATCACTTACGGTTCTCTATCTGTCCATCTTCCAATAATCAGTGCATCCCAGTTGGTCCTGAGGGCTCATAAAGAAGCTGTAAATTCCTTAAGTGGGAATGGTTCTGCTAAATTAGGAACAGTTGCAACTGTAGTTGCTGCAGCTAATTCAACAGCATTGGAATGTTCCAAAGAAATTGAAGCAGCAATGCAGATTTCTATGAGAAATGCTCTGGGGATGATGATAAATAAGCCAATTGATGGTCCAGTTGATGATATGACAATCATGAAGGTACAAAATTTGAACTCCTCTTATCTTACTCTTAAAGCAGTGATGAAAGGGCTTTCTATGTGAATACTTGTTGGCATGACGAGATCCTTTCCCTTCATATTCAACTGTTCCTCACTTTGGGCGTTGAACATCTTGTTGATTTGTCTTTGGGATATACATCAGTCCTTTCAAGTAATGAATTTCTCTATCTGCAAAAAGATTGGACTTTTGCCCTATTCAAGGATTATCAATTTTTCGTTCTAAAAAAAAAAAGGGTTATCAATTTGCATTATATATCCTACTAGTGATTATACTTAGCTCAGCCTGGTGGAAATGGTCTCAATTTTAGATCCTCAGGCAGTTATCATGCTTGACGGGCAATGGTAGTCCGCATGTCTTTTTATTACTAGTGTATTTGTTGAATTATAAATGTTAGAATATTTTGCAGGAGACACTTAGAGTAAAGGATGAGGAACTGCAAAATTTGGCCAGGAGTGTTCGGGCACGGGATTCAACTATTAAAGAAATAGCAGAGAAGCTTTCAGAGACTGCTGAAGCAGCTGAGTCTGCGGCATCTGCAGCTCACATAATGGATGAACAAAGAAGAATAGCTTGTGCAGAAATTGAGCATTTGACGAAAGATTACGAGAAGCAGGTGGAAACATCAAAACTGAAGGTAGTTCAGTTTTCATATCTTGGATGTTATCCAGCCACCCTGAGTGTATCACGCATTGGTTATTTGGCACCAAATACCTTATATAGCATACATGGAAATGCCATCTAGCATAGATAGCCGAGTTCTATCTTTCTCTAGATGAGTTTTGTTTTTGTTCCAATGATTAATCTGTAGCTAATCTGTATTTGGCTTTGTCTGTGCAGTTGAAAGAGTCTGAAGGAAAGATTATGGCTCTAAGCAGAGAAAGAGATCAACTAATAAAGCAGAGAGATTCTGCTCTTCAGGAGGCACAGTTATGGCGTTCTGAGATCGCAAAAGCTAGAGAGCGTGCTGTTATCTTGGAAGCAGCTGTTGTCAGAGCTGAGGAGAGGGCCAGAGTTGCAGAGTCAGATGCTGGTGCTAAAATAAGGGAGGCTGAGCAGAAAGAGGCAGCTGCAACAAAGGATAAACAGGAGCTTCTTGAATATGTGAATGTCCTTCAAGCGCAACTTCAAAGGTACATTCTTTACTTTTGACGACACCCATGAAGAGCATCATTCCCTATTGTTTTCCTAATTGCATCTCTTTACTGGTTGTCATGTTGACCTATTTGTATTCTATACATGTAAATTCATCTGAACAGAGATGCCGTGGGAATAGTTAGAATGGTGTAGAAACCCTTTCTTATATGATGATTAGATCAATTCTATCTTATTAATGGTAAATCATAATTTTGTTGCTGTCACTCATCTAAGGGCCATTGGTGAATTGATTTGCTTTGTTTGGACAGACAACACATGGACACAAAGCAGGTTTTTGAGGAAAAAATCACGTCTTGCTCAGATATGGGGAGTGCCCTTCCATTGACAAAACATGTAGACTCCTCCGAGGAGAATGTGGATAAAGCATGTCTCAGTGTCTCTCGTGCAGCATCGGTTTCTGGAGAAAATGTCATCCATATGACCGGTGATCAACAAAATCTCCAGCCAATTGCCGATGGGGAGTGGAATGATATTCAGGCTACAGAAGCAAGGATATCTGACGTTAGAGAAGTTGCTTCTCAGACAGAAGGACGGAGCTTGGACATTCCTGTTGTTAGTCAACCAGTTAATAATGATCAAGGGCAAGGACAGAACACATACCATCAGGCTTAATGTTTGATCCTGTGAAGAGACTGATTCAACAAATAAAGCATTAATAGCTTCAGGAAATGTATACATGGGGAGTGGCAATCTACCTGAAAAAAAGGTAAGCTTGAGAAGAACATGAACGTCGAATCTTTCGGAGTTGATTCTTTTCTCCCGTTCTGGAATTTCAGAAATTGTTAACTTTTCCCGTAGCATTGGTATTTAAGAATGTCTACCAGAGGCCATTCTGAGTATTCTGCTGGGTAAAATTGGGGATCAACTATGACTCCTAAAATGTACATGTAGAGCAGATGATTTGAACTGAATGTAAAATTTTCAATCAGTCTTGAGGTTGCTTGAAATAGTTGGTATCTTTGTGTTTCAGATGTAGTCTGTTCAATGTTTGCGCAAATTACGTTAGCTATGTCGCCTGATGGTGATTTAACCAAACACATTACCACGTCAAGTTATTCAAGAGTCAGCCCACATTACCACGTCAAGTTATTCAGGAGTCGGCCCTTTATGGGGGAAAAGTATAAAAACAATAATAATCTTAAAACTATTATATTAGTATCAATTTGATCTTAAATTTTTCAATTTAATTCTAAATCTTTTCACAGTAATATCAATTTAGTTCATTCGCCCGATCTAGGTTGGAAATTACTGACGTGAATGCCAGCCTCCCTATATAATATGACTAGTGAACGATTTTAAATATTTTTAAAATATTTTTTATTTTATTTTTTTCATATTTTTCTCCATTGGATTGTGGTTAGTACCAACTATGACTAGCGATCTGCCATAGGCAAGAGTTGGCAAGGGTGTTGTGGCCCTCGTTGAATTTGGTAAGGGCATGATCGTGGCTTGGGTGAGAGGGCCCTCGTCAAATCTGGCAATGGCTCAACCCTCATCACCTGGGTGAGGGGGGCCTTGCCGCCTAGGCGAGGGCAACCCTCGCTGGATCTAGTGAGAGCTTGACCCTTGCCACCCCTATCAAGTCTAACAACGGTTGAGCCCTTGCCAAATCCGGTGAGGGCCCCCCTCACCCAGGCCGTGGGGTTTGTGCCCTCGTTAGATTTGGGAAGGGTTGTGACGCCCTTACCGGCCCTTGCCTATGGCTAATTGATGGTCGTGGTTATGCTACGTAAGACACTTGGTGTTCATATTAGCAATTTCCGACTTAAATTAGTCGAATGGATTAAATTTGTATCAATATGAAAATATTTGGGATTATATCGGTCTAATTGAAATGTTTACGACTGAATTGATATCAATGGGATAGGTATGGGACTTTTTTTGTATTTTTCCTGCCTTCATCACTAGGCTAGCCTTCTTGATCATGACAATATTCGTCTGAGCAACTTCGGCTTTTGCTGGGGTCTCAGTTTCTCGACAATGTTGTCCATCTCATGACAACATTGTTAGCAGACAACCCCGTTCCTTGATCATCTGAAAGTAGAAAGGGTACTTAAAAGCTAGAAACCCATACAATGTCCGTCTCACGACAACCCCCCACCTCGCCTGGTGTCGGCAGTGCTTCTTGTAGTGGAGATTAGACCTGCGGAGAACGCCAAATGGCATCAACTATAGCAGTAAGCTGGGAGAAATATGTGCATGTTTAGTCACTTTAGGGGAAAAGTGTAAAAAAGTCCTAAATTTTTTATCTTTATACCGATTTAGTCCTTAACCTTTTTTTGATGCTGATTTAATCCTAAACTTTTTTACGTTGTGCCAATTCAATTCTTTTCGGCCAATTTTGGCCGGATTTTACTGACTGGACGCCGGCGGCTGACATGGCCTGAGCAGCACTGACGTAGACAACTTTTAATAATATTTGAATTTTTCATTTTTTTCTTTTTATTTTTCTTTTTTTTCGTCTCCTCTTCTTCCTCCAGCCTTAGCGACCGGCCAAAGGCGACGGCCGATGAGGTCGACGGCGGCGAGGGCTAGCCTTGCCCATGGCTAGTGAGGGCTAGCCTCGCCAGCTCGGGCGAGGAGGCGACCTCAAGCTAGCCTCGTGCCGGGCCACTGGAAGCTTCTAACCAGACGACAAGCTCTGCGTGCCGTCGAATATCTCTCTCTCTCTCTCTCTCTCTCTCTCTCTGGCGCGACCATCAAGATTCCCTCTGCTTTGCGATCCTCTCATTCTTTGCGTCCCTCACGTCTCCGATGATGCAAGACGCTTCGTCTCGATCGACTGTAGAGTGATCCTTCCCCGATCGGAGGAAATCCATGCGATTCGAGTCGGCGAGTAGTGCGCCCGCACGCGCTCTTGAGGTGATTCGCATGAGCACACCGCCTGCGGGGGCCGAGCTGCCGATGGCGATGTCCGACAACGCCAGGGGGCTCGTATTGGTCGTGGCCTCAAGCGCGTTCATCGGCGCGAGCTTCATCCTCAAGAAGAAGGGCCTCAAGCACACCGCCTCCAATAGTACTCGCGCAGGTTGGCTTTTTTTCCTCCCCTGCGCATTCGTGTTGCTCCGGAATCGCACCTCGGTTCGCAAGTGCGGTGGCTGAGGTCGACCTTGACCTCGCCGGCCGTCGCCTCTGGAGGAAGAAGAGGAGAAGAAAAAAATAAAAATAAAAATAAAAAAATTCAAAAATATTAAAATATTATTAAAAGTTATCCATGTCAGCGCCGATCAGGCCACGTCAGCCAACCGGCATCCAGTTAGCAAAATCCGGCCAAAATTGACCCGAAATGATTGAATTGGCACAACGTAAAAAGATTTAGGACTAAATCGGCACAAAAAAAAATGTTTAGGACTAAATCGGCACAAAGACAAAAGATTTATGACTTTTTTGGCACTTCTCCCGTCACTTGGATAGCCAAGCGCAAGAGGACTTGCTTTTCTGAATGTGAACACTATAATTACAAAAGAACACGCTGCTGTAAGCGTGTAGGGCCCTTGCTTGCCATAACTTTCGGCAAATGTTTGGTGACTTGTGTTGTATTGCGTAGACATCGGCATCGAGCAAGTTCAATGGACAATAATTCAAGCAAATGAGAGGGTTACCCAAGTCAAGGGTTTTGCCAAATAGCTGTGACATTTTTCTAGTGAAGGGAGAAATAGAAGGCATTCGATTGACTGAGATTCAATTCGCTCCTGTATGAGTGGTTCTCTCTCGTTACGTCTGCAGCTGAGGTCATTTCTCGATATTTGCTTTGTGATTTTTTCCTTCGTACCGAGTCTCAGCCACCCAATGCGAAGAACACTGTAGAATAGCGTGTCCTTTGTATCGAGACGGAATCAATTGAGTCTATTAATCTCTCTCTCAGAACATACGAAATGAAGCGGCTAAACTCATAATTGAAAATGCGAAACTAAAAGAGCCATCAATCGAATAATGCTGTAAACTAGAAACTTTGATCAGTACAAGTTCGTTCCCTCCTATTTACAGACACATCAAGCAATACATATCAATCGTGGCTTTATGTTGTGAGGAAGTTAGAACCTTTACACAGTGTATGCCTACTTATCCATGATATTGGCGGAAACCATATCAAGGCCGCCTAACGGAAGCCTTGTTTTATTTGGCAGATTCAGAGATATATATGATGCCCCCTCTTCCGAGAGAAGGGCGTACGAGCTCGATTGATGAAGAGATGTTATTTTCGCATTTATGTCCCGTCGAAAGCTTGGCAAGGATCGATGGCGACTCGCTCGACTACTGACCTTAGCTCGTCCCAGCAGTTCCCGTGCACGAGAAGGTCCTCTCCATGTAGATTCCAGAGTCCGGAGTAGCCCGGTGCCGCAAACGGCGCCTGAGATATCGAGTTCAATTGAGTAAAGAGCAGGTAGTTCCGGTCGTCAAAACGGTCCATGATGACCGGCTTCATCTCATTGTGGGCGACGACGGCTGAATCCCCGAAGCTCACGTACTGCTCGGCTGATTCAGTTTCGAAGCTGCTTGTTTTAGAGCTTGAGTCAGTTGGGTTCTGCTTGAGGGTGGTGTTGTGCTCTTTCAAGTTCGGCGTGTACTTTCTGTGTGATGGGATTCTCTTGAAAATCCTGCATAGCGTCCAGACCTCCTATGAAGCCCACCAAAGAAAGAAAATCAAATTCAGTGTTTTTTTTTTTGGTGGGGTATCGAAAGTCAGACACAGTAAGAACATGAATATCGAATTTTCGTAAGATGGTGTATGAACTCATTTTAGAAATTTCAAGATTGTATGCCGATCTATGGAATATATATTATTCTGGAGAAGACCCGTTCACAAGACATCCCATGATATATTTGACCAATTTATCGATTAGAAAAAGAGCAAGAAGACGCCCTTTCAATCTGATGACGTTTGACTTGCATCTAGAGTGCACAGGGAAGATTGCTGTTTATTCGATAAATCTCATGGCGCTGTCTAAGGTGGAATTTAGGAACAGGTTGTTTTTTATTTGAGCATTTTCTTACAGAAGTGAGCTAAAGACTTAAAAAGAAGAGAGAAAAAGAAATACCCAGAAACACTTGGCACGAAAAATCTGATGAAAAAGAGCAGTAACTTTGGATAGAAAATAAATGATGATCATGTTTCTCCTCATCATTCACATGCAATAGCGGAGACGATCTTTGCAAAACTCTCGTAGACATAATCTAGAATGTCGAGCAACACCACCGTGAAAATGGATGAAGTGAGAATTCTTACCGCTTCTTGAGCAATGCTCTTGTCTGAGGGCAGACTATCATGGACGGTTTTCCCCGACGGCGGGAGCCGGAACTCGTGCATCATCCAGTCGGTCTTCGTGCCTTTCCCGGCGCTTCCACAGTAGTAGACCAAGGACTTCTTGAGGCCGATGCAGTCGTGGGGTTCTTTGGCTGCGTGTATCTGCTTGTCGATGCCGGTGGCTTTCCAAAACCCGGACCCTGTGACACGGTTGGGCCTTATGCTGTTCCTGTACTTTCTCCCTCTCATGCAGAAGAAGTACCATTCTTTCTCCCCAACGGTGCTTACTTCTTCAAAGTTTTCACAATATGATAGTGAACTTTAGTGATATACAAGTTTGAAACTTTCAATATAGTTCACACACTCAGTATTAGGTAGAGCTCTAAATACAAATATTTACATGCGTACGTATGTATTCTTCACTGTGAAAATAGAAAAGAAGTCCCATTTTCTTGTTTACAGGCAATAATCATCATACTTTCGAAGAGAAGGAGACCATATAGCTTTTCATTTTATCAGGCGATTTAACTTCCTGCTTTTCACAACAGCACCAAGATACTGTTCATTCGGCTCCAGAAATTTTCGTTTTCCAAATCTTATAGGACTTATGTAACTCAAGCAGCCGAATAAGGTAATAATTTTCTCGATCTAGTGCAGGAGAAATATTTCTCGACCTTTTTGATATTGGAGGACATACAAGTGCACTGCAATTGGAAGAAAAAAGTCCGAGGTGTTTAGTGATCATACTGTGGCGTATCGGGTAGGGAGGGATCTGTCTGAGAAGAACCATCTGATGATCAAACCTCTAGGAAATGGATAATATACATATACATGGATATAGATAGTGATCCCGTAACTTTTCACGTATAGGGATTAAAAACCAATTCTCTTTTTCTGCTGAGCAAGCAAGTATTAATAGAATTCTCCTGACCATCTTGTGCGTCGACCATCGTTGCTGGCTAAATAAGTAGCTAGCTTTCATGATGAAAACACCTCTATCATAAGGTAATCTAATGAATATTAATCCTTCGGTTGTTCAGACAGATTCTCAGCTCAAACTGACCAACTGACATGTGATCATCTATGCATATCGAAACCAAAAATTTTCTTCTCTTGATCTTTTCTCTAACTCTACTTTCTTGGGTCAATTCACATAAAGGGTACATACAATGAGCTGTAGGGTTACTGGAGAAAATCAAGATACGACATATTAAGACCGTTGATGATACGATTAGAAAGATGATTTTTCTGATCAATTCAGGATGAAACACACAAACTATATAAAGAAGAAAACGAATGAATGCGAAAAAGAAACTTACTTGGAAGATCCCAAGGGTCGTACTTGTAGATATCAACATGCTTGATGAGCTCGATGCTGAGCGGCTTCTTCTCCACTTTCCTCTTGAGGTAAAACGCAACGAGCTCTTCGTCCGTTGGGTGAAACCGGAAACCTGGAAGGGCCGTCCCGCCTCCATCTTCATCCTCCATAATCCTCTCTCCACCGCACTCACTTATGCTCTTTTTTTGCATAATCTCCATATCTATCTCCCTCTCCCTCCCTCCCTCCCTCCCTCTGTTAATTCTTTCTCTAGTATTCTTTGTTGTCTCTTCGGAGTGCACTAATTCATCATACAGGTCTCGAAGCAGGAGCTTCTTATAAGGCGTGTGGGAGATGAGGATTTCGGCATATGAGAGAGATCGTATGGTTCGCCTTTGGTCAAGAACGGACTTTGATTATTAATATAAACCATTAAATGATCATGGAGTCGCCATCGCCCAAGAGAAAGTTCTTCATTTCCAAAGGAAAAGAAAATCAGTTGGCTGGGCTTATTCTACGGCTGACGTGATCAACTGGTCTACCCGATCACTGGTTAAAGTAACATGTGGTATTCTTTCTCTGTTTCTCATAAATACATGTGCTAGACTCGCATCGTCTCTCCCAAATTTAATCTGTTCAAATTCATTGAAATAATTCTCAATAATCATCTATATGCTGCTTAAAACTTGAAGAAAGAAATTACAAATGTGATCCTTACTGTTCCGTCAAGAATGGTTGATGTGATAAACACGATTAATCACAATACGACAAGTTTATTATTCATGAAACTATAACTTTTTAAGTAAATGAAATATGGTGAATCATTTGTTTTTGCTTATATCGTGATTGATCTACCAAATGAAGTTAGGACCACCTACCGCGTGCTAGATAGTAACTTTATCAACATGTTCACTTCAAGATCGTGTATGTCTGGTGAAAAACCTGATGCAAAGGGATATTTCTTGACTTTCTTGGAGTTATTATCGTTCATAGCGTAAATCAACTGGGTAAGGTCAACCTGAGCGGCCCTGATCGTTTGACTTATTCCGGCTGAGTTCCAACTTGTTTTTGTCCTTTTCATTTGGACAGTTTCAAAGGAGGGAGAGAGAAAAAGGGGAAGGGGGGGGGGGGGAAGCTCTCTCCGTTGGCTTAACATATTGACGATTAAGCTTTCGTAACATGATTATTTTACCTCGTTTAATCAGATTAGATCTAGAGGAAAACACTAATCATGTCGCTTCTGAAATGAAATTCCACACCCACATAAAAAAATTAAAAAAGAAAGAACGAAAAAGATGTTCAAAACGCTCCTAATCTAAGTAGACTAGCTTGGTGAGTTTTCTTCATTTGACCCGGAATTTGCAATGTTATGTGCTTACTTCTCCAAATGTTTGGTTAATATATTGATAAAATTTTGTATGCTTGCTGAATGCCGTAATATTCATTGAATAGAAGAAGACAATTCAAAATCACTGTGGATTATGTTTGTACTTGCACGTATTTAGGTTTCTAGTGGCCCCCTTTTTTACATTTTTTGGATTACTATTATTTGACAAACCGATATATAGCCAAATAGAATTAAACTCGAGACCCATGCTTATTCAGGCGTAAGATACCCGTCATTTGATCATTAAACCAATCCTTGAAAGTCATGCTGCCACATTAGTCTAATCAAACGTCTTTTCTCTATGTTATACGTGAAATTGACACGTAAAGCGATCAAACTTTCTATATCAAATTACGATTAGATGTCACGTTATTTACAACATCATTTCTAGAAGGATGCTTTTGAGGAAATTTAAGAATTATAAGCTGAATTCTTGGCAAAATACAAAAGTACGACCCGAATATAGATAACCTGTGAGGACTTGATTTTTCAAACTAATCAAACTTATCCCAAGGATAGAAAATGAACGAGGAGACTATGGGTAGATCCTGTGCACAGAATTTTCTGAGTATGCAAGACAATTCCGAGCGTTGTGTGGAGTTAGAAGCATAACCAAGTCATGATCTGTCGCAATCTATCTAGTACAATCGTACAATCGGGCAATCACCCATCTGAACATGCGATTTTTTTCCATCCCAAGTGTCCTGAGAGCCAATGAGCACAAGGCAGACACTGCCGTACCGACTCCCGCAACAGAGAGAGACCGAACGAAGGCCTGACCATGCATGGCAATACGATTGACTTAGCGATTGAAAAATCAACGAGCATGTGAGGGAAGCGCACATCATAAATTCCATTTATCGTGCTATAAATTATTAAGTAATTTCATATTCGAATTACCCGCTCTTATCATTATTTGGATTTTACCTAACTCATAAGTTTAGTCAGAGTACCTTTCATGAGTTAGGTTCCATATAACTTGGCAAGCTTTCGATTTTTAGGACTTCTTTTGCGTTGTGATGCAGCTGATTTCTCTTGAACCCAAGCAATAATTTAAGTTTCAACTTACACACGATTTAAAAAGTATATTTTAGTATCTGTACGAGAGACTGTAATTGATCAGCTGATCAATCTCAGATGTATGTGTACTAGTTATATCATTCTAATTAAGGTTGTATACATAAGTAAGATCCTTCTAACGAGGACGACTCGTTCTGGGCACTCGTCCCCAGGCATGCCTAAGTCCTCATCAGGGTTGACCCAGCATCATGAATCACGAATTAATGCTGTTGGATTTTAACCGAAGAATAGGGCTAGGTCAACAAACACAGCTGCTCGAGATAAAACAAATATCTTGGAAAAAATCTTGGTGCATATATCTTTCAACCATAGGCATCCATATGGATGCGCTCCGTGTCCCTTACTGTATGAAGTCTTGATCACTTCATCAAACTAGTACGTGGATTCGTTGGGTACATTTGGAAAACGATCTTGTGTTAATCGCTTTGATCATGAACTACTGTAGATGCACAACAGCGGAGTTCTTCATGGAGAAACACCAGTGGATCCGTTGTTCGGGGCCCTCATGCGGACACCCAGAACATTAAGACCATAGAGTCATAATCGACATATCTCTTTCGCACGCTGTGTCCACATCGATCGAATAATGGTGTGAGGCCCAGATACATATTTTTCCTGGCATATGCATAGAATTATGAGGACTGTTCTCCCCATACTGAGCTTTTGTACGTGGTCCGCGGGACGGAAAAACAATGGGTACGCCCAAGAGGGGAGAGAGAGACAGAGAGACAGATGCAGCAACGATAATGAAGGGTGAGATTAGGTTTCAAGTCAATGGAGAGAGGATAGAAAAAGAATATATTTTGTTTGGAGCACGACTATGCCCCCAAAAAAAGAAAGATTTGATGGAAAAAGTCTTAAGTCCTCGATTAATATTTTTGTTATGGGGTCAAGTCCTCAAAACTTTTGGCTCCAGAAACACCCCAAAAGTCTATTTAGAACCTTCTTTCCTTGCCTGACAAACCAGTCAATAGAAACCCTCGGTTTTCTCTAATGCCCCTCGCAGCAAACTTGTGAAATGTCTATTCTGGCTCCAACAGGAATGTACTCTCCAACCGTAATATCTATTGATTTTTAAATTTTCTGTATTGGAATTTTCGGGTATTTTTGAAATCAAATCCTGGAAGTTGCTGAGAATTTTTTACTGTGATGTAATTAGAAACGAATAAGGTAACATATCCATAACAGGATCACACCCCTTTTATGGATTTTTGGATTATTTAATTTGCAGGAGACCTCCAATATGTCTAAAAGGAACCCAACCTTTTGAATTGATTTCTCAAGAGGGTTTGGCTCAAATCACATATCATTAAGGCAATATAATATTACACATCTCTCCCTCTCTCTCTGATATACAGTCAAAGAAAGAAATCATGCGTGTTAGAACAGGTTCCATTTGATGGCCGTAAGCGCAAGATTCTCTATCTTGACGAGCAAACGATGCAGTCATGGAACCATACAAGACGTTAGTCTGAGCCAGATGAAGAGGTTTGATGACTTACGAGATATAAAAGGCCCCAGCGTCTCTATCAACTCAGTTACTTCACAGGAAACTTGTTGCTGAGTTCTCTAACACAAAAAAAAACGAAAAAAAAAACACAAAAACAAAAGAAAAGATGTTAAACCTTTGGAGTGAGTATTTCATTTCTACTAAGCCATGTCAATCTTACATTGAAAGTCCGTGACACTAGAAGACATTCTTATGTAATTTCTGCACCGTCATTTATTTTATACACTGTGTTCAGAAAATGAGTGTATAACACATCTTTTTTCTTGCAAGGTACACCTGGGGCATGCACTGTTCTTGTAACATGCTATATGAGAATGGAAAATTCTACTATTTCGTTTATGATAAACTTTTCCTCGCTTGTAGAATTGTAAAAGATTTGATAAGTTAAAAAGGTAGTTGACAAGAAAATTACCGGTCACTAGATTTATGGATAACTTGTCTGTAACTTACCAATTCTTTTATGAATTTGTCAATCATTTTGATGATTTGCAAATTACCAACTTTTGTTGTCTTTCTTACTGACCCCTTAAATTAATTGGCTCTTACATGAATTTATGAATCTTTATTTGAGCGACTTACCCATTTTTTCCATATTAAACTACCAACTAGATTTGGTAATTTCATTCTATAGTCCCACCAAAAAAAAAAGAAAAAGAAAAAAGCTTGGTGAGTAACTCAAATAAAGGTTGGCATCCCAAAACTAGTTGGTGGCTTAATTGGAAAAAAGTCGATGATTTACTCTAATTAAAATTGGTAATTACTGAAAGGAGTTGGTGACTTTAAGGTGTAACAAAGAATTGCAAATAAATTTTGTAAATGACAAGACGTTGGGAAAACTTTAAAATGTTGGTCAGTAACTCAAACAATCACTTGCATCGCTCTCTTATGATGATCATCCTAACATGTTGAGGGCTGAGCATTTCGCTAATCAACATTGTATTTTCTTATCTCTCACGCTGCATCTATGAACATAAGCATTTTAATCGGGACATTGTGTGTGATTATTAGTTCGTGTATGCAATTATCATCTGCCCCCAAAGTCTTTTCGTGTGATTGAATGTTAATGGACATATCGACAAGAGTTGCTATCACTACATGGTCAAGACCCTAAAATCAGCATGCGAGCGTAACCATCCATTGAAAACAGAGGCCATCCCTCTTTATCGAACCCGTCTCAATCTTATGAACCGCATCCCCTCTCAAAGCAAAGTCAATTTCCTCGAGTCATCAACCGGGAAAACCCTTGGCTAAAAGAAGCACCCAGTACCTCAACACCTCTATTTTCTTCGTGGTGCTTTTCTGAATGATTATAGCTAATTGTAACCTAATAAATGCTGCACTCCTAATACATTTGATTAAAGAAAGTAACCCTTTTGACCAGAGAGAGCAGTGGTTCGTGCCGAGGGAGTTCTTTCCCTTCGCACCTGAACTTAACTGTGATTTAATCAGCTTTAGTTCATTGTCTTCAGCGATAAAGCGTCTTTATAATAATGTTACACGTATGGTAATTCTAATCACCGGAAACGGAACTAACATAAACTTCAAAGTTTATATACATGGGATACCTAACCATGTGCATGAACCCCGAATTTCTAATGACCCAACAACCAAAATCTAGGAGGGCTGACTTCTATATTACATCATCGGACTTTAGAAATATATATGTACCGTCCTTCCACTTAATAGCTCGAGTTTTATGTTGGGCCTTCTAACTAATGAGCAGTATGAATTATTTAAGCCAGACACCAATGATCGCGGGATATGTCTAAAGATTCTGCCATCTTAATGAATTTTTCATATCAGTATGGTCCAACAAACAGTTCGCCTAGCATGGCATTACAGTACAAATCGCCAGCTCGACCTCTCATCTTTATTTGGTCTTTCCCATCCGGCTTTGTCGGTATGGTCATTTCCACATCTTGTCTATCTCAAGCACGGGCCATCTTGTGGGTGAGGGTGAGCGTCGAGAAATACCCACAAGACATGAATTCATTGAATGTTAATTTGTGTCCCTCATAGTTTGAATTTCTAGAAAAGGTAACATGCGCGGCACACATAATGATCACAGCTATACTTACGGGTCAAATAATTTCTGTTCAGCTTAGTATGAATTGGAACGGGGGCTTTAACTGATGTTTTTTTGACCTACATGTTCATCAACGCAACAAAACTCACGAGATTTCAAATTGGGCTGCTCCAGCAGCCATAACTTGCGTTCCTTTCTTGTCGGAGGAGGACGCAACTGTGTGAAAGTAGAGAGAAAACGCGCTTCCATCATTGGAAAAACTTGCACTGCCGGAAGGAATCTGATGCTTTAAATACTACGTACACATTTGAACAAAGCTCTTAGCGCTTTCTATGTACTTGCCAATGAAAGAGACAAAAAAAAAAATTTCTCGTGACTTGACTTTTGTTAAGGCGGGACAAGCCAGAATGCGAAAAGAGTAAGCCCATGTGCTATTCGTTTCTCATTCAGAAAGGGGGCCCAAAAATAGATGCTACCGGAGTTATAGCTAACGCACAGATCGTGTCGCAGCTGAGGAATTTTCTCTTGATATTACTGATTCATGCGATGCTGGATACGTCTTTCGTCTCTTCAACACATGACGCTACACCGTGCATTTGGTCGTTTTAACACAAGGGAGAAAATTCTTTAGACCTGGATAGGCAAACACGCGATGACTTAAAATGAAAATCGAGTATAGCTTACAATGAGACTTGCATTGCTCAGGTATGGGACAAATGAGACCTACTATGAAAATCGAGCATAGCTTATAATGAGACTTGCATTGCTCAGGTATGGGACAAATGAGTCTGATATGTGTGTACACAGGACATTTATAACTTGATGGGCTTTAAGATTGATAATGGTATCAAAGCAAGTTCAAACCTCATTTTATCTATCAACTAAAGCAAGTGTTCTTCTATTAACATGATACCCACCTGCAATGTATCGATTGTCTTTCAATTGTTTATTCGTTTGTACCTAAGAAACGTAGTCGCCAAATAACTGGACAAGTACATGTTACACTCGCTACCTCAATACACTTAAAGGTTCCATATCTGCCAATTGCTGTTGAAATATTGTGTTATGAACCATGGAGCATGGTACTAAAAGCTCAGGATTTACCGACTTTGATGAGATAAGCCATGAAGACACGAGGGAGTAAAAAGAGTAATCCGTTGTCTAGACAAGATGGAAACCATGAGCAAACAAAACGGTATATTCACCATCATCCTGAGGAATATCCATTAAACATGTAACATATCCATGTATCACAGTCCTTCAGCAATGCTACAGGCCGATGAATAAGCAACCCTTTGCATGGCTGATCAAGCAGAAATAGACCCATGCAAAAATTCAGGATTTCCTACGACCAGACAATTTCCATCACCTGGGTACAATGTAAGCAGCTATCCATCTAGCAGCCACATGGCTGAAAGCAAAGATACCTTCAGAAATCACAAAGACGGTTGCCCTGTCAAGCTTTGATGTAAATTTCATACCTTTACTCTTCTTGATATGTTCACCACAATAATTACATGCACAAGTTAAGCATAGATGCATAGCCAAATGATAAGCTAGAATGACACAACAGACTCGGAGTGGACTGAATTTCGAAAATGAGATAGAGCAGTGTCACTTTCCTCATCCCTTTCAAAAGTTAATGGCATTCCTTGAGGTTGCTTCCTGGAGGCCAATTAACATGAAAATAAGGTTCAAATATTCTACAAGAAAAGCAAACAAAAGCCCAAGCAGAAATGGGTATGCAATGCAAGTCAAGTCCTTCGCAAGCAAACTTTCTAGGAGAAAATAGCAGGTACATGAATTATCAGCAGAACAAATAAGATTGAAACTTGATGCTTAATGCAGTTCCAAAACATATTTCTGCAGTTGATTTCAAGACCAAAATATTCATCTTGGGGTTTATATTTCACCAAATCCACATCAAATTGCCAAAAGCAGAACAGGCTACATGTCTACCACACATGTTGCCATCAGAGACAAGACCAGAACCCAGAGCATTGCAAGTTTCTTCCAGTCTAAGATTCTGACCTCGTTTGCTATCCTTATCCCTCTCGTACCTCTTTACAGAGCTTTCAAGGTAAGGGTGCACAAATGCAGTTTCAATTTCTCAGTCAGGAGTCACTACTTAAGCAAATACACGTAATGACATGCCAGTTTTCAAAATATCACCGTGCCAAGACAAAATTCAATGTGTCAATACCTTTGAGAGAGAGAACTTTCTTCAGACAATGCCTTCTCCAACCTTTCCTCAAATGGCGTCGCGTGCCAACTCACCTTTTGATCCTAGGGGAAGAAAAACAGACTGGTTGTCTCAAGGAAAATTTTTGAATTAGAGTCACAAAGGAACAGACAGGCCATAGAGAGATACCTCCTTATACTTGTTAGTTGAATTAGGGATCCCATTACCATCCCACCACTTTGGCAAGGTTTGAGTTTCATTTTCATTCCAATGTGCTGCGACAAGACCAATGATTGGCCTATCACTAGGAGTACCATGAAATTGGGATTTTCTGGTAGCTACAGCCCTAAATTTGTGATCATTGTCATCCCATTTGTTCTGAGGTGGTTTCAACCAGGAAGATAAGCTTGTTTCCACTTTTGATTCTTTTCTTGCTGAAGTTTCTTCAATGTGCATTTCAGATTTTTTTCTCGTGCTTCCAGGTTTCTCAGAAGAGTCCTCCAACTCTTCTAAAAGTAGATTACAATTAGGTTCCCCATCCATTAGTGACTTCCACTGTGAGACGCTCTGTACAGGATTTAGAACTGAATACACATACTCTGACCTAATACGTGCCTTTTGAGGCGATAATTTCTCCATGTATGCAGGAAAAACGGTTCCAGGAGTCTGCATTTCCTCTGTTAGCTTCATTGGCGTTGGATGAGGCCCAGCATTTGAGTTATTCTGACTAATAGGTGATTCAGATTCTTCAAAACTCCGGCTTGCAATTTCAGATATTGAATCTCTGGACGAAGACCCATCAACGTCACATTCAAAACGCACCGACTTGTTCCTACACTTAGCATTCACAGTGGATTTGGAGGGTGAAAGTGCAGTTGCGATACTATCATTCTGTCTGTTATGATGCTCGCCAGTTGTTTTGACGTTGAATGCCCAACTGCCCTCACTGGAGATAATGGAAGAAGTTCCCACGTTCTGCTCATCTAATATACAGCTGCAATAGCAGAAAGAAATAATTTCTTATTTTCCCTGAATACTGAGTCCTGATCTGATTATCAAACATATCATGGTCAAATTCTTTATCGAGCATCTAACCTGCTAGCTGTATGCTCATCAGAATTTGACCCTTTTCCCCACTTGTCAGAAAGTTTTAGAGGTCTTGGGGACAACTCATGTTGTTTATTTAGCTCTAGCTGAAGCCTCTCAATGGATGATACTGGAAGCCACGAGTGAAATTTTGAATTTTCAGAATCTCTACCCTATTTGGTGAAGCCATTGGCCGGCTAAATGCTTTCCGAATTTCATTAGGGGTTTCCTGTAACGTTCCACATGCTTTAAGGAACTTACCCTGTTAAAGAGAAAAGTGAATGTCACAGAACCTACAGACTGTCGAATATCAAGACTAGGAATTCTAAAATATGAAAATATGAATGATCTTAACATTGGAGACTGCATCCTCTACGAAATAAACATTCCTTCTTTTCAAGTAATCACAAACACCGCAACTACAATAAACAATATTCCAAGAATTAATTGGCTCTGCCTGCAAGAAACATGATCCCAACAAATTGCCTACCAACCTTCTTAAGCTTGAGTCAAAAAAGAAAAAGAAAACCTTCTTAATCTAGTTAATGATCCTCACTCACTAAACATTTTATGTCAGAAACCCAAAGATATGTCAGTCCTGAGACAAAGTAAACTTGAACCAGTCTAAAACTCGATTCAATGAAAAAGAAGAGGTAGATTCCCACTAGAAGTGGAGGGCTAAGGCATGTAACTGCAAGACCCTGTTGAAAAATGCATGGTCCTCTTCTCACTTCAGTAAGTTACATTGTCTGGCAAAAGTATGCCAAGTCCAAGGCCCAGGAGATGATAACTGCATGTCTCAATAACCTACTCTACTTCATCCAGAAACTCTAAATGGTTCTGAAGAATTTCTCTACAAATTTGAGAAATGTTTCTTTTAGATAAAAGTTATACCATACATCATCTGATGTGTATATAATCTTGTGAGCTTTGAACTCAAGCAAAATCTCCTCTCAGCAGGAAATGAATTTTGACACTAATCTTATTTGACAAAAAAATGCGCACAAAAGGAACAAAGTGGTGTGGCTTATGGAGATATGAAGGCCACGATATCATGTATTTGACAATTCCAATGCATACAAACCCCAATGTCACCTACTACCCCCACTGGATTATTCCCGCCCTCTTACCATATATATATTAATTTTTTACAATCTGTATAATCTGTGATGACTCAAAATGTTAATGTTTGTGCTTCTGAAAGATTTAACGTCATCAATGCCAGACATAGTCAAATACTAAATGTTAAAAGCAAAAGCAGAAAGCCACAACCACTCCATCCAAACCCAAACTACAATTCCCTTTTGCAAAGAAGTAAGACTGCAAAAAAGAGTGGAAGACAGAAGTTCCAGAGCTACAGGGTGAAGCAGTCATTAACAGCTTAGCGCTTCGAAGCAGATTGACATTTGCTACATCTTTCACAGTAACTACAGACAACAGTCAGGCAGCTATTTAACAGTGTAAAATTAATATATATGGTTTCCGAATCAACCCTTTTCTCCAAAATTTTCAAGTTATATCTAGTGAACCCTTCTTAGCTAGAAGTTCCAGATGAACATATGCAAACCCAAATGGAAGATCCTGAAAAAGCAAACCTCGTCTCTGAGCTCCTTGCTGATGAGTGGAGATCCATAAACAAGACTTTCACTGTCCTTGCAAGGAGAATCCTCATTACCTTATTCAAATAAAGAAGCAAAGTGATTGCCACTTCATCCTTGAATCAATTCACAAGTTCGTTATAAAGGAGAAAACTTACCATCAGACAGAAATAGAGCCGCTAAGGGGTTCCGAGAAACGACAGCTTCCTGGGCGGGACGCACAAAAGAAGACAGCAGTGAGCCTTACATTTAAACAGAACCTGCCGTCGCCGCCGAAATGCGGCAAGTAAGCATAACAAATGCCAAAACACACAGAAAGTTAACTATCTCCAGCAGCATTCTTGACAAAACAGATAACCAACAACGACTACTGCAGAAGCTGAATTTTGACCCGACGGGATGAATAAGTTAGTCCATCCAGCTATCCTAATCAAAAGCAACAATAAACATTAAATAAACGAAACGAGAGAAAAAAAAACAAAAAACAAAAAAACAAAGAACTACTCGAATCGCCCGACGTATTCTGAGAAAATCACTAATGCAGAAGAGGCGGGAGAGCCTCGCTTCCGCTCGTCCACTTCCAAAATCCTCTCGCGACGGCACGGAATTCGCTAATCTCATCCGCCGGCAATAAGGTCCCGTCGCTTCCGCGAAACTACTCACAAGCGACGCGCTCGAAGCACGAATGCACGCATCAAAAGAAAGAAGAGACTCCCTCCCTCCCTCCTCACTCCGTCGATCGGACAATGGCGTCAAGAGCTTACGGAGGGTTTCTGGTAGCGAATGGAGCGAGGGAGCCGAGCGCGATCGCCGCCGTCGTCCTCCTTCACGCGGAAGCAAGCGAAGAAGCAGCCCATCCCTTCCTCCCTCCCCCCCCTCCCCCCGGCCGGGAAAGCTCGATCTCTCGGGACAATTTCCAGAAGCCAAAGCCGGAACCTGATGCTCCGAAACCCTAGCCTCGAATGCGCATTAGCATCCGCAAGAGAGAGAAGAAAGAAGAGAGAGAGAGAGAGAGAGAGAGAGAGTCTGCGCAGCAGGAGGGTGGCCGTCGTCGTCGTCGTCTTCGTTCGGCCGTTTCGAATTTGAACGCAGGGGACGAGGGAAATGATCGTGGGCCGCCTGCAGAGCAGACGCATCATTCGCACTCTCGCGTCGTCAACGCACGCGACGATTCCGGCGGTGATGGGCACGCGCCGGTTTGGCCCTTTTTACTGGCTAGATGACGCGTTACGGGACGAACCTTTTGCCGGTCCAATCCGAATTGATGAAGTAAATCTCAGAGATTATTATACCATTAAATATCGGAAAATTAATATCTGATGGCGCATTTACCGTAAATATCTCACGGAGGGTTTTAAATTAGTACCGGTCCAGGCATATCCACTCTTCCTTAGTATTTCGTCCAATGTATTATTAAAATGCATACGAGCTATACATGAAAATGTTTTTTAACTAAAAAAAAAAACGTTACTCTCTACTTCATATCAGCTTTGCAACGGTCTGTCATGCCTATGAAAAGTAGTTATTAATACTCATGAAGGCGAATTTGGAATCGGCGACATGATTTTTTTTTAAAGATAAATATGGCGTAAAGTTATCATTATGAAATTTTCGACATATTTCGTCAAAAAAATTTAAATTATAACCACATATAAACTAACCTATATAATGAAGATTATATAGGCACCGTGCGCGTGCACCCTCATTTCACTATTATTTTGTTGGTTATTCTCTACTGCTGCTTGACGTCCAGCCCGAGATGATGTGCTCGGCCCGATTGGTCACCATCGAGGCCCCAACTTGAAGTTGGCTTTCAAAGACGATTTTATTCCTCCTCCATGAAAAACCTTTTTGAGACAATAACACAAGTTATCCTGGACTTTGATTTAATACATAATGCTGCCTCTGAAATTTTAATTTGCATAATTGGCCCATAAATTTTGACCCGATGTATAATGTTGTCTCTAGATTTTTAATTTATTCAATGTAGTTCATAAATTCGATAAATGTTCAATGTTGTCCCGAAATTATATGAAAATATTTTAAAGTTCAGATATCATATTGAATGTCAGACTAAAGTTCGGATACCATAAATTTTATGAATTTAAAGCTCGATAGACCAAAATTCATAAATCATTTATGTCACTTTTGGGGGGGTGAGGTGGGGTTTGGGATGGAGCAAAAGGATGCGGCAAGGTTAATCAGAGAAAATCCAACGTTAGGTCCCTAATAACTTGCATTTGGCAATTAAGGCCTTCATGTTAAGATAAACAGAAGAAACACGAGCGAAGCAAGCCAATCATGAACAAGTTTCAGATCCGGTTCAAGCTCTTGGGTATTGAGCTCATCTTCAAGACTGTGTACAATTGTTGTTTTAGGTGTTTTTGTGATCATAAATGAGTTATGTGCGATGATATGCAATGAAATCTGTCTATCGAGAGCCGTCTTGAGAGATGAATTAGACGGGAAAATCCATGTGATTTTTGATGGTTGAATTCCATTGTTGCGCCGCCCGATAGCTTGATCGGGCTCGCACGATTTACTTTTTATTGTTTTGGTGTCTAGATTTTGGATGGCCTAAGTCACATATTATAGCATCGCCTAATAATCCTTTCATCCGCAGCATAGATACACTTTATGCCACGTAAACTATATTATGAAATAATGGGTATAGCTAATTTATGTCTATAGTATGTATAGACGGCTTTTCCATTCAAATTTTGATATGCATAAACTAATGCCAAACTAAATAATAGAACAACACTAGTTAGTCGCTATTTACGTAGAACACATGCCTGACTGGAGCCAAGGGCATACAAATTGAAATGGATAGTTCCAGAGCCATTTAATTTATGACCCACTAAAAACAAACTTTGAAAAGATTCTGTATTATCATTGGACGTTTAGATAAACTTATATGTATAATGTAGGTAATTAGGAATTTATGTCATGGCAATTTGTGCATGTAATCATTGCTAAAGTGTTTTGAGTCATAAGACAAGGATATTGACATCAATTAATCTAATGAAGTTAAAGAATATTTTAACACTCTGTAATTTTTAACATCATATTTTCTTGACGCATACTAATTGTATAAATTACAAAAAAAAAAATTATAAATACTTTGCATAATGATATTTAACTTTTAAAAAGGAGAACAAATTCGGGAAAAAAGAAGTAAAAAAAGATGGGTCAAGAAAGGGAGAAAAATGCACAAAGTGGAGTTGGTTGTCTGAACCCCAGTCTCATCCATTCTGTACTCTGGACACACTCTCCAACGAGTTCCCAAACGACCCTCCTTCCATCCTCTTTTGTTAGATATTAGATTTTGATTGTAGTTTATAAAGATAAAGTTTCAAATATATGGTTTGAATCCAAACCACAATCTGAATCTTGTCCATTATGTCTGTTCTTTGGGAAACGATTACAATTAATCACGATGGACTTAAAAGTATGCAGGCGTGGTCTCGACTTCGAGTCGTTTCTTCACATAGCAACAAAGCAAAAATAAAATACGGATGAGGAAAAAACCACATAGTCGAAGTGGAGGATATATATTAATAACCATAGAAAAGAAAGAAAAAGGCAATGAGAAAAATGAGCAATATAAGTGAAATAATGAGAGTGGGGAGATGAACACAAGATGGGTGAAATATTTGAAAGATAGTAAAGTCATAAAAAAATCATAAACTATGCTCACTCTTATATATTTACCTTAAAATGTTTTAATGACATAAAAAACATCAATACTGTGTTCATCGTGACACATTTATTTTAAATTTTTCTTGTAACATTAAAAATTATAAATTTGTATCTATATGACACATTCACCTTCCATCAACGTTTTATCTTACGACTCTTCAGTCAAATTAATATCGTTTTTATTTCAGACTAACCATGTAGACCTCATATCAACAACGTTTACTTTTCGTCAAGATAAGCAGAATTTTATTAGTTCTTATTTACGGAACTTTAACGGAGGGTAAATGTGTTATACAGGTATAACTTTAGAATCTTTTGTATCGTAAAAAAAATTTAGGATAAATGTATTATAATATGTATGATATATGGTTTTTGGTAACTTTTATTATGATATTTATGATATGTGTATTGGAAATTGAAAAGGAACAAGAGGAAAAAATTGCGTTAAGAAAAAGTCAAAAGCACGTGGGAGTCGGTGAATGAAATAGTTTGCACCTCCTCTCTCCAAGGATCTATTTTTTTAGAAAACGAATATAAAAAATGACAAAAGTTATCGGAAAGGCCAAAAGCTTTAAGGATGAATCATGCAAAACATTCTTGAAATTCGGGGTAATTTGTGAAGAATCTTGAACTTCGAGGGAATCATTGCACGACAGTCCCTTCGCTTTTCCGATTCACACGCACTTCACACCTGAATTTTAAGGAATAGAAATTGTAATTCTTTTTTTCCTTCAAATGTAGTGTCTTCTAGTCTACTATTGTTATAAGAATCATCGAAATTTCTTCTTTGAAGGTTCGTGATATTCTCTACATGCACATTAATTGTTATAAGAACTATTGAAACTTTTCCTTTGAAGGGTTTAGGGTTTTCTCTACATGCCACATGAATAGTGACTTGTAGACGAAATAGGCTTGTTTTGCCGAGCGATGGCAATGACAACGATAAGAAAAAAGATGGCTTTTCACGTTTTATTTTCTGCAAAATCGATGTAAGTTGGATTTCCTCTCCAATCACATAAGAGTCATATAATGATTGAAGATTTGAAGGGGCGTAGACGTGCGCTATCCTCAAAAAGTCATAAGAGCTTTGCGGCCTTTTTTCTACTTATTTTTTTTCTTGCAAAGAAATTATTATAAGAAACGCAATACTAAAATGAAAAATTAAGAGACCGTGGCGTACAACGATAAAAAGTTTGATTGGAATTTTCATGTGATTTTGTCAAAACCACACCTAACTCCGAAAATGCGATCAAGGTCTATGCATGAGGCCATAGGGGTACGATTTCGCCGGCCCAATTCATCCAATCCACGTCTTCAGATTTTTTTTTTTTTTTTTAAATCAAGACGTACGTTAAGGTCATGATCAAAATTAAGGAGCATGAAGAAAGAAGACAATCCCCCTACCTATCCGACACCTTGAAAATCGATCCACGTACGTAAAGACTCCTCAACTTTTCGTTCCTAAGGCCGAGAATTCGTCCACGTGGAGGATTCGTAACCTAAAATTCAGGTACTTTTTCTAGTTTGGGCGCGCACTTTTAGCATGGAAAGAAAGGAAAAATAAAAGAAAAGGAGTTTCCTTGCACTCTCTGGGCGATCGAACCGTGGAGAAGCGATGCTCCATTTGTCACGGGAAACGCTCAGCCGAAGTCTCGCCCGTTGAAATTGTGCCTAGAAAAACTTACAAAATCGCACCACATGTTTCAATCGAAGCTAAAACAAAAGACGACACTGTCGTTGTCCGCTTGTGGCGTACAAGTAAAAGGGCATCTTCCCTCTCTCTTTTTTTTTTTTTTTTTTTTTTCTTGATGGAAAATATTGATTTTTGGTTGTTCCAATAAGACAAAAAGGTAAATGTCACATAATGGAAAAGAGAGAAGAACTAGATGAATTGAAACTTTTGTATTTCTAAACTATAGCTTGTATTGATTACATGCACAACGCTCTTTATATGATACAGAGTATGAACAATAAAAGGAAGGAAAATCTCCTAGACAAATCATATGGATTCAAATATAATCTTATATTAATTCATTTACTCAACTGCAATCCTGAATTGTTTTAATGCATCACTTATGATAATGATCGGTTCAACATATCTTCCAACAATAAGAAACTGAATAAAGCCAGACATAGAACATGCATGGAGGGGTCTCCTTCACAAATCTATCTTTCAGACCATCAATTTGAGGGTTGTTTCTGCACCTTTTTTCTTTTCTCATGAAAAAGAAAATGAACACTAAAAAGTCATTTATATTTTTGCATATTCAAAAATTTCCTCCAACTTGAATTCCAGAATTTTCGTCTAAGAATGTATTCGTTTGGGGGAGATTTTCTTGATAAAGGAAAATATTTTCGATGGAATTTTCCTTTCCCTTTTCTAGACTAAGGAAGCTAATGATTTTTCGTTGATTAATCGTTTTCAGCAAGAGAAATGCATGAAGATCTGGATAATTAATTTGTGAAAAATTATTTCAATAAAACAAATGCATTCCTAAAATTAAAGCCATCCTAGCCATAATTGTCATGGCCAAAAAAGAAAATCCAACCCATCAAATTTATGTGTGTTTTCTTGGGTGAAATTTCGTTTTTTTTTTTTCTTTTTATGAAGATAATGCAAATAAAAAATTCAAAACTACCTTGGATCGAAGTAGAGCCAAAGCGTTCAAAGACATCTGCCAAATGGGTAGTTCACAGGAGGAGAGCCTCAACCTAGTACGCAACTAACATTTCCATTGCAATTCATTTCGTTCTCTACCGTCCCATTCGCTACGAGTCCACGACAACGAAATGTCCGGCCATATTGATGTTGTCCGGGTGCAATGCATTCGCGACTCGCCGTTGTACCTGTACACCGTGTTTAGATGCAAAACCAGTTCACGCAACTCCGCCGCTTACTATTTCGGATAAAATCGATTGCTAATAAGTACAAGCATCGTCGACAAATGCTATGTTTGCCACCGCAAATTGACAAAAGCTCCTACAAGAAATGATGCAACATATTCTCATCAACCATTGAACATGGCTCGTTTGTTGAATTACTCACTTGTAGTCCGTTACATCATTTCATTTGTTACGTGGACTTTCTAAATCGGCTTTTCCACACCGAGCACTTCTATCTCTCTCTCTCTTCCCTTGGAAATAGCTTAATTATCTAGACAATCTCGCTCTATTACATCGATGTATTTTAAAGTTTTAATCATTTTCTTCTCGTGTTTAGTGATGTAGTGATTTCGAGGTCAAATTTATCCACTTGTTATATATATATAAAAGAAGTGGGTCAAACGTTGAGTACGCATGCCTACGGTCTAGTCCAAAAACGCTGTCCCCACCCAACCACCTCGAGATTAGAGAACATAAGCCCTTGTTTTGGCTTATTTTTTTTGTCGTAGTTTAGGCTTAATTAATGTGATAGTCTTCTGATAAAAACTAGACAGTCCAAACACGTCAGATCCAGATTCCTCGGACTCTAATTTAATGCGTGAAAATGGAGATCCCTGCTGCTTCGCACCACGCGCGGAAAGAAAGTACTTGAGTGGGGAATTGCCGAACAATGCATGCACAATATCCTTGATCTCGACCTAACACGGTCTTTCCGAATCACTTTGTTTTTATACGCCAAGGGATCTGAAACGACGCTAGTGAAGTTTGGAACAGTCACTTTTTATTTCATGTGAAAAAGGTTTGCTTTTCGATGTCAGATAGATTTTCAACAATTTCCATTAACGGAATTCTGACGAAGGATGCTAGTGTCATATATTTATAAATTTGAGATATTTAATATCGTAGAAGAAAAATTAAAAATAAATGAGTCATGACGAACATTATTTAGGATTCCCTGCATGAGGCCATGGGGGCTGAATTCACCGTCCAATCTGTCCATTTCACATCTTCATATATTATGGAGATAATTGTTAAGGTCATAATCACGATTAAAAAGCACTATAAAAAAATCAATCCATCTCGATCCACATCCATGGAGATATACCCCACCCGACCCTTTTCGTTTCCTAAGGCCAATAACTTTTTGTCCATGTAGCGGAATCATGATCTAATGATATGGTAAATTAGGCACTTTTGCATTAAAAAGACGAAACCCTTCGTCTCTTCATTAGAATTTAGAAAATCTCACCACATGTTTCAATCATGATGCGAAATGAAAGACCGCTCCGTCATTACCTGACGGCGGAGTAGAGTAAGGAAGGGGCATCTTCCCTCTCATTTTCTTCATGAAAATATTGTTGTTTTTTGGTTATTCTAACAAGACAAAACCAAAAAGAGAAGGGAAAAAATAAAGAAAAAATAAAGCAGGAGGAAAAACCAAACGGAGAACGTGCGTGGAGGTGTCCTCTTTCCCCTAATCCGTCTTCTTAGACCATCGATTGGAGGGTTGTTTCTACATTTCTCTTTGTTCTTTTTTGTGAAAAAGAAAAGGAAACACAAAAAATTCATTCATCTCTTTGCAAATTAAATTCTCTCGAATTTGAATTATGGAAATCTTATCTAAGGACGTGCTTATTTCGAGCATAACTTCTTGATATTAAAAAAAAAAAAATTCTTTCATTGAAAATCACTTTTGTTTTCATTTTTCAGATTAGGAAATTTGTTTTTCTAATTCTAAGTATGGATATTCTCTTTTATTGTAAATGATTTCGTATTGACTAATCATTTTCAAAACGATGAATGCATGAAAATCCGGTAAACTACTTCACAAATTTTGTTTTCCAATCGAGAAGTTTTTTTTTTTTTTAAATAAAATAAAATGCAAATAAAAATTTGGTACAACCTTTGCCAAATGTGGAGTTTACAGGAAGAGAACCTCAACCTCGTCCGGCCGTATGGATGTTTTTGTCCATGTGCAGTGCACTCGCACTTGTAGTTGCACTTGTACATCGTTTTTAGATGCAAAAGCAGTTCACGTTACTCGGCCACTAACTACATTATTTTATGAAAGTTTTCGATGTGTCGCAATGGAATTTCAAAGAGTTTTTTTTTTTTGAACTTTTTCTTTTATTGGTCTGGTGGCTACCCCCAATCAATCACTCGTTAAACGGAGTTTTTCATGTGTCACGATCGAATACTTTGTTTCATGCGACGGGATTAGAAAGCTCTTATCAGAAATGATATGGCAACACCCTAGTTATCTGCCATTGAATATGACCCGCTTGTTGAATTTACCGTGTGCGAGATCATTTCATTTAGGATATGGACTTTATAAACCAATTTGGCTATACCGTGCATCTCTCTTCTTTTTTTCACGAAAATTGCTTAATTATCTAGATAGTGTTGCTTTGTTATCATCGATCACTTTTAAGTTTTAATTGCTTTTCTTGTGTGTAATGATTCAGGGAAAATTATTTAAAAATTAATAAATTTATTGTGCAATGGCCAATTTAGTCATAAACCTTTCAATAGTGTCAATTTAATTATCAACCTTTTGACAATCGACCAATTTAATTTTACTTTTTAATTGTGTTAATTTAATCCTAAACTTTTTAATGATTCATTAATTTAGTCATTTTAATCAATTTTGCTCAAAAATTGCCAATGTGCCATCTTACATGGCACAATCAATGCTTATGTGGATAATTTTTTTATGAAATTTTTCTTTCATTTTCTTTCTTTCCTTCTTCCTCTAGCTGTTGTTGGCAACTAGCCACAGTGAAGGCTATTGGGAACCGGCAACATAAATCCGATACCTTCCTTGGGAGATTACCAAAAGAAAATCCAAGTCCGAGCCAGTCAATATATCCAATCAGACTTACCTTCACGCAAAAACTTAAACCAATGACTTATGAATAAACTAGAATATATTAACTGCTCTATATCACATCAATTCTCTGATATGAGATTTCTCTAACACAGCTCACACATGTATCCTAATAATCTCCCTCTCACGTGTAAACTCATTTTTATGTCTACTCTTCCCTTAATTCAAGCATCCTTCTGCATCAACTTCCCCACCTACCCAGAAATGTAACCATGGGCTATGATATTGTTTCTTCAGAGCACGTAGCAGAAGTTCAATACCTTCTTTTAGAAGATTACCAAAAGGGAGTTTAAGTTTGAGCTTATCAATATATTCATTTAAGCTCACATTCACGCAAAAGCTGGAGAGATTTATGGGTCAATTATGATATATTAACTTCTTTACATTACATCAATTCTCAAATGTGAGATTTCTTTAATACAACTCACACATGCCATGGGCTTGACCTCATAACCTTGCCTGGGGCAAGCGGGCTTGCTCTCACTACCTCCAGCTAGTAGCCTGGGGAGCGACTAGTTAGAAGAAGAAGAAAAGAAAGAAAATAAATAAAATAATAAAAATGTAAACAAAAAAAAAATCCATGTCATCACTAGTCACTTGATTGTGCTATGTAGGATGACCAATGTTGATTAGATCGTTGCATTAGCTATTTTTGGCCAATATTCATCGAAATGATTAAATTGACAAATTATTAAAATGTTTATGACTAAATTAGTATAAGTAAAAGATTTTGAGCTAAATTGTCAAGTTGTCAAAATGTCTAGAACTAAATTGACAAAATTAAAAGGTTTATCATGGAAATGGTTGTCTTACAATAAGTTTAAGTTTTTTTTTTTTTTTGACAATTTTTTCAATTTTAGTGATATCTAGGTCAATTTTGTACACTTGTAATAAACAAAGGCCGAACATCGATTTCAGTCCTGAAACGTTACCTGCACCCGCCTTGACATTAGAGGATTTACTATTGAATTACTTCATTTCATAGGGGAAAATTAATTTAAGTAAGCCTTTTTTTGGCTTAATTAATGGGGTAATCTTCTATTAACAACTGGACCAGTCCTCCTTACCAAAAAAAAAAAAAAAAAAAAAAAAAAAAAAAAAAAACAACTGGACCAGTCCAAGATGTCAAATCCAGATTTCCTCGGACTCGCATCAGGGCGCGAAATGGAGATCCCTGCTCCTGCGCCGCACCTCGCGCAAAGGGAAAATGCTAAAACGATGCAGGAACAATATTCCTGTTCTCGACATAATACGTCTTTCCATATTACTTTATTTCATATGCATAGTAGGTGTAATCAGTTCTCAATTCGGTCCGAATCCACTTAAGAACCGGGAAATGGATCGGAAGGACTAATTATCATTTTTTGAGACTTGAGACTGGATCGAACAGTCTTAGGACCGAAATCGGATCGGGTTGACCAGATCCGGTCCAATGGAATTAACTACTTAGCAAAAAAACTAAATTTTTTTAAAAAAATACTAGAGTTATTACAATTTTATAAGTTATTGCTATTTTGTAAGAAATTAAAAAATCTAGATATTTTAAAAAGTGCTGGTCCAGTCTATTTGTCTGGTTCGGTCCTGGTTCCCCCTGGAATCGAGAACTGGACTAAAAATCTCCGGTTCCATTTTTATGAAACTGGGAATTGGATCAACGCATTTGGGAACTGGCCGGTCTGGTTGATCTTCATCGAAGTTCATGAGGTTGGAGCAATCACCTTTTACTTTAAAAGGAAGAGAGAGAAGAATAATAATAGGACAAAAAGTCACAAAATACTCAAATTATACCTATTATAACACATTTACCTCAAACGTTTTTTTTTTAAAATAAAAAATCCCAAACGAAAATTTGATGGAGGTAAACACATCACACTATAGTATAATCTTAGAGTAAATGTGTCACAATTGTTAAATTATGTCTTGAGTTTGAGCATTTGTAAAAAAAAAAAAAAAAGTTGAGCAAAGTTTCTTCTTCTATTTTGCGGAACCTGTAGAAGTTGAAAGTTTGTTACGTGAGCCCAAGCCCACACACACGCAATCTTCACACGGATTCAAAAGAGGAAAGAAGCTTGGGGAAGAAGTCCCTCCTGCACGTGAAGATTAGAAATTGGTGGTATAAAAGCATAATTTTTGCAGGTCTTCCCTCTCTCTTCAAAAAAGTTGCCGCTGAAGCCGTCGAAGAAATAAAAAGCCGCACGTCCTGTACGAGAGAAAGAGTAATCGCACGAAGCTCGAAGAGATACGCGATTTCGTACGTACGCAAATCAGGCGTACATAGAGCGTTGTGTTTTGAGTTTGAACACGTGATAATTTTGTGTCGTGAGTTTATACCCGATTGAGTTATTATTTATAAACACTTTGGATTTAGAGTTAAATCTAAATATGGAAAACACTTGAGCGTTTGAATAATTGTAAATTCTGATTTTTCGATTTTAGTGGATTATTTCTTCATTATTTCTCCTCGCGACGTAAATATCGATCTTGATCAACCGCGTAAATTTCTGGTGTCCTTATTATTTCTCATTTAATTCTCTGGTGATTTTCGCGTTGATGTAAATTGCAAGATTCTGCCGTTTCCGTGTATTATATCCCAACAACAGTGAACATATTTTAGAATTTTTAGTATCTTTTTCCCTTAATAACACCCATGAATACGCACATCCAATTCAAGTGTACATGGTCAGGCCCCTTCTTTAAAAGTCATTTTTGATTTGATTGTCATGATTGGTGCCCGTGAAAACGACGATTTAATAAAGAGGTCATCCCCTCAATGTTTAGTTGTTTGCGTAATTTGCACTAAAAGTTCTAAACGGTTTTGGCCTCTCATGGGCAATCAAGTCTTAAAGGTTCGGATTTATGCAATTAAGCCATCTATAAGTCATCCCGACCAGTTCACAGTCAGATCTACCAATGTGGCATGTCCATTTTTAACGTATCATTTCATTAGTAGATTTTGTCCAAGCAATTGTTAAAAATGCTTGACCGTATCGGATCCCGAACATTCAAGACTTGATCACACAAATACAAACGTTCAAAATTCAGCTACTCATAAGACAAAAGGCGGACAGAAACATAGTAGAAACTGACGATACCGAGCAAAATTTATGACAGTTGTGTACGCGTGTGTCGTGTCCCGGGGGGCGTGTCGCTCTCGCTCCTCGCCATTCGCTCACCCCTTCGACGGTGCCAGTGCCTCCACACTTTAGGCCCCACTTCTCCAGCCACACAATCCCATTCACACCAACTTGCTCCCTCTCTCTCTCTCTCTCTCTCTCAAGAGGCATCTTCTAGTATCACGTTGATGCTGCTGTCACATGTGTGGCCATGCTGAACCTTGCTGAAAATTGACCGAAATATATATAAAAAAGTAAATATGGGAAAGAAATCGCGTCGAGGCTGATACGCATCACATTTTCTCGAGGAGGACATTTTGACTCACAGATAATGCTTCCAAATGCATCTTTCTAGTACCCATGTTAAGGGCGATGTTATTTTAACTTGACTAGCCATGGTTTCTCCCTTTTTCTCATTTTAATTATGACACCCCTAGTATGATATAAAAAAAGGGGATCGATCTTCACCAACTCACTCAATCAAAATTATGTTGCTATTCTATGGAGACTCTCCGAATCTTTTCAGGACCAAAATACTCATCTACTAATTTTACTCAGATGACTCGAATTTTTCTTTCCTAGTAATAGTGAATCGAATCATTCATGGTAGGTCCTTATTAATGTTTTGCCTGGTTACATGACGGAGTCAACTTTCCAATCTCGTCCATAAATTACAAACCTTTTTACTCAAGACGCAAATTGTTACTCGTCCCTTTTTTGTTTGTTTGATTGAGATGTGAAAGTTTTTAAGTGTGTACAATACATGTATTGAAGTACACCTCTATCGCGGAGGGGGAGGCCTATCATATTTGACGATGTGCATGCACCACGCTCACTCACTCAATAGCCTATCTTTCGGACCGAGGCGTTGGTCGAAACTTCCAAAACACCGGCCACACATGGACCAGACCCATGTGTCGGATCAGGGCAAGGGAGAGAGAAAGAGAGCATATTCAAGCTGAGAGAGAGAAGGCATCTCGGCTCTCTGTCCCTCCAAAAACTTTTCGGAGTCGTCGTCACTCTCGTCCCATTTAAGCGGAGGAGATCAGCAAAACCTGCCATTGGTCGCCCGTTTGCTCAAAAGATTGCTTTTCAAGAGACCATTCTCCTTCTCTCCTTCTCCTCTGAACTGTTCCATGCCCACCGGAAAGTAGGGACCTTCACCCAAGGGCGAAACCCGAGTAGAGAATTCAAAGATCCATTCTTGCCCCCGAGAGCTCTTCGTGAGAGAGATGTCTGGCGTCCTTCTTTGGGTGGTTGGCCCCAAAGGGAACGCCGCATCCCTGCTCAATCTCGAGCCCAGGGCGAGCAAGAAACAGAGGAGGCCGAGGCTGTACCCGGCCGGGGTGCGGGTGGTGAGAGTGGTCTCGGCCATTTCGAGCTCAGTGGCCAGCCCGTCGAGATCCTCAGTGGAGAGGGTGTACGAGGTGGTGCTGAAGCAGGCGGCTTTGGTGAGGGAACAGAGGCGGGAGGAGGCTCTACATGTGAAGAAGCCGGAGGACGCGGAGGGGTTGACCGGCGGCGACCTATTGAACGAGGCCTACGAGAGGTGCGGCGAGGTCTGTGCCGAGTACGCCAAGACATTTTACTTGGGTACACTTTTGCTCTCTCTGCGTGTATGCGTGTGCGGGTGGTGCTACTTTTTCCTACTAAGTTTTGGATAATGCGTTCATCTTTTTTATTATGAATTCTAAAAGGTTGATGTTAGTTAAAGCCTAAAGAGGGCAAATAATATCATTTTATCTTGCTCAAGAAAACTGGGTCCATTGAAAATGTGCCTTTTCTGGCTGGCCTTATCTCTTGCATTGTCTCCAACTTCCTGAGCTTCCTTTGGCCATTACCTGCAAAAAAAATGTTGCTGAGTTTGATTTTATTTCAGCCACCTTCAATTCCAACTATCTGGTTGAAGATTTTTTTATTGAAATGAGCATCAACTTGCATCAAATTATTTAACTGCGCTTTTGTGCATTCGGAAATTGGGTTTGAGGTCGATTTTGGTGGTTTGCTGTCCATCTCCATTTGCTTAATCCGGCATACAGGAATTCGACAGTTTTAGATACTCGGTTACTCGTCTTTCACCATCAATCTGTGTGAAATTTACTTGTCAATACCCTATATTGATTTCTGCATAAAAGATAGGTGAACTGAATTATCGGACGCAATTTTCAAGTCATTCTGGGATAGACTAGCTAACTGGGCTGCTTTCCTCACAAATTTTAGGTACGTTACTGATGACGCCGGAGCGACGAAAAGCTGTTTGGGCAATCTACGGTATTGACATAACCATTCTTTTTGAGCACGTGCTTGTGACCATAGTTCGTTTTCACATCTATTTTTTATCCAATTTGTGTGTATATGTGACAGAATCAATCATATTATCCATGCATATGCAAAGCAGCAATCTTTGCGATCCTAAACATTTTGACAAATCTCTAAAATTGCACTGCCGAATGGTCCCTTATGATAAGTGGGGTTTACAGAGAAATGAATAAGCTGGATCACTGTATGTTGCAGTGTGGTGCAGGAGGACTGATGAGCTTGTGGACGGACCAAACGCCGCGCACATCACTCCAAAGGCTCTGGACAGATGGGATAAAAGACTGAATGATCTCTTCGAGGGCCGCCCTTATGACATGTACGATGCTGCTCTGGCAGACACCGTCTCGAAGTTCCCAGTGGATATTCAGGTAGAAGTCCAATCGCTCTTTGAAATCACCACTTCGATTTTTGTTTCTATGATTTTGGTTAAGAGTATCATCCACATATCACTTGATAACTGGACCATAACTACTTCAATGCAGCCTTTCAAGGACATGATAGAGGGCATGAGGCTCGACTTGAGAAAATCAAGATACATGAACTTTGATGAGCTCTACCTTTATTGCTACTACGTAGCCGGAACAGTCGGGTTAATGAGTGTACCGGTCATGGGGATCGCACCTGAATCGAAGGCATCCACAGAAAGTGTCTACAATGCTGCATTGGCACTCGGGATTGCTAATCAGCTGACCAACATACTCAGGGATGTCGGCGAAGAGTAAGTTTTTGCTATTACAGTAGAAAAACCTGCTTGAATTTAAGTAGTTTCATATCGGTTTTATTGTTGGACATCTTAGCTTGGATTGTTGAAGCAATTTGAGCACCCATTTAGGAGATTTTATCAAAACTCATCACCCTGCAATTCAAATCGTTCACACAGTGCTAGGAGAGGAAGGATATATCTCCCGCAGGATGAGCTTGCGCGTGCCGGGCTATCTGATGAGGACATATTCCGGGGGAAAGTGACCGACAAGTGGAGGGCATTCATGAAAGAGCAGATAAAGCGGGCAAGGAAGTTCTTCGATGAGGCCGAGAAGGGCGTCGTGGAGCTTAACGCGAAGAGCAGGTGGCCGGTGTTGGCATCCCTCCTGCTCTACAAGCAGATCCTGGACTCCATTGAAGTGAACGACTACAACAACTTCACAAAGAGAGCTTATGTGGGGAAGGCAAAGAAACTCCTATCACTCCCTGTGGCTTATGGAAGAGCACTTGTGGGGCCTTCAACAGATTGATGAGTTGATCAGGAGTTGACTGAGAAGAACTTGGGTTTTTGTGGTCCATTTTTTTGAAGTGTTGGGCTTGTAGCAAAACAGGTTGAGCTCTGTAAATTCCCATGTTATATAGATGAAGCAGTCACGTATAAGTAGCCTTAAGTGGCTAGTGAAAATAAGGGTACATGATCAGCTCAGCGTTGATTATTAGTTCCTTCATTGTTTGAATTAGGGAAGGAAGAATCAATGAATGTAAAGATCACATGTAAGGACCAATTAGTTCTTGTACAATCTCTCTCTCTCTCTCTCTCTCTCTCTCTCTCTCTCTCTCTCTCTCTCTCATTTGTTCATGACACCATATTTTAGAGAGACTGTGTGAACGGTAAATTACACAACCTCAACAAGCCTTGCGTAGTGCCTACTTGCTCGGATTTCGATTTCGATTGATCGAGTTCACACGACATCACTGCCTAACCAAGGCTGCTTGCAAGTGCTGTACCTATGACCATTGAAAGTTGTAGCTAATAGAAAAGGTTTTTTTTTTTTTTTTTTTTTGATAACTTGGGAATCGCTGTACAGCCGGCAGCCGGCAGCCGGCGACATAAACCCGAGATAGCACTAGCGCGGGGACCCACCACCCACGACACCCCACTTAAGTCACGCTACGTGATGAGGAGGGGAATCGAACCCTGGCTGTTCGTGTGGCCAGTGTGCGCCCTAACCAACTTGCCCACCACGGGATGGGTTAGAAAAGGTTAATACTATGAAAAATCTGAAACTAGTACACCCATGATAAATTTATTACAAATTAATTTTTTGACCACAAAAAACTCAACTACACTTATGACAAATTTACACTTTATTAGTTTTCGTTAAATTTTACCATTAAATTGTTAAATAGGATGGCAAATGATAATTGACGGATTTACCAATTTGTGATTTTATTTTCGCTTTGTCACAGGCATAACAATTGGGGTTTATACCATCCGGACAACATTTGGGATATCATCATCCAATTTAATGAAAACTTAATAAAACCAATAGAGGATAAATTTATCACAAATGTACTAATTTATAGTTTTTTTGGGTCAAAAAATTTATTTGGGTTAAATATATCATAGGTGTACTAGTTTCGGATTTTTTGAGGTCAAAAGATTAATTTGAGATAAATTTATCATACATATAACAATTTGATTTTTTTTTTTGGTGGTATTAACTCCAAGTAAAATGGCAAGAATTCAAAGTAGTGATTCCAAAGTTAGCACTTTCAACACTGCATGGCTGATGGGCCATTGGGCCTACTCTTGTGATCGTGAGCCATTTCACATCTCAGCTTGATGGGCTATTTCTCCATGGAATTGGAATTTACAGTTCATGCTGATGATTCCCACTTTTTTTTCCTTTCGATGATACTTAGAAAACATGAAAGATTTAAATTAGAATCGCTATGAATGTCCATTCTAACACGACTACTTGAATCTTGCAATCGTGAAATCGAGTTAATTTATATGGTGAAGCTTGATATGTCAAGGTTACTCGAGACAATTGCGCTTTGGACATTCTTTATTTACCACTATTCTGGCCAAATTGATAATCCCAATTTCCGAGAGGGGAAGCCTTTTGTGGCAAAACTGAATTCTCAATATCATCTCTGAAAAATGAATGATAATCGTGTAAATGTACGTCGGCACATAATTACTAATAGCAGTCCCATAGGATCGGTGCCATACGATAACCCTAAATTAACTACTCTATAATGTGACACGGTATGCCATTTCTCTTGGGGGAGTTAATATCCCAGAAAGAAGATGATGAAAAAAGTCTATCGGTGTTTATCATGACATATTTAAAAACGGATCTCACTGATGATTTTGTTCGTCTCAGTCGGAAATTGACCGAGATCTCACTGGCCATAAGCATATGTAGATTTGTGGTACCCTAAGGTAGTGAGAACAGAATGTAAAGCCCTTGCTAAGGTCTTAAATTTTCCTAAAGGCATCAATCTTGAACCCTTGAAATTATGCAAGAACCAGAAGCAGTCCCACTTATGGTGTCGCAGAAAAGGTCAGCTCGCTCGGCGTGCGTATGTATAGCTTGCTTTTCCGTGACGACTTGCGGCGATTCTTCTCTCTCTCTCTCTCTCATGGCCTCGTTGGTGTCATATGGTGGTATGATCACGCTTCCAAGAAATTTCATCCTTCCCACTCATGGCGTCCAAGAACTTATTGCTCAAAATCCTAAAAGATCGCATGTGTTCTACAATTCTTTTTGACTCTTCAACTTTGCACCAATGAAATTGTCGTCCCCTCTTTGGTTTTGTGCAGAGTTTTGTTGTTCTAGGGTTGAAATTCTTGCAATAAATGTGGCGTGTTGGACGCGGAATTTGAATTAAAAGAGTGGTAAAATATCTTGACTCATCAGAAGATACACAGAAATTTCATATGATGTTGTATAAACTGCATAACGAATCTGTCAAAAATGCATGCAACAGCCAGGGAGGAGATGGCTCTCTTAAACTTCCCTCAGTTCGTCATCGAATAAAGAAGTGATTTAGTATTTACTATCATAGTACTTTCTTCGAGGAATTTTAGTAAAGTCATACATCTCATACCAAAAGTGACACAATTATATAGAAGTTAGCTGATTAATGTGATTTTTGTTTATGCTTTAGTAAAAGCAAAAATGGCCCTTTGCTTTCTCATTAATATTTGAAAATCCATACATATTTTCAAAAAAATTATGAAGAAAGCATATGTGAATTCACGTGTCAAAATTTATATATTATAAAAGTTTTAGATGTTATAGGGTAATAGAAGAGTCAAAATGTGCTTGCTGTAAGATTTACAATAAGCAAAAAACAAGTAAAAATTAAAAAGTAAAAAGTTAAATTTCATCCGGACATGCACTACTCATATCTACTGCTCGATGCTCTTAAATATGGGCGAATTATGCTCGGAAAGTGTTGGGATGCTCTTCAACTCTCGTCTTGTCAAATTTTCGCCCCTCTTTTTGAGAAAACACGAAAGAACTATTTACAGATCGAACTTATATTCCGTCTTGATCATGAATCTGCCTGCATTCGATCCTGCGGGTCATGTACATGCATGGGCACTCCACCTATTCGTCCTTATTGATTGAGATCTCGGTGAGATTCATTAGATCTTAAAGACTGCGTTCTCCAAAGGGCAACCCTAAGTCCTTTAAGGATGTAGGGATGTTGCTACGTCACAGACAGCATGCGGAGACTTCCAAACGATCATGGAATTGACAAGGTGAGCCCCGCCCTGTCTGAACAGTGAGCTCCAGATGTCATCTAGCTAGCTTGCACTATGAGATTCATTATATATATTAATTCAGACAGGTTGATTTCTGGTTTACTAAACCAAACCTGCCAAATCTGCTTTATATCAACCCTTTGACTGCTGCTTCATCTCGAGCTACCCTTCTGGAATCAACAGCTCTGTGCTTTCCATGTGGGTCGCAGTTCTAGGTCAATGTTGAGATATTCCTTTGCGCATGGATGAGCGATAGAGATCTGGCAAGACATGCGGAGACGTTTGATGATCTCTTTTGTTTATTGTTTCTGGTCAGAATGGAGATTCTTCCTCGTTATCATTTGTTTAATGTAGTAGTGACGAGGAAAACGTCTTGATTTTATCTCCATTCCTATATTATATAAAAGAGCGTGCCACTTCACTTTCTCAATGTGACCTTGAATTAACCCGAGAAATCGGCTCGAGTTGAGCTATAGAAGTATCCGGTGATATGACTAAGTGTTCATTAATGGATGTGTTTGATAACCATGTTAAGCAATGGAGATCTAACTTTTTGAAATTTATTGTTATTAAATATGTTCGATAGCTTCTAATTGCACACAAAGTAATCGATTATTTCAAGTCAAAAATAACTTAATGACCTACTTAGTTGGTTAAGTGATAAGATATCCAATCTCAATTAACATTTTACCAATTATATTGTCAAAACCTTCCAATTAAGTTCACTGTTCCATGTTTGATTAAAAGCCGGCAGGATTTAATATTTAAGCTATTATTGGACAATTTTTTATCTTCATTTTCAATATTTACATACTACAGCACTCAATATTCAATATTTAAATTTTCTCTACTTATTTTCCAGTTTTATTATATGAGCCATAAGTGACACGTGGATCCGTTAATCTATACTACTAAGGTAGCAAACCTCATGGCCACTTCAACCTCAAACTTCTACAAATAATTCTATGGGAATCCATGCATATATATTATAGGTGGATAAAATCATGATTTGCGATTACCAAGGTGATTGACAAGTGACTAATAAAAATCTTACCTACTCTCGATAATTGTCAAGTGTTCCATAACAATTGAAATTATACTCAAAAGATGAATTGACATCTTTACATACGAATTTGTTCTTTATTAATTTAATAATCTCATTATTTCTCTTCGAAGCAGCGCATGTGCTATTTTTTCTCTAGTGTCAAGCAAAAGACACCGAAGCTTGAACCCTACACATTCAACCACCGCAAGAACCCAGAAGAAAAATTTCTCATGTCATTTTCTTCTCTGATCTTGCTTATCCCATTAATCCACCAAAACCAATCGAATCGCATGAGTTGTATCGATAGTGATAAGGATGCTCTTGCTCTCGAGACATCTGTCTGTCCTAGGAGATGTATACACCCTCTTGCCAATTTAATTTTTTGGAGAAAATGATTCTCAAAATTTATCAATCAAATTAAATTTTACGGAAGTCTCGACCTTTATTTGGGCATTTCACATTTTACTACGAGAAAAAAGCTATTATATTTACAACTCATGAGTCAAACAAAACTACGGAAATCCCCATTTTGAGGTACCAAAATTGATGTACACATCACATGAATTAGGCTTACCTTCAAGGACAACCTTCTAGAAGATGCCAGCAGAGAGAGGACTTGAAATCAAAGAGCATTTTTAGACGAATGGAATGATGTAAGCAAGCACAGCCGTAGAAGACACGAACATTCTCAGCTACTATTTTCCTCCATGGTCGATCGATATGATGACAAGGTTTTGACATATCAAAGCGATGCTCTCATTCCCTTTTACCTTTCCATACAATTGCGCTCACATCTGCCAAAGTAGACATGATGATGATGGCGAGTGTTTCCATATCAGATCTGCGTCTCGAGAATGGAAGAAAACATTCTTCATCATGATGGAGAAGAAATGAAGGATTCACTATAATTAATGCAATTATGTTCCCTCTAGAAAAAACTCCGTCGTTCTAGATGCTTGATACTGTATACCATGATTAGGGGGCATTTAGAAAATTGTAACGGCTTAATAGTTAGGTGGCATCCCAGGTTAATTTTCACATACCAGATTAGGATTTACTTCTTACTGAATACCATGATTAGGGGACATTTAGAAAATTGTAACGGCTTAGTGGTTAGGTGGCATCCCGGGTTAATTTTCGCATACCAAATTAGGTTTTACTTCTTCGGTCCAATTGAAAACAGGTTGTTCACGTTGAAACTAGGGAAACTCGTAAGGAATAACTCTTTTGTGGCATGAGCCCAAGAGATTGTGCCGAGTGGGAACCAAACCCATCGACCGACCGGCCCCGACCTAGAGCAATTTTGAACTGTGTGCTTCTCTTGGCGTTGTCAATAGAGATAAGCATTGAACGATTAGGTTTTATACAAATGTTTACTTTTTCCAGCTACCAAGCCAGACTATTACCGTCTAGTGGAAGGGGACGATGAGGATTAATTAGATAATGGCTAGATGATGGTTGAGCCATGATCGGAATATCAATCAAAAGAAGATATTTGCCAATAGCTTGATGAACTAGGGAAGCTTCGTGACAACATCAATCTTACTTTCAGCAGTTTCCGATGCGTGATGAGAACGGCGAATCAATTACGAGGACGCACGAAACGTTAAAATAAGCCAAAACGAGGAAGCCCCAACTTCAAAGATTCCATTTGACCAGGACAAAATAAAGCAGCTCGATGACAACCAATAGTTAAGCACTCGATCGTTCTTGATTAGGGGAAAGCGGATAAAGTTTCACTCGTATAAGTGAATTTGAACACGACAAAGTACTCGAAAGGAACACAAGGAAAAAGAAAAAAGTATACAAATGTAAACAGAACCGCAACCTTTTTTCGTATTTCAAATGATTCGAAAGCTCGTCTTATTCTTCCTAGGGCACGTTATTCACATGCCTATTAAAACGCTATTGGGGGGGGGGAGAGAGAGAGAGAGAGAATAGGTCATTGTATGCATTACGTAAAGCACGTCCTGTTGATCACCTCTCGTGTATCGGAGATTATATTCAATGAATGATGGGCGCATTCAAAGACGTGCATGTGAAAGCGTTCGCATTTTCACACTAACTTGTGGCATCGTAACTTGAGACCGTATACCTAACTCTAGGGCTAACAACAGTCCAAATTATATGGCGGGTATATTACACGTCACGCGGCTTGAAAAAGCTGCAATCATAAAGATAATAAACACATTTATTTAGCAAGGTCTAAATTTGGTCTAGGACGTCTCTCTTCCATTTGGTATCCAAAAAAGTCCTCAGTTGCCTTTTTTCCAGTCAGAAAAAGGTTGATGTATATATATCTTGTCCTAGGCCCTGGTGTCATCGAGCTTCTAAGCTCAGAGGCACGACGTGATTTGTCTGAATATTGACAACAACAGTGTTCTTTCCAACAGCCCTCGTACCAAAATGATGTGATTTACAACACAGTCACTTATTCACCGACAAAAAAAACGAACCTCTTTATGATGAAAAACCACTCCTTGACCATTCTGAAATACTCGCGTGCTGTGATACTCCGTATGGAACCATGATGAAATACGCTTGCAGACGGTGCGTTTGCTCCAGGTCCTTCGGTCTTATCTCCCTCTTTGGTTGCCCGTCTTTGCGACCATTATTATACTGACGAAGTAAAGGTAGATGCAGTGAATTCTTTGTATGAAGACAATGGTTCTGTGCAAAAATTCTTGCACTTTGAATTTGGGAGAAAAGTGAGTGTGGAACACGGCAATGGCATAGATTGATTAAAGTTCATATTGAGGGGTGGGTCCAAAAGTAGGCACCGTCTTTTATTGACATTGAGAGTGATAGGAGAATGATTTATATGCCTATTTCTTCTCTGTTTTTTTATTCACAACCTTGACTAATCAATTCCGAGGTCACATATAAATTCTCTAAGCCATTTAATGGGGTGATAGCTTTTTATCCTCGTCTTGACTTAATTTATGGTATTGCTTTGCCATTTTTTAAAGACTGGTCTTTATATCCAAGGCTAGCTCATAGCCACAAAGTTATATGAGCACACAACATCGCACCTTTCCTAGAGCTTCTCTTGTTTAATCAACTTATCTTAGGCTTAAACTATGCATGCTTAGTCGAGTGAGCGATTACACATGTATGCTCATCACTGCATCAACGAAAATGTAAATCCTTTTCCTTTGCATAATTTGATTAGTTGTGCAAAAGATCAAGTAGCTAGCCATTTAAGAATCAGACTAATTGAATCTTTTATGGACTTGTCGAAATTTGTTTAGTAATTGTATACTCATATGCTCAATACCGTATTGACGAAGTCACAAAGATGTAATCTTCTTCATTTACATCCCAATTAGTTCAGCAAAAGATCAAGTAGCTACTTCATATTCAAACTAATTGAAAGGAGTCATTCATTATAAAATCACCAGGAACTAACCAGGTAGCTAGTTTATACTGCATGCCGAACAAAGTCGTTGGTTCAATATTTATGCGTCGGCCCTCATCATGTAGGTCGGTTGTTTGAGACAAGTTGACTCGAATCCTACATTAACGCGTTATGACCGGCGAGATCGTGTTTAGAATTTGTCGAAGATTCCCTTAAAGTTTTAGAACTTGACCTTTTGGGGGTACTGAACGCTAAATGCACGTTGCCATATTACATTAAAAATCATAAAGCCTATCAATGCGCTGAAGATTTATAATTAATCTAGCCTAACTTCATCCCTAAAACCCAATCACTGCGGAAGACAAAGCAGAGGGTCAAACTAAGAGAATCCATCTATTTAAGTTATGCCCTCAAATGGGCTACTATAAGCGCAAGTTTCAAACACTAGACAATGTGCCCTAAGAAACAAGAAAACCAAAAAAGAAAGAAACAGCAATTTTCAAAAGAGGTAGGGCTAGCTATGCTTTGCTTCTACAGTACGTATCTCGTGTGTTAATTAATTCCACGTACAATTATAGAATAGATGGATAACGAAGACCTTTTTGCATGTACCAAATGCTAAAAGTCTACAGCCTTAGACTTGCCCATTATTTCGCACTTGGAGTTAAGAAATATTTCTTATATTTCGGGTCCAGAAAGTCTTAGCCCCATTTATATGCCATGTCGACCAAACTAAAGTCTCTCCAAAATGAGCATTTTGATGATCATGACGAGCCCAGGTGCTGAAATGAAAAGATCTCGGAGAAGCGAGGTCAGGCGGTACAACAAATCGGAGGTTCCCCGCCTCCGGTGGACACTGGAGCTCCACAATCATTTCGTCGAGGCTGTGGAGCAGCTCGGAGGAAAATACAGTAAGCTTCCCAGCTCGGATCTTGTCTATATGAGAGGGACTCTCCAGGAGAGGCCGTCATACGCATGATCAAATTTTTGCTTTCGGGGGCATAAACTGAAAAGATAAAATTTGGTTTCTTTATGTGATTTTGTATGTGTATGAGAGAGAGATATGGATACAGTGATTTTCCTATCTTTTTATTTTTTATTTTTTGCTCGAGCAGACGCAACACCGAAGCGAATTCTGCAGAGGATGAGCGTGGAAGGACTGAAGATATCCCATGTCAAGAGCCACCTTCAGGTATAGATTTTCTGGTTTTCACGTTCTTTAAAAGGGGAGGAAAAGGCAAGAGTGTCATAAAGAGCCACAAGATCAGGAAAGAAAAGTTTCATCAACTGTAAAATGATTACCAGTACAAGAAATTTAGGGTTCAAGAGAATCAATCATTCTCTCAACTGTTATCAGAAAGCATGCGAACGTGGTTCCTATGTATACTTTTCTCTCTCGCCCGGAGATTGGGGTGGATCTTTTTGCATATTACTTTTTTGATTCTTTTAGGATGAGAAACGAAGGATGCATCGCTTTCGAGCAGATAAAGAAACCCTAGGAAGAGCTCATCATGTATTGCATCATTTGTTTCATTCTTCGCATGGCCCTACATGTTTTCTGTTTCCTTTGCCGTTTAGATACAATACATGTTCTACTCTCTAATTCCAGATTTGGCAACATTTACAAATCGACCTTCATTAAACAGATAGAACTCGTCTGCAGAAGTGGATCAATTTCATTCTCTGCGCTGAAAATTAAAAATTGGAAATAAATGCCGCCTTTTTCTAGTTAATTATATTATATTATAATATATATATATATATATATATATATATATACACGTATGCCTTTATTAAATACATTAATCCTTCATTAGAAGCCCTAAATTTTCATCGCCCGATCTTCATCTCAAACATTACAAGTGGATATAGCCAAGAATTAATACTGCTAGAGAGATTAAATAATATTAACTTAGAAGACTTAATGCACATAAGCTTCTGTCGCTATGTATTACCTAATGTACAAAGCCCTCTTTTTGTTGGATTTGCATCACAAGAAGGCATAACTCATGGCGACCATTAAGGTTACATATAATCATGTAAGTTTTGGCAACAGATTATATAGCCTCATTGCCTCAATTTACCTCTTGTACTCTCTTCGTATTTTGATGTAGCTACTCTTTGCGGACATCTTCTTCTCTACCATCTGAGAGTAGTCTGCTCACTAGATTAGTGAATTTTATAATGTTGATGAAGCACAAAAAAGAAGAAAATTTCTTAGTTGGTCCCACAAATAGTATTTATATCTGTTGTCATGTTACTCGTTGTGTTGTTCGATATATTTTCTTATGATGTTAGGTGTGCTTTTTTTAGCGGTCAAGTGGTGTCCATATCACTTTTCGTACACTTAAGATGTTAAGTTTAAAACTGACCAAATAAAGCAATCACACACATAAAAAAATATATAAACAACTCGGGTATACTATGTTATGTCAACTCATGCTCAACATAGCATAATTCACTTCTTTACATCGGGCAATGTGCTATCCTTTTCTGTTTTTCTGGTTTCCCTCTTTTGTCTTACTAAACTTGAATACTCCAGCAGGTGATGAGCTTTCTGGTTTCTTCCTGTGTTCTTTCTTTGATTGTCGAACCTCCGTATCATCTAGCTCTATCATGTGTAGTCATATATGTATCTTACTGAAATGTGGCGAAATATAGAAGGAGAATCGTTGGTCATTACTAGTTACGAAGGTCATGCTAGAGAATTCCCTACAAACCCAGGAGTTCTTTGATACTGCTGTGTCAAAGTACAAAGCTCCTAGTTGTTGATCAAGGTTGACGCAAATTTTTTTCAGTTGTGCCTTGAAAAATCTGAGCTCCCCCTGATCTGTTCAAAACTAGCAAACCGTTGACATTGCTTACACGATAGATGCCTTGAAGATAACACAGTATCCGTTGAGTTGCACGTGATTTTTTTTTTTTTTTTAATAAAGAAAGGATTTGACAGAAAGTAGTAATAGTTGATGGCGACTTTGAGCTGCACTTTGGATCCAAAACTTGTTAAATTATTATCATCCGGTTCTATTTGATATAGATTGAAATCTCTCTCTCTCTCTCTCTCTCTCTCTCTCTCGACATATATGTACTGAAAAATCAAAGGGCATGCAGATGTACAGAAGTTCAAAGGATGGTAGCAAAGTGGCTAATGTAGTCCTTTGGCCATGGGAAGGCTATCATGTTTATAAAGCAAATCATCAACAAAACGATGAGCCTCAAATCATTTGCACCAACAGGTCAGCCTTTATTTATTTATTTATTTTAATTAGTATTATCATTTCCACTTGACTCTCCAATTATATCTCCATTCTCCCAAAATTGCTAAGTGCATGCATGTCTCCATTGAGTGGATTTAGCTCCATGTGCTCAGTATTATGCATGGCTTATGAGGAATCTTTAGTCTTTTCTAAAGATGGTTCTTCCCTCCTAGAGAGTGACGTTGTGTCACTTTATCAGTGGGAGAACCCTCCTTTTCTTTTACGAAATAATTTTTATTTTGTACATTTACATACTTCTATAAGGAAAGGCACATGTCACTTGATCACATGAACTTGCAAAATGTATAATGTGGATACAAGTTTATAGCTATAGTGGTAATTCTATATAGGTTTGTGAAGCACCCGTTCGCCTATAGGACCTATATATCTTTCTACATTTTACTAATTTGATGAGCATAAACTTGTGCAATTATGAAATCACATGAATTAACGAAATAATCCCAATTGTTGACCATCCTTATTTCGTTGTATATTACAAATCCTACACACACTTGCCAAAAAAGTCTAGGTACATAGATTCACTTTTACAATAAACAATTTAGGATATGGAAGCAATAGAAATTTCTCAGGAAAAATCAATATGAATATTGGATTAGTGTGTATGCATACATTGAAAGAGAAAATCATGTTGAGATTATCAATATTTCGTGATTATTGAAATGATTGTGCTAGATAGTACTTTCTAATCTCACTATATTAGAAAATTAGTTATACCGATGTAAAGTGTGCGGGACTATGATATATAAGATCGTGAATACGAGTGTGACACTTCTACACTCAAAGGAATTATTGAGAAAATATATTATTAAGATGTGAGTGGATGTCTCATTTTAAGAATGAATATGGTGACATGAAATGCGTAGATCAGTGGGATCAAGTCATTTATACATTTGAAGTTTATATAAACAACTGTTCTCTCCAAAAGCTTAATCCATTAGAGTGCGGGGCAAAATATATTTTATATCTTAGCCGGAAAGAGGATGAACGATTCTCGATCAATCTGGTTCCCACCCAAGAATTGGTCCTAGTTCGGTTTCTGGGTGGGTACAATTTCCCTTGAGATCAATTGCGTTACAATCTAAAAGAGCAACCCTTCTCTAGAAAGTCATGGGAAAGAATTTCCCTTGCCTATCCTCAAAGGCCTAGTGTCGATCATACAAGCACTTTATCAACAACTACATTTTCCACTCTATCTTATATAAACAAAAACCTCTATAAAATCCTTCAAACTTTTACACTAAGTTAAAAAACAATTCAAAAGTACGTAACCGAGAACTTCATCATGCATTGCTCAAGTTGTCAAGGAATTGAGATTAGATTTAGTTTTTAGTATTAAGCAGATTTGTAATAAAATTACAAAAAATAAAAAATAAAAATAATCGGTTTAGTCTAGCTGATCAAGGTGAGCGGTTCCACCCTTGAAACTAGGAATCGAACTGAAATTTTATTGATTCTAATTTTATGGTACTAGGAACTGAATCGATAATGTCGGAACTGCCTAGAACCAGTCGATCGGTCTAGTCGAGGTGGTTCCTTTTGCGCACCCCTCTTAATTGGTACTTCAATAGTATCCATCTAACTGATAATGAGATCCAATGTCTGATATCAAATTGCTGCTGAGAATACTAAGTTCGTATTTAACTCATCCATAACTTAGCTCAAGCAAGGCCGTGCGAAATGCCATCTCAGTGTTTACTCTTTGCAGGGTGGTGGATACAGAATGCTATGGATGGCCTTTGCAGACAAAGAAAGTCGATGATAATGAATACGAGGTTGCGGCTAGTTTCCTTATATACGACGGCTTTCGCATGTCGAACAAGATTATGTATATGTGTGTCTGTTTGTTGATAATCTTTCATTATTATGCAGAAGGCTAATCTTTCGCTGTTTTTTTGTTATGCAGGAGGGGCAGACGTCAGGGGAAGAAGGTGATGGTGAGCTTAGCGAGAATTGCGAGCTCTCGCTATCGTTCAATTCCTCGGTGACGACGCAATGTGTAGCAGCAGAAGATAAAGAGCCATCATGGCCGTTGGTGGTTGACGATCCCGTCTCCCAGTTCGGTTCCGACAGCGGCAATCATCCTCCCGAAGCCAGTCGCTTGAACTTGGACTTAAATATCTGAAGAATCGAGGTTTCGTCCCCGGCTTACCAGCCTCAGCTAGTGCTAGAAAGAAATAGGCATTATATCGAGACCTTAACTCTCATGTTAATAATCCTGTAGAGACAATCGGCCTTCATACCGAGAGTGGTGGATTTATCTATTAGCTAAAGTTTCATCCGTTCCAGTATTTTGTTCTGTACGTATACGTACGCCCATAGTTGCTTCTATTTATTGATGAAGAAAATAAGTTTTACCTGCTCCATCTCGATATCGATCATTCATTTCATTATGTCTCGATGACATGCTCCGACCTCGTCTTCGGACGGCTTAAAATAAAGCAGGACGGTACTGTACTCAAGCCGTTGGGACTGAACTAGAGAGTTCAGGAATTCAGACCTGAATGGTTCGCTTCTGAAAACTATTAATGGACATTACATCTGGAGAGAAGCAATTGAGAATGACAGCTCAATTCCTCCAAAATAGCAATCTCAAAACAGAGGAGCCTAGATTGGGACTGAACCTGAATTCGGGAATACATATAAGGCAGACGGTCTTTTAACCTCGACCAAAGCGATGTCTGCACAATCTGATCGAAAGGCTTTGTCGTGGTGTCATAATTTCCACAGGGTGGACAGTGTTCGGGTAAACGTATGCAAGTCAAAGGCCGAAGAACTCACCAGTAATTGCTTTGATCTCCAGCAACTTTATCTCCATTTAAATCCAAATAGATAAGCAATTTACACTTATATACATTGGTTTAGGAGTGGAGTTCAGGATACGACCATACGATAAAAAAATTCAGACACCGGAGATGCTCTCCATCTAACCTAAGGGGTCCTGAACATTTTTCATCTTTCCCTTACTTTTCTACACAAGGGAAAGTTGAACATGAGTCGATCAACTATATTTCTCTAATGACCTGCAGAAAACCTTACACACCTTTTACTGCCTCTTTGTTATAGTCTTCTTCAATCCCTTGATAATCTTTCCAAACCACAACAAGTTCATCACAGTTAGTGCCGATGGTACAACAAACACCAAGAGTTTCCCAAACACTTGCAGCTGGTTGACCTGCGCAGAGACAGACCATCTAGACTGATAAATGGTTTGAGAATTTTAACAGGGATATACCACACGGCAGTCCACAACCAGGACCACCACTATAAATATAAGATACAGAGTCCCCCCCCCCCCCAAAAAAAAAAAAAAAAAAAAAAAAGAAGAAGAAGAAGAAGAAGAAGAGGAAAATTAGCATTTTATCTGCCAAGACATTATTTTACAAATGTAAAGTTCTTCTAACCAATCATTTTTCCACAGAGAAGACCAACCTTAGAAATTATTGCTAATGAAACTTAACAGACAGACTATGAGAGGCTATTACCTGGTCTAAGTGCAAGTAGACATGGTAAAATATGTAGACAAACAGAAGAATTCTGGCAACCTGCACAGATGTAATGAGAGTGTTACAAAAGGTTAAACAATTACAAGATGCATTAAAGTTACTAGCTAACGGAATCAAGTTAACAATTCAACAGACAGAAGTAGCGTGAAGTTACCAGCCAAGATAAGAAAACGACAACACCATTGATAAGATATGCTTTAGACTTCTTCATTCCAACCGTGTCAAGGTACCTGAATCAAAATAGTGAAAATAATAATATAAATGAAAAAAAGGCTAGAAGCATTTATCAAATTCCCATAGTTCCAAATACCATCTCAAATTGATTCCAGGGGTTGTCGTTTCAGAGATGAGAACCATAAAGGTGTAGACTTGTCCCTCACTGGTTAACATAGCATATGCCAATGATGCTATTGATAGGAGATGATGAATTACCTGTCACAGACGGTACCAATTTTTATATCAAGAGCAATAAAATAGTCAAAACCCAAGAATTTCTTCATACATGAGAAAATTGTAAATGGAAACTATGACCAAAAGTTATCAGAATCAACACAAATCAGCATCCGCCCAGAAGCAGAACATGCTTGACACCAACTTGGGAGTTTCACAATAAAAAATGTAGAACAACGAAAACACTAAGAAGTCTCATATGACTTCCACCTAAATTTTAAAGATAGCATACTTACATACTCCATGCCACCTAGCAATGGATAAAACCAGAATATCATCCCAAGGTCGGTGAGAAAGTATCCAACAGAAGCCTGCAAGTAAATCCATAGTAAAGCCAAACAGAAACATCAGATTACTAAATTATAAGGCATTGCAGTAAATCTTGCAGGAGTGAATATATTTCAAAACGGCTATGTCTTTAGTCCTCATTAGTGTATTGACGAAACAATGGAACTGCATAGTGTTAACTCTAAAGTACATGCCAGTTGCAAATTGAACCATAAATCAGCCATTTGAGCACGATTGCCTCTTCCCTATGGATAAATCCCATTTTATTAAGGTTTTCTGCAGTACAGCAAAACAAGATAGAGATGTAACCGTGCTAAAGAGATAAGCCCACGAAACAGAATACCAATAAAAATGTGGAAAGAGAAAAAATAAAGTAATCAACTTCAAAGGCTTGCCTTTCTACAGTCATAAAATAGTAAGGTATAGTTATAGGCACAGCAATTTTTATGGACGAAAAAGCGAACCATACATACAAAAAGAGACTATTCACGAGCAAAGCAAAACTACAGAAGAAAAATGCTTAGATATTTAACATAGGATCAAAGATTGGATGCACTCAACTTAAATTCAATTGTTTCTTCACAAGCTTTTAGTTACTGTAAATTCTACAGCTCTGAATTTCATCCAAAGATTTTTCACTTTTTATAAAAGAAAAACCTAAACCAGTTACATAGTCTCCAGAATTTAAGCGCTGCCTCTTAATCTACATCACAAGTGCCCTAAGCTCTCAAAACATAGGAAAATAACAAAAGAATAGAGCACAATTTTACGCATCTAAGAATCTGTAACTTGATTTCAGCAAAAAAAATTCTGTAACTTGACATTGATACCCTAATACTTTGAAGGCATAGGCTACCAGTAAGCATCCAAAATACATCATCCTTCATACTCGCCACACAGTGAAATACTCCCCAATCCTCTTGCTTCAGATTACGACATGATGCACTCATTTTTTTCCCACTGCTAGGTAAGGAGTAGAAAGTATTGGGATGGAAAAATGGGAGTAGAACCCGAGACTTTCCTCGATTCTTTATAAGGATCTATCACTAGATCAAACATATGTTTCATCTGTCAATACTGGTAACAAAGAGGAGCCAACAATTAACTCAAACAGCAAAAAAGTTTGAAGAGCTAAAACACTAAAGGCATCCTCACCCCTAGTATGGAGGTGGATAGCGAAGAACTTCGATATGTAATGAGGTCATTAAGTTGGTAATCAGCAAATAAATCAGACCAGAACACCAAATACAGTGATAGAAAAGTGATGAAAATCGCATGAACAGTTGATATGGCCCTGCACAAATGACACATGTGAGAAACTCCACGTTATGAAATATAAAAGAAAAGGTCGACAGAAGGCAATGTTTCAATCACCGATTATTCCACTCAACGCGCTTCATGTAAGATAGGCTTGGATAGCTCTTGAAATTCAGTGCACTAATCAACTGCGTGAGGTCATAAACCTGATGTGAACAATCAAAACAGAACCATATTAAAAAAGAACAAAAGATAATTAATCAAAAAGAAATTTGCCAACTTTGACGATTTTCTTTGCTTTAGGGCAAAAACACTAGTATGATAATAGTTATAGTGTAGGAAGCAACATGATGGAACTAGTACTTCACATGCCCCGCACGGCAATACTAGTAAAGCAAATTGTGAACCTACCAATTTGCAAGCAAGAATCCCACCAACAACAGATGTGTAAGGAACGAAAGGATCTGCAAGCATATACTCCTTCAGCAGATGTTCAGCCTGATTCTGGTAATAACTAACTGCCATTGCTCCGCTTTTTCTGTCCAGAAACATGTCAAATTCTGTGCCGACCAGAGTATCCCTGCTGTTTTATTCTGCAATCCTCTTCTCTAAAAATTTAAAGAAAAGAAGTGGATGAGTGACAAAGAAGAAACAGCAATCAGAAGTCAATTAGATAAGTCTAGGTGAAATGGTGCAAATTCTAACTTCAGCACCACTTGATCTGTCAATTGCCAGAAAAATTGATTATTCAAATGGAAGCTCATGTCCAGAGGACAACAATGAACATCAGAAAACCACACATAAATACTTTCCACAATGAACAAGAAACCGATTCAGGTTTGGACCAATAACATATTTCAGGCATCATTTGCCGGCCTCGTTTCCATCTAGAGTATCTTCATTCCTTGGAAAAGCAAACAGCAATTTAAAGACACAGAATTTCACAAATGAAATTAGGATTCCACCGCCGGTGTAAGAAAGTTTTTAAATATTCACCTCTGGATGATAGTCATGTGTACTTTAAGATGATGATGTAACTAAATTTGTCCAAATGCCAATCATCCAACGATAAATATATTACTCAGTTTTTTCATTGGCAATGGACCTAATAAAAATCCATGAAATTATTGATAGAATGCTTCCACACATTGCAAAAGAAGCTAAGGAAGTGCTACCACCAGAGATTTGCCACAATTATGGATGAACCAGATTGGTTGAGCTTCTTTTCAATGATAGTTACCAAATATTTGTATTGCTGGTAAATTCTTGAAACTCCCGGACATAATAAGAACATTTTATAGAAAAGTCCATCTCTAGGGCATTAGGAGCACTTCCAATTGACTAACAACAAACCACGGGATGAAAGGGAAAACATGGTGACAATTGACATGGTTGCTTCCTGTCGGAAGATGAGAAAGATCAACCACAAAAGTATAATGCTTGAAGTAACCTGTCTGAACTACTCATCAATCGCAGTCAGAGGAAAAACAGTTCTGATCTCAGTCTGCAGTAAGATGCTTCTATAACTAGTAAACGGATGCATCCCTGTTCCAAAGATACTATTCAATTACAGAAAGAGAATCAAATTCGGGCCAACACTTTAAGCTTTAAACACCCCCCCCCAAACAAAAAAAAAAGGCAAAAGAAAAAAAAAAAAATCCAGCTTTGAAGAGCACAGAACATGACATCTTAAAGCAATAAGCAAACATAGCTGAATACTCGCAATGGTCCAATACTCTGAAATTATGCAACAGCAAGCAACACCACATTGCTCCTTCAGAAGCCGATAGTCCACACCGCGCACCCCGGAACCTTGCATGCAATGCCTACCGTCATGACAATCGACTCATCAATCACAGAGCAAATCCGACGCCACCGCAACCATCCACAGAGCGAATCAACACGGCGGACGACACTCGCAACACGCAAGACGCGCGCGCGCACGAAACCAAAACCTCCTTCGGGGCTCAAGCCGGCTCCAGAACGCGAAAAAAAAAAAAATCCGAAACGACAGAGGAACGAGCGAGACGCACTGCTCGACGGCGGAAGATCATCATCGAGGCACGAAACGAACCTCAAGAGGAAGAGAACGAACGCGACCGTAACGCGCGAGCGAGCCGCCCGCGGGAGGCAAGAAGAATCCTTCCACGATCGAGGCTTCGCCGGCGATCGGCGGAGGAGGACGGCGGAGAGTGGAGGAGAAGATTCTCGAGAGGGAGGGAGGGGGGCGACAGCGACGCTTCGGAAGGGCGGGGCGGGGGGGGGGGGGGGGGGGGGGTGCGCACGCGACCCGCCACGAATCGATGCTTTCGCCTTTCCAGAAGAAGCAAACGTCCGGCTATCGATAGGGAATCGAATCCGGAATTTAAAAAAACGAAAAAAGGACGGAAAAAAGGAATAAAATCCCCCCCCCCCCGGAATTATTCTAATTTAAATCGGCAGGAGGTGACGTGGCGGTCAAACGCGTCACGTCAACGTCGGGGCGCCAATCAGGGACGGGCATGGACGGACCGCGGACCCCACCGACCCATCCATCCCCATCCCCTTCCCCGTCTGCGTGTGTACGGCGTCTACCTGCTATCTCAAATTGATGACTACTGAATGAGGCGTACATAATTTATCCTGACGTCATAAATGCACCCTGATGTCGCCATATCCAATGCCGAACATAGTCCCTAGCCTGAATTTCGGAACTTTTAGTATATTTAATGTGACTTCTAAATTTTTGATTTATATTCAGTCTACCATTTTGGCTATATATAAATTTTTGATGTTGTCCCTGAATATAAATTAACGAAAGGATAATATTTAATATTTTCATATAATTCAAAGATTAATTAAATATGTATAAAAAATTTATAAATCGCATGAAACAAATTTAAAATTTAAGGATGACATTGCATGTTGGGTTAAAATTTATGAGCTACATCGAACGAATTAAAAGTTCGAAAGCGACATTACGTATTGAGCCAAAGTTCATGCATCGTTCGTATCATTTATCCCATATCCAACAATACACGATATGAACGAAAAATAAAATAAAATACATGGATAAGTACTTTTCATCTCATAAAAGTCGTAAATTAATCTCCGGACCCAATTAATTATTATTATTACTTTGATCGAATTATATCTATGAACAAAAATCCTCTATGAAGGGAGGGCTCATGATGCGATGCATAGATATGACTTCTAATTAACTAATATTTAAAGGGTTTCATCTGCGGTGTTCCGAGACATTCTTCCATGCTAAGCATATGTCTGGCTATTTGAAAAATGGGAAACCCATAGATTCGGCTCTTAGGAAGTCGAGGGACCAGACGGGACCATTACAGGCGTGCAGATGAGGGCTGACAACATATTAATTTATGTTTTATGAACGCGACATTAGAATTGATTGAGTCCACCAAAGTTCGACCATGGAGATTTCTTGATAAAAACAGATCAGAGGACCATAGTTCTGTTGTATTCTTTGCGTACCACATAAGATAATACAGCATGGACTAAACGTAATGGACGAGACATTGTTCTGACAAAGATTTAACTTGCCTTCGAGAGGAAATGTTCTCCCCCTTGTCTCAAACAATTTTGTAGGAGTTGACAGTCGGAATCAATTTAAAAATAATTACGTGGACAAAAATTTGATCCACGTTGGTCCTTGTTATAAGTTATGAAATATTGCAAAAACAATAAACAAAAATGTAGTCATATTACTTCCGACCGCCGGCTTGTCTCTCTAGCTTCAAGTCTTTGACATTCAAAAAATAGAAAAAAAGAAAAATATTCACGAAATTAGTTTATTAAGTTATACAAAGTCATATTACTGCGACATGTAAAAATTTATTATGCTTAGATTCATTCCAAATGTCTTGATAGATGTTAATTTTTTTCCTTTTAAAAATGTGATGTTAGAATATATTCTCGAGAAATCAATTAACAAATCTCAATTGACGTATTCACCGATAGTAGGCAAATATAAGTATGCGTTGTTAGAACGTATTCTCAAGACATCCGTTAATAAAATCTAGTTGATAGATTTGCCGAAAGTAGGCAAATATAAGTATGCATTGTTAGAATGTATTCTCGAGACATCCGTTAACAAAACCTAATTGATGGATTCGTCGGCAGTAGGTAAATATAAGCATTCGCGAGAATATACTCTCTCAAAATAAAATGAAAAATGAAATAAGCATGGGCAACAAGTGTGCCACACCTACAAAAGTCAACAACATTGATGACTACCGTAAATCTACGTAAGACTGGTAATCTTTTTGCATGAGTAGGATTTTTTTTTTTTTTTTTGGACCAAAGTAGGTCCTTAAAGAGCTCAAGCTGAAAAAATAGGTAAAGAACCGCTTAGAGTGAGAGACTATACAATATCACCCCGTATTCCTCATTTGGAAGACAAATATAAATTGGGGAATTAGGAGGCTCTTCAATGGTGAAGGTAAACATCACATTGAGAATTATTTCTTCGCTATCGCTAGGCAGGTAAGTATAGTAGTCTCATGCACCTGGAGTGAAAACCTCATTGCTGTTCTAGCTAGTTTAAATGCCAAGTCTACATAATCAATTACTAGAACAATACCCCCGCTTATGTAAACCTAGTTGACGATTTCACCGGCAGTAGGTAAATATAATCATTCGTAAGATTACGGGCCTCGGAAAAAAATTAAAAGAAGAAGAAGAAGAAAGAAGCATGGGCAAGAAAGGCGCCACCTCTACAAAAGTCAACAACATTGACTACTACCGTAAATCCACTTGAAGAACAGTCATCTTTTTGCATGAGTAGGACCTCTTTTGTGGCAAATCCAAGCTATTTATCTATTTTAAGATGGCCTTACTAGCCATAAACCGATTTGTACTTCTTGGATATATTGGTAAGCAAACTGTCTTCATTAGGTGAAGTCGATGGGCTAAGCAGAAACCGAAAGACTTCTCTGTTTCTGCACGCGAAAAAGTCGAGATAATTCAATGCGTTTCGACAGTTTCCTGTGAGATATGTAGTTACATCATGTCGTCGACATGGGTGTAGCAGCAATAATGTCGGTAAAAAGCTTTACAAGCCATTGATTAGGTGACACTTGTATGATCAATGACTACATAGGCCCAGTCCATGTGACCCAGGTCCAGTTAAGTCTCACCCGTTCGTTCGGTCGAAGGGATCCATTCAATACAAAATCCCAAAGAACAGAAAACACTGGGTGAAAAAGGGGGTAGTAGGAAATAATATGCAACAGTTTACTTCCTCAGGGAAATACCAGCATCGCGTATCAAATCACCAGTTCCATGATCAAAGCTCCATATGATTCATCCGCCCCTCGGCATGAAAGTACTTATTAGTACAAAACATAGGACAAATTCTTTCTTACAAGTAACAACACATCTGGAAATGCCAATCCATGGAGGACGTGCACTACTACATCCTTTTCTGATGTAGTTTAGTTCATGCGAGGACAATGGCTAGAATCACTATTTCTCTTCTATAGACATTGATATATCCTACATAATTTACAGGGCACGCGCTTTATTGCTAGGTAAGTTCAGAGTTACCGCGTTACTAAACAGGCGAAGACTTCTGTCCTTCCAAAGGAATGCTCTCTCTCCACTCAAATTCTTACAAATTCTGAAGATGTACCGGCGAGAGAAGTTCACTTTTTCTTCATCCTTTGTCTTGGAGAACAGGAGGATGATGAGGCAGGAAACCGACCTGATTTCTTGTTCTCGGCCATGTCCTTGCTAATGGCCTTCTGGAACTCTTCCTTAAGTTCCATGAAACGCATCTTTTTACTTGTCTTCTCTTCAGATGTACCCTGATCAAGGAATAAATCATCGGGAGCCTCGTCCAGAAATTTGTCTAGAACTTCTGAGCAATGAGGGAAATAGCGGCGGCCCATCTCCACTGCAATCACAGTAATTTCAATGAGCTGTCGATATTAGAATGACTAACGACCTTATTTAGTTATAGGAATCAGCAGACTAGAATTTCCAGATTGTCCCAAGGTTTCTAGTCCAGTCCACAACTACATCAGCCCGCTGTATACAAACATAATCCTTCAAGGTTTGGATTTCTCAGGTAAAAATCCTGGTGCAGAAGCTTTTAGTGCTTTTTTACGGTGCTATATTGCAAAGCAAAACAGACATCTATCAGCATTAGCGACAGCTTACAAACTAAAAGCCACGAGCTAGAGAAATGCTTTGGGCTGGTTATGTTCATAATTCGTGGATATACACATCTGTGTGAGCATGTACACTGAGTTCCCAATCATTTGCGTACATCATCCAGGGATTAGAAAGAAACCAATCCATAAAAAATAAACTTGAATACAGACATCTTGAGTATCTGTAAAATGTCAGAATTTTCATTGTCGGCAATGGTCGCTTTTTCATATAATATCTGATTATGTAATGGTAGTTGTGCAATAACATATCGACCATGGGACTGATGAGTGAGACTTTATGTTAAGACGAAAAGCACAGCACCATTCGCTAGACCAAAATCAAGCAGTTTTGTGTCAATAAATGTTAAATTGGCAAATAGCCCTTAGCTTCAATGGAACAATGATAATCCCAGAAACAAGATTGGCTGACATTGGAAGGGCTATTGTCTAGGATCTTCGATTGAAAGCATTCTCATTTGGATTACACGACCCGTAGAGGCAGGGAAAATGGGGAGGGCCATACTTTTTAATAGAGAGGACAGCAAAAAAGTTACAGTACCCCAGTAACTGCATTGAGTTTGGGAAGATATTTCCCAAATTATCAGCAACAGCTTCATTAGTCCACTAAGACCTCTTGAGAGTTGCTCTAGATAATGTTGTGAGATTTCGTGAAGCCATGGCTAACTATTCTAAAAGCTCAAAGCTTTTAGATGGAGATGTGGTTTAATATTTAATTATTCTAACACTCCCCCACACCCCCCCCACTTGAGAGTTGCTCTAGATAATGTTGTGAGATTTCGTGAAGCCATGGCTAACTATTCTAAAAGCTCAAAGCTTTTAGATAGAGGCGTGGTTTAATATTTCATTATCCTAACACTCCCCCCCAAAAAAAAAAAAAAACACGCTTGATCTAGTCTATTTGCCTAGTACTAAGTAAGGACATATTTAATTAGGGAGAAAAATGGAGCCTATAAAGATTTAAAGTTGGGACCTATAACTCTGATACCATGTGAGATTTCGTAAAGCCACAACCAACTATTCTAAAAGTTTAAGTTTTTAGATGAATGCGTGGTTTCATATTTAATTATTCTAAAAAATGTCATCCAGGAAATAAAGATAGTAGACATCTCTTTGGGCTCTATATTACTCAAAAGATTCATGCATTCGTATGTACTTAGAATGTAAAGGGTCATAAATCAATAAACCAGTTGGCACCTGTTTTACGCAGTGCTTGAAGTCCGTTAGCAAAGAAAGCAGGGCCTTCTTTCAAATCAACCTCCTTGAAGTCCTCATTCAAGCTTTTTGATGCTAAACGTTTATACAATGAGGTCCACTCTGCATCTGCAATCTCCATAGCTATCTTGGCTTCAGCAGGAAAAAACATCGCTGCAAATTTTACTGCCACCATGAAAGCAAGCAGTGATCAAAACCAGGTAGATAGAACATCCAGTATTCTCTCAGATAACCAAATCCATATTTGCAAACCAATGATGTGGGTGCCAGGGCAATGAATTTCACAACCAGAAGACTGTAGTGTAAAGTTCCAAAGTGTCAATGGAGTTAGTGTTGGCCACACATGCAATCTCAGAGAGATATATTCTTTGAGTTATCTTGGAAGATAAGAGTAGCTTTTCTCTGATGAATTTGTGAAGGAATTACCCAACTTCTACCGATAGAAAACAGGAAAACACTTGGGATCAGAACAAGTGAGTGGCACAGTGAAGCGCATAATTCCCTCAATAAGATGCTCCCATTAAGTTGATGGCAACAATATTGAACCCAAGTTTGGGTACACACCTCTTTCTTTCATGAAGTTATGGGCGCATCTTATGCACCTAATATTTACCCGCATAAGGTGAGGTTCCTCAACATCCAAAAAAGGAAAGCAAATCGTGCCAAAGAAATAAAGATCAACTAAAGAAAAGACATAGCAAACGATTCTGCACTTGGGTTTACCTCTGCCAAACAGGTAGTCAAGCCTGTAAATGTCATCAGTCATTGCATCTGGTGGTATAGACATATACCCAGCCACTGAAATACGTTGCATCTCCCTTTCAAGGGCATCAATGCATATTCGGTCTTTGTTAGATTCCTGCCCCTGTTTTGTCTCCTGGTAATAATCCTTGGGCCTTGTCGATCTCCGACAAATTGTAACAGCTGTTTGACCATCTGATGTGCTTTCCATTGCACAGGCACCCTTATGCAGCAGAGGCATTAAAATAGACGGTAACTTTCGCCTCGCAGCCACATGAAGTACTGTGTATCCCCGAGAGTCCTTGAGGTTAAGGTCAGCCAATCCTAGACCAAGCACCTCCTTGAAAACCTTGGGATGACAGTAAGCAGTGGCATAGTGAAGAGCATAAGCATCATCTAGAGTGACAATCGATTCATTTAGGAGACGCCTGACCAATTCGACATCATCCTTGTCCAAAGCTTTGTGGATCTGCTTGATACTCTTTTCCAGCAAGGGATTCACTTCGGTTACCATTGGTTCACCAGCCTTGCCAAATCCGTCACGTTGCACTTTTATTTCAGTATAAATCTCGTGAGGAAGCTCCTTTTCTAACACAATACTGTCCATATAAGATCTGGCAACTGTTTCAATGCAGTATGGGAGAAGCTCCTTCAACTGGAAGTTGATAGCAACCTTAAGTATGGGGATAACATCTTCGACCGCGGCCTTCCCGACAAAGTATGAAAGACGACGCTGCAAGAATATGGGTCGACCAAGCTTTGATTAGATCTACTGACAAACTACTGGCAAACACATTTTCAAAAACGAAATTATTCTCTGAATCCTGAACCACCATTCAGCATTTGCCCTTACGTTCGTATTCTAGCCTGGCACTTGAAACCAGAGATTAACACATAGTTTTCGGCACAGTTTTTGTGAATAAAATTCACATTCACAGAACGTTCCTTATGTCACTTTCCCATCTAATTGGTCCTGATGTGCATCCAACAATCTAGCCACGTACCCAAGATCATCTAATCAATTTGCAATTCGGCCCTACATAAATTATCAGAAGACCTCAACATGAAATTAACTCTCGTACAGAAGCTACAGAAGAGCAGCCTGTGTTCAGATTGGTAAGATATATCTGCAACAGTAATCAATCCAGGCAGCAAAAGGAAAAAAATCAATCTAGACGCATGAGAATACCTGAACAAGCATCACTAACTCTGCTATCAGAAAAGTGGCCGAGGCATACATCAACTCCACAGCATAATTAATAGCAGGGCCACACACGTCATGTGCGCAACTGCTGTCCACGCATGTTGACACCTCCACTGGAAATGGCTTGAGCTTCCCCGTGTACATGTAACTCAACACATATTTAAAAGCCTCACATCCAACATGACCCATGCTCACCAAGTCCGACATGAAATACCTCAGCTTTCCTTCCCTTGCATTGTCGCCGCCTCCCTGCTTGAAAACCTCGTGGAAAAACCAGCTCCGAGCCGCCAACAAGCACCTGTGGACTCCCACAGGGACGCCCTCGACCACTATCTCCGCGTCAGTGTAGCCGTAATCGTCATCAACCAGCAGCTTGTCGAGACTATCGCTGAGCTTGGTCAAGCTCAGAAGATCAGGGTTATTGCCCGACTCCGGATTCATGACGGGAACCGCCGCGTCGTGATCTGTAGACCCGTTCGACAAGTAAGACGACGGCGAAGACAGTTCATTCCCATATTCCATTTCTCCAAAGACCAGTCGTCAGCAATCACTCCCTCCCCAACAGTCTCGACACAACCAACCAAGCCTAGTAGACGCTAAACAAACCCGAACGGCAACTTGATTCGCCCGAACTCGCCGGCGATCACAGGCGGCATCAAAAGAATCGGCGGCGGCGGCGGTGGACCCTTTGTCCCCACGAACCTCTCCACCAACTCAAAACGACAATCCGTTCGTCAGAACCAAAAAGGGCAAGGTAGCAACAAGAACGGAAGAAGCTCGAATCAACTACTGAAGCGACTCCCCACGCTCCGCTCGGCTCGGCTCGGCTCGGCGCGGCGACGAAAGAGGGAGCCGAAACCTCCACGAAAACCTCGGGCGCTTCGAAACGGAAAGGAACCCAGGAACCCCGAGATCGCGAGGACTGTTGGGTACGCGCGCGTTGGGGGCGGAGATGGTGGGCGGACGGGTGAGCTCGAGCGGAGTGTGTGAACGGGGGAAAAAGCAGGGGAGATGCGGGGTGGCAGTGATTCCGAAGATCACAAGAAAGTCAAAGGAAGGAGAGGAAAAGAAGCGAATGTCAGGGGGATTCCTTCCTTCTTCTTCCTCCTCTTTCCGCAGCTCTGGTCCGACGCGATTGACTAAGGAAGAAGAAGAAACCGAATTCGCCATCTTTAGCGCGTAAAAAACAGAGTAGGACGACCAATCCCCATCCAGTCTGTCCCACTCCCTCGTTTCTTCTTTTTCTCGCGGGACGAATCGAGGGGACACCCTAAAAGGTTTCCATTTCACGTGACACAAAATATATAAAGATAATAACATAAATCTAACATTAACCCCACATGAGATATTGCCCCTAAATTTATGATATTATATAAAAATATTTAATATTATTCGTTCATTAATTCAAATTCAATCCCGATTTTTAAAAAAAAAATTGCTTTATTTTATTGGAAATATATTTGTAAATGGAAAAAAAATACACCCTTTTTCAAATATTATGCTACGATGATGGCAAATTAAGAAAACGTGACCCGCAGAACTTGGAAAAGACAAATTCACTTGAGAATCCTTCTGTAGATGAACTATTAATTGATTAATTATGTCGCGTCGATTTTAAGACACGTGTTTATATAGATTGAGATGAGCATCAACCAAAGGACTCGTCTTTAACATATACAAACGCCAACAGTGATTTCGCATTTACACTGATTTATATAAAGAAAACAAGCAATCCCCGCCCCACCCGGGGGGATGATCACTGCCGTTGAACTCTCGTCCCGATCCGACGGTCGCAAACGCCATTCGTGTCGTCGTCCGAGCAAGTACTCCGACGCCGACGCGCGCTTCATCACTCTTCACGCGCGGCGCTGCCACCCCACCGGCCCCCGCGGACGGCGGCGACGAACTCCTCCGCCGCGGCCGCGCCGCCGTCCCCTCCCCTCGTCGTGTCCACCACCAGCCTCGGGACGCCGCCGAGGTCGTACTCCGTGCACCCGCCGTACGCCTCCAGGAGCCGCTCCAGGTCCCGCCACGTGGCCGGCTTGTGCCAGCTCCCCGCGTCGCGGCGCGCCTCCAGCCGCCGCCGCCACTCGGCCTCGTCGCCGGGCCTGCACTCGACGACCGCGACCGGGGCACCGTGGGACGACGCCAGCCGGACCAGGCGGTCCAGGCGGGCCCGGCGGGAGAGGGGCGAGTCGACGACGACGGAGAGGCCGTTGGAGAGCTGGGTGGCGGCGACGGCGAAGACCACGTCGTAGGCGAGGTCGTTGAGGAGGCCGTCGGGTGGCTGGTGCCGCTGTTGGAGGGCGAGGGTGCAGTCGCGGACGTCGTCCTTGTCGAGGAGGGGGATCTTGAGGGCGGAGGACAGGGCGCGGGCGAGGGTCGACTTGCCGGTGCCCGGGTGGCCCTTCATGGCGATGACAATCGGCGTGCCGGGTCTGCGATTTTCTTGTTCCGTAGCCATCTTTTTGCCGAATTTGATGGTGGGTGTTTGCGAAGGCCAGTGAAGTGATCTTGACGATGGGATTTGGATAAGGACGATGCCGGTTTCAAAGGTCGCAGTCATAGTGATGTGGCTCGTTATTAAGGACAAAGTCAAGAAACGGAACATGAAATATTCCGCAGAAGATCTATAGTCATTTGCATTTTCCAAGGAATAAGGATTTTCATCTCGCTTACAAGAAGACGAAGGACGCTCCTCTCTCTTTGGGTTTGACTTCCACTTTCGAGAGAGATGGTCCACTACTTTCCATGTCCTTCGGGACATGACGACGATAAGGATAGAAAGAAGGGAATACAGACATTGCATCTTGTTGGTGGGGAGGGCTTAAGGTTGTTTCTGGGACCAGATTTACACAGAAACAGATGAACACCTATACATGAAAGACGTCACTTTGACTCTGTTTATTGGGCTTTTCGCCCGTGCTCGCCGTGCCGGGGATGGAAACGGGTCGGTCTAGTGTCCCTTGGAAGGCAAGGGAACGAATTTGCGGTACTCCGCGAGGGCCCAGACGGGGAAGATGTTCCGGTATGCCGAGTAGTGCAGCATGCAGTTCCTCATGAATACGCCCATCAGCTCCTGTCGATGTAAAACAGAAGCATGTCAGCAATCGCAGCTCAGAGAGCAGGCAAGATATGGATGTCATGTCACTGATCTTTCCATTGTGCAGTGTCATTTTGAGGAGACGAGACGTACCTCTTGAGGGAAATCGCCATCATCTAGTTGGGCGTTGATCAGGATCTTTGCACCGCGGTGAATAGGCGTGGGATCTCTCTCGACCTAATCAAAAGCGCCACCACCAATGTCAATTTTATTCTGGAGAAATGCAACAAGTTTATGACATTTCGAAAGCGGTCGATCGACTGACCTGCCCAGCATGGATCAAACCCATCATGGCCAGTGACGTATGTATCAAGTTTGTGTGACCGAGAGGCTTGTAAATCTGTCACAAAGAACACAGACGATCCAGTTAGCCAAAGAGAAGAGACACAGACACAGAGAGAGACATTACTAATGTAGAGAGGAAACTGATTGAAAACAACCTTTGTGGGGCATGAAAGGTAGCTCTCTCCCCAACCGCCGTCTTCATTCTGAGTGTTAAGCAGAAAATCAACCCCTCTGCGCACGGCTTCGCAGTTTTCGTAAGTCTTGCCGACAGCCTCCAGGGCAGTTAGCGCAAACCAAGTGCCATAAATGAAACAAATGCCCCAATTGCCGTACCTGCGTAGGGGTTTGATTCAGCTCATCTCTGTCGGACCATTTCTAACCTTAAACTGGTAAAAATTTCGCACATCTAATGATCCTAGAGATAAAACATACCACGAACCGTCCGGCTTTTGAATGTCTAAAATGAACTGGGTAGCATTAACAATGAACTTGTCGATCTCCTTCTTCCTGTGCCCAGGGTATAACTTCCTAAACAGAAGTAATGCCTGGATTGAAGATGAAGTACACTCCACGTACCTGTATCCAATTTTAATTAATCATCAGAGAAAGATTCAAGCCGAAGACGATCCGCAAAATATAGAGGTCTGTAACTTTACGTACTCGTACTCAATGACGAGGTCCTCAAGAAACTCCACTGGATTAAGCCACTGAAGAATGAACAAGTAGAAGACAGATTACCATCTGATAGCTAGGGGAACACCTAAGAAATTTGATATCAGAATTTAAGAAAGTTGTGCAAATACCTCTAGCCATGATCCAGCTCCTGATGGCTCCCAGGCTGACAGACCACCATTCTTGCTCTGTACAAATTGTTGATGCTTATTAGCTACACTAATGCTTGTCCAATGTCCTCAGATGAAGGACTATATGAAGGATTAAGCAGAATTTTCTAATTTTTACACATGCTACTCTCCTTTTTTAAACATATATCTGTTGTAAATTGTAATGTGACTCATTGATTACCTGTAAAGAGAGGATAACATTGACAGCATCATATAGCTTTTCAGGTTCCATCTGCTGTCCAACAATTTCTGGCGGCATCATAGCAAAAACAAGGCAACACTGGAATGAAAGAGAACTTGGTTAGGAATAGGAATAGCCAAATGGATGGAGTCAGTTATTCAACCTGAACACTGAAAATAAAGATATTCACCTTCAAACTTTCTGCTGTGCAATCCGAAACTTGCCATCCATGATCTTTGTCCGAGAAAGCCCATGCTCCTTTGGAAATGTGACGGTACATTTTCTTTAAGTCGCCAGAGGGGTTTCGGTCGATCTTTTCAAATAACAGACGAGCAGTTTCAGTTAAATTTATGAGGAACGACAGAACGTGAGTGAACTCCTCAACTGGATTGAAGAAATAGCTCAAGGCCTAACACACCTGAGATTCCTTCAGAAATTCATGTCCTTTCTTAAGGACGGGGCCAATTTCATCAGTGAGATCGCTTGCAAGCAACGCTTGAAGGCTGAGACCACAGTCCCAGATTTGACTTCCAAAGCTCTGCAACAATTGGAAAGCGTTAAATTCTCGACAATTCAAGTAGCTTCTTTATGTTAAGAAGCCAAAAGGCTAAAGATCTCCCTTTTAGGACTCTGTTTTTGGTAGCTATAAAGACGAACCTGCATCTTAATTCCATCTTCCCCAACCCAGACATAATCTGGGACTCTGGCCAGATGCTTCTTAAAAGCTTCCCCATTCGGATCCTCGACCCAACAAGCAAGCATCATCAGCGGCTGTTCAGTTCAATTGGAAAGCAGAGTATTAGAAACACTATACATGTCATTGCGCATTAAGTTATCAGAATCATACAACTCTTTCATTCTTGGAACTGGCATTACCTTTTCCACACAACCGATGGTAATGTATCTGCTGTTCTCATCCTCGTAATGAATGTGCTCCATCGTTTTCTTAATGGCAATATCCCTGATCTTCTTGAATGGCCACCGATTGAGAAGAGGCTCGGTGCCAAAGTATAGAGTGTCCCACATGAGGGTTTGCAATCTCGTGTGAGGATAGTGTGCATCTTCCTGAAATCGCCGTCACAATCCTTTCAGAACCCACGCTATGACATCGCAATATGATCATCTAACAAAAAAGTGATCCGTCGAACTTACTGCTGCGCATAAGTGGCGGACTCTCCACCACGAGATTTGATCATAAGGCTCATTGTAGATTTCTTCTCTGATTTGCTTTATGAGAGGGGTGATTGGACCAACAAACTTTTTCCCGTACAGATACGACATGGGCATGTAAGTCAGACGGCAGTAGCAGAACATTTGTGCTGCAATAGAGGTTACGACGTAAACGAAAGTCAGAACCAGCAAGCCTTGATAGGGATTACGCGACAAGCCAATTTGGCATCAAACAGAGGAAACAGGATCCTCTGGTCAGAGGCAGGGTATAAGAAAGCTCATCCGGGCAGTAAGCGGAGCAAATTGCTTACCCGGACTCATGAACGAAGGGAAGTCCCAAAACTCTGGGGGCATTGGGTGGGTTCCAGTCCATTCATAACAACCAATAATCTACAAGAAAGATATCCAAGTCCAACCATCAAAATAAAGAACAAAATGCCATCATGCATTTCACTCAAACGGAACAAAGTCGTTAAAGATCTAATCATGATTGAGCAATTTTAAAAGTACCGAGAGCCAAGTTTTTCCCCAGGAGGCGGTCTTGATGGCACTGCCGTGGTCGAGGATCCACTTCCTCCCTCTCTCACAGGCATTGTCGAGGCCTCCATCGGGCCCTTCACCGAGAAGACGCATGCAGACGTAGTTGAGGACCGTCCCGATCATTGTGCTGTGGCCTTCAATGTGCAGTCCCCAGCCACCATCTTCGTTCTGCAACACGTACACACGATCATTTTCAGCAGAATCCAGCTTAATGTAACGTAGTCACACCCACCCGCATCTAACGGCTTTAACCTCGTAAGCAGAGGCGGTTCGGTTTGGATCGGTCTAAGGATGTTCGACGTTACCTGATGGTAGTAAATGTAGCGGAGGATCTCCCTGCGATGCTCGGCATGGAAAACGTTGTTCAGATGTCCAGTCACGTAGAGACTCATGACCTGCAAATCGCAAACCGCAGCTTCGATCATCACAATGAACAATCAAAACGAAAAAAACCAAAAACTACGACGTCACGACACGAATCGTTCGATCTAAAAAGTCAGTCAGTCTGACAGGATAATCACCAGGGGAGGGAAGTAGAACGCAATGGGGCCGGCGTTCTCGGCAGGCCAGTGGCCATGGCTGGACTGCAGAGCAGACCAGAAGCCGACGGACCGCTGCACGGCCGCGGTCGCCTTCTCATAGGTGATCTCCTCGCCATCCTCGATCTTCACCGGAGGGATCGTCTGCTTGAAGTTCTTCTCCTCAGGAACTGCAAAAAAAGAAAAAGGCAAGGGGCCAAATTAAGCGGACGTTGAAAAAAGTCAGAAAGTCAACGGACGCCCAGCAGAGGGCAGTGCAGAAGACAACGTCATCGCGTAATCAGATGACTACAGGACCGAATCTCGACCGTCTGATGCCCTAAAATCCAACCCGGTCCCACTCAAGAATCAAGGTCCAAGGTGAAATCTTTGTGCTGACGCTGTTTATAACAGTGATGATCCCACAGCCAAATCCCAAATCCTAGTTCTCTAATCTCTGCACACGTTCTGCTTTTGTCCCTTCTTCGGACCATGTTCAGAAGACAAGAGCAATATCCAGGAACAGGAACAAGGGACTCCTCGCACAAGTAAAGAACTGTCGGTTGGTGAACGAAGGGAGGGAGGACGCGAGCGTCCGGAAGACTCGGCTCTCTTTTCTTTTCGTGCGGACAAAAGGAGAGAGGGGGTGTTGCAGGAAGTCAAAAGCTTATGTCGCCGAACAAGACGGGACAAGAACATCGGACCGGCTCGAGTGATGCTGCTTTGCAGGAAGTCACCCGAAAAGACGACGACGATCTTTTTCCCCCCACCCCATCGCTTTCTTAAGGATCGCGGCGAAAACGATGCGGATGCAGGGGGAGATCGGGCAACTGCGTCGAGGAGTCCACGTCCGACCGGCGAGCGGGCTGTTTTTTCCTGCATGTCGTGACTTCGAAGAAGAGGAGTAGCGCGGTGCAATGTTGAAGACAGAAGAGCAAAGAAAAAGGGGCACGTGTCGAATGTGTGGAGCATTTCACCTTTGACTTATCATGCTATATTATTCATCACAAGTTTCGAAATGGAAAGCACCGGACATGACAAGAATATGTTAATATAATATCCCTGGCGATATAAGGTGTCGGGGTTATTTCAGCTTGGCAAGCAGCACCATGTCTTCTTTTCCTTTTTTCCTTCTTTTTTTTTTCCGGTTGTTTATTGATTTGGGACACCCACCAGACGATTTTCATTTCGACGGGCTTTGATCTTTCTTTGGACCAACTAGGGTTTTGCGGGCCAACATCAGAAAGCGAGTTTCTTTTTGTCTAAATTGACGCGCGGACAAAACGTGATGCACGAAGCTTGTGGAAATTCTACTCATCCAGCCATCGTTGGCGACTCGATCAAAATGACCAGACTGTTCATGCACTTCACTCGAAATTCAATCCCTAAGGGACAAATTAGCTATCCCAGAAACCTAACGACATCTCATGGGCCGTTGCCACAGTGGTATAAGCAAAAGATGTGATACCATATGTCACGTTACATTTTATAATTATGTTTGTGGAAATTTGTTCATCAAGGGTACAATAAGTTAAGCTCGGATCCATCTCGACCATTCAAATTTCGGGGACCCTATTTGATTAGTGAATTGATGTGGATGATATAAGAAAACGAAAGGAAATGATAATTCTCTAAGGTTTTTGGATTTTTTTCCAATAAAGTTTAGCTCCTCACCGCCTATATAGGTCGTGCGTGGAGCCAGCAAAATTAATGAGCTCAACAGTATCGTCCCCCGCCCCACGCATGTTGTCGCAAAGATAGATTAAGAACTCGAGAAGCCGTACGTGGCTCCTGAACATAAATGGAAATAGACGTGTGGTGATGTGCTACGATATGCAGAGCATGCATACTTCTAAGTCATGTTGCTCCGACTAGGCTCTCGATCTCGTTCGGATCGAGCGGATCGGTGGAAAATCCCGCGAACAACAAATGGAGAAGATACGAAAGGAAAGTTGTGAAGACATAATTGAGGCGATCTAAGGATAAGCAAGAGGGTAGCTATCTAAGGTCTTGATCGTGTGTAAGTCCTCGAGGCTGGCTGGCCCGCTCATGCATGTCGCGATACTGACAAGCCAATGGAGAGAGAGACAGAGAGAGAGCCAAAGAGAGGAACTCCAGGGGAAGGCAAACATCAAATACGAACGATCTCGTTCATCGGAGATCGCTACTGCTTTATGGCGTTCACCACTAGGGAAGAAAGTAGAGTTTTCCAGTGATTTGGTGTGGGCTCGTACTAATGATATCAAGAGAAGGGCACACAAAATTGATGTGAATCATGTGAAAATGTTTTCGATGGTAATAGCGAATGGAACGAAAGATTGTTCGCTGATACGCATCCCGACGCTTAGATCGCCATCGTCGTCGATGAAACGAAGAAGGCATATGCACCAAGTGCACACAAGCGCGGCTCGAGAGAAGAGAGAGAGAGAGAGAGAGAGAGTATATATACCTGGAAGCGCCAGAGGAGGTCGGAGCTGGGGCGGACCTTGAAGCGGTTGTCGTAGAAGTTCTGGCGGGCGGCCTCGACCTCGGCCCTCTCCTCGGGGGTCCCGCCCTCCGGGTCGAACTCCCATGTCTGCCTCCCCACGAAGTTGTTCAGGCTGAACAAGTAGGGGTCGTTCGCTCCCTCTCCAAGCTTGAGCTTCCACATCTTCGCTCTTTTTGCGTCCCCTTTACAACTTTTATGGCCTACACACAACACTCAAGACAATCAAAACGCAACGTTCTCTTAACACCTCAAGCAGGAGCTTCTTCATGCACTTCTCCGTTCTCGAGAGAGAAGAGAGAGAGAGAGAGGAGCAAACGTACGAGTGGATAAGTACTAGGGTTCCGACAGATCGAGCCGGAACTTCCTCTCACACTCTCGGGACACCAGCAAGAAAAGGGAGGAGGAAAGTGAAGAGAGAGAGAGAGAGATAGGGACCCTCCGGCGTGTTTTTCAGAGTGATGAGATAGCGAAGCGGGGGACACCCTTTATATAAGCGCGGAAGCACCGGGGTGAGCACGATGCGCACAAGGGCCGCTGCCGGCTTGGACACTTTGGCCGAATTAGAAGAGGTTGCTACGGGACACGACATGGAATAAGCAGTAAAAATGGCCCTTTCTTGCGGCACTTTGAAAAAACTTTCGAGCTCAGTATCGATTTAGAAAACGAAAGTATAGGTAGCCACTGTTGAACATGAGCTGCGATTTTTCAAAAGGAGGGAAAAAAAAGGGTCGTTGATGGCAACTAATAATTAAAAAAAAAAAAAAAAAAGATGAGAAAAGTGGGAAAAGGAGAGAAAGGAACATAATGCAGAGAGCCCGAGCGACACGCAGCTTCTTGATCCTCCATGATGCATGGAAAGAAAGCCGCCAACGACGATAAAGGCAATCTCAATTGTTTCCCCTTTCTTTAAATTTTCTTTCGTCTCATTGTTTAAAATCGGGTCGCTAGGGGATGTATGTGAAAACGTCAAACTCAAAAATTTAAATGATTAAATAAAGAGAGATCATATATATATATATAAAGAATATATAGATTCCGTAAATAAGTGATGTGGGAAATAACATAATACGAAATTCTATGAACAAGCGACGTGAGACATGACATCTCATCTCATATTCAAGCTGGACTAAGAGCGGCACATGCAATTTAATGAACGGAGGGCTCCTATTTGCGAAATACTAGAATATGACCTATCTCCAATACAATATTAGAAAGTCCGACATAAAAATTTGAACTAGCATGTAGAAAAGCATATAGTAACGTTGGCACTATTTTATTTTATTTTTACTAACCTCTTCTTGGTGGTCTTCGGCCAAAGCCGGAGGTGGCACTTACTTGGAAGCAAGCTCGTAGGTGGTGGACTATACTTTTGGGTATTATTCGGGACAAGGGTATCTATGTAATTCCATGCGGGACAAATATCTTTATCTGGTACTGCATACATTGATCACCTTTTATTCTTCTTTTTCTTTGCTTTTAAACCCTTGGCTTCAACTGTACCCCGGTACACGCCAACATAAATGGGCACCGGTCAAAATCATCTTTTGCAGCTTATCCTCCTAAGGAAAGATCATAGCTACAATGGTGCGGCATCTCGGACTAATTTAAGATTGTCGGGTCGGCTTGGAGCATCATGTAAAACCGCAAAATTTAACAAACAGAACATTTTCAATACACAAATGTTTTACGTGTTTATTTTCTCATGCGACATGTGAACACATTATAACATATAACTAGCACAACTGTCTTCTAAAGTGATCTTTTCGAATCTTGAATCCCATTTTATGGAGGGAGAGGGGGAGGGGAGTTAAGGAACCTAAAACACATATTACTCGCTTAGTTTTGTCAATAGTTTAAGCCAATAAATACCAGATGTCAACATAAATTCAGTTGCATGATGGTAAAACCTAAATCCAGGCAACCTTAATGCTTTAAAAATCAAGGAAAACTCAAGGATAGTCAATTTGCACGCATTGAAAACTGAGATATTTCTCAACTATCTATTCTACAAATATATTAGTGATACTCGTTAACAGTTTCTTTATTTTATAAATTAACTCTATACAAATCTCACTTTTATTTCAAATAAGACGATATAGTCACATCTGATAATTTGGAAGAATTCTAAGAAAATGTGTATTTCATGTATATACAGATTCTATATGCATCTTCGCCGTGTGGTGTAATTAACATCCTTACTCCCAAAACAAATATAAATAAATAAACAAATAAAGAAGAAAAGAAAAAAAAAATGTGTTCAAAATCAAGTGCTGATGATGGAGCTGAATCTGAGGCTCTTAATTAGATGACGCACCGTATTTTTCTGAAGTTCTTTATTTGATGATATTCATAAATTAAACGTGACAAAATGCGCAAGAAAAAAGACAAAGGGAAGCGTTGGGAACAATGAAAGTAATGGCTGCCCTAGTTTTTTTTTTTTTTTTTGTCTTAACTAAATTCACTGATAAAAAATTAGGACCACGAAAGTTTTCCATACATCTAAAGCTGGAGAAAAAACACGGCTATTAGATTATTAAAGTCGTTTCTCTTCTAAATGGGACATAAATTATTTTCATGAATAATATAAAGTATATGAGATGATTTATAGTCGTACGAAATACTCATAGTGGGTATCGAATATGATTCGCTCGTTCAAAATCTTACCTACAGTTATCATCGTAATAGTTTGTAAGCTTCTTTTAATATATGGAGCATTACTTTCTGTTGTCACAGTTTCCGCTTCATATATGCTCTTTAAATCAGTCTAGCTTGATGAAGAGAGCCAATATTTAGTGCAGATAATGTGGAGCCAATCAAGTTACTTCCTAGTTGGAACCTACTACACAACTAAGAAGCTTATAAAATTTCTGATTCAAGTACCATTTTCATTTATTATTATAAATTAATAGAGATGGTTGCATTGGTGTATAAGACTCAAAAAATGTAGTGAATAAATCCGTGGAACAAGTATATGGAAAATCAGACCTGCTTTTCTACAATAATTTCTCGCGCGGAAATCTCATAAAATAAGCTTTTTATCTCACGTACTTCCCCAACTTGTTCCGTAATTTCAATTTTTCTTCTAAAAAAGCACGTTGATTTTCTAATGATTATCCATGACACTAGAGACTGCCTTAATGGCTAAGAAGTAAAATTCATCGCACACGTTAATTAAGGAGCTTATAAAATTTCTGATTCAAGTACTATTTTCATTTATTATTATAAATTAATAGCGGTGGTCGCATTGGTGTATAGGACTCAAAAAATGTAGTGAATAAATCCACGGAACAAGCATGTGGAAAATTAGACCAGCATTTTGTACAATAATTTCTCACTCGGAAATCTCATAAAATAAGCTTTTTATCTCACGTACTTCCTCAACTTGTTCCACAATTTCAATTTTTCCTCAAAAAGCATGTCGATTTTCTAATAATTACCAATGACACTAGAGACTGCATTAATGGCTAAGAAGCAAAATTCATTGCACGTGCCAATTAAGCGCACGACATGAATTCGATCGTGTTGCCCGAGTGTCGGCAAATCCCTTGTCCGGACCGCTCACTCTATCTCCGGCTCACGCGTCTCGGAAACCCGTAAAACTCATGAGGTATCATGCGGACCTTAATCTATCGCGGAATTTCATCCGCGGTAACCCCTGCCAGACACATATGGATCGACATTTCTTGCTCTTTTATCCCTAGCCAGATGATGCCCTCACGCATGGTCGCAATCAAAAGAAGGAGCTCCAAGTTGTGGACCGCGACCCGAATTCTTTACGAGCCTCATTCTTTGACCGCGCTTGTCTCTGTCTTCCCTACCGTGCCCTAGCGACTGTTTAGGGAGGGGAGGAGGCATAAAGTTAGCTTTCCGATCCGGCTTTTTGTCGCCGGATGCGCGGGCAAAGTGCGTCAAGGTCGTCGATGTTGCGTTCGCTTCTGACTCGAGGATGCGGATCGGGGAGTGAGCCATGCTGAGCACCGCAGGCTTGACGTCGCGAGTTCGGACGATACTACCTCTCCCGCTGGCATGCGCGGTCGAGTCACTCCGAAACCTAAAAGAGCGGTCGAAGGACGGGAGCGGTGGAACCTACCTACCATTAGGACGTTGATTTCGTGCGGTTTCCTTCGTTTCTGATCCTCGTAATCTTCACGTGGGGCAACAGACCCACCACGCCCGCCGGGGTCAAGATTGGAGGGCGCTCGACACCTGTCAACGAGGCGTTTTTAATGCTCGGCTCGAGTCGTGCGTGGACCGGCAGCACTCGCCCCCGTGCGATGGGATCAAAACCCTAAAAAGGCTATGCTTAAAAAATCTTTTTTAATGCTTCGCTTTCGAACGTAGATGGTGGTCGTTGGTGAAAACCCATAAGTGGCGAAGATTTTTAGATTTCTGTAGTTGGTGGAAGAAACCCTTGACTAGCGTTTCATCGCTCGTCTTGTGCACCACGCTGGAGGGCAAAAAAAAAAAAAAAAACAGATTGTTTGATATAAAAGAATTTGCGAACTCTTCCATTGCATGCGGACGATCCCTGAGCGAGTGGAGTCGGGGCAAGCGACGACGGGTTTGGGCGGCGACGGCAACGGCGACTGGCGAGAAAAGGGCACGTGTCGTTCGTTGGGATGAGGCGACGGAGTATTCGGATATGTTATGGTATCCGGCCGGTCTGGTACCCCGGATCCCGTATCGCAATACGGACAAAATTAATGGCTTTTCTCTGCGGATCTGCTTTTTCCGGCGACATTTCATCTTTGGAAAGAGAAGGGAATATCCTCCTTTAATCATGCTTGGTTGGGGAGTAGAAAGCATGCCACCGAGACCATTTATTAGACGGACTCGATAATGTCAAGTCATATTCAAATTGAATGCACTAATACCTACTTTTATTGCTCGGTTGCAAAAATTTGGTGGGGGGTGGGACGACTGAATAAGATAGATGCCATTGAGTTTTTCTTTTTTTCCCCCTTAAAGATTTTCTTACGACAAGGTCTTGTGAACACATATTTAAGTCTGCCCTTTGTTACTAATGTGTAGCACGGACATGATTAAATCCTTCATTAGTTTACAGACTGTTTTGGGGGTTTCGCTCAATTAGAAGCCACTGTAATTGCTTCCAAGAGGTTTTTTTTTTTTCTAAGATTCTTTGATATAGACAAAGAATGTGTGAATTATTTTTTTTTTCCAACAAGATCACAAGGGACGAAGCTAATGTATTTAGCTCCAATAGGCTAGCTTCACTTTGGGATTAAACCACAATGAGAATTTTTTTTTTTTTGTTTTCTGTATTCTTCTTTCGTCGATGATTTTGAATGAAAAGAAATGAAATTACATTTGTCATAAATTATGTATATTTTAAGGTAGGTACGAGGACAGTGAGCCCATTGAACATTGCGGTACTTTGGCTCAGCATTAAAGATTGTTGTGTTATACAACAGCCGTATCATGCCAGAAAGTACGGATTATATCCCTTTCAAATACATTACAATGACTATTGCAAGTGCTGAAAACTAATGGTCAATTTTGTTGGTAACTTGTCGATGCGCTCATGAAGTTACCAAATTTTGTTATGCATGCTTCACATGTACTAACTCATAAGAAATTAGTGACCTAAATTCAAGTGATTTGCCAAAAAAACTCATTAAATTAATCATTAGTTGTAGACTTACCAACTTTCATTAGAGTTACTTACCAATGTTTAATTTTTCTTTTAATTTTCTAACTTTCTATTGAGTTATTAATTTTTCTTTGCCTTGGTTGCTAACCCTTTGTATTTACTCACTTTTTTAGAAGTTACCAATCTAAATTAACGCGATTCACCAACTTTTCTTATCATATACAATTATTTATTTGCTTTCTTAGTAATGCCTTACAACTTTTTTAATAAAATGTCAATGTTAATCAGAGTGACTTACCAGCTTTTCTCAGAATGGGTTATCAACTAATTTGGAGCTACTTAACTGTTATTTTAGTTACTTATCAAGTTTACTTTTAATTTATTACCACAACTTTTCTATCTTTTGCCAACTATTTACTTTTCTTCATCCAACGTCATCAACTTTAATTTCAGCAATCCATCAATCGACTAATTTTGGATTACACTCTCATTTGAATTACTTTCCAACATGTATTCATGTTTTTTCAGTTTATTAACTTTTATATCACGTCACTTAATTGGGAAAAAAAGAGGAAGCCACCAAATAGATGTGGCGATTCATATGATGTTCGGTAAATATATGGTGTTGGTTGGTACGAAAGTTAAATAAAAGTCGATAAATAACGGAAGACTCTACTGTAGAGAGAGAGAGAGAAGTTAGTATTAAAAAAAACCCAAATAAGAGCTAGTAATAAAAAAATCTTGTTTAATTAATCATAGAAAAGAGTTTGATAAGGCAAATAAGAATAATCATTCAATAAAAAAAATTAGAAGTCTAAAATATCCAAATAAATATCGGTAAACAACTCAAATAGTTACTGATAACCAAAAACTCGTTGCTAATTTAATTAGCAAAAATTCTGTAAATGACATAGGAAAGCCAAGGATTTCGTATAACAATCGGGAACCCTATAATTAAAATACGAGTCAATGGTTAAAAAAAAGGAAAAAAAAGAACCGACTATTTTTTACCAAACATTTTGTATCCCTTACTTTGATGGTATGTGGAGTGAATGAATGTGAAATCTTACCCAAAATTTATTTCTATCAAGTGTGACTTTCAGCAAGGTTCTATCTAGTCAAATTCACCCTTAAATCTATGAGGGCTCCTGGCTTGGATCCTTTGGACGAACCGAGAACACGTCACTACGGGACATAACATGGAATAAACAGTGAAATGGCCCCCTTGTCTCGTATCAAATTAAAAACCGAAAGTATAGGTAGCCACTATTGAACATAAGCTGCGATTTTCAAGAGGAAAAAAAAACAAAAAGGGTCGTTAATGGCAACTAATAATTAAAATTTTCGTCTTGTCCTTCTGGCTTTGTCTGGGTGAGATTTATACTCACCAGGATCTATTGAATATCCTCTCAGGATTGATTTTTTTCATTATTGAGCACGAGCATTGCCTTCTCATTTTTTTAAATCGACTCGCTTGATCTACTTAATATCCTCCCGGTTTATTTTCAATAATTTACCAATCAGCTAATTTTGGGTTACACTTTCATTTGAATTACTTTCCAACCTTCATGCACGTTATCATCACCAGGAGAAACGCTTTGAGAATCCAAAGAATGAAGCATTCGAGGGAGGAATACTATCTTTATCCGATAGCGACCATCTTCCGTTTTTGGAATATTCAATGAGATCTAAGACCTCTTTCTCCCGAGAGCATTGGAGAGGAAAATTACCCCATTAAAAAAAAATCTAAACTTTTTAATATGATCAATCCTAAATAGTTTGTTAATGTAGTCATTTGGACCAAAAATTGTTGATGTGGATGCTTGATTGTCCTAAGCAACATGATTGTCTAACACGATGGATACTAGCATGGAAAATTTCTGCAACTTTTAAATTCTTTTTTCATGTCTCATTTCCGTCGCCCAACAAAGGGCACAAAGGCCCTGAAGGTGGTCTCACATCCCTTGGAGAATCAATTATTTTGGGAGTCGACAATCAATCACCGGATCCCAAAAAAAAAATAATGGATTTCTAAACTTAAAATATGAGTTGACGGTAAAAAATAAAGAAAAAAAGAACCAACTATTTTTGGCTAAACATTTTATATCCCTTACTTTGATTGTCTATGGAGTGAATGAATGTGAAATCTTACTCAAAATATATTTATATTAAGTGTGACTTTCAGCAAGGTTTTATCTAGTCAAAATTCACACTTAAACCTAGGAAGGCTGCTGGCTTTGGATCTTTTGGACGAACGGAGAACACGTCACTATGGGACATAACATGGAATAAGCAGTGGAATGGCCCCGTTGTCGTGTATCAAATTAAAAGCCGAAAGTATAGGTAGCCACTGTTGAACATAAGCTGCGATTTCAAAAGGGTAAAAAAAGGTCGTTGGTGGCAACTAATAATTTAAGAGAGAGAGAGAGAGAGTAAAGCAATCTCAAGTTTTCCTCTTTCTTTAAAAGTTTTGGTCTTGCCCTTCTGGCTTTGAAGCAATCTCAACTGTTTCCTCTTTCATTAAAAGCTTTCGAACTGTCCTTCTGGCTTTGTCTGGGTGAGATTCATTCTCACCGGGATCTGCTGAATATCCTCCCGGGATTGAGCTTTTCGTTTTGTAAATCGACTTGCTTGATCCGCTAAGTATCCTCCCGGGATTGAGTTTTTCATTTTCGAGCACAAGCATTGCCTTATCATTTATTTAAATTAACTTCGCTTGATCCTTGTTAGCACGTCAAACTAAAAAGTTTAAGTTGATAGAACCCTATAAATAAATGATATGGAATTGATAAGCGATGTGTAACATAATATTCTATCTCACGTGTAAGCTGAATTAAGAACGATATGCCCAATTTGACAGAAGGGCACCTCACGTGTCAAATAAATTGTGATAACGCCTGTTTCTGCCACAATATTAGAAATTCCAACCTTAAAAATCTACACTAGCATATGAAAATAACGTTGGCACTAATTTGTTTTTCCTAACTTTTCCCGGTGGTCTTTAGCGCAACGAGAGCCAGGAATCGGCACTTGCTTGGAGCGTAGCTCGTAGGTAGTGGACCTCTAATTTTGAGTAATGATTGGAGACAAGAAAGGGTATCTATGTAATTGCATACGGGACAAACGTCGTTATTTGGTCTTCCATACACTGATCATCTTCTTTTTCTTTTCCTTTGCTTTTGAGCCTTTGATATCTTCAACTGTACCGCCGTCCACAGCAGCACAAGTCGGCACTGGTCAAAATCATTTTTTGCATCTTCGTCCTCATAAGGACAGATCATAGCTGGAATGATACAGCATCTCGAACTAAATCGAGGTGGTCGGTTCCCGTCGGAAGATGGAAACATCATGTGCAGTCATGAAATTCCCGATTATTTATCTGAACATTTTCAATGTGCAGATGTGTTAGGTGTTAATTATCTTGAACAACATGCGAACATCTTATATGATATAACTAGCACAACTATTTTTCGAAATAGTTTCTTCGAGCTGGAGTTTCTTGAATCTCAAACACATATCATAAGCTCAATTTCGTCGATAGTTTAAGCTGATAAAGACCAAATCTCAACATAAATTCATTTGCATGATAGTAAAACCTAATACCAGGCAATCTTAATGCTTTAGAATTAAAGAACTACTCTAGATTTGTCGATGCGCGCATTGAAAACGGAAGTATTTCTCAATTAGCTTTTCGACAATAAATGCCTTGGTTACACTCATTAGTAGTGTCTTTATTTTCTAAATAGACAACGTGCAAATCTCATTATCAGTTCAAACATGACAATATAATCCCATATAATATTTTGCAAGAATTGACAGAAAATGTGCATTTCATCTATACAAAGATTTTACATGCATCTCCGCAGCAGGGTAATCAACACCTTCACTCCCAAAACAAAAATAGATAAATGAACAATTAAAGAATAAAAGAAAAAACGTGTTCAAGATCAAATGCTGCTGATGGAGATGAATCTCAGGCTCTTGATTAGATGATGGATCATATCTTTATGAAGTTTCTTTGTTTGATGATAGTCATGAATTAAACATGACAATAATGCACAAGAAAAAAGATAAAGGGAAAGGTTGGGACAATGAAAGTGTTAGCAATATTAGGATATTTAGATATCTCTTAGAGATATTTAGGATATTACCTCTTATTTCAATTTCTATTTTGATTATGCAAATTTGATTTCATTGTCTTTGGAAAAAAAAAAAAAAAAAGAGAGAGAGAGAGAGAGAGATTTCTAAGTATTTTAATATTACTACCAGAAAGTATGGGCTACCCTACTTTATTTTGTTTCTTAACTAAAGTCACTGAAAAAATATTAGGAGCACGAAAGTTTCCATATGTGTAAAGTTGGAGAAAAAACATGGCCATTAGATGATTAAAGTCGTTTCTCGTTTTAAATGGGACATCAATTATTTTAATAAATAATATAAAGTATATAAGACATTGATATTCATAAAGTCATACGAAATATTGTGTTAGATATTATATATAATTCACTCGTTCAAACTCTCATCTATAGCTATTATCATAATACTTTGCAAGCTTCTTTTCGTAAATGGAGCATTACTTTATATCATCTCATTTTCGGGTTCACACACGGTCTTTAAATCAGTCTAGCTTGATGAAGAAAACCAATATTTGGTGCAGATAATGAGGATCCGATCATGTTACTTCCTAGTCGGTGCCTACCACACAAACGATTTTTTTACTTAAAAAAAGAAGAAGAAGAAATCTGCTCGACCATCAAATAAGAGGGTGAAGTCAACAGAAATTCTGTATATACTTTCCGACCAAAATTTCTGATTAGAGATCCATTTTTCATTGATTATTATAAATTTAAAGAGGTGGTTGCCTTTAGGGTTAAACAAGTCCTGCACGCGTCAAGGTGTAAGTATCAAAAGATGGAGTTTGGTGAATAAATCTCATAAAATAAGCTTTATATCTCACCTACTTTCCTAACTTGTTCTGTAATTTCAATATTTCTTCCCAAAAAGATAGATACGTGGACTTTCTAATGAGAACCCACGACACTAGGGGTTTGGCTTAATACGTCAAGTAGAAAATTCATCGTACGTGCCGATGAAGCGCGTGATATAAATCTTGATCGTCCGTTGAGTGCTAGCAATCCCTTGTTCGAACCGCTCGCTCTATCTCTGGGGTATGCATCTCGAGAAACCCGTAAAACTGATGAGGTACTATCCGGACCTTAATCTACCGTGGAGTTCGATCCGCAACAAATGAAACGAAAAAAAAAAAAAAAACCTCGCGACGTATTGAGATATAAAACTGTAACTCTCCGCCCTGAATTCTTTGTAAGCGTCGTGCTTTGGCTGCGCTTGTCTTATTCTCCCCCTCATCATTCCCTTGGCAACTGTATAGGGGCATAAGAAAGAGTTTTTCAAAGAGGGAGCGATGTTGACCGCCGACTGCTGAGTACCTCAGACTTGACCTCGCTGCTGCTTCGGACGACCCTTCCTCTCGCCATTTGGCATGCACGATTGACTAGACCTCCTTTTCAGTAGTGGGGCGTTCGAGCGCATCATTCCGGAACGTAAAGCGCAGTCGAAGGATTGGAAATTTAACCTTTACGGGCGTTGATTTCGCAGTGTTCTTGTCCTGTTCCTCGTTCATCTCCACGTGACGGCCCACCACCTACGCCCCCCGGGTCAAGATAGGATGGCGCTCGACTCCTGCAACACGACGTTTTAAATGCTGGCTCAAGGTCGTTAGTGGACCCGCAGCGCTCGACTCCATGCGATGAGTTCAAACCCTAGAAAGTTACGCCTTGGAGAACCTCTCTCTTTCTTTGCTTTGCTTGGAGATAATGTCATTTGGTGAAAAGCCCTAGGGGGGGAGAAAATGATTATTAGATTCCCGTCGCTATACTTCCTGTGTGCCACGGTAGGGTTAAGCTACTGTTGGTTTCCGTCGCTGACCCGCCTTGGGTTTTATTCTTTCTAAAGAGACATTATATTTGGAATCAAATCGAGCTAACTTTTTTGAGGAAAAAAAACAGCGCGTTTGATGTAAAGAATTTGGAAATTCTTTTTAATGCATTCCACCACCCCGTCATCGGACAGAGAGAGAGAGAGAGAGAGAGAGAGAGAGAGAGCATGTAGCAGTTAGACCACGGTGGGGCTGTGTCGACGGAGCAGGGCAGGGCGAATTGAGAGAATCTTTTCTTCTCGTTCTTTTTCTCTGCAAATGCCCTTTCCGGTAACAATTCGTCTTGGAGAGAAAGGGACCGGATTGAAAACTCCTCCCCTTAATCATGCTCAGTTGGTGAGCACTGAGTAGAAAGCACGCCACTAAGACCATTTCATCAGCAAAGACCAGATAATGTTCAAGTCATAGTCAAATTGAATGCACTAAGAACCCAATTCTTTTTGCTTGGTTGCCAAAATCCGGCTATGGTGGTACGATTGAATCCCACATAGATCTCATTAGTTTCTTTTTCAAGATTTGCTTATGACAAGGACTTGTGAACTTGCGGTGAATTACCAAACAAGGTTTAATGTTGATTACGAGGGGGAAGCTCTGTCCGACTTTGGGATCGCGGAATTAATTAGCTGGATCTTCCTTACTAATGTATAGTGCGAACATGATTAGGAGCCTCTGTAATTCCTTCCAAGAGTGTTTTTTTTTTTCCGGCTAAGATTCTTTGTTATAAACAAGGAATGTGTGATTAATTATTTACAACAAGATCAAAAGGGACGACGTTGATGCAGTTTGCTCCGATAGGTTACTTACACTTTGGGATTTACAACAACGGGAATTTTTTTCTTTAGTTGTTGGTGGTTGGGAAAAAAAATTAAATCGCATTTGTCATAAGTTATGTATGTTAATAGGTACATGGACAAATGAACCCATTGAACATTGTGGTACCTATGCTCAGAATTGAGACAAAGTTTGTTGTTTCAAAACAGCCGTATTATGTCGTTTCGCACCAAAAAGCATGGATTATTTTCCTTTCAGATAAATTTCACTAAGTATTGTAAGTGCCAGAAAAAAAAAATGGTAAGAAAATATGATTCATGTAATTTGTTGGTAACTTATAGACATGTTCCTGAAATTACCAAATTTTGTTATAGTTTGCAGAGTAGTAATTTTTATGCCAAAAATTTTATGCCAAATTTTGTTGTTTGCATAGCTTATCAATGCTTCACATGTACTAACTCTATAAGAAAATATTGACCTAAATTCGAGTGATTTGGCAATTTTTTTCACTAGATAATCCATTAAATTTAGATTACCAATTTTCGTTAGAGTTACTTACCAATTTTTGATTAGTCTTTAATTTACTAACTTTTCTTTTGAGCTATTAAATTTTATTTGCCTTGGTTGCTAACCCTTCGTACTTCTCACTCTTTTAGAAGTTACCAACCTATATTAGCACCATTCACCAACTTTTCTTGTCATTTATAATCTTTTATTGGCATTTCTTAGTAACTTACATTTACCAACTTTTTAAAGAAAATGTCCTTATTACTTAGAGTAACTCACCAGCTTTTCTCATATTGAGTTATAAACTGATTTTGGGCTACTTAACTATTATTTGAGTTACTTAACAAGTTCATTTTCTTTTAATTACCACAACTTTTCTATCTTTTAACAACTTTTTGCCTTTCTTAATTACATGTTGTCAACTTTAATTTCAATATCAATCAACTAATTTGGGTTTCACTCTAATTTGAATTATTTTCCAACATTTATTTATTTATTTTTTTTTAACTTTTCCATTGAGCCACTTAATCGGGAATAAAGAGGAAGTCACCAGATAAATGTTGCAATTTCATGTAATGGTTGGTAAATATATGGCGTTGGTAAGAAAGTTAAATAAAAGCTGATAAGTAATAGAAATCTCTCTTATCAATAATAAGAGAAGCTAGTATTTTTTTTTAAGGAAAAAACCCCAAATAAGAGTTAGTAATACAGAATTATTGGCAGTTCAATCATAAAAAAGAGTCAATAAGTAAGAAAAATAAGAATATCCACTTAATAAAAATTTAATAGTCTGAAAAAAAAATAAACCTCAATAAAAAACTCAAGTGATAATTGATGACCAAAACCCTGTTGCAAATTTAGTTGCCAAAAAAGTTGGTAAATGAAACCGGAAAGTCGAGGGTTTCATAAAATAGTTGGTAAGTCTCAATCAGTAACCTGAATTTAAGATACGACTCGATGGGAAAAAATACAAAAAAGAACTATTTTTTAGCCAATCATTTTATATCCTTTACTTCGCCGGTATGTCCAAAATGCGAAATCTTATTTAAAATTTTGTTATTATTAAGCGAGAATTTCAGCAAGGTTTTACTCAGTCAAGAAACCTCGCCTAAATTCAAACTCAAATCTAGGAAGACATGAGAAGATGATGCCGTTAAGTTTTTGTTTCAATACAGTTGATCGGGACCCGAAAATTTGTCGACGGGGAAAGGAGCAGGATGATGTGTCGGACGTCAAAAATGGAGAGCGCCTGCCGCCTCTGAATTTTCAAGACTTGGCGGCGGGCGAGACAGACCACTTTGTCTTCTTCTCCTACTCTTCATGATAAGTAATGGAAATCTCTCTTATCAATAATAAGAGAAGCTAGTATTTTTTTTTAAGGAAAAAACCCCAAATAAGAGTTAGTAATACAGAATTATTGGCAGTTCAATCATAGAAAAGAGTCAATATGTATGGCAAATAAGAATATCCACTTAATAAAAATTTAATAGTCTTAAAAAAAATTAAATAAACCTCAATAAATAACTCAAGTGATAATTGATGACCAAAACCCTGCTGCAAATTTAGTTAGCAAAAAAGTTGGTAAATGAAACCGGAAAGTCGAGGGTTTCATAAAATAGTTGGTAAGTCTCAGTCAATAACCTGAATTTAAGATACGACTCGATAGGAAAACACGTAAAAAATAAGTATTTTTTAGCCAATAATTTTATATCCCTTACTTCGCCGGTATGTCCAGAATGCGAAATCTTACTTACAATTTTGTTATTATTAAGCGAGAATTTCAGCAAGGTTTTACTCAATCAAGAAACCTCGCTTAAATTCAAACTCAAATCTAGGAAGGACATGAGAAGATGATGCCTAGTTGAACGGGACCCAGAAATTTGTCGGCGGGGAAAGGAGGAGGATGATGTGTCGGACGTCAAAAATGGAGAGCGCCTGCCGCCTCTGAATTTCAAGGCTTGGCGGCGGGCGAGACCGACCACATTGTCTTCTTCCCCTACTCTTCATGTATACGTCGTGATAGATCACATTATTTTACGTTCGAAGCAGAAAACGTTTTCATTATTTTAACGGGCGTTCCTCCGACCGGGCCGTTCTGACTGTACGTATCGACGAACCGAGTACGCGAAAATTTGGAGAACCCTTTTGGTGAGAATACCATATGGTGAAACAGAGCCGTTCCGAACCTGCGAATACCCGCCCGCCATCGGAGATGGAGGATCTTTTCTCTTGGGGAGAGGAGGGGAGAAGACGAAGGTACGGGCGGATCGTCTTTACAATAAAGGCAAAATGTCGCACCACGCAAGGCCGCACAAAGCATGCATGCAGTCGTGTGGTTCGGTTTTGGGGTTTCGCACCATATGAATTTCATAATAAACAACTGGATTCTAGCATGAACAAGGTTGTGCCGGGTGTCACACCCCACGAGATCTGGCTGTATGATTTGCTCAGATTTGATGCTTTGCTTTACTGAAAACGTGGTTTAATTTGTCCAATTTGGGCCAGCATAGTATAGTCGCGTGTGGGGTTGAATGTGATAATTGCACAATCCGATGTCTGTATGAATGAGATGCAGCAATCACTGGTACTCCGGTGGTTAGACCTAAAATTTAGGCTAGCATTCACTCGAAAGGAGAGCGACGAGCATTTCCTTAATATTTCTAGTATGATTGGTCTTGACTATCATATCCATAATAAATTATCTTTCTCACTCCATGTACGTCCCATAAAGTGGCAAATGCAATAAGATTAATATCATTAAAAATCCTAACAAACACCCTCCATAACATATTTATCTAAAACTCAGTGCAACAAAAATTCAAATTGGTAGCACATAAACTTTCTTTTCACGAAAAAACTTAAAGCGATACCATTGACCCAAATATACCATATGCCAGCATTCCACCCAATATGCTGTTAAGGTGCATACGTGTTAGCGTACGTGGCGAATAAATGCAAGACAAATCTGGCATGGAAAATCCACGATTGTTGACACATAAACATCTTAATAGATTATAGATTTGGAATAGGAGCACCATATTGGGATTTTTTTGTAAAGTCGTGGGTATCAATTCAAGATCCCTTGTGAGACGAAAAAACTAAATTTGGGTAAATGTATTGTGGGGGTACTAGTTTGGTTTTTCAATGGTATTGACCCAACAAAATACACAAAATCTTGTTATGATATCGTCAATCTCATCATGCATCAACCATTTAAAAGCTCGGTTCAAGCATTTAGATATAAATAATATTCACAAGAAGTCTTCTCGAAATCAAGAAATATAGGCTTGCCTATCATTCACATAAGGATAAATTGAGTTTTCAGGGAAAACCCTACTAGTGGAGGGTGTGTATGTTTACCCAATCTTAATAAACTAGATAATTGCGAACCGAAATGAAAATGTCTATGAATATACCTTAAAAAGGTACAGGAAAGTAGCCTAGAGGGATCTTGTGCTAATGGGGTCAATTCCAATTCGATATGCTTGTAGGACTACAATTAGCGCTGTGCTTGTAGGTCTAGAGCTCTAACAAATGTTCAAACTCCATTTCTTAACGAGGTCGGTCATGGATATCCATTTCTTTTTCTTTATCGATACATTTTCTTATTCAGACATCTCATCGATCAAAGGATTACATAAATTTTTTTATTTTTATGTTTTTGGCAATGGTTGAATATAACTTCAAGCTCCATAGATCTCCCTGAGTTGATATCAAATATTTCTTGGAGTTCGCTACACATTTTTATTCTCTTGTACTTCTGCTGCATTAGGGTTCAGAATTTCCTTCAATAATAATTGCACCGATTGACATGAAAACCGGAGGGCTAAGCCTATCTCGTAAACCCTAGTTTCACTGTCATTGTGGACCAAATTTTCGACGAGTGGCATCTCGTAGATTATCATAATCCTGGCTCGATTACCAAGAAAACGACGACTCGACGTAGTGTTTCCCTTTTTTTTTTAAGTGTTGGGAGAGGCATGTGCATCGTCAAAAATTTGCGCCGTCGTTAATGAGGAAGGTCTTTACCTACGACAACTAACTTATGCAATAGCAAATCCATGAAGTCCACCTTAATTTTTGTCCCGATACATGTTCAGCTGTCGTACCTTGAAACCTGGCCCATATTAAAGATCTAATTTCATGTGTGTACACACATATATGCACGTATATATAATTTTATATAAGGTCAACTGCGAATGGTTGGACTTTGGTGATTGTACTCGCTATTTAGTACACATTGGAGAGCGGTCCACATGAGGGAAAAAATGGAGAAGACTAGGGGAAGATCAGGACAGAGAGTCATCGCAGTACAAGTTTGAAACTTTGAAGTTTGCCTCGGCGGTCGATGTCGAGCGAGCTTTTATTGCATATTTAATCAAGACAGGTCTCATGTTCAAGTCACCTATCAAAAACACTGAAAATAAGCCGAGTTGAATGAGAGATACCATAGAATAAAAGAGGCTATTCAAGCCCAGCGCATCACATCCACATGGGAAGAGGAAAAATCTGACTAGCTCTCAAAAGTTGACTATAGCCAATTTGATTACGACTTCACATGATTGTTTACACCAGGTCGGAGATTTTCAAGACCGGTGTCCAATGATGATATGATCTTCACATGATTGTTTACACCAGATCGGAGATTTTTAAGACGGGTGTCCGATGATGATTTGATAGCGATACAAAGAACATGGCAAACGCAAGTCATAAGCATATAAATCTTGTAAACAAACGATGTAACGTAGTTGAGCAATATATTCATCCTTTTTTTTATTTTTTTTCTCCCCCTCTTCGGTGGCTAGGCAGATCGAGAATCAGTGGGATTGGAGGAATTCGATCGGTTGAACTTGTGCAGGCAAAGATGAGCGTTGCGCATCCTTGCTTACTTTTGTAATATGACTTAAAATTTTGAACGTGGAAAGTCGGATTTTAAGAGGTTTTGAGGAGTTGTTACCGATCATGGACTATTAAAGAAGAGATTATTGCCTGATAAGACAGACCAAGGACCTGATCACCATTGCAAGTGTACAAAGAAGACAAAAGAAGAACGAGAACAAGTCAATCCACATGCTTTCCTTGGCTTTACCCCATTAATTTTAGAATGGATTTGTTATGGACTTCCAAGTTCCCAAGTTCCTTTTCACATTAATCAAGCAAATTCGAAAACTACCACGCTTGTTGATTACTTCTATATAGTTTTTCTAGTTGCATATTTAAAAGGCTTCATTAATTAGCGATGGACCAAAACCCTAGTGCCAATTGATATTATTTCGAGTATGCTGCTACAATGAAATCTATAGACGATAGGGGTGTATAACCAAACCGGTTCTACCCCGAAACTGATTCCAACCACCATAAAAACAAGTCCGGGAACTGGTTCCTATTGGAACTGATGCGGGAATAGATTCCAAATTTTTGGAATCGGTTGGAACTGATCCGGGAACAAGTTCCAAGTAAATACCCACTTGGGAACCATATCGAATTGCACTATTTTGGAACTGGTTTCGGAACTGATTTTATAAATTGAAAAGTCAAAATCCTAATTTATTTTCCTCAAAATTCTAAGCTCTTGACTCCTTCATCCTTTGTTCTTTCTTGAAACTCCTCATCAGTCTTTTTTCTTCCTCTAAATTTTTATGGATTATGTTACGTGTTTGAACTTTTTATACATGATTACATATTCATCTCATGGGATATTGTTTTTGGTGGATAGGGATTTATGTTGTCCATCTTAAACTTTGAATTATTTTATTACTCATAACCTCATATTATTTTGCTGTAAAAAATAAACCAAAAAAAGAAAAATAAAATAAAATAGATTCTTGAGTAAATCCTAGAACTGGACTGGAAAAATTTGATAGGTTCCAAAATTGATTTAGGCGAACAGAGTAAGTTTCAAGATCAAAAAACTGGGAACCGGTAATAATAGAGAATGTTCCAAGTAACAGTTTTGGAATCTATCACCCTAGAACTGATCACCCCTAGTAGACAAGCCGTTCTAAGGAAGCAATTTGGCATAAATCGATATGAGTGGCGGCATCATCTTTATATAAGCAAATCTAGACTTGATCATTCCTATATAGTTTCTCTAGTTGTGTATTCAAGAGGCTTTACTAATTAGCCATGGACCGGAAACCTAGCGCAAATTGATATTATTTCGAGCACATTGCTACAATGAAATCGGCAAATGCACTGTTCTTAGGAAGCAGAGAGGTATAAATCGAAGCGAGTGGCGGCATTGTCTTTATATAGGCAAATCTAGGCTTTGATCGTTTGTAAAGGGATCTCACAAGGTTCATTTTTCGATTTTATTGCGAAACTTTTTAAGCCAAAGTTCCAATTTAACTTTCAAAGCTCTTCATTACCGTCCTAAAACTTTTGATGGCAGTGCATATACAAGCCTGCCTTTGCTGCAATGTCGTATATCCAGATGAATTTTATCAGTTGGCTTTGGTACCCATAAATTCTTTTTTTTGGAACTTAATGTTTATGTCACGTATTCATTAAAAACACACGCACACTGAATAACAATTGAGGCGATATACTAAAAAGATAATATAATATTTTTCACATAATACAGGCCCACAAATATCTTGATCCTGAAGGGAGAGAGATTGAACTCTGCCGTTATGGTGTCGCCACATCAAACCGATTATGTTCACACAATCTCAGGACTGATTAAACCGGCCAATCTCAGGACTTCGATTGTGTTCCCACCTCACGTACTCCTTACGAAATGAGGTCTGAAAAGAGTTGTTTTTTCCAGTTTCATCGCATTTTTTCTTCTTTTCCGACTCAACGGTCGGGCCAATCATGCTAGCTTTTCGCGCACTTTGACTGGTTCATCATACGATCTTAGGAACGCGCAATTGTTGAGACCCGGTCACCCTCTCCTGTGTCGTCCCAATGGATTCGGGGTTTCACACTTCAGGTGCCCCTGACAAGGCTGGACAAAATGCTACGATGAAAGGAAGTCCCCTTACCACCTAAACTCTTAAGCTGCGTTTGGCAGTCGGGATAAAATTCGGGATAGGATATAATTTATCATATCCTATATTTGGTACTCACTCAAGACAGTATAGAGTCGAATATAATGAGGATATATGTTGGATAAAATTATCACATGGGGAAGGTGGGATAAAGGTGAATAGGATTTCTAATGTTCATAATAGGAAATTTATTTTTCTCGAATAACGAACTTATTAAATTAAAAAAAAAATTGAAATTATATTTCAATATAAATAATATTTGAATTCTAATTTAAGAAATTAAAAATAAAAAAATAAAAAAATATTTTAATTAATCTTATTTTAATTTATATATTCAACTTTAATTATATCTTATAATAAACATTCAATCTATAAATTATATATTTATATTTATTATATATTTAAGGTATTTTTGTATTTTAGGTATGTTAGTACAATTTACTATTTGATAAAATTTTATTAAAGAATGATGAAAGGGGATTAAAGAAATAATAAAGAAACTAATATAAAAAAGAGGAAAAATAAAATAAAAATAAATTAAGGAATAGTATTACGAGAGATTTTCACCATTGCTGTTTATGAACATTTAGGTTCATTTACACCACCCGTGGTGGCGACGTAGTTGGTTGGGCACTAGTTCCTTTCACGAGAGGTCTAGTGTTCGATTCCCTACGTCGTCTCCCGCCTTCTCATGGAAAGGAATCCACGACTTACCCTAAGCAAGGGTGGTGGTGACTCTACCGTCCCCGGGTTTACGAGGTTCCCTAGGCTACCAAAAAAAAAAATATTTAGGTTCATTTACAATGATATGCCGTTTATATCAAAAAAATGTACATGATATTATGTGAATTAATCCGACTTTAATACTACGATACACCAAACAATTGACAGAATATAAAAAAATCCAAGGATTTCATATCCTATCCTATCCAGTCCTATCTCGATTAAAAATCCGGACGACCAAACGTAGCAACACTTGACTTTTAACCAAATTAATTCAGATAAATTTAAGAAAACCAGTGCTCGTGCCATCTTAGACAACTTCCACCGTTCGTTAGTAAAAGAAGTTCGTAAAAATTCAGACCAAGAATATAAAGATGGACAAAAAGAGCTAGAGAATCACCCTCCCCTACTAATTGCTTCAACGCAAAAAAAAAAATAATAATAATAAAAATAAAAAAAATTGGGAGAAAAAATTTGAAGTTTCTTCTACTATACTAAATTGTCTTGATCATACCAAGCATCGGTCCAGAGTTGAGCCTGGACCAAACCTTAGACTAGCCCAACCAGTTGGTCTTAGTCCGGTTCTCAAAAGGACTAGGTCGGCCTTTGGTCCTAGAAACTTTAAGCCCTGCACCATGCAAGTTGGTTTTTAATCCTGAAAGTTTAAGATTGATCCAACCCGCACCAATCATATATATATATATATATATACACACACACACACACTAACTAAACCCTAACACCTCCTTCTCTATTTTCTTCACAATTTAGTTTGTCGTGTAAATTAGAAGGAATAAGGAAACCCAGCCCTAATTCAACCCCAAAATAAATAAATAAATAAATAAATTAGCAACTCTCTTCACTCGCCCTAGCCTAGCTCGCTTGCTTGCCTTTGTTGGCTTGCCTTGTCGTTCGCCTTATGTATTCAATTTTACAATTTATTACTTTTAACAAGTGCGAAATTTCTGTCATTACCTTATTTTATATTTATGTTTAATATGTATTGATATTCATAGTTTGGTTGTTTAATGTCGCATTGTTGATGGATATGTAAATTGCAATAATATGTTTGTTCTTTCAAGGAACACAAAAATAAAACAAAAAAGTAATCGATCGGTTTCAAATTAACCCTAGAACCAGACCAAACCTATAGGATTGGACTAGTCCTTGGTTCCAAAATTTGATAACCAGCACGGTGCAGGTTGATTTCTAAGAGATGTGCTGGACCAGCCCAACCCAGACCATACTCAACTCTACTCAATATGTATCTACCCAATGGGAGGCAAAGTCATTAAAAAGAGGGAAAATTAGAGCTCGATACGTTCAGAAATTTTTTTGTCACCACCGGTTAAGACATTGATGTGGTGCGTGAAGCGATCAAATTGCTCATGTTAGTTCATTATGTCCATACGCCCAGGTGCACACTTATGAACGAGAACGGCCAGAACAATGGCACGGGTTCATCATACCGATTTGCAGTGTCTGCTGAAACCCGAACCGACTTCAATCTGCTAGATCCTTCAAAAGAAAACGTGTGTACATACATCATGATCAAGGTCGGAAAGCTGTGGTGCTTGAAGGCAGATTTCGGCACCAAATTCTGCTCTCCATCATAACAATATAACGGAGAGCCAGCACTAAATGAAAACCCGACACTTAGTTCACCTCGGGAAACAAGTACAGGAACGTGAGCTGTGACCCCTCACCATCGTCCCGGACCACACAAGGAATCTTCTCACTGCAATTTCATGACATGAGACCCTTCTCAAAAGGCTCATGAAAACGTTAAAACCGTCCCGGAGTAAATCAAATTGGGAGAATTATCAAAAAAATCCTAAACCTATTGCAATTGTGCCAATTCAGTCCTAATTTTTTTTTTTTATCAATTTAGTCCTAAATCTTTTACAATTGTGCCAATTCAGTCAATTCGGCCAAAATTGGCCGGTCGGCCGACGCGACGCGTGACGCGGCCGAGGACAGCTAGCCGGTGAACACTGATGTGGCAATTTTTTTAATTCTTTTTTCCTTTTTTTTTCCCCATCTTCTCCTTCCTCTGGCTGGCCGGCACCGGCCAGAGGTAAGGGCCAGTGAGGTCAACCTCGCCGGCCACTGGCGGAGGCAAGGTGGCCGTCGCCAGATCTGGCGAGGGTCGACCTCGCCATGGCTGGGCAAGGCCGAGCCTCGCCGGATCCGGCGACGGCCGCCTCACCGGCCACTGGGCGAGGTCGACCCTCGCCCTCGCCAATGGTCGACGAGGCCGCCGTCGCCATCGCCGCCCCCGCCGCCTCGACCTCGCCTCGCCCGGTGGCCGGCGAGGCCGTCGTCACCATCGCCGCCCGCCGCCTCCCCTATCCCCCCTATCGTCGGCACGATCTCCCCTCCGAGCTCAAGCGGCCTTCCTCGGCCATGACCGTCGCCAAAACCCTGTTCCAACGCCTCTGGACCGACGAGGACGAGATCGAGCTCCTCCGTGGGTTCCTCGACTACACCACGCAGCGTGGCGAGGCCTCGCCCTCGCCAGTGGCAGGCGAGGGCCGAGCTCGCCGGATCGGCAAGGCTTGGCCTCGCCCGGCCTTCGCGAAGGCGAGCCTCGCCAATGGCCGGCGAGGCCGACCTCGCCGCCCTCACCTCTGGCGGCGCGGCCGGCCAAAGGAAGGAGAAGATGGAAAAAAAAAAGAATTAAAAAATTAAAAAAATATATTTAAAAATTCGAAAAAATTTTAAAAAAATTGCCACGTCAGCGTTCGCCGGCCAGCTGTCCCCGGCCGGCGTCCACTTTAACGCCGACCGGCCAATTTTGGCCGGATGGACTAAATTGGCACAATTGTAAAAGGTTTAGGACTAAATTGGCCAAAAAAAAAATTAGGACTGAATTAGCATAATTGCAATAGGTTTAGGTTTTTTTTTTATAATTCTCCCAATTCAAATTCATCTCATTTCCCTTGCTCAAGCAAAAGCTAGATCTCAGCATGCAACTATCCGTCCAGATCAAAGGAAGAAGGCAGAAATGCGAGAAAGAAAAGAAATAAACATCCTAACTGATCACATTCACCTAAGTATTTCCGATATGATTAGAAGAAAAACTATAATTCTAGCATAACCAACAGCGATGGACTGCATTCATCATTGACCAAAAAGAGGGGAAAGAAGAACAGACTTGGCTCGTCTATAAATAAAATCCAAGCAAAAGAAAATGATGGCATACAGTAGAAGCAAGGAATGGCAGAAGGCCCGAAGAAAAGGCATGAGCAAGAAGCCGCCTGCTGAAGAGAGGTCCCAACTCAGAGTCAAAATGCAAAATTCATTACTGATGCAACCCTGCCTAGCGTTTCATTTGATATTGACTCTCAAATGAGGAATGGAGCGACTTGCATCTTTCAGGTCCAATTATCTTGGTTTCGGCTGAGGTACAGAGTACTGCATCAACACCTGTCAGGATCTTCTGCTGTGTTAGCACCTTTATAAAAGCCCCAAATGACCTATTCAAACTTTTCATGCATCGTAAGCATTGCTAATTCAGTGGCCGTCATCGATTCCATGAGTTCCGCTCATTTTGAAATGCAACGAGGACCAGGTGACCAGGTTCATACGCTATCAATTACTTTGCTCAAGGCACTTTTGTCCAACTGTTGATCAGTGACCACCACCTTAACCAGAGCCACTACCACGCTGCCTCTTAAAAGAATCTCCCCTTGGACCATAAGGTCCGTACATATTTGAGCCATAACCAACTAAAGTAGAAAGTTTAGCTGGCGGTTTCGGATGCCCACTCATAGAATCTGAAGTCGAAGGCTGTTGGCTATTTTGACTTGACAAGCCATTATTTTTCTGCTTCTTCTTTGATGCAGATACCCCAGGTTTCGGACCTCTTGAACCATGGCCAACTGAAGCAGAAACTTCAGATGGAGGTTTCTCATGCCCACTTGTAGAAGCTGAAGACAATGGCCGTTGGTTATTTTGAATTGACAAGCCATTAGTATTCTGCTTTTTCCAGGATGCAGAAAACCCAGCTTTTGGACCTTTTGGACCATGGGGCACTACATTAGAAACTTCGGATGGAGATTTGCCATGTGCACTCGTGGTAGCTGAAGAAAATGGCTGCTGAATATTTTGACTTGGCAAGTCATTGTATATCTGCTTTTGCCTGGATGAAGTATTCTGTTTTTTCCTGGATGCAGCTAACCCTGGTTTCTGACCTCTTGAACCATAGCCAACTGTAGTAGAATCTTCAGATGGAGGTTTCGCTTGCACACTTGTGGAAGCTGGAGAAAATGGCTGCTGAATATTTTGATTTGACGAGTCATTATTGTTCTGCTTTTCTGTGGACAGAGATGACCCAGCTTCCCAGTATGAATATGTTGAGTTATGATTTCTGTCAGGCCTCATCAGGAATCTAAGGAACTCGCCAAGTTTCCTCCTCTCTGGCATGAGTTCATCACTCTCATCTGCCTTCACCATTGACATCGATGAGTCAACATGTCCTGAGGGTGACAAGATCCCTGATAAACCATCATAAGATAGGATGCACGCTGTTGCATATACATAAGCCCCAAGGACTGGAGGAAGAACCTCATGTGGATGAATGACCTATAAAACAATGTTCAATTGATCAAAATCATGAAACGAAGTCAAACAATCCAAGTTTAAGAATAGAAACATTCAGAAGAATATCGCTCACCTTGAATAGGATTGCCGCAGATAGTTGCTCTCTCAAGCAGTATATCCTCGCAATATCAAGTGCAGTGGAACCAAAGGGAAGCCATCGATCAACAACCACTGTTACTGGTGCATCAGGGGAGGACATGGTCTGTTCTCCATCTCTTCCTTGTGAGTCGTCGTTATTTTTTGTTTGATTCTCATCGCTGTCTTCATCATAGTCACTTTCACCATCGTCACCATCGTCATCGTCGTCGTCGTCGTCAGAGTTCCCAGGAGCCACAGCAATCTCAGTACCCAGCAACAAAACTGGAAGTGGCCCCACCACAGTGCAATTTCGTATAAGAGTACCCCCATCCCCACGTGTTATCTCATCATACATGAACAAGGGCTGATCATCAGTTTTCAAGAATGATAACTTGTAGTTTATCGAATGAGGATGTAAACGAGCTCTATCACCATTAGCAGTCTCCACAAAACGTTTTCCACTTTTATGACGCGGTACTAATCTCCCAACCATTGGATATAAACCGGCAACCAGAACAGCATGAATTATACCTGGATCATGCGCATTCAAGCTACAAGTAGAAACATCCTCAGCAATGAACCGATTGCGTGTCAGCTCCATTTGGAGCTGTTTCCGCATGCCCGATAACATTCTCATTGTGCTAGAGGATACAAAGAACTGTGAACAAAAGCGTGCTTCTTGACCCTTGTCCTTAGCTTTCTTCCAGCACTCAAATGCTGCTACAACTGCTAGTTGATCACTCTGCCCATAGTATAGTGAAGCCAGCTCAGCTTTAGCTGCTGCTGACTTTTTCTTTTCATTTGGTAACATTGGCAGGGTGAATGGGTCCCTGTAGTCAGAAGCACATGCAAGAGTCAATGCTGGGTCAAGGCAGTTCATCAATATGGCAAAGAGAAGCATCTTGCTTGTCAGTGGATGAACAGGCAGAGAACCAAGCTTCTCCCCAAGGTCTGTCAATTTTTCATCAAGAGACAAAGCACCAATATCCTTGAGTACATTGACTGCATTCCGTATGGTTTCAAAAACCGGAGGATCCAAAGTCTTCATTAAAAAGTCTTCAAGGTTGCCATTTGGATTAAGCAACTTCACCTGCCAAAAGATATTAACCAAATTAATACAGCACCCTCTTGGGCTTGGCACGGTTTTTTGCTATCAATACCCACTCAAAACTATCAAAGCAAGGAGAAACATTATGAGCATGTTTTGATGCCTTAAACTTCTTGCTCTGACATTTAGACTGGATGCATGATTTATAACTGTTGGCTTTCCCTTTGACATTATTTTATTCTAAATACAACTGTTAGAATTTATAACTTCTTAAATTACCATTTTGCATCTTTTATTAATTGATCTTTTCTCACCTATATTTCCGCTCAAAATTTCAATAAACACAAGAAAAGGCAAAAAGTAAGAGGGAGTAACTTCATGTTTTTGTCTTCTACATCGAAGTTTTACAGGTTGCATTTTCAAATAGCATGGTCAATTAAAAGCTAGAAGTGAGAGGCCCCATAGACATGCTTTCCCTTATCTAAAAGAGCATATAGCAGTTGCACAAAAATGATCACCTGGAGACAAAGTTCCTCAATTGGCATTCTTCTGATCTCAGGTACTTGGAAATCAGGCAAAGAAGCTGCTCGTAATTTCGAATAAAGATGATAGCATGTACCAGGTTGACAACGGCCTGCCCGACCCTCTCGTTGCTTTGCACTGGCTTTTGAAATCCATGAAGACTGGAGAGTCGACACGTTGTTATAAGGATCATAGCTTTTCTCTTTCATTCGACCGCTATCAATAACATAAACAACATCATCTATGGTGATAGCAGTCTCAGCAATATTAGTTGACAAGATGATTTTGCGGCAACCAATGGGTGGGCGTTTGAAAACCTTTTTCTGTTCCATAGACGGGACCATGGAGTGAAGAGGTAAAATGGCAAACTTAGAAGTATCTTTGAAGAAGGGGGACATAAGTAATCTACTCTTAGTTCTATTGATATCATCCCATCCTGGAAGAAAAACAAGGACTGCTCCATCTTTTGAATCAGTACATAGTTTCTTCAGTAACTGCTCTATAAGAACTACATCAATTAGTTCAGGATTAACTGTCGAAAGATATCTATCAAGCAACAGTTGTTTATCCACTGAATTAGATGAGGTACTCTCCATTTGCTTTCTAATCAATTGAGCAGCTTCTTGTTGGTTTTGACTTTCAGCCCAATCCAGTGCAGTTGCACCATCCTTTGCTTTTAAGTGGCAGTCTGCACCAAAAGAGAGCAGCATGCAGACCTCACCTGCCCTACCCTTACCAGCAAACACCGTTAGAGGTGTCATCCCAGTTAAGGAATGCTGGTAATTATAAATTTGTGGCGTTCCTTCTGAAGAAACTAAATCAAGTAGTTGGTCAAAGTCATCGCTGGACCATGCCAAATTAATAGCATCATCTAAAGCAACCTTATCTTCCTCTGTCAGCATTTGGTTTTCATCAGTGACGCCGAATGTAGTGGAATCCAGGTGATTCTCTTGTATTGATTTAAGCATTGTCAGTACATCCTCCAAGTAAAAAATCCTGACCTGAAAAGCAAAGCGGAGTATAACTATATTCAGTTTGCAGGATAAACTAAACCCAAAATGAGAAAATTGTAAGAAAATCATTGTAGCCGTTACAGGGTAAGTGAAACCCGGGACACGAATAACTGGGCAGCCACCAAAATAGTTGGAGAACCGTTCAGCATCGAGAGTGGCACTCATTAGTATCTGTAAATAAATAATTGAGAAAATTTAGTGTATGATATGGAAGAAAAAGAAGAAAAGAAAAAGGAGGCAAATGTTCTAGCATTCCGAGTATTATTAACACTAATCCGTGGAGAAAATTAAGAATATCTATGCAGGATTATCATCCCGTTATACAATGGGATAGTAGATTGTCCATAATTAAATCATCTAAATCCCGTTTTAATATCTTTAATACAGAGAAGAAGGAAGAAAGGGACTAACCAGACGCAGGTGTGGGTACGATGGAAGCATGTCTCTGCAAAAGATATACAAGTATCATAACTGCCACTGTATTCACATCATCGCACTAGCTAGACTTAACAAAAGTAGTATTTTAACATCAAACAAGAACGTCAACTTTCATCAACAGTCTCCCCATTGTTTTTGCTGCCAACTCAAGCAGCAGTTTTAGTCCTACCCAAGTTGTGCTACACACACGCCAAAGTGTCCAACATCGATCTTCAGCCTCCAACAATGCCACCAGACCTTCAGCCCACCAGTGGAAACGGAATCATCAATATTCCACACAATTCAGACCATTGCTAGCATAGTAGCAGCAGGTTTACTGAATAGGCCCACACAACACCTCTTACTGATTTTTTCTCTAAATAAAGTGGACCCAATTTATGACATATAACATACTGGTGCATGCAGACATGAAAATTGCTATTGAATTGAAGTGGTGACTCCTAGAGATTCCATATTAATCAAAATTACCTCAGAATTGCCAATATAAAATCCGAGAAGCGATCCCTTTCATGAATTTCATCCTACCAAGTGAAAAGGAAACATTACCAGTTTACCAGGCAAAATGGTTTTTGTTCACCATCAAAACGGATAAATGCTGTGATTGAAATAGTAATAGAAAATGTAGAAAGCAAAGATATATATGGCTGGATAAAACTGGCAAATGTCAAGTTCCAACAGCATGATCTTTCTAAAACTTCTTTGACCGATACTGTCGGCCAAAGACAGCTTGCCCATAGTCATCTTCAAGACATAGCAAGATATAAACCCGTTTTCATTATAGATATTAAACAAATCTGACACAATATTTATGAATCCCACTAATGCCTCACAAAGACTAGTTGCCTAGAGGGGGTACCATGGGGGTATTTTTCTGGATGGCTTGGCTTGTAACCCTGGTTAATCCCAGGATGCATCCTATAGCAATTACTGAAGTATGAATGCTGTAGCTGCTAACAACATTTCATCCTTAGAAAGAAAGGTGCAAATCTTATTTTGCTGGTTTGCAATACTTTAGAATTCAAGTCATAGCATACGATTTCAGATACTTATCAGGCTTGTGCTGTAACTGTCACCATAGTTCCTTCTACCCCAAGCTAGCACCATTTCATTGCAGGCTTATGTCCCCTTAACTTGAACTTAGGTGATCAGGAACACAGAAATACCAAAAGTTTGGGCAAAGATCCTAGATTCTGGTTCCCTCAGAAACCCTGTGAATGATGCTAAGAAATTGACTTCGAATGCCGCTAGAACATCTTGAGTTGGATACGGTCTGATTTCTCTCATATGCTACAGCAATCAACTTCTCAGCCATCAACTGATTCAAGTATGACTTAACTCATACCAGACCCAACAAAGAGATGCTGCTAAAATCAATATTCAGTCACTACCAAAGCATTATGTACGGTATCCTAGAGCAAGGATAACTGCCCGAGACTCCGCATTTGCAACGCTGTTATCTCATCAGGTTGATAACAAATGACTGTTGTCAATTAATCCAACCAGGAAAAGTCGTCCATCATACAAAGCCTCTACTCATAAACAAAAATAGAGAAGTTCATGACACAGTACCACAATTATGTGAGTTATGTCGGATAAAGGATGCTTCAAGTGCCTATTGGAGGCTTCACCATTTGATTCACCAGCTCCTTTCGAAACTAACACTCTCAGTAAGACTCCATTGGTGCAAAAAACAATTGACGAGTGCTTCCCTCCCTTACTTTCCAGCCGTATCTGACATTTTGGAAGCATATAATTAATTACCAGCTACAGACATATTCAAAAAAGGTAAATGGATATAAAATCAGTGTCATAATGATAGGAACTAATGTTCCTTAATAATCCAATCACAGGTCCGTTAAGATCTGTAACAAATAAAAAGCAATGGAATATCCAGTGAAACACGTTAAAATTTGAGAATAGAGACACAGGCTACATGAATTTCCAATTAATTCGCAACTTCATAAACATTGTACATTAAGCATTGCCAAGGGTTTCTTTACGATTCAATTCCAGCGGCTCGATATAACAGTTACATAGGAATTGAGGGTAAACCTAACACAAGCTGATGCTTGTCTCAGAAATAGCTCGGTCCATCTCTAGTTTAGGAGAGACCAAGTTTTGCAGCCGAACAAATGAATCTCGTCACAATTACTCTTCAGTTGACAATTTAATTGCTGCAGTTTGATGAGTCGACCAAAAAAGAAAAAAAAAAATATCTGCTCAACCAATAGAAGATTGTACTGCATCCTAGAGTACCCCAACTACACAATATAACAGTACAAGAAAGGTATAATACGTGGACAGGTCATAACCAAGCATCTATGGTTCACAAAAAAAACAATATCTCACCTATGCATTACAGTATTTGACTTTTAGCTTCATAAGGTCCGTTAGGTAATTGAAATTTGAACATAGATGCACTACACTCAACTAGCTCGGTGAGATATGACTGATTACCTTGTATCCAATATCATCTCCAACATTTTCTCCTCTTTCAGAAGATATTCTCTCAGCAACTACACAGAAACAGAAGACAATCAGTTTTTAACATAAGAGTCAGATAGAGCGAGTTTTAATCAGCCAGACTAACGCACCGGATGTCGCAGAGATTCGCCGAGGTTGGGTACAAACAATCTTACACGCCTCACCCTTAGCCCACATCGAGTCCAGAAGAAACTGAGGGACCTGAAGATTACATGCTACATTTAATCCTCAGAATGTATTGGAAATAGCAAGAATCTGCTTCTTAAATTGTATAAAGATCTTAAATAATTAATTTATAAATAAAAGCATCCACTTGGACCAACAATTCAAGAAACCATCTCCAAATGTCACAACTTACAATCAAAAAAGGTAGTGTATCGAAACATGTAAACCCCGATATTTTCACCGTCAAAAACACCAAATCAAAACATGTAAGCCCAGATACTTTCACAGCATAATCACCCAACCAAATCATGTGATAACAAATGCAATATACAGTCGATCGATGTCATCCTATAAACAAAGTCAAACCACTTGGCCTCCATGTTGGACACCAGAGACAATTGCCCTTCATTTAATCACCTCAACTTAAGGCCACATAAAGTCAGCTTCGAGATAAGCAGTTGAGATTGCCAATTCGGGATTGTTGTTTGCTTGAACAAAAGATCGAAACATGTAACACTCGTGCCACAACAAAATGGTGTAATAAAAACATTTAACGGTTATGTCATTCCAAGCAAATTCATCCTTCTAAAAGCACAGGTCCTCGAAAAAAATAGATTCAAAATAAATTAACTTAAGAAAAACACTAGGACTTGCCTATTGGCCACCATCTCTCACGAGAATGGGGAGGCAGAAGTACGACTACCCCTCCACATTCGGAAGGTGGAAGCGTGGGGATAAAGAATAGTCTTTGAGCTATTAGGGGCGTTTAACCAGAATTTCAAGCTTTGCAAAGGATATTATCGTACCCCGATAAAACCAACTCTACAGTTTGCTGGGAACCAATGAATTTCAATCTTCAAATAAACTTCAACATAACCATAATTTCCAAAACTGCGTCAAAACGGTAATACTATGTCTTCCGATTCTTAAAGTATTCAGGAATGCGACGGAGGATTAGGGCTTCAATTGGAAAAGCAACAGCCACAGGATAGCAAGCATGCCTCCGCAGAATATTTCAGATTAAACACAATTTATGTACCATAAAGAAAACAAAACAAAGAGTTGGTAACCTAACCTGTGTGGTCTTTCCGCATCCAGTCTCACCAGATATAAGAACTACCTGCTTTGGATACAGAGCAAGCAATGAGTCCAAGGATGAATTCAAGATTATAGTCAAGCGTATGTCCATAAAAGTCCTCGAATGACAACATTGGAAATCAGCATACTAAAAACAAATGCATATGTTTATAAGAATAGCCTATACGATATTAAGCATAAGGCAAAAATAACCTGATGACACTCTACAGATGACGTGATGACATCCCTGAAGGATGCAATGGGAAGCTTAGATCTCTCTTCAGTAATCTGCACGTGTAAAATCAGACAAGTTTCGATATTACCATGGATTTCTTATAAACCATATTCCAACCAATTGAAAACACCAGTAAAGAGACTCCCAAACCAAGAAAAGAAATCTATAAATTGATGTGAGCAAGATAATAGATCTGGAACCTGTTTCAGGTTTGCAGCCTTCTCTAATCTAGCAGAAAGTGATTCCACCTTCTTTGTGATATCTGCCTTATCCATCGGAGGCCTGCAAAATATGTCATCTCTCTGCCTTTCTTTTCTTCGTTCGCTTTTTTCCGTATGTTTTACAGCAATTTGCTCATTAGTCCCTCCCTCACCTGGTGGGTATCTTATGAACAGATCATTCAAAATCTCCTTAGCCTCCTGAGATAATGTCAAATTAGACATACTCCCCTTCTCTTCTGAGTTTTCCCCCTTCCCTTTAGACTTGTAAATAGAAACACGCCTTTGATTGCCACGCCTGAACCATGACCATCCAAGAAAAGGAATCCCAAAAGCGAATTATCAATATCAGCGCCCATTTTTTTTTTTTTCAGAATGAACTTACCCAAGTATAAATCACTCGAAAATGTTCATAGTGACACGAAAAGTTTACATCCTAATACTCACCCAGAGCTTTTAGATGTCATTCCCATCTTCCTGCAGACTTCATGCACTACAGCTCGTTCATGATTTGACAGGTTCTCATCAAATGTTAACACTGCATGCAATGTTCACAAAATGACAAAGGACTTTTTCTTTTCTTTTTTTTTCCTTCTAAAGGCACACTCATCCAAACAAGCAAACCGCATAAATAAAATGGAGAAACCCAGGAAGCAAGAATAGCCCTAAGCCAGAACATCCCAGTGAATACAACCAAAACTAAGTTTCCAAAGCTTGTTATTCATCCTGATAAACAAAATACGTTGAAAGCATCTAATTCAAGATGTGCTAATTAGAGCATAAACAAAAGTACTCACAAGAAGAAAATGAATAGGCATATCTATGTTAGAGAAGAAAATTGAGATAACGATTCAGTCAATACTTCACTAACCTATCAAACGATGAAATAAACAACATATAGCTACACCTTGCACACATTTAATATCTCCCTAGGAAGCATAATGACCTATCGCCATAGAACAGATGGAGATAATTCACAACAATCAACCCTAAAAATCCCTGAAAGAGAACCCACTGAATGTTCGTATGTATTGGTGCAACTGGTCAGATATAAAAAGGGGAGAAAGTACTTGGACTTCGTCGGTTTATTTCTAACTTTCAGGAGCTATTCTTCATGACTGAGAACAGTTTTGGACGTTTGTTAACCCATAGATCAGTTATCCATCCTAAGAGCACTGTTTTTCTCATGGGATACCACCTCTTCTGAGGCAACTATGGCGTGGTAGGAATATGAGACATTCGGAAAACACTCTCCCATCCTTTCACAACAAATTATCTCCCATATCATATGAATCGCCGATTCCAATTACATATGCATCGTTACAAATAACAAGCAGCCATCTAACTACACTATGCCATGTTCCAATGATCTTCGAAAACCTAAAGCATTAGAAAGTGTAGCAAATTCAGGGGTTCAATGCAGTAGAAATCCTAAAGAAAGACTGCAAAATCAAAATTTCTGTTTTCACAACGCTCAACAACATTGAGCTAGACATTCTGTCTCATCACTCCGGACCCGCTCGCTCCAAAACCTCAGTCCAAGGTCTCCGCTCCAGCGAAATCCTCATACACACGCAAAAATCAGATTGAAAAGCCCCCGAGCTCGTCATGCTCAGACAGCATTCGGCAGCAACCAAGCTCGAAACACCAATCACAAACGAAAGCGAACATCGACTCCGAACGGGCTCTCTCACGCAGCCGCTCCCCGGAAAGAAGGAGAAAAAAAGGAAAAGAAAAACACCGACGCGAATCGTACGAGCGAACGCGACGCCGACGACGAACGACAGATTTCTCGAGCTGACTAAAGCGCACCTTGCTGCTTGGAGGCGCGAAACTGCTCGAGCCTCTCGGCTATCCGAATCCGTGTCAGCTCGGCCACCTTCCGATTGGGCTTGTTCTTCGCCTCCTGCTGCTGCTGCTGCTGCTGTTGCCGCTGCTGCTGCTGCTGCTGCTGCCGGTGCTCTCCTTTCCTCAGCCTCTTCTTCCCCATCTCCGCGCCGCTCTCTGCTTCCCCTCGCTCGCCGGAATGCAAATCCGCCGCTCGACGCCGGGAGTCGCTATCCGCGGAGGAGGTCTGGACGGAGCCGGCGGAGGTTTCGGGAGCGTCGTCGCCGGCGGCGAGCCTGTGCGGCGAAATTCGGTGTCGTTGCGGCTTCGAGGGAGGTGGGGAGGCGAGAGAGCATATGCCTTTTCGCTTGTGCGTTTTTGAACGACAATTTATCTTTTCTTTCCTTTCGCCGCCGGTTATTTATAAAAAAAAAATTATTAAATCGGCTGCCGGTCCAAAAAAATAATTTACGGCACAAACGATCCATAAATTTAGCTCGAAGTACAATATGATCCGAAAACTTTAAATTTGATCAATATGATCTCTGAAATTTAGCCTAATACGCGATATGGTTCGTGAATATTTAATTCTTTAATGACATCTATAGACTTTTGATACATGTTTGAAGATATTCGATATTGTCCTTTCATTAATTCAAGTTTAAGAATAATATTGAACATTTTAGACTAAATTGAACACATACTAAAAGTTCATGAATTATATTAAATAAATTAAAAATTTAAGAATTAAATTGCATATCGAATTTCAGTTCAGGAATCACATTAAATAAATTAAAATTTTAGTGATTATATTACACATTGCGTCAATATTTAGAGATCATTACGCTCACTGATAAATTTTATCACCAAATTAACTCTAGATGCACATATGACTCATCCATCGGTAAATACGTATGTTTTTATAACAGATGGTGGATCGGGAATTTCTAATGTAAGACGGGAAATGTATTTGTCAAAAACAACTGCATAATAAAGCGCACGGTAGAGTTTTCCTTTCGCGGAGTTCCACGGGGCGTAGATTTCCTCATATCTCAACATGGGTTGAGACCAAAAAAAAAAAAAATGGGTCGAGACCGACTTTGAATACCTAAAGCGTCCTCATTTGAAAAGGATCAAAAGTATGTACAAATTTAAGGGTAATAAGAAAGGCTTGGATGGTGATTATCGAAAGATCGTACAAGCCCCGCCGGTCCGATCCGACGGATCGCTCCTCACTCGGGCGATTGTCCATCGAAAACAATATCGACGATGGCAAACTTCCAATTCCGGCAAGTCGAACGAGACTTCCTCAATTAGAATTACGCGCTATGGCCATCCAACTTATTGGCCAAGAAAGGGTCGAAACGTGCCCAATCCGAGGACGAAAGCGGCGTAGCAAATGAGATGGGAAGATGAGCGGTACGTGCTATCCCGAGTTACCGCACACGTGCACGGCCGCTCTTCCCAGATTTTCCGCATCTGTCGGTTCCGTGTCGCTGGAAAGATCCTGCGTGTGGTCCAAGGACGTAACTAAGACCGACCCTAAAGGCTAAAAACTAATTCCGGGGAGGTCGTAAGGCCCGGCAAATGAAATTCGGGTGCTCGGATCTTTCGAACGACGCTCCGGGATCGCGTAGTGTCGAGTCGTGCCGGTTAGGGGGGAAGGGAAGTATGTGCTCTTGTCATGGATGTCGTCCGGAAATTCGTTGGGGTGTTGCCGTAGTAGATTGAACGACGGCTCGGTTAGGAACTCGTGTTTCAACTTGAAAATTTGACAAATTTCGAAAGCTTGAGCCATGTAACGAGACGTTTTGCGATTGAAGTAAATTTCTTATGACGAAAGATTCTCTCCGACCACCCTTGGACCTCTAGTTGTCGCGATTGACGTAATTATTAACATCAACATTGGCCGTGTCACATAGGATAAATTAAGGATGTGCAGAACGGATTATCAGAACGGAGAACCACTCAAACCAGATCTTGATTGATCGGTTTAGTCTCGGTTTTTGAGAATGTCAATCTAGTTCTCGCCCTTAAAGTGAAACTAGCGTTCGAAATAGTTCGGTTCGGTTGCCCAGTTGAAGAGAGAATCGACCAGACCATCTAAATATACTTATTATTATTGTTATTATTATTTCTTAAAAAATTAGTAATATGTGAACTAAACATTATATTGGTCCAATTCCAAGTAGTGGAAAAAAAGTAATGGGCAAAAAATAGTGGGAAAAAAATAGTGATCAATTCCATTAGATCGGAATCAAAACCGGATTGGACCGATGGTTCGGCTTGGGTTCCCAATCCTAAGACCAAGTCGGTCCGGTCTTCTTCCCAATTTTTAGGAACCAATCTTCTTAATCCAATTCCTAATTCAATTACAAAGTCGAATTGAATCAATAACCGATCAATTTAGGACCGGCAACATTCACGTGATTTTCAATTAAATAGGTTGAATAGATTCAATTGATGGGAGATAGAAAAGACTTAGGATTTAATTAAAATGTTAATACGATTGAATTGGACAATACGTGCGAGGTCAAACTTTTTGAGCAATTTCCCGTGAGAGATTGTCCTGGAATCAAGTTATGGAGATTGTCCTAGAAACAAGTTATACGTGATTGCCCCACATGCCATCGTGATCCTTGTCCATAAGGGTCATCTCCTTCCTGTCCCATTCCTTTTTGACTTCATATATTTTTTGTTATCCTCCTTTTGATTTTTTTTAATTTTTTCGATAACTCCGACCTTTTTTTTAAAAAAAAAAAAAACCCGTTTATTCTTTTCTTTTTTTTTTTCGCATCCGCCGCATTGGAAGGCGCAAAGACTTATTTGGCCTTTCCACATCATCCAAGTACTACCGCCTAACAACCTCCCGGCCGAAGCTCTTGACTCTTTGGTTGGAAAGAATGCTAAAGGGTCCACTAAAGATGGCATCCTAAAGGTCAATTTCACGCTGTAAAACATGGCTTGACCAAAAAATCTTTGCACGAGAAGGATGAAGTTTTCACAAATACACCTATTTGAAATCCTCAATATATATAAATAAGATCTCGACAACATTAGTTTGACAATATAATGTCACAGAATAAAGTATTTTCGGTACACACCTGTATCAATACTAAGGGTGACAAAATGAGTCATTTATTCATAATTTAACTTATTTAATAGCTCGAGTAAAATATGAGTTACCTAAAATTTGGTATACATATAGAAATAGGTCTAATAAACCCAAGACCGAGTAATGGTGGGTTCTAATGGGTTTGGTAAGAAACCACTTTCGATCCATTTAATTAAAAAAAAAAAAAAAAGGCTAGCCTTACGCTCTCTAATATAATAAGAAGAAAGTCAGTTGTACTAATTTTCTCAATAACACGTAGGCACAAGACATACGTACATATTGGATTACCAAATATAGATTACGTTGCTTTTTTGATAATTAAATCTTTTAGAATAAATACCGAAACACACAATTATTACCAAAAAAAAAAAAAGGTTAAAAGGAAGAAAATGACTCGTTGATGTTAAAAGTTTTTATGTCCATAAAGCTAAAGTGATAATGGTCTTGATCTTTAACTTTCACTTCAACTTTGAGATTAAAAAATGGTCATCCTTTGATTTAGGGCCCATTGTCCTTCTTACTTTTTTCTTTTTCTTTTTTTATTTCCAATTTTTGGTGCCGAGGTGGAAGAGGGAAAAACATATTGATGATGAAATAGAAGAATTGTGTTTGAAAGGTTTTGAGATTTGGGAATTTCCACATCTGTGATGTTGCTCTTATTATTTGTTAAGCTTTTGAGATTTTTTTTAGACAAAAAATACCTTTGAATTTTTATTAACTTTATTTTTTTTTCATATTTAACTTTTTAATATACTAATTTGTCACTTGATGCCTAGATAGATGCAATAGAATCGTGGGATGATGACATTTAGGGGGTGAGCATTAGGTCAAGTTTAACTTACACGACATTCATCCACATATTCATGTAGCTCACGTACTATGCAAAGTCCTAGCCAATGTCCAAACCCGAGCACCCCAACTATCCTGCCGACTCGGAGAGCCAATCCACGAAGTCAACTAGTCATCAAAAACAACAATCTATATAGAAGAATCAATAAACACCGAAGTTTGGATTGGGTCAGGCATGGGCGAGAGATTTGTATGGTATAAAAACGAGTCAATACCCAAGGGTGGACCAAAACTAATCCCATATTCGACTGATTGATTCCACCAAACTTCAAACTCGATCGAAGCTCGAATCAAGCAGATAATAAAAAACATGAAAATCCGACTCAAAGGAACAATACACGTGATACCATTTACGATCGCATTCTGAATTCTTTTTCCTCTAAACTATCTGCGAGAATCCATTCTAATCACCTAAATGAACGGTAGAAAATCTGTCCCCCAAATCAAGAACAGACCCCATCATTCCATCCCCAAAACCATCGTCGGGTCGAGTTTCCAGACGCCCGGATCCGAACGCCCTCCCCCAAAACCCGGGCCGAAAAGGGCCGAGCCCAACGTGAAACCCAAGCGAGCAGGCCCAAAGCCCAACCGGGAAGCCGGCGGCCCCCGCCCCCCGCCCCCTCCTCCTCTTCCGTACGCCATAACCATATCCCTCCTCCCGTCCTCATCCACCATCATCAAGAAGAAGCTACAACTTTTTGCCCCTCAAAACGCCCCAAAGACGCGAAGGGGAAATGGCGAGCCACCTATAAAAGAGCCTCTCTGAGCCTCTGACACTGCCTTGGAGGGGTGTGAGTCGGTTTCCTGCACGCAAAGGAACACACCAAGTTCTCTCTCTCTCTCTCAAAAGAAAAAAGAAAAAACTCTTCTCTTTCGACCGAAGGTACCCTCCCCCTCCATCCATCATCATCATCATCGTCGTCGTCGAAGTTGTTTCTTCTTTTTTTTCCCCTCGCCTCCTGAGCACAGGAAGGATCGTATCTTTTTTGACCCTCTTGCTCATCGCTACTTCTCGTGCCCCCAATTCGTGTTCATCTGCGTAAATTTCGTATCTTTTAATTAATGCCCATCGTCGCGACTAGTGTTATCTGCTTGCTTTTTGTTTTTTTTTTTTTTTTTTTTTTTTTTTTTATCTGGGTAGCGAAGAGTCTCCCATCCCGTCTTCATCCGCCTCGCCGTCGTTTAATTTAATCCGGTGCTTGCGTGCCCACGCTTCCTCCTCTCGGTGCGTGCCGACAAGTCAGATGAGAGAAAATGGGGACGCCGTGTTGCGGCCCCTGTGCATCTCGCCTGTTTTCCCCGTACTTTTGGCGGTTTGCTTGTTAATCCGCGTCTGCCCCTTTCTGGATTCCCGGTTTCTTGACCTGATCTGAATCGGGTTCTCGTTTGCGTAGTCGGGTTCTTGGGTATTCGAGATTTCTGCCTTCCAGCTTCTTGATTTCTGATGTTTTGTTCTCTTGGTTGTTTTGGGTCGATTGTGTTGTTATCTGCGGTGACGACGGTGGTTTTCTTGTCCCAGTTGCATGTTATTCTCAGTGAGTCCTGGGTTTAGTTGGACTGGGTATGGTTTCTCGTCGTCAGTTTTGACGCGGTATTGAGTCGAGCTTGGCGATTTGTTCAATCCAGTGGCCGATATGGCCGGATTCTTGGTTTGGTCCTAGGTGTTTCGATGGACGGCATACGTCAATGTCGGGTTCCTTGAACTGAATTGTAGCTTGATGACTCGATGTTTGTATAGGAGGATCTAAGCCATGGGGGGCAGACGACTTGGATTCGAGTAAATGGAACAGAATGTACTAGCATACTGCTATATGACTTGAGATTTATTCTGCAATCAAACACTCGACATTTAGGAAGAGCAAGACCACTTTACTAATCTGAGGGGATGGTTGAGGTTCACGTTGTTTTATTTACTATAACACTAACAGTTCCTCTGTGGGGTGTTATCAGTAGGCTAGTTGCCTTATGCTTTTGATGTTGTTGAGATTCTTGAGAACTTTCATAATTGAAAGTTTTATGTTCTTGAACATGCCTGTTCCCAATAAATGTCGTCTTTTGAAGTTCCAAAGGGTATTAAATTTGTTAAGCAGGCGAACCTTAAGATCCAGCACAACTACGAAATACAAACTGAGAAAGTTTGACAAGTGTAGTTTCATTATATGCCCACGATGCCTTCTTGTATGGGAAATATCCTTTTGTAGGATCTTTTCACAGTAGGTGGCTCCATTTTGCAGAAGCTTCTTAAAGTAAGGAAATCGTTTGACTCATGTTTATGGGTGGCGGTGGAATTGGTAATGGTACTAGTCAGAAGGAAAGAAGATTGACCATTTAAAATGGGAATAAGTATTCTTAACCAATGGAACTGAAGTGGATAGGTCGAATTCTTCTTTCACTAGCTCTTTGGGTGAAAAATAGCATTCATCCAGAGGAATTTGAAATCAACGTTGTACCATTTCCGGTATTTAGTGTTTGGTATGTCTAGACTGCTTTTCATTAATCTATGGTTTGTTTTTGCTGAGCTTTTGTGGTAATGCAACTTCGACGTGAACTGGCTGTTCGTGCATTGTGTGTTGTACAGTGCAGTAGTCTCTTATTTCACTTCAAGAATGTTCTGTGAGGTCCTTTAAATCCCTCAAGACTTCTTAGATTGGTGATTTGCCCTAGACAGATGGGAATGCTGATTTACATTTTCTTTTTTAGGCCAGAAGACTGTTTAATACTCGTGAAAGCAAAATGGAGCATTTCATCTGACCTCGGCTCGACTATTCTTGTTGTTTAGGGCTGTATTATCAAATGACTCTGGTGGATAGTGGGTGAAGAGTTTATAACCCACAAACCCTGCCCGTCCTACAGCAGCCAACATTCTCCTTACTCTATCTCCGCGAGTCCATGATGATGTCAAGTTAAAATGGATAGTTCCCTTTAACTATGTATTCTAGTATTCTTTATTTGACATGAATACATTCATTTTGCCAATAACAAGGTATGGCGTACTAATAACCTGGCTTGTTCTTAGGTTCCAAGCTCAAACCACTCAATAAAAGATGCCTTCTTCTGGCTGTTCTCAGTGTTATAGTCTGTGTTGTATGTTTACCTATAATAGCAAAGTCTTGATGTTCTCTCCTTAAGTGTCTGTGTAGACTGGTGAACCTGGTTCTCATCCACCTTAAATTAAAATTAGCATCTGTTTCGAGCTTAATCTGAAGAACAGTTCCAGTGGCTGCCAACAATATTGGAGTTGGTATCTTGCAATTCACTGCCAATCAAAAGTTTCTAGTGCCAAGCTCATGAAGCTTTTCATACTTCTTCAGAAAGTTCAGAACTTTTACTTGGGCATAGGAACGACTGTTTTAGATGCAGATGATTAATTAAAATATGAATAATGCGTCACAAGTCTTTAAGAAGTGACCATGATATTGTGCAGTCAAGGGAACTGCTGAAGGTGACTTTGTGATGGATGCTATCTTCAGATCCATCCCTAATACAGTGAAGAGCCTGGGAAGAATTTTGTATATCCTTGAAAAGGAACTTGGGGAAAATGCTGTTTACATTAATAAAGATGTTCGGCTGACGTGATTGTAGTTGAATTCCAATTTCTTCGCTGCATTAATCACTTATTTGTTTAGCTTTGCATTGTTATAGCAAAGACGTATCTGGAAAGGTACTTTTTTCTCCAACAGATGCGAAATCTTAGATTATTCAATGCTTTTTTTTGTTTTTTTGGGCAGGGAGTAGTCAAAAGCAACTTGTCCATTACTTTGGATCATAAACTTCTCCTAAGATCTGGCCTTTCACAAGCTCAATAATTTATGGGCTGAGGTGCACTTTTCATGGGAGGTGTTGAGGATGAGAGTGAACCAGCCTCAAAACGCATGAAGTTATCATCCAGAGTTTTGAGAGGTCTTGCAAACGGTTCATCTCGTACAGAGCCTGCAGCTGGCTCTTCACTAGGTTTAATGGCTCGGCCCCTACCAATTGAAGGGGACGAAGAAGTTATTGGTTCAAAGGGTGTGATCAAAAGAGTTGAATTTGTACGAATTATAGCGAAGGCATTATATTCCCTCGGTTATGAAAAAAGTGGTGCTCGCTTGGAGGAAGAGTCTGGGATACCTTTGCAGTCCTCTGTGGTAAAGTTGTTCATGCAACAGATATCTGATGGGCTTTGGGATGAAAGCGTGGTGATGTTACATAAAATTGGTCTCTTAGATGAAAATTTAGTAAAGTCAGCCTCTTTCTTGATATTGGAGCAGAAATTCTTAGAACTTCTGGATCAGGAAAAAGTCATGGATGCTCTGAAGACGTTAAGGACGGAGATCACACCTCTTTGCATAAAAAATAGTAGGGTACGTGAGCTCTCGTCGTGCATCATCTCTCCATCATCATGTGGGCTTCTTAACCAGAATAAAAGAAATAGTGCAAGAGCAAGGTCCCGTTCAGAGCTTCTGGAGGAATTGCAAAAATTACTTCCTCCAACAGTTATTATTCCTGAAAGAAGGTTGGAACATCTGGTGGAGCAGGCCCTTGTCCTGCAAAGAGATGCATGTATGTTTCATAACTCTATAGATAAGGAAATGTCACTGTACACTGATCATCAATGTGGTAAAGATCAGATCCCCTGTCGAACTTTGCAGGTTAGTGCATCAGAACATTTTATGCAATGGTTGTATTTTAATTTATTTGACTTCTTGATGAGAGCTGAAAGCAGTGTTTGTATCCTATTATTTGTCAGAAATTTCTAGTGAGAGCTTACTATATATAATTATCTTTTCCTGGAACAGATTTTACAATCACATAACGATGAAGTTTGGCTTGTGCAATTTTCACATAATGGGAAATATTTAGCTTCTGCATCCAATGATCGATCAGCAATCATTCATGAGGTAATGTTGCTTGCTTTGAGGTTTTTTTTTTTTTTTTCCTACTTCTGGTTGAGGGGAGAGTGCTTACTTTTAAGTGTAATTACCATCCTTGAAGTCAAATTTCTATCCGTCCACCTTTACCTAATTTGGCTCATCATGCAATCTGATAATTAATTGGATTGGACTTAGTTCTATCGAGTTGCTAAGCGTTTGTGATTTGTAACCACATTCAGTTGCATTCTCGATGTAGAAGTTTCATCTGCTGATGTGAAGATATCATTTTGGGTAATCTTTTTTACCATGTCAAACTTTCTGATCTTTCTCATTTCTTGTGCTGATAATTTTTGCTTATCTGATGTGGTAAATTTGGAATTGTTGCTTAGCACCCAACCTCATCTGGCAGGCTGATGTTTTGTAGTCTTGGGCTCATAGAAGATTGTATTTCTTTTAATTTAGTGCTTTCTTCACATTAATGAATGGAGGAAGGGCTCTTTAACATAAATAAAAACTCCCACTGTATTGGAAAAGAATATGGGTCTCATCTCATGAGACAGGAATTTGGAATGATATTTTCAAGAAATGACTATCATGAAAAATTTGAATTAATGATGATTGTGAAAATTTGAGCATGCTTATTCTCTGAAGAGCAAGTATGAGTGAGGATATCTGGTTTCTTTTGGTAAGCGACTGAAATTGTGTTTTTTTACTAAATTTTCAGTCACCAGCTACTTTGTGGCTATGAACTCCTTTGTGATTGTGAATGGTGTTCTAATTGTAGGTTGATGAGAATGGCAGCGTCTCATTGAAGCATATATTGACTGGTCACCAGAAGCCGATTTCTTCTGTCTGTTGGAGTCCAGATGACCGACAGCTTCTCACTTGTGGGGTTGGGGAGACAGTGAGGCGCTGGGATGTCTCTTCTGGCGAATGCCTTCGTGTTTATGAGAAAGCTGGCCATGGCCTCATTTCATGTGCGTGGTTTCCAGATGGAAAATGGATATGTTATGGTGTTAATGATCGGAGCATATGCATGTGCGACTTGGAGGGGAAAGAGATTGAATGCTGGAAAGGGCAGAGAACTCTTAATATTTCTGATTTGGAAATTACTAGCGATGGAAAGCAGATCATAAGTATATGTAGAGAAACTGCAATACTTTTACTTGACCGGGAAGCAAAATTTGAAAGAATGATAGAAGAAAATCAAACGATAACTTCTTTCTCATTGTCAAAGGATAATAGATACTTGCTTGTTAATCTCTTGAATCAAGAGATCCATCTTTGGGATATAAAAGGGGATTTCAGGCTGGTTGCAAAGTACAAAGGTCTTAAGCGCAGTCGGTTTGTAATCAGGTCTTGTTTTGGTGGACTCAAACAGGCCTTTGTTGCCAGTGGTAGTGAAGACTCACAGGTGTGTATTTTACATTTGATCTTTGGTTATAAAGATACAAGGCATATGCCTGCTCTTGGTAGCACAGAAGCACATATGCTTGTCTCTTGGTTACATGGAACTACATATTAGGTGACTCTTTCATATCTGAGCATGCTGGTGTAACTCAATATATAATTCTGCTTTAGGGTTTGGGAGATAACAGAGTAGATGGGTGCATTACCTGTCAGTTTTTCTTTCTCAAAAGTGGTTAAATTTTTAACAGCATGGCCTTGCACACTTGCATAAATTAAGCAAAGACTGCATGTTGTTGGAAATTTTACTTGAGAGGGTCTTGTGCTTACTGTTCACTTCAATGGATCTGTACTGGTGATGCTGTTGATGAGGAGTCACGTGGGTTTTTGCTCATTCTCTCTCTCTCTCTCTCTCTCTCTCATCAACTCATGTTGTTCACTTCAATATTTGCTGTCCAGTATCAGTGGCAAGGTTGTGATTCAAATCTTTTCCCTTTAGAGTGCTCGTGACATTTCTCTAATCATATGTACTGTGTAACATGAGCATGCAACGGCAAGACAAGGTTTGGTAGGAAGTTTTAGAAACCTATCACGTGAAAGTTTGATAGTGATACTTTATTGTGGGTTTGATTCTTTTCCTTTTACTTTTTATATTCACCAGTTTGGTATGATAGAGGAGATTTTGCAGGCTGAAGAAATTAATTTTGTGTATTGAAGGAGTTTTCAAATCCTTATTTGTGGTACTCTCTAGTCATGATGAAGTTTATTGTTACTATGTTTTAGGTTTACATTTGGCACAAAGGCTCGGGTGAGCTGATCGAGCCATTGCCGGGTCACTCGGGAGCTGTGAATTGCGTGAGCTGGAACCCAGTAAACCACCACATGTTGGCATCGGCCAGTGATGACCGTACCATCCGGATATGGGGCTTGAATGAGCTAAACACGAGGCACAAGGGTGCACGCCCCAATGGTGTCCACTACTGTAACGGCAATGGCACCAGCTGAAGAAGAAGAAGAAAGATGCATGGCTCTAGCTGAGAGCCCTGATGCTGCTTTCTTAGCCATTGCTTTGGTGTAAATACGTATGTTCATCTAAAAAGCAGACACATTCATGTCAGACCAAGCATGTGAATCTTCAGCGAACTTCCTGGTAATAAATTTTTACTATGTCATCATAACTTGTGGGCATATGGTGAATAGAGCATCGATCTCTCAGGCTATGCTCTGACCGGACACTTTATAATCCATTTCTTGATTTTGTTTCCATATCAGATTAACATGCTACTTGCTCGGGCAGATATTGAACTGGTACTTGTCTGTAGGCTTACCATTATCCGGTCATTGCAAGTTCCAAATGTAAAAAAGTCTGCATCTTTTCTTTTACATCAATTCTTTTGCAGGCTAAAGGAGTGCGTTGTGTATTGAAAGTAAGAAACTAGAAAAACGGCCATTCACTTCGACCGGGAACTACTTTCTCATTCTTCTATACTATCGAGAGATTGTGTTCCTTTTAGGCCTGTCTACTTGCTATGGTTTAGATAATTGTCTCAGGAATTGAGCTGTCTAGTGCAGAGGACCTAGTGGCCTTTCCTGCATGAATTTCAGCATCCATTTCCAAGTTCTTCTGCCGTAATCTTGTCCTTGGAGTTTGGCTTCTAGTACTCTTGTCAATTGTCATGCCATTGTAGTTTCCTTCAGCACGAGGAGTGAACGTTTCCTTTCAGAAGAAGTGTAGGATGACACTTCGTATTTACACTCTATTCAAGTAATCTTTTTCATCGCCTAAGTCACTTATGACGAACAAGAGCGGAATGTTCGGTTGCAATAGGTTTCTCCATTAAAGACCAATTTGGATGTCGAGCACTGAAGGAACAAATTTGTTGTGAAAATATCTATCTAGAGGCCAAATCTAGGATTTCATTTACTATATAGCTTGTAATCTTTCAGCAACGAGCATGTGAAATTTTTGCTCTAGGATGCCATCTGTAGCAACAGATGTTTTGTTCTGTCGTTTGTTGTCTATGGATCGCTTTTCTTGAGTTGGTAAACCAGAGCAAAGTACAGTAAAAAGGGTTATGATAGGTGAACTGAAATAACCAAAATAGAAAACTGAAATTACGAAAAGAGGAGAGCAATATTAGATGTCACTGAAAAGATTAATAGAGAGAGAGAGAGAGAGAGAGAAGAAAACAATTTTCTTGGTTTGATTTTCAGACCGCTTTTACAACGTTCGCTCCAATGTTAATGCGATTTGGCTGTTGGATCAGAAGTCGAATATTCGAACAGCAGTTCAAGTTGCAATGGACTCTAGGAGTGAACCTCATCTATGTGCTATGAAAATGACTGGCAACTTTATTGGACTAATCGTTTCTCATATCAAATTACCTAGCAATTTTTTTCTAATGAAATTATTAGCTAATTATAGGGTGCAGACTATTTGAGCCGTTTATAACTCAAACTCTCGTATTAAATCACCAATTACTTACCGAATTTTTCTCTAATATAATTACCAACTAATTTTAGATTGCTAATTTTTTAAGCGGCTCCATTTTACCAACTCTAATAAGTTTCCCCCTTGACACGAAGTCTGTCCTATTCAAGACGATGATGGAGAGGTCCGCGTATCTATTCGACCGATCAACGTCGTCTCGATGGTTCTTCAACCATCTTCTTTAGGTCGTCGATGACATGAGTTTTCGAAACGGCTTCTCTATCAATGGAAGCGCTCAGGTTCGGCCGCCCTTGTCCCGAACATCATGGGAAAATACAAAGAAGCTGGTTAGTGAGGATGCTTCCCTCACGCATTTCGTCACAATAATGAGGATTACATGCCTTGAAGATGTTCGATATCAACAAGGTTTCCTTGATTCAATTTCCTCAATATGATTTACTAATCTCTGGATACTCCATAACCAAAAACAAGATGGGGGCCAAATCCAAGGTGGGGGATTCATTATACTGGAGATTGATTTACAAGCTAAAAGCCCTCCTGTCCCGGCGATCTTCTTCAAGCCACGCTGAACGAGCTCGCGGCGCTCTCGACAAACTTCCTGGCTCCCTTGAACCATCTCTTGTCCCCCGCTTGAGCCTTGCAGATGTATAGCTTCCCGTCTTTGATGGAGGCGGTGATCAGCTGGTGCTTCCCTCCCTCATCCCCATCGGCGGTCCTCGTCAACACCGACACAAAGTAGTATTTCTTCCCGCCAATCTCGGGGGTCGACGACTCCAAGATGTTGGCTGTTGCCACGGCATCGCTCTCGAAACCGCCCTGCACACCAAATCTTTCTTAGGTTTGCAATGAGAAAAAGATGTCATTCTTAATTATGTCACAAGAATTTGGCCAATGTCTTAACTATCAGTGATATATCCACTCCATCATCTCCTATGGAGCTTCAAATTCCAAAGGACTTGCAATTCGGATGATCCAGAGGACTTGTTTCCAAGGCTTGAATATTAATTGAAATGGTAACGCGGGTTTAAAGACTACCTCAGAGTCAGTCTTGCCAAAATAAGCCTGCTTGCCCAGCAAATAGTTGACCTGCAAAGAGATGAGAGGCGTTGTTATCAGCTCATCGTGTTCTCGGCTAAAACATTTCGCATTTCGCTTGACTCTAGAGAGGGAAAGTTTGGGGCTTTACTTCGGCAAGGAAGTTTTCGGGAGAGCCGAAGTCGGTGATGGATTTCTTGTCGGTCGAGGTGACCATGACGGAGACATTGCTGGTGGTATCGAAGTTGTCCTCATACCGGAGGACCTGGCCGGGGAACTCCACCTCTTTGCTCGGGTTCCACTTGGCCGGGATCAACAGTGTGAACCCGTTCCCGTTGTACGGCATGAAGTCGGTGTTGGTCTTCGGCTTTCCAAACACATTGGCTGCAATAGTTTCGCATCCAGAGATTCGAATCAGGATCTCGCGGACGCCAATGCGCAATTCCAAACTCAAAAACACTACTGGTTTGCTAACGCCGCAGGCAAGTTTGCGCGGCGTAGCTTGCATGATTCTTTTCATTTAAATGAGCATGTGCTAAGACTCCGACAGTTCAAACTTTCGATCCTACTCGACTTCGAATGGTATCCGAGCTTCGAGGGCTCTCGAGTTGAACTCCTCCCGACGCATTGCGCCACCGACCACTCCTCTTATCCACTCATGGAAACTATACAACTTCAGCTTTCATCATCTTGGTCAGTGCCGATTTCTAATAGTTCGACCATGTAGTAAAGGATCAAGCCCTCAGTTCGAAACTAACCTATCGGAAAATAGTCCTAGCCTCGACTGTGTACATAGATCATCCCTCGAACAACAAGCAGCTACTCTTAAATATATAATCTCGTGAAGAACGGATGCACCAAGCAATGACCATCTAGCAGACACATTGAGAAAACAAAGAAGCAAAGGGGAAACTGCAGCGTACCAGCTTCGCCGTAGGCGGCATCGGCAGGGGACACCTTGGACCCGACGGCCGCGGCGCCGATGAGCACCGTGAGGGCGAGGCGGCGCGACACTTCGGCGGCGCTGCTCTCTTCCTCGCCGGCGGCCTGCTTCTGGGCCCGGCAGGCCACCTGGGCGGGCTTGAAACTCGGGGCGAAGCGCTGCGACGGGGTCCTGGCCGGAGTGGTGAGCGCGTTGTGGTGGAAGAAGCATGTTGTCGACGCCATTTTTCCCTTTTCTCTCGCGATCTCTCTCTAGCTCGCGACTGACACTTTCGGTTCTTTGTTATGAAAGACGTGCAAGAGACATGGGGGATGAATATGTGAAGGGAATTGGTCGAGTTCGGATACTGGATGTGGGAAACGGATGACGAGCGGATTTCATTTTCGATGTGGGATAAGGCTGTGGTGGTTCTCGTTGGTGCCACGTGGCGTTCGTGGCTCCGGCTGTTGCCACGTCAGCCACGTGGAGACACGGCATGAGGTTTTCGGTCTGCAAAGGTTAAACCGAGAAACAAAAGACGGGGGTCGAAAGCACGTGCGACACTCGTGGGAGGCCCAATTGGTGAAATTGGGCTCGTTTTCAAATAGCCCACTTATTTTAAGATAATCCTTCTTTTTTTTTTACTCCTCTCTTTTGATAAACTACTTTCCGCGGGATTTGTCTTGAAATGAAATTTGGTATCTTGATCAAATTCGGCCCACCTGATTTCTTCCATCTCTTCAATCCGGTAGAGGGTAGATGATCTACAGCAATATTTAAGAAGATTATTTATCTAGAGTTGATCTCGACGGGATTAAAGCATGTACTAATAGATATCTCGCTTTTCATGACTCAAAATTTCGATATTTGTCAATTAGTTAGGGTGCGTTTGGTAACGTTTCTATTTTAGGGAACAATTTTTTTCTAGAAACACTTTTTTTTTTTTTTTTTTTCCAAGAATGCTTTTGAAAGCGTTTGAACACGTTTGGTAACTACACAAAATTTTGTTCCTATGAGAGATTGTGTTTGGTATGACCCTATATACTTTTATGACTAAGAATTTCTTTTAATTTATTAATAATTTTATTAATTTTTTTTCTTTTTCTTCTCCTTCCTCTAGTCGGTCGTCGGCCGGCGATCGACTAGAGAAGTGCCGACAAGGTCTACCTCGGGGGAGGCTCACCGGCCACTGGCGAGGTCGAGCCTTGTCCTGGCTAGGCGAGTCTCGACCTTGCCCGGCCACCACGAGGTTGGCCTCACCTTCATGGTGGCCAGGCGAGGTCAACCCTCACTCAACCTTAGCGAGGCTTGGGGGGCCCTCGCCAGTGGCTGAGCGAGGCTTGGGGGAGTCTCACCGGTGGCCGGCGAGGTCGTTGGACCTCGTCTGGCCAGTCGTCAATCGGCGTTGAGGCTAGCGATCGGCTAGGGGAAGAAGGGAGGAAGAAAAAGAAAAGAGAGAAAAGAAAAGGAAAAAAATATTTGATTTTTGTTTCTTAAATTGTTCTCGGAATAAGAAGTAACTTTTTTTTTTTTTTTTTTTTTGGTTTCTGTTCCAAATTTGTTCTGGGGAACAAAAAATTTACTAAACGCATTTATATTCTATTTCTACTCCTGAGAATAAAAGAATAGAAACACTTGCTCTCTGGAACGTCACCAAACGCATCCTTAATAACTCGAATACCATCTTAAAGTTCAATAGAACATAATTTCCCTTTGTTGGAGGAAAGTGACGTCCAGCATGATGTCAAGCGAGGCCGATCCTTTACTTGATCATGTTCAACATAACTTGACGTGAGGGGAAGTTCCTTGTTTAGAGGCCAAGTCTCTCGGGGAATGGAACTTTAGAAGTCACTTCCAGCAAAGGATGACAAGAATCCAATTGCATTTTCTTACTTGAAGCTTAGGAAGACGGTGCAGTAGACGTTACTTACTGTTGCGTTTGCTTCGCAGAGGATCTTATTTGCTCAATCAATACTTTGAACGGCATCGGTGTTGGTAACCTGAACGTGTGCTAAACTATGCCAAATCTGGATAAGCTTCTTCGTTCTTGTCTAATTGTTCTTTTTACAGTTTTCCAAATGCCGAGCATGTTTTTCCTTGCCCCGCCGTGTAGCCGCGTAAGGGAATTTGGCGAAACCTGAGGCTAGGGAGGCGAGATGTCAAGATGAATTTCAAAAGCTGAACAGATCCCTCAAGGAATCCAAACCATTTCAAGAATGGTAGGTGCAAGAGCCAGATGAGTTGAAGAACACGAGCGCTTCTTCCCCTCTTATCCGGTCACGTGCCTCGACAGGATTACGATATAATACATAAAGAGATTCTCCCATTATCGTAAAGCGAAAACATGCTTTTCCCCAGGGAATTATTCCTGACTTTCTTGTCAACTTAAATTACAAAAGGGTTCAGAAAGTGTATGCTGAGTATCTTTGAGTAATTAGGTCCAAATGGACATTGGAAAGTTCCAAATAAAGATATGAAATATCCTCATTTTCTCAAATAGAATCGTGAACTAAATATTATTTCAAAAAATGGGTTAAAAGTAGCCTTAGTAGTTTTGATAAAGGTCTGAAATGACTGTGATAGTTTTAAATGAGAGTCCAACCTTGCCAACTAGCTAAATTTTCCAGCCATACATAGGTATTATTGTCTAAAAAAAATTAATCTAAATTTTAGTCAAATCAAATTAAAAACAAAAAAACTAAAAATTTTAAAAAAAGAAAAAAAAAATAGCACAGGAGAGCTGGCTGCAACCCTCCCCCAAACCTAGCGAGGGGAGGGCTAGGGGACCCTCGGTGCCAGCAATGGGGGCAGTGGGCCAGTGGCCACAAGCAAAGAACCTAAGTTTTTTCTTCTTTTTTTATTTTATTTTAAGTTTTAGCCTTTTTTTGAGTTTGTCATTTTTATGGAAAGAAAACAAAAAAAATAAAAAATAAAGAACGAAAATGCCCTCGACCAGTAAATGAGGTCATGCCTTTTTTTTGAAACTGGCGTGATCACTTTAGACACTGAATGATGATACTTTAAGCCCCACCTTAAAATAAGCCCAATTATATTTTTATTTGAAAAATGATAGTACTTTAAATTCTTATTTAAAATAAGATTTATTTGAGATCTTTATTTGAGAAAATGATGATAATTTAAGTATTTATTTGAAATTTATCCTATCGTGAATTACTTCAATATTGTATAGCTTGACATGTCTTGATCCAACCACTTCTAAAAACGATTTTTTCACCGGATTGATTGACGCGACACGAACCAATTCCCGGTTTGGACGAGGTGTTGCTGTTATTCGAGGTGCCTGTTTATCTTGACGTGGCCCAACCCCGTATATTTGCAATTACTACATACTGCAGAGCTAATGGAAAGTCCATTACTTTGACTATACTAATAACTAACCAACCATGCTATCCTGAGTAACGTCGGTAGGCCACACCACTAGCAAAGCATATGCGGCACGTTTGTGGGCTATCAGGACCAGACCTCTAATTAGCTTGCCATTACTCCATAACACTAAAAAAAAAAAAAAAATCAGTACAAAATGCAAGGGATTCCTTGTTATAATATATACATTATTGCACTCTTTGCACTTGTACGGGAGAGTAGTTCACTTGTATAATTTGTTAGTCAAGTAAATAACGATAACTTAACAAAATATAAGTAAATAAATGATGTGTACACACTTGTGTCACAAGAATCCTATGTTGATATCCTGGTGACAACCCTTTGTTACCTTCTTTCTAGTCTCTTTTCTAAGTAGTGAAAGAGTAACTAAGCAACAAAGTCAATATGGATGGTGTCGGTAGAATTAAGTGACCTTCTATGTCAATTTTTTGAAATTAGTTATCTGGCGACCTGTTTCCTGGTGTTAAAAAAAGCCACTTCTATGAAAAACGACTAGGCGATGGAGTCAATATGATGTCGTGGAATGGACTCGACGAAACCCTTGGTGGACATTGTTGAGCGCCGATGGATTTATTTGGATACACATGGAGGTGCTCCAATGCACCAGGTGCTATGGAGCTCTTAGGGTGTGGGTTTAACAACAACATGATTACAATATTTTAGTCTTACAGTTATTTTTTTGGTAATTCAATTAATTCTATAGCCACCAAAGAAACTACCGGTTTAAATTCCCTTAATTTGTTGAAATAAATGTCATTTTTTAAATCAAATTACCAAATGTTTGGACAGCTTCTCTTGGACGCAAAGCGAAGTGTCTAATTAACATTGTAGAAAACTCACCGAGGACAAATACCGCCTTTGAGCTTCCCGTCCGTTTCGATTTTTCTAGGAAAAAAATCACTCATTATTTTTACTCTCCAAACGTCCAAAATAATGGCGGAAAAAAGTGCTTTTAAGCTTTCGAAAAATTACCAAGAAATTTTAAAAAAAAGCACGTTCCGAAATATCAGAGTTATTCAATATCAGAGCAAAAAAAAAGAAAAAAGGGGAAAAGGAAAACCAGAATTCGTGAACTCGCTTTAATTTTCCCCGGAGAGAGCGAAACAAAAAAAAAAAACCGGCAAATAAATAAATTTCGAGAGTCAATTCGAGTCAAGCGGCTTCCACGGGCAAAATATCTTTCTTTTATTATTATTATTATTATTATTATTTTCGTGCACAAGAGCGAGGAAAACGCAAGAAAGGAGGGGCCCCGAAAATGACGAAACTGGACACGACAGTCCGCCAGTCTTATCGAGAATCTTTCCATAGCCTGTCGAGTCCAAAGCTTCCCGTTGCTCCCCTGCCTTCGATGCTCTCGAGCTGCTCCTGATCTTCAACCTCAGCAGCAAGAAGAAGAAGAAGAAGAAGAAGAAGAGCAGCGCTCCTTCCCGTCCGGTTCGTGACCCTCTCGCCTCTTCGATTCCGCCGCTCGCTTCTTTCGCGCGGCTCGTTTCTGTTCGTCCGCCGGTTGCCACGGCTCGATCGGCGTCGCATTGATCGCGGCCGGGTTCTCTTCGCTTGCTGAAGTGAAAATTGCGCTGGCTTGTTCGTGTGATCTTTCGTCCTTCGCGAGTCGGCGGTTCTCGCTTTTCGGAATCTTGTAGTCGTCGTACAATTTTTTTTTTTTTTGGCCTTTTTGGATCCGAGCTAGTAGCCGTACGATTTGCTTGTTTGTGCGTTTTGCTCCGCCGACGGTTTTTTTTTTTTTTTTTTTTTAACCCCTGCGTTGGAGTGAATGGACGCCGTGGCTAGCTCACTGATCGCGGTGGTTTTGTTGTGCGTGTGCGAGGAAGTGCTGTTAGAGATGAGATGATTTTCGCGCGAAATGCTGCCTTGGAGTAGTGCTCGACCGAGACGAGTATGGTGTATGTTAATGGCTTGTGTAGAAGTTTGCTGTTCAGACCTAGGGCACGGCAATGGCACCTTCCGCAAGCATTTTGACAAGAACACGTCGATTCTTGTTATTGATGGTTGGCTTCTGCAGCTTGTTGATGCCAATATCTGCCGTGCATGACGGTGGAATTTAATTAACCGCTAGGAGCCCTAGGACCATCTAAGCTGCTCCGGTGTCGGCTCATGGCCGTGGTTGTTATTTTTGTTCAGATTATACAATTGGTGAATCCGATGTTTAGGTTTAATCTGTGGAATTCCAGAAATTGAAAAATAATGCACACCATGATGCTTTGGAATTGATATGGTGCAGCTGCTGGTCAAGAATTTCAATTGTCGATTTTTTTTTCTTTTTTCTTTTTGGGCTGTTGGACTAGTTTATAATGTGAACAGGGTTGCCTCTGCATATAGAATTGACTTCAGGAATGACTTCACAAAGTTGTGTGTCATTTTCGCATGATTTTGCTTCCAACTATCTCGTAAAGATTAAGACTTACGCATTCTCTTGCATGACCTAAATGTCCGAAAGGTTTGCTCCATTGAATCCCAGGAACAATGCCTGAGAAAATAACAGCCGAGAATTTATTCAACGAGATCGTGGAAACCATCGCTGAAAATGTTCCTAAGCAGAAGTCTGTTTCATTCGTTGAGGGGGACAAGGCCGAAGCAGTTACTTCTCAATTTAAAAGGCTCTTTGGACGCCAGAAGCCGATTCACCGTCTATTTGGGGGTGGAAAATGTACGATATCCTTATTAGTTTTATCAATTTGGTGAAATTGTGATGCTTTTTTGAACGTCTTCCTGACCAAATTGTGCAGCTGCTGATGTGTTACTGTGGAGGAACAAAAAGATCTCAGGAGGTGTCTTAGCCGGTGCAACTGCTATATGGGTGCTTTTGGAGTGGCTTGACTACCACTTTCTGACGCTTGTATGTTTCGCTCTCATCCTTGGCATGCTAGCTCAGTTTCTGTGGTCAAATGTTTCTGGCTTACTGAGCAGGTTAACAAATTCCTATATGTGTTCTTCCCTTTTTCTTAATTCAATTTTCAATACTGCTAGGTTCTAAATTAATTTTTTCTTTTCTAGCAGGTCAGCATCCAAACCCCCTCGTCTTGTGGTGCCTAATGATGTCTTTGTTGACATCGGGAAGTATGTAGGAGCTGAGGTTAACCAAGCTTTGAAATTCCTTCAGGATGTTGCTCTGGGAGGAAACTTGAAGCAATTCCTCATGGTTAGTTCAGTGTTTCCTTTCTCTATTTGGTTGTTGTCATTGTATGTCTACAATATCATGTCCTTGATAGTAGTCCTTTTCCTTTTTTATTGTTGCACGCAGCAGGGCAGTTGGTTGTCAAACATCTCATGTTTGTATGTATCATTTGTGTAGCTTGAAGCTGATGGCCAAAGGAACATGGCTTTAACATCATTATTATTTCCGTGGCTGTGATATTTGATTGGCTTTGTTGAAGATATTAAAATAGACTACACTATATCAACATTCTAAATTTGGTGTAGTCGTATACAAGTGTTTTATGTATCATTCTTGGTAGAGAATCTCTTGATGGTGGGTCATGTCTCTGCTGGATTATTTCGGTATATGGACAGTATCTTGTGTGTTTTGGATCAAGGGTGTTTCTCGTCATATATATCAAATCACCACTAATTACACAATGACTATTTGGAAATTCTTAGTTCACTGACTGTGGATGATTAGACTATCATATGCCATCAGTGCAAAAATCAAATTGTGGTATGAGAGAGCTTTCTCTAATCTGCATATGATACGATATTGCAATAACAGAACCAGCATAGCTTAACCTCCCACAACAGGCTTTGCCACATTTAAAATCTCCCTTTTTTAGATGTGAATTTTTGATTTCCTTGTTTGTTGTGTGATGTCTTACAAGCCTAATTTGGTCATCGGCATGTTGTTGCTGCCATTCCAAATGTTTTGTGACATTTTAATTCTTTTCGTAGCACACTGATAATTTTTAATTCAACAATTTGTCCATAGTTAAGCAATACAAGATATTTCGTGCTCATTATATTTGTAAGTTGCAACAAGCTTAGAAGTCAGCTTGTCTTGGCAATGTTTGCTCTGACAATGAGATGCTTTGCAGGTTGTGGGGAGCCTTTGGGCAGCAGCTATAATAGGGGGCTTGTGCAATTTTATAACAGTGTTGTACATTGGTGAGAAGATATTTACATGAGTCTAGTAGTCTGGAGTCCGATAGCATGGTGCCTGTGTCTATCTTGATGGCTGCCTTAATTTCATGTGAAATCAGCATCACTTACCCTGACAATGAGCTAAATCTTGGAATACACACAATGTGTTTCATGTTAAGGATCAGGGACAAAGAATGATCAACACTTACATGGTTCCTTCCATCATAAAATCCTGGAAATTTTCAACTTCCTGCGGGAATGCACCAGCATGAAACACATGCTGTTATACACAATTTTCTAGAAAGCATATTGATGGTGGGGGTTTATGTAATTTTCAGGAACTTGAAAGAATTGATAAAAGATAGGATAATCTCAAGGATAAAATCAATCACAATCAGGGCCTTCACTTTAGCACGATATTTTGCTGCCATAGACGGTAATTAGTGAAAGAGAGCTGTTTTCTTCTTCCATGGCAATAGACCAAGTTTTTAGTGTATAAGCTAATTCATTGCAGTAAAACACTTCTACAGGATCATTTCACTTGTATCTTCTCATGGTTCATACTTCTATTCAGTGATCATATGGCTAAAAAGTTTTTTCTTGCTGAAGGTTTTGTTGCTGCTCACACATTACCTGTTCTGTACGAGCGATATGAAGATCAAGTCGACAGTTTTGGTGACCAGGTCCTGGACCAGCTTCAGCATCACTATCGTAAATTGGATACTGTTCTTCTCAGCAGGATCCCCAAAGGGAAGCTCAGGGTCAAGAAGTTCGAATAGATTACCCTAAGAAAGTGCATGAGATTGATTGATACATGTCCTTATCATCTCTCATGTCTGCCATTCATGGGCCTTGAGCAGATATAGCTATATGAATAGTCTTGACCTGATCATATTAAGCCTGCACAAAGTCGTTCTTGTGCCTTGAACTGTGGCTTATGTTAATGAATATTCCCCATTCCGATACGCAGTAACTCACAATGAAGTGGGAAAACTAGAAGAAAAAGGTTCAAAAGGCTGACTTTTGTTCGTTCACCGGTCAGTGTTTTCTTTCTGCTGATTCTTTTCCTCTAATGAGTTGCTCATGGTCATTGTCATGATTTCAAAGGCGATTTGGTGGAGACACGATGATAGCTTGAAGTGCTGGTGCTGGGGAAAAGTGTTAAAAAAGTCTTAAACCTTTTTTAATTGTGATTTAGTCCTACATCTTTTTTTTATGCTAATTTAGTCCTAAATATTTTTACTTTGTGCTAATTTAGTCATTTACGACTAATTTTGACCAGATTTTGCTGGCTAGGTGTCGGCTGGCTGACGTGGCACAATCGGTGTTGCCGTAGATAATTTTATAATAATATTTTAATATTTTTGAATTTTTTTTATTTCTTATTTTTTTCTTCTCCTCCTCCTTCCTCCAGCCGATCGCTGGATTTCAGCGATCGGCTAGAGGCAACGGTTGGCAAGGCTGTTGCGGCCTCGCGTTGAGCTGGCGAAAATCACCCTCACCAAATCTCTCACTGGCCAAGGGCGAGGCTTGACCTTGCCAAATCTGGCAAGGGTGAGCCTTGTCGCCCAAGTCGTGAGGGTGGCCTCCTGTCGGGTTAGCGAGGGTCGCCCTCACTGCCAGTCTTGCGAGGCCCTCGCGGCAGAGCCTCACCAGCAGTCACCTTTGGCCGATCGTCAAGGAGGAGGAGAAGGAAAAAAGAAAAAGAAAAATTTAAAAATATTAAAATATTATTAAAAGTTATCCGTGTGCCGATCTTGTTATGTCAGCCAGTTAGTGCTCAGTCAGCAAAATCTGGCAAAAATTTAATCGGAAATGATTAAATTGGTACTAAGTAAAAATGTTTAGGACTAAATTAACATAAAAAAATGTTTATAACTAAATTAGCACAAATTCAAAAAGTTGACGATTTTTTTAACACTTTTCCAGCAGGTGCTGCTTCCTCGAAAAAACTTTTTACCTGTCCTAATTGGAGCAATTGTTGATAATAACATGGAGAAGGTCCCATAGATTCATACACGAATATTTATTTTTGACTTCTAACTTTTGCACCCCAAAGGTTTCAATTGCAGTCATGAAATTTGGGGATTGGATGTACCAAAGCATTAACACCGGACTTTGGCCCCTGTACAGAATTTGTTAGTAGATTTAGTGGAAGTCTTCAAGTTTAGTTGACGTCTCATTCTGAACAAGACCAGATTGCTTTCATGGTCATACAGGACTTAAATCAAGTGGATTCTCCATCACTTTTTCATTGGCAACGTTTGCTCTTATAAAAGAAAGATCTTGACAAGCATTTCAAAAAGATGCTAAAGCTATTATATGACATAGGAGCAGACCCGTCTCAAACCAGAGTTACTATTGTCCATTCCAAAGTAGATTGCTAAGCACTCGTAGGATCTTTCTAGAACAAAAGGGTTGTAGATCCTACGCTCGGAGAAATCCGGCAAGCAATCCATATGCTTTCGAAGGAATGTAATTATGGATTACTTGCATCATAATAGGGAATTCGCCAAAGCCTGCCAAAGCCCGGCCTGCAACTGTAGTGGCCACATAACGCTTCTTCTTGTACATGCTCCGGCAAGAAGAAGAGGCATTTTAGGAAATATCAATTTAAATCCTCATACGATGAAAAGGAAAACGGAGATATCTCCTTGCAAAAGGAGATCCGCAGGCAAGAAGAAAAAGGATAGATGTTTTATCTATGGACCCAAAGGGCATTTTGCCAAAAACTGTCGTCAGACTAAAAAGAAAGGCATGCATTGCTACGAAAATTGACAATAAAACACATAGTATTCCTCCAAAAAGATTATCTTGAATAAGTCTTCTCTTTGGTAGATGAGCCTTTCGGATAAAATCATCTGTGCCATTTAAACATTCGCGGAAACCGGTCATACTGATTGGTCTAGTGAGCCCAATCCAGATGATGGTCTGAATTTTTTCTAATAAGGCCCATAACTCATATACATAAATCATTGTAAAACTCCCCGTGCTACTGAACCATAATCTACCCTTCCAAATATGATAAGCCCATCTCAATAATTGCTCTCGTGAATACAGAAGCCAATACTTTCATTATTGATCCTAAAATCCTTCAACAAGAATCCGTGAAGCGACACACTAACGATTTGACCTCAGCCTCTGTTAAAACATTCGCCATTAAAGTAAGGTGCAAATCCATCAAGATTCAATTCTTTCCTCAATGCTCTATTACCACCAAAATCATTGGTTCCCCATCCTCGGATGAAGATATCATAATTGATTGGGATATTCTCAACAAACTTCCCAAGCTCAGACTTCTATCCAATGGTCTCCGATGCAAAGGAAAATTCAAAGGGTTTGTTGATACTAGGAGATTATATCTCATCGAACTTGGTAATCTCGACCCAATCATCCAAGCTCTCATAAGCTCATGTAATGAGTCTCATCCTAAATTTCTCCCAAAATGCTCTAATGCATCGTGGAAAAATGAAGACTTCTTCGTTTACTTTCCTTTCAAGAAGAATGAAGATATCAATCCCACTAAGGCAGACCATTCTGGCATGATTCCTGAGCATGCACAACTTGCTTAAAAGGAATGTGAATAGTTAGTCCAATAAGGACTAATTGAACTAACAAATTCTCGGTGGGTGTGCGAAGCCTTTTATGTCAATAAGCGACCAAAGCAAATCATAGGCAAGAAAATGTTGGTTATTCATAAACGGCCTCTAAATCAATTTCTTTAGGATGATATATTCCCTTTACCAAATAAAAGGCTATGTTTTTTGGTCTTTCCAATGCCAAGATATATTCCAAATTCGATTTAAATGCGGGATGTTACCAACTTGGTATTCATCCTAACGATATAAATAAAACGAGACTTTGCATCCCCAGTCGGTATATCTAGTGGATAGTCCTCCCATTTGGTCTCAAAACTGCACCATCATTATTCCATAAGGCTATGTGCAAAATATTCCACTCTATTACTACCAGCTTCCACATAAAAAATTCTTGATGTTCTCCTCCACAATCCTAAAGAGGATTCTCATTATGAGCTACTCAATCAGTTTGTTGATCTGGTCAAGCAGTATATCATGATGTTATTATCATAGAAAAAGATGATGATTGCGCAAGATCGAATTTTTCGGTATGCATTAAAAAATGGTGCGTACTGACCAGGAGAGCACATTGCTAAGGAACTACTCAAATTTTCTAATGAGATTTTCTTACAAGCAAGTTCAGCAATTCTTTTACATTGAGAATTATCTCAGGGAATTTGTCCCAAAGATTCCAAAGTTCATGCACCCGCAGCAAAAAATGCTAATGAACGATCCATCTCCATGGAAAAAAAAAGTAGATCGGAGTCATCAAAACCTTAAAAGAAAAACTTCAAAATTTGCCACCATTTCAAATTCTTTTATAGGACAATCGAATTCTCCGCACTGATGTAGTGATAAATATTGGGCAGTGGTCCTCTTTGAGTAGATAAATGGTAAGCTGAGAATCTGTAAATACAAGAGCGGAAAACTCTCTGAAGCAAAAATTTATTACCATTCCACATTTAAGGAAATATTGGTAGTTAAATATGGAATAAAAAATTTGGATTCCATCTTATCAATCATCACTTTCCGGTGGAAATGGACATGTCTTTCTTCTTTCAAATGATCAAGTTCAAGCAAAAAATAAACCAAATTCTGCCGCTTTTATATTGGGCAAAATGGTTTTCACAGTACTCCTCCCTCCATGTGATCATTAGTGAATTTATATAAAATCAAACACACCTACATGAATGTTATCTGCTTAAACAAAAATTCTAAGAATAACTTCCATGACTTGCATAAAATGTCTTTTAAGAAGTAACGATGTTATGGTTTACGTCATTTCTGGTGCATTGAAAATTGAGACAAGTCATCGATATTACAAGTGGAAAATCATCTAATCTAATTCTATGAATCAAGAAACATTTCTTTGACCATTTGACTATGCCACGTGTCAATGACAAAACAAGTCAGCTGGTATCCGAAACATAGCATACTCTCTCTCCCAAGGGAGAGCTCTTTGACCCGAAGCTAGAAGCCTCTTTGAGACCGTACAGGTTCCATGCTGTCAATGCACCTGCACGTGAAAACGGAGCCAAAGAGTGTGCATGGAATGGTGCCTCCATGTGTGGAATGTGCATAACAGGCACCTTCCATGAGCTCAGCTCACGCATAAGTCCCCCACCTGCCTTTTGGGGCTAAGTGTGTGGAAAGTTGCTTGACCATGTCACCTCTCAACCCCTTTCACCCACAGATTTGTGCTCTAAATTTTCCCCATATTTCCTATATTAGTATTTTTCCTCTGAAAAGTGAAAAGAGAGTGGAGGGGAGAGAGAGACAGAGAGACAGAGAGACGGAGGGAAAAGGACTGGAATATGAGAATTGACCCATATGTGTCCCTGCGAAGATTTTTGAATGCACTGACAATGCCACTCCTTATTTCGTATTGAGCTATATAAATACAAGGCTCCGTGGCTTCATTTTTCATCACTGCACATTGCTTGGTTTAGACTTGTGCAAGGGATTGTTCACACATAACACACCAATCATTTACATCATGGTGGTCGTCAACAGCAAGCAACCTGGTTTGCCCTGCGATATGTTGGTCGTCAACCACTTCCCGGTTTCTGTTACCCTCTCCTATGTCATTCACTTCAGAGAAAATGATGGGGATGGTGATGACGATGACGATGACGATGACGATGGTGGGGTTGCACCAGCAGCTTAGATATTGCACCGTTGCTCAGAGATTTGTCGCTGCAAGTATTAGGGTTTTCTTTCATTAAGAGAGAAGAATCAGCTTTACCCATAATATGTATGCTAGGGGAAATTGCTGATTGAGGCCTCCTAAGTGCGATGCTCACCAGCAGCCAAGCCGGGACAACCACTTGATATAATCCTAGTCATGTAAGGTTTATCGTTACTGTTGAGTCCATCTATGGTAATCCTAATTGATTAGTTAGTAGTTACCAATATTGTTGTACCTGTTAGTCATGTGATACGAATAAAACATACATAAATTAGCAGGCCTAGCTGACTGGGGAGTTAGGGTTACCTGTCCCTCCCTCCCTCCCTCTCTCTCTCCCTCTCTCTCTCCCTCACCCTCTCTCCCTCTCTCCCTCTCTCTCCCTCTCTCTCTCTCATATATCTTGAGGTAATCGAACGGAATTGGAGTTCACAATTTCACTCTCATCTGCGACTGGATGCTTTTCAGATGAAGTTTTCATCTGAATTATTCCTTCACAAGAAGTTTGAAAGAAAGGGAAATATAAGAATAATTTTGCAAGCTCCAGCTCCTGATTTAATTCGCAGGAGCTGGTTCATTCGAGGCTGTCCAAATAATAGTGGATGCTGAAATTGTAGCGCCGATTCGAATTCATCTGTAGTAAATATTCCTATAGATGGATAACTATGTACATCAGTTGAAAGCTTATATGTTGAAAAGTCTCCATCTCATTGCATACGTTTGTCATATCGAATGGATCAGTAAAATATACAGTGACCAATGCTTGGCAATTTCATGCATACTGCTAGAATCGATGCTTCTGGCGAATGCTTTTCCTTACAGCAAAAAGAAGAAATGAGTTGTCCTGATCAATTTTGTTGACACTAGCACTTGCACGAAGGCACTGAGAAACTAAGCAGCTAGTGTTCACAAAATAAAGAAGCTATTGACATTTGATCTTTAAAGTTAATAAAAAATATTTATCTGGAAGCCCAGATAACTTCCAGTTGATTATTTTGATTTGCCGTATTGATGCCTGGATATATTAAACACGGTAATTATTATTTACATGTCTCCAGAAGAACTCATTAACCCTAAACGGAGGTTGAAGGCATGTACTTTTTGATGTTTCTGGGTGTGAAGAGCTCTTTGGCTGGGGGGGGGGGGATAATAAAATTCCTGTTCATTATGAGAAACACCACCTCTATGAAACTGTTCTCCACAAACAACATGCTAAATACACGATGTGCATTTGATTTTTGCTACATAACACTATCCTAATTATGTAAATCGCAAATGAGACTTGGTGAGATGCAAAGAACGTTGTCATCTTTCCAAATGCGTGTATGAAATGATTAATATGCTCCGGTTTCTTCCTCGTGAAACTTGAGTGGTTCTGTTATGGAAACATGTCTTTCTCATGACTTCGGCCCTAGCCAGATGTTAATTCTCTCCATGAGATGATTTCGCATGAACTGCAAGTCATGTTGATGGTTCTGCTAATTGAAAGGGGCGGCCACCAGTAAACTGCTAGATAGTTGATAGTCTTTGGCATGGCAAATCGACCTGTTTTGATGAATAATCACACTGATCGGACCGACAGAATGTCACTGGAGCGAGAACTAGCTTGTGATCTTATATGAAACTGTAATGAAAGCCTAAGCTTTTTATTCCGTGAAGCTCGTCCTTGCATTCATACTGATATGTTTCCCTCGAGAAGGACTTGGGTCTGGACATGGTTGAGGCTAGAGATTCTCGCGAAAGAGCGACAGGAAACGAATTCTATCGTTACAACCGTTGAATGTGTCCTGAGCTTTATCTAGTCCTTTTGTGGGTTCGTGAATCATGACCTGACTCGAAATGGATCGGGCAGAGATGCCTAAAACAAGTCACGATCCGGCGAGCTCTATCGGGTGCACGTTGTCATGAAATTGTCAACCAAGGTGAGCATTTGATCATCTGATTTCTCTTGAAATAGGGTTTTACTGGTTTAACAGACCCTTATATTCATCAGAGCTGAGAGCAGCAGTTTGGCTGCTCTCTCTTAATTGAGTGGACGCATCATTCATCGCACTCAATAACAAGAAATTTACTCTTTAAACATATATTAATATGTAGTTATTATTTTATTTGACAAATTTGATCTTAATAAAGCTTAACAAGCCCAAGTTACCACAATAAATAAAAATGTCTACATCAAAATCCACTCAACTCTTTAGACACGAGTGAATATTGAAAATTGAGTTTCCTTTATTTATTATTATCTTCCACTTTTTACGATCATTAGGCTCTAACTTTCATTCGCATTGGAGTTGGATTTTTTTATTCTCACGCTTCGTAAATTATAAAGATATTTCAAGTTACTTTGTGATTTATTTGCATATAATTTAGGTCGAGATACTTATTTCGTGACTTAATTAACTTGGTCACAATGTGCACAAGGATTTTAGCATATGTTCAACACGAATGTTTGAAGGTCGTGGTAAAAAAAATCGATGTTCATCTTAGCATTTTCTAAGATCTAAGTTGATTTTGAGTCCTTATGAACTCAGTTTCTGCATTTTCTTACTAAATTTCACGTTTGTTAGAGCATCTAGGCATGTTATGTTGAATTTTTTTAACACTATAGGTAAAACAAAATTCAAAAAAACTGGTACAAAATGTACATAGGACGTTATAATTTACTCCATATATATAATGCTATTGAACTTTCGATTTCCTACCCCAAAGGACATTTCTTAAAAAAAAAGCTCTTTGTTTATCCGTCTTTACTTCGGGTTAATCTTTACAATTTCAATTTCTCTTTCTCCATCTCTACATTGCTTAAATAAATCAAATGGAAAAGCGTCTCGTTTTTTCATGATTCTCCCAGCGAAATTCTTTTTGATGTTAGCATTAAATTCGAAAATGTTGTGGTGATGATCGTGCATATAGAATGTTGCATGAGGGCATGTGAAATGGAGTAGTCTTTTGTTTAAAAAGTACAAAAAGTTAAAAGATGACTTTAAATGCTAATATTTAAAAGGAAAAAATCTATCAAAAACCCCAAACTATACCCACTAGAGGTTAGCGGTTTCAGGTTCCCTTTAAGTTTCACTTAAAACCTAAAACTTAAAAATTAACCCGCTATAATAGGTTTCTCAATTTTTAGAACCCGGAATCTACCTTGTATACCTAGGAATTTGAAACCTACCCCGTCATAAGTTTCAAGTTCTACCCAAGTTCCATGTATATTATTAATCGAACAATTGCAATAAATCATTACTTTTAATGACTACTATTTATTGCTAATCCATTGACGTAACTTATATTTAGACACACAAAAAATATGAAATACTCACAAAATAAAAGTCTCAATCATAAAATGGAAGCTTAGACCAATGGTTTTAAATTATACATTTACCATCAAATGTCGTGGAATACCGCATGATCGTCTGAATATATAGATCAAGAAAAACACAAAAATTTGTACTAAGTTCAGGCTTCAAGTTCCACCTACCTAGAATCTAAAATTTACTTGTCGAAACAGGTTTTCTAATTTTTGTAACCTGAAATTTATCTCGCATACTTCGGAACGTGGAACCAGATGGGTATCCACTGATTCGAATCTTCAATTTTAAGTTTTACTCTAGAATCATACTCACCCCTACTACACATTGCCATGCAATTATCTTGAACTTTTTTTTTTATACAAAATTTCTCGAATTTATACTCGTGTGAAACATTTACACCAATTTTTTTTTACATCAAAGATCCCAAACTTGTACTGGTATGAGACATTTACCAAAAAAAATTTTTGTGATACAAAAAACCACAACTTATATTAGCGGGACACACATTCATCTTCCTTCAAATTTTATCAATGAGCATAGCTAAAAAACGTATATGGCTACTTACATGGACGGCATAAGGTAAATATTGCTGACGTGACGTCCATGTGACAAAAATATGCCAACTCATTGGGTGTTATTCTTTTCTCTTTTTCGTTTTTTTCTTCCTCCTTCATCTTCTTCCTTGATTTGCACCTGGCTGGCACATCCACCGCCACCACACTCACCATCACCATTGCTAATGAGTTTGTTGTGTGGAAAAGGAAAAATGATGAAGGACAAAAGGAAAAAAAGAAGAAGAGAAAAACAAACAATGAGTTAGCCACATGAGCACGGGGTTATTACAATTTGCCTTTATTGACGGTGCTCACTGATAGATTTCTAACGGAGGATAGATGTATTATATAGACAAAATTTATGATTTTTTGTGTCATAAAAAAGGTTTGGAGTAAGTGTGTAACACGAATACAAGTTTGGAGTTTTTAGTATCACAAATAAATTGGGATAAATATAATTTGGAGTTTTCCATAACTTTTTCCTATTTAAAATTCTAAGAGTATTAAATAGGACAAGCTCAATTAGCATTGTATTTAAGAATCTATAATAACATCCTTGCCCATTTCCTTAATAATTCACATTAGTGTTTTATGCTTTGTCTCAATGTAAGTCTATTTTTGTCAAAAGAAAATTGTATTCATTAGTCAAAGTGATATAGAAGTACATAGTCTTCATAATAAAGCAAAGCGAAACAGGGCATGAATACTAAAAATAAAGTCAAATTTAGAAAATGATGAGGATCAATGGAACACCGGCAAAATTAAGCATAAACTCATTTCACAGAAATGGATCTGTTAGACAAAATCAGCAATCAATCACTAGATTTTGTGTCTCTGTTAGTGATGAGCAAACGTCCGAAGCTCCTTCTCCAATAATTATAATGTTGCTAGTTGGCGATACACGCCTAGGTTCGGCTTCCTTGATACCATCGTCTTACGGAGACAATTAGAATCGATTAAACAAACACAAATCAAGATTGTGGAGGAGTAGATCTTTGTAATTCAATGAGACGCTAAAACTCTTGCAATCATTAGTGAGGTTTGAGGCAGAGAACAGGGCAAAGAGGCATCAGATCACTAGAAGCATATTTATTAAACTCCTAGATCTAGATGAAGAGAAGACAGCACTCAAATCTAAAACAAGATTGAGAGTTTAAACTCTCAAATCGAGAACTAGACTTGGAGAAGAGAGCTCCCAAATCTAAATTAGGAGAAAAGAAAAAGCAAGATAGAAAACAATAAAACAACAAAAAAAATCCATAAAAGACAGGGTAGGGTGAGACTAACTCAAACCCTCCCCATGGTTGAAGGTTGAAGAAGACGATGCGTAAAGGGAGAGGAGTGAGAGAAGAGACTTTTTGGCTCCTTTCCAAATTAGTAGAACATACCTTATTTTGTATTGAAAATAGACAAATTGGCGTCAAGATCAATCATAATTTATTCACAAATATTGGTATACTATTTTTTTCTTCGAAATTTTTAACGAACAATATTAAATAGTAAGGAGAGTTCACCTACTCTCTGTCTCTCAATGTACATAACTATATAAATCGTCTAATAATTTGACATATTTTGGGGGTCAAGTTTTTTTTTTTTTTTTGACGAGGGGGTCAAGTTCACTTGCCCTCTTAATAAGCACTTTACAAAAGTTATCCAAAAAGCTCTAAATTTATAATATAGTGACTAATATAGTCTTAATATCTCAAATTGACTAATTTAGTCCTAAATCTTTTAGCATTCTCCAATGTAATCATTATGATCAATTTTTTTTCCCTCAACTCGGACCAAACTTGCTCTGCTACAACTGTGAACAATTAGGTAAATAAAACAAATTGTCCATAAATCTAAATCTTCACTCAATTTTGTCTTTCGATTGGAGTTCATCGTTTTGAGTTTCTAGCCTAGAACAAAGCATGACCGGGGAAAGGGAAATCAAGAGTTACCATTGAGCACGGCGTTATTGGAGAAAACTTTGCAATTGAGGCGATTCCCGCCACTTCCGATCCAAAGGTTGAAGATGAAAAGAGAAGGAAAATTAGAAGATTACAAAAATCGGCCATGTTATGTAAGACGACTGACGTTTATGTCATTGATTTTTGGTCAAATTTGGCCAGAATGATTACATTTGCAAATTGTCAAAAAATATATGATTAAATTGGTCGGATTAAAAAGTTTAGAATAGAATTGACCATGCTATAAAAAGTTTAGCATTTTTTGAAGAATCACCCCTTTCATAGATGGTAGGGCCAAGCGATGTTAGTATTAACTAGCTTTGAAATAAGGGTTCTATCAAGCAATGTTGCTACGACTTATCGAGCGATTAAAGAAAAATAAATCCAATTTTATGGTGCTTACTAAACACCCAAGGGGAAAATTTTATCGCCGATCTCAATGCATTGCTTTTGACGTATAATTAGTACATTAAAAATTGCAATAACTTCACTGAAAGGTATAGCTAAGGGTTAATATCGTAAAAAATCTTAAATTGGTACACCTATCCAAATTTATCTTAAATTAATTTTTTGATTATCAAAAAGTAAAAACCTTAAATTTGTATGTTTGTGGCATATTCACATTTCATTAGTTTTCATTAAATTTTATAATCAAATTGCTGAGTTTGATGACAGGTAACGGTTAACAAGTATACTAATTTGATGTTTTACCTTCCGTTTCATTCTATGAATTTTCGTTGTATTATTATAATTCGACGAAAACTAATGGAGGATAAATTTATCACAAATGTACATATTTGAGATTTTTGATGTGTCACATGTGTAAGTTTTTTGTGATATTAATCTTATAGCTAGCCAATATTTGGAAGATGCTCTTTATTGAGACCGACAAAAAAAAAAGAATAGCCATAATTTTTTTGTACCTCAAATTTTTCAAAAAAAAAAAGAATAACCATAATTTTTCAGTACCTCAAAATTTTCTTATCACATCAATAATTCGTGCATTTCTAATCCGGTAACTTTATAAATAAGTTAAGAAATGCTTTGGATCATACTCATCACATAGTTATGCGAAATGATGATGAGGTAGTTGAAGTGGACAATCGGTACCCAAAACATAAAACTAAACTATCGCTTTCGTTTACTTTCTAGCAACTTGCCCGATTGATATGAATTAGTAAAACAAACACATCAATTTACATCATTCATGTCGCTGAAATATATATAAAAATATATCTATAGGGAGAATTCTGGGGAAAAAGGAGAAGAAAAAAGAAAAAGAAATATAAATATTGCGTGATTGACGATTAAGACCTTCAAATTCCATTTACTTTAAGAGTTTCCGCTTCCCTGGTCAAATTTCTATCACTCTAACAGCAACCCGCGTCTAGATAAAATAAAATAAAAAAAATAAAAAAAAGCAACCCGCCTCGATTCCGAAATTTTGACTTCACGCGTGAAATTCCCGAAACACCCTCGTCGCCCCTCCGATCATTACCAGCCCTGAACCGGCCATCTCCGATCGGGATCCGGCAGCCACGAGGAGCGCTTCTTGACCGCCGTCGCCGCCGTCCCGCGCTCCTCTGCCTCTCGCCGCCGCTGCTGCCCGTCGCGACTGGCGGCCTTCCCTCCGAAGCCGAAGACCCTGGTGAGGAACGACGCCACCCTGCCGCCCGTCCTCCCGCCTAGGCCGAGCCCGAAGGTGCCGCCGCCGGGGTCGGTGCTGAGCCTCATGGACTCCGACAGGCGCTCGTAGCCGGCGATCCTGGAGCATTCGGAGGAGACGGACTCCGACAGGAGGAGGGAGCTGTTGGATCTGCCCAGCTTCGAGAGCGACCGTCTTCCTTGCAGCCTGAAGCTTCCGCCGAGCTCCATCATCCTCAGATCTTAGAGAGAGAGAGAGAGAGAGAGAGAGGGCTGGGTTTGAGGCGGGTTGCAGGAATTTCTCTCTCTGTCTCTGTTTCGAGGCGTGGCCTTCATGCACGCGAGGTTATGATCTGGAAACGATGGAGGTGATTATTTATATGTTTATTCAAATTCATTGTTGATGGGGAGATTACTGTTCTTCCGTCTGGATGATTAATTTAAGGATTATTGGACGGGGCTGCAGTACGACATTGACGAAAGTAGACGTGGAATTCCTAGAGAACATAGAGAAAGACGTGTCGAGATTGTTTGGTACAGCTATTCTCACGAATGTTTCCGGCGTTGACCTTAGTTCGAGGTCGCGGGCTACTATTTAATGGCCTTGATGTAGAAGCTCATTTTGAATCGAGGAAACGGCGCTGGATAATGAGAATCACTCATCGTTGTAACTTTGAATCGGAGCAAATTTTGAATGTGACCATGGAACCAACTAGCATGAGGCATTAGATCTGTCTAAATTCTTTTTTTATGGGAAGTATGAGTCACGTGGTCATCTAAGTTCAAAGTAAGATATATATAGAGAGAGAGAAAGTCTGTAGAGGTGAGAGAGGGGTCGAGAGTGGCAACGATAAGGATAGCAGTTGGGCTGGCAAGACAATTGTTAATAATGATGGGTGGAGAGGTTAGCATTTATGATGGTAGGATTTTGAGAAATAAACTGGAATCGGAGGCTAAAGTCTAAATAGATTGCAATCCGTCTTCGTAGGGTTTTCTCATGGAATGCAAAGTGGAATTTTTTCAAATTGAGGTCATCGAGTGATATTGATGTAAAAAGTGGTGAGAATAGCATTTAATGCTTCTTTTTTGTCAAAACATTGCGGTTCGTGCTTCTATCTTAACTCCAAGCGAACACCTTAAACCTTTCCAACTATACAATATCAGCACACGGATTGATTTTTCATAATAGTTGACGTTTGGACCACAAAACTAGCAAGTAACGTTTTGCTCAAAATAGCTAAGAATAAAACTAAATTCGCTTTTGTTTGCAAAGTGAAATGGCTTCCCTAAATTCCTAGTCAAGAGATACTTCCCCCTTCGCCAAAAAAAATATTATAAGTAGGAGTTATTTATTGGGGCAATTATTTGCTCAAATGATGGGGGCCTCTTCAGGGGTAATTTGGTCAATATATCCCAAATGATGCTCCCCTAATTTTTTTTTATCATGACTTATACTTGATTGCTTGCTTCCACGAACGGTCCAAGCCATTTCCCAAGTTGACGCATATATATACTGTCCAAGTCATTTCCCACGCAATCACAAATATATATATATATATATATATATATATATATATATTAGGGATGGTCATTTTTTTTAAATAATTTATTAATTATTTATTTTTTTGAAATAAACAGAACCTAAATTCGATTAATGAATCGTGAAGTTTGGGGTTGGAGCCACTCATGTGCTTTAAGTCAAAACCGTGTCCAAGGAATCATACTGCGTCTATAATGGGCCACTATTTGTAATGTCTGATCGATTTCATTTTCTTGACTTTGTTAACCTTTTAACCACTATAAATTTCTTAAGAAATGATTACAAAAATAATTCATAAATTTTGATCTAATGTATAATATCATCCTTAACTTTTAATTTATTTAATGTAATTCCTAAATCTTTTATAAATGTTTAATCTAGTCTCTAAGATATATGAAAACATCAAATGTTGGTCTCCCACCGATTCAAGTTCAAGGACAATATGGAACATTTTTATCTAATCTAAGGACAAAATTAAATATGTATAAAAAATTTATGAGCTACATTGAACAAATTAAAAGTTCAATAACGTTATTATACATCAAGCCAAATTTCGGAAACTATTTGTACCATTTTCCCTTTTTCTTAATTCGAAGACCAAAATTCGATATTATTTAGACCAAGGAAAATGAGTAAGACTTTTTTTAAGCATTACATAGCAGTTATGCAGATGGAAAGACTCACGACTACAATGAAAGATAAAAAATTAAGAGGATAATTCGTATTTTTCAAAAGTTGCGAGCTATTGCACAATGATACGGAAATTCAAGGATAGTCGATGAGCTTTCAAAGCTCCGGGCTCATTGCGCAATAACACCAAAGTTCGCGATTAATCTTAAGCAAATTCCTAAGAAATGTCGAAAAGTCAATAAGAATCGTATTGATGTTCCTGATAATATATCTCGATAAATCTCAAATTTGTAAGTCAAGCAAAGCAAAGAGGGAAAGTGATTAATGACGTGGACTGCCAAAAACCACGCTTCGAGCTCTCCTCTCGGCCGACCATAGTTCCCGGTACGCTCCCACCTCTCTTCTTCACATCACTTGTCTGAACTCTGCTCTGTTTCCTCTCTCTCTCTCTCTCTCTCTCTTTCTCTCTCTACAATCTCCATATCTTTCCGTCTCGGCTGTCGGAATCCCGAGACCCCATTGGCTTCCTCGCCTCTGCTCGCGGCCGGAAGAGGAAAAGGAGGAGCCTTTTCTCGCGCTCGGTCGCGGAGTTTGACTGGATTGAAAGTGGGTGGAGAGACATGGCTCTGCACCTGAGCAGCGCCGCGCCGGCGTGCTTCGCCGTCGCCGACCGCCGCGCGAGGAGGAGTCACAAGGTGCGGGCCGTCGCGCCGGGGACTCCGCCACCTTGAAGGCGGAGGAGGAGAAGGTGAAGCTGGGCGGCACCGATTTGAAGGTGACGAGGCTCGGGATCGGGGCCTGGTCTTGGGGCGACACCAGCTACTGGAACAACTTCGAATGGGACGGTAATTGAGCTTCGTACATGACCATGATGATATATATATATATATATATATATATATATATATTTATTTATTTATTTATTTCTTCTTAATATTGATGAATTCCTTGATAATCGGTGCTCAACTATGTCGAACGATTCCATTCTCGGTGACTCTTTGGTCAAGATACATCACAAGCCTGGTTAAGAACTCTAAATTCTATTCATTCAACTTGTTGAGAAGTTAGTGGACCGTTCTTTTTTTCTTTCTTTTTTTTAAAGAATTCTTTTGAAGCCTTTTTTTTTTTTTTTTTTGCATACAGTTGGTATGATATTGTTATTAAGTTGTGAGTAATATGAAACAGCAGTATGCCAATATCATCCTTAGTTGATACGATAATGCTGATGTTCTGGGTTGCTATTGAATGCTGCTCGAGTGAGGCTTTGCCTTTTGTTGAAAGAAGTGAGTGTTGAGAATGTCCGTTGAAGATGTTGGGTCTTAGAGCAGTATGTTCGTTGCACTTCATTTGGTTGGGAAGCTCCACATGAATGTTTAATTTGGTGGATGTGATTTATTTGCTGCTTCAGTTCTAGCTTCTGTTCTAACATGAAGATTCATGATCCGTCATCGCAATTATTATTGCATTGTAAGGTGTCGACGCTTGTTTGAACGAGACCATTCCGTTGCTCTATCCTTGAATCATCTATCTCAAGCACACTGACCATGTAATTAATCACGCCACTATGTAAATTGTAAACTGTGCGTGTGCCTGAGCTACATGGTCCGAGGACCCTGTCCACAGACTTCTAGCACTATTTACAATGATTGGGCTTTATGATTTTTTGGAACTGCAGAGATGCCCAAATTTCAGCCACCCTACTTTTGGCTTTCCATTTCTGCATCTTTTGCGGAAATACAATCTGAAACCCACAGCCATCATACCGTGCCTTAAACTTTGACTCATACCTCTCTGATATCTTTTCAGGAGATCATCTTTTAGTACTGTCAGGTTCTACTTTGTATAGTCTCTCTTGAAGGATGAAACTGAAAGTGAACAAAAAATAAAGCGGTCATTGTTAACCTTTTTTTCTTGCAAATGTAAGAATGTAGCATGTTAGTGGCTCCTCATTTATTGGAAGTCCTCTGCTTCACTGAGAGCACTTACTGAGTTTCCTTTCCCGCTTCTTCTCAATCATGTTGTAGTTTCATTCTCGTTTTCATATTATCCCTTGAGATAATTCATGTCAAAACTTTGTCTTGTGATTTAATGGCAGATAGGAAGATGAAGGCTGCAAAGGGCGCTTTTGAGAGCAGTATTGATAGTGGAATAACCCTGTTTGATACAGCTGAGGTTTATGGGTCGAGGGTGAGAAGTGAATCTACACTGCTCTGTTTGTTCGATAAATCTATGGAGATTCTGTAATTCAAGAGAATATCACTGTAGTCTTGTTTTTGCAGATGTCGTTTGGTGCTATAAACTCAGAAACTCTACTGGGCAGGTATATTATATTCTAAGTCGTGTAGATTTTCATCTAGTCATTCTGACTTGAATTGTGATTGTTGCTGTTTGAATTCTTGAAGATTCATCAAGGAAAGGAAAGAAAAGGATCCAGAAACTGAGGTTGCTGTTGCGACGAAGTTTGCAGCTTTGCCGTGGAGACTGGGCCGTCAGAGTGTCATTACTGCCCTCAAAGATTCTCTTTGTCGCCTAGGACTCGATTCAGTGGACCTATACCAATTGCACTGGTTTGTGCCTTTTGGCCTTGTGTAATATTTGCCTACTTTCATCCTGCTATAAAGATCAAGAAAAGTGACTGATGAAAGAAATCTGCTGTTTCTCAGGCCTGGAATATGGGGGAATGAAGGTTGTCTATGTGTAACACATTTTGTTCCATTGGGCACTCTTATTGGGTACTCTTTTTGAGATAGCTAAGACAATTTTGCTGAAAAATTATTGTCAGGGTACATTGATGGTCTTGGAGATGCAGTTGAGCAAGGTCTTGTGAAAGCAGTGGGAGTTTCCAACTACAGTGGTATATTCCTTGTTTCTAGAGTATGCTCATAGATATTGTTTCATCGGCAACTTGCTACCCTCTTTTTTGCCATTTTTAAAGAGATAAGGTATCTTATCATGAGGTTAAAATCTTCTGTATATTATTACTTCATAAATAAGCATATTCTGATATGTTCACTAATGTCCAGAAAGTAGACTCCGTGATGCCTATGAGAAGCTTAAGCAGAGAGGGATACCACTGGCTTCAAACCAAGTGAACTACAGCCTCATATACAGATCACCTGAGGAGAATGGTGTGAAGGCCACCTGTGACGAACTTGGGATCACTTTGATTGCGTATTCACCAATAGCTCAAGGTAAGTGCTGATCGCTTTTGTCTACTAGGGAAAGTCCATGAAGCTTTGGTCAAGGACGACAGTAGTGTAGGGATCTGTTCCGCATTGGCAGTCCTGGAGAAGCTGAATCTCCAGTTTTTGCAATCTTTTGGCGTTTAATAATTTGGAATCTTTTGGCCAGTCATCATAACATCTTAATAACTTATCATTATCCAGACATGATACTCAATGAGTAAATGGAAACCACCAAACTAACATTCTGTACTTTATTAGGTTCTTTGGTTGTGCTTGAACTTGAAAAGAAAGAGTGAACCAGCCCACCTTGAATATGTTATTGGTAAAGCGAGCAATGTTTATTACTTTGAAAAAAGATTTATGATCTTTAGTGACAATGAGAAGTGCATAGGAGTGAGCTAATTTATAATGCTTTCACTATGCAAACTGTGTGGCCCAATTAGTGTGAGACAAGTTGGGAATTAAAAAGACTGGGAACCTTGAATCATATATTAACCTTCCATTTCATTATTGTCAAACAGATAATTGGAGTGTACTGTAGTTTGTTGATTATTCATCTCTATCTTCCTCTGTTCTCGAATGGGCTTTGAAGATTCACATGGTGGTTCAACTTATGCAGGTGCTCTTACTGGAAAATATACCCCACAAAATCCTCCAAGTGGCCCCCGTGGTCAGATCTACACCCCTGATTTTCTCACTAGGGTAATCCATCCGCTATTTATGAAGCACTTTCATCCCTCAATCCCTGAGATTCATTCTTGAAGATTTTTTCTCAATGCTTGCAGCTACAACCTTTGCTGAACAGAATAAATGAAATGGGAGACAGCTACAAGAAAACTCCAACGCAGGTAACTATACTCCTTTCTTCAATAAAGGTATTGCAAATAAAGCAATCACCATGATTAGAGTGCAGAAAATAAAGCCGCCTACAAAGAAGTTTGCATATAGTTGCAGTGCATCTGCGCCATCTTAGATTATTCTTGTACTCAAATTGCACCAAGACACTTGTCAAACTATACATGGTACCCTGCATCATGCCATGTGTACGGCCTCTTCATGTTTTCGTTTGGCATTCCATGTACGTGTCTCATAACGAGCTCCTGATGGAAAAGACTAGTTAACACGTGCCTTCTGTCATGATAGGTTGTCCTGAATTGGCTCATAGCACAGGGTAACGTAGTCCCCATTCCCGGAGCCAAAAATGCTGAACAGGCAAGTGAATTCGGGGGTGCACTTGGGTGGAGACTCACCAGTGAAGAGGTCGATGAGTTGCGATCACTGGCCTCGGACATAAGACCCGTTGTAGGCTTCCCGGTTGAGAACTTGTGAAGCCAGCGTCATTTACTGTACGTCCCCACCTTTATGTAACTACAGATTTTTCATTACCAATTGATGTCAAAATGCCTGTATAGTCATTTAGTGCAAGTTCCCAGCAATCAGAAGTGGCGTTATGATCCTGAGGAAGCAAAGAGGCAGTCTCTTTCATCCCATCTTTTGACATGGGAAGTCATTGGAAAATTCTCTGTTCACGAACGTTTCGATGTAAAGTCCCTTGAAAGGGTATCGATATGGCATTGCTATCTTACTAAAAAACCTACCACTTTCGCCGAGCTATAGTAGCCCTCGAATTATTTATTTTGTAAGAGATAAAAATTTATGATTCTGATGTTAGTATCACCTGGAATAAGAGTGAGTAGTTACAGATTCTGTATAGATTTCATCTGGAACTTGCTTGTTGGAACAGTTCCTTTTTTTCTTAAACCTAAAGCCTACTCTGCAAACTTTAGAATCCGAACGTATCCTGTTACATTTCACTTTTATTATTCAATTGTAATGAATTATCACCTTTAATAATCATCACTTATCGTTATAATTCACCGATCATAATTTGTATTTAGAAATACGAAAAATATGAAACATTAATAAAATAAAAGTCTTAGTCATAAAATGGAGACTTGGATTAGTGGTTTTAGATTATACAATTATCATCAAACGTTATGAAATACTGTTGATCATTTGAAAACAAACTAAGAAAAATATAAAAATTTATTTCAAGTTTTAGGTTATAGGTTTTAAGTTCTAGAGTTTCTCAATTTTTGGAACTTACAACCTACTTTGCATATCTTGAAATATGAAACCGGATAAATTCTCATTGGTCTGATTATCATATTTCAAATTCCACCCTAAAATCATGCTCATCCCTAGCCTAGAGAGCACGACCATGGCTATGAATAGTCAACCGTTGGTAGAAACTCGTGTTTCATACCATGATGGGGAGTCATGAAGAGACAAAATTCTCTGACTAGGAATGAGAAATGAATTAAAAGTGGTTTGACTTTTTGTCATATAAAAAATACGTTCTCATTAGAAACTTATCATTGCACATGAGATGTGGAACGATCAGTGAGACACGTTGTATTGTTCCTGTCACGGTTGATATTGAAGTCTATGGATCCCTAAACGAGTACATAGGTCTTCTTAATCAGTTGTGTGTACGGACAAAAGAACTTCTGTCTTGAACCGTCATGAGGATCAAGTTTCCGTCTTTTAAAGGTTGTAAATCTCGAATAAGGTGATCTGAAAGGAGATTAAGGGATCTTAATGACCATACCAGTATTCTTCCATTTCCCAAAATCATCTACTATCGTCGCTCATTACCAAAAAATTCCGTGAAATCCGCAATCGTGTCAACTTACTATCGTCGCTCATTACCAAATAATTCCGTGAAATCTGCAATCGTGTCAACTTATCACGTGATTTAATCCCTGTGCGATTAAGTGAATCACTGGATTTATATGTTCTTGTCTATCGAGTTGGTTTGGTTCTTAAATTGTTGGGTCCAGCTTTCTTGGGACACAAAGTCAAATTCCTTGACAACGAACTGTGATAAACAAGGCGGAGACAGACCCACTTGGTTCTGGCAATCTTATGGGCCCATCCTCTTTTACTTCCTTATCCACAATAATCAGATGCGTCTGAATCTGAGCATCTCTTCTTTTTTATTCCTTTTTGTTTCCCTTTGCTCTCATATGCTTTTTGCTTCTTCTTCCACCTTCTTGGCCATATGAGAGCTTAGAGCTTCTCTGAGAAAGGTCTTTAGCATGATATAAAAGGCAATGCTCCAATCAAAGATGCCCAGATAGTGATTCCCAGGAATCGATCGAGCTGTGATGGGTTTCAACCCGGCATAAACCCTTGAGATTAGGTTAAGACAAAGTAAATTCTCTAGGATCTCCGAGTTCATGGCGTTGATAGCCTGTTTTTCACTGGAACCATATATGAGGAGGACGGACTTAGGGGCAATGTTGGCCTTTCAATATGACGCAACATCGATGGCGGAATGAAATATTATAATAAGGCCGTAAAATGAGTGGATACAATGATTTTGTCGATTGAATTCTCTTCTGGTACAAGATGATTGGGATATTTAATGACCTCCTACCCACAACAACTCCTCAAGAAAAATAAAATTTTTATAGCTCAGAAATGCATCCCCAATCTAAAAGCAGTGGCATCTCTGGGCAAAGCAGTGTGATCCCCTACTTTCATGTGAAAAATGGACCATGTGGTCCAAATCATTTGTTTTTCATGTGTTTTCTCCCACTCAAGTTCTAGAAACGATCAAGTTCATGAATCTCTTCCTTCCTGAGGCTGTCCGCTTCCCTGATTCATGGACCACACCCAGAAATATTTTGCTCAAAGACTCCATAATTCATGCTGTTTTGCTGCATTATTATACAGGAAATAATAGAATCTCCTTTCATCTTGGAGGGGACCAGAAAGTTATGGAAATACCCTGTAGCTTGGATGTCTTGTAGACCGTAGATAGGCCCAGCAGAGGTAAGAAAGATTCCAATGTAACGAATTTGACTATTAATAGCACAGCTAATCCATCCGATTACGACACTTTCCCGTAATATCTGGCGGATTTCGTGTCCTTACAACATCATTAATGAACAATAATCTCGCTTTCTATGTAAAAAAACTCGTACGCGTGTCAAGCCTATCTAGGAATCTTGATGATCAAAATCTTCTCAGCTTCTCTTCACTTTCACAACGCTTTCTCCTCTTCGTTTTTCAGTCGCCGATCCCTTTCTTTTCCCGAAAAGGAATATCTAGACCTGAGCTTTATGCCAAGTCGCTTTGATGCTTATACAACTAATTTGCTCTGGCCCAAAAGAGAATGAAATCCTCATCATCCTTTTCCCCCCTACTTGTTCCCCCATTTGCTGCTCAGCCACCCTTATCGTCTTCCTGATAAGAACAAACGAACGTTGCCACCAGATGTCTCCTTACGCGCGTACACACCATGAGGCCTGGCTCTGAAAACCTTAGAATAAGCTACTATAAAAGGAAAAAAAAAATCCATCTTGATATGCACTGTTCGTGCGTGTAAGCACCAGGAATTCATTTTTTTGACTCTGCAATTACCACCGCCATTTGCCCAACGTGTTGCATATCCAGATAAACTGTCTCCCCAGATTTGGGCCAAGTTTTTCTGTATTACCACGAATGAGTTGTCGCAAGCTTCTCAGAAATTTTTTTTTTATCAAAAACAGGTTGAAAAAACAAAGAGCTTTTTCAGAAATCTTTCGCTTCTGACAATTCTTTCCCTTATCAAAACCAATAAACTAACAATGGCAACTGCCCACGTGGCACCACCCTTGTGCATCGTCAGATTGCACCTCCAATGGGTGATAAGTAGTAGATTTCCCAAGCCAAATCAGCCTCCCAAAAACAACCGAAGGAAAAACCAAAAGAAGAAAAAGAATTACTAAAACCACTGTGGTCCCTTGTGCACAGTTTTTTTTTTTTTCTCCATTTTTCGGTATTTGGGGGGTGACTAAATTATACGCCGTGTGGGAGGAGGTCATTGTGCGTTACAGTACTCAATTTATTGCATAATTCTAACCCTCCTTCCCTCTTGACTCTCTGTGTGCTGTCCTTTTCTTCCTAACTGGAGTTAAAAGGCTCTGGTCTTCGGTCTTCTCCCATTTTGCTCATTACTTAATCATTTCACAACTGCTATTCTTTGTGTCTCTGAGAGAGAGAGAGAGAGAGAGAGACGGTATTGGAACTTGCAAGTCTCTTAGATTGTTCCTTCTTATTACCCTGTTGGGAACAAGTCAAAGGTTGGCTCTGGTCAGGTTCGTTTGATTTCGTTTCACAGTTTTCCATTTTGGGTGTTTGACAAAACTCCTCCTTTCTGAAGTCTAGTCTGTTCCCTCGAATCTCTCTTTTTTTATCTGGTTTGAAGTTTTCCACTGGTTAATGGGTGTCTCACGTCTTGTTATGGATCATATCATTTCGAATTATTTAATTAATTTCTTAATTGCAGCACAGTGCGTTCGATAGCTTCAGCTCCTGTGTTCCATGGCTCTTTCTCTCTCTCGCTAGAAATTTTTTTTCTTTAATGGTTCTTTTCTCTGTTCAAAGAGATGGGTAGATTGTGGGTGTTTGATTATTTTTGTCTTTCGTTGTCAAATGAACAATTAAGTAAAAGGGACTGTTGCTGAATTAAGAATAATATCTTTGCCTTAACGTTCAGTTAAGTGGGTTGCCGATTAAGTTATTGTTCCCTTCCTGCTTTTCTCATGCGTTGATTGCTGTGCTTCCAAAAATGGTGGTGATCTTTTTTTGCTGTTTCGGTTTCATGTCCAAGTCAACCAATTAAGTATCAGTAAATTAAATTAAATAAGGTCCCTAAACGGCATATTCTATAAATTAACTGCTTTGCTGCGTTTTGGTTAAAGCTCCTTTTTTGTGTTTCTGTGCAGAAACTTTTTGTCTGGTGTGCAGCCATGAATCCTTGCCTTCCTGATTGGAACTTTGAGTATGATCTCCCTTTAACCAATCAGAAGAAAAACATTGGGTACTCTCTCTCTCTCTCTCTCTCTATTTCTATGTCAGTTTGAATTGATTCAGTTTTATCCTTCTGTTGATGAATTGGTCAGGTCTGACCAGGAGCTGGTGGAGCTGCTATGGCAGAATGGCCAGGTTGTTATGCACAGTCAAAACCATCGAAAGCCGAGCTCAAACCAGCATGAGAGCAGTCAATTGCAGAAACATGATCAGCCGATTATGAAAGGCAGCGGGTCTCATGGGAATTCTAGCAATTTGATTCAGGATGACGAGACGGTCTCATGGATCCATTATCCCGTTGACGATTCTTTCGAGAGGGAATTCTGTTCGAACTTCTTTGACGAATTACCGGTGCCTCATCCGATGGAGGTTGATAAGGCAGTCAGGCAAGTCGAAACAGAGAAGATCGTGAAATCAGGCAGTTTTAATGATGCCCATAATACGAGTAACCAGCAATCCACCATTAAGCGCGCACTTGTCCCTGAAATTTCTGGGAAGCAAATGCCGCCTCCACCAGCTCAGTTTGCCAAAGCCGCTCAACTAAACAATGTCACTGGAAACTTGGGAAAGGTTGTGAACTTTTCTCAATTCGCATCACTCGTCAAGGGTGATCAGACACCTTCTAGTCTTCACTTTGGAGGTGATGCTCGAGAGTGTTCAGTTATGACAGTTGGGTCTAGCCACTGTGGAAGCAACCAAATTGTAAATGACCCAGATTTTAGTAGGGCATCGAGCAATGCGGCCGGCACAGCTGGCTTTTCTGCCGAGACTTTTAAGGAAGATGTCCATAAAAACGTAGTTTCTCAGGGTGAGGGGAGGAAAACAGAGACACTTGAGCCAACTGTTACTTCATCGTCTGGTGGATCCGATAGTAGTTTTGGTGGAACCCTTAAGGAATCCGCTGGTGCGAGTAGCCACAAGAGGAAGGGCAGAGATAATGAGGAATCTGAGTGCCAAAGCGAAGTAATGATCCCCCTTTCTTCTTTATCGATCAACTTTCATTTTGGTGATCCTAACATCGGAATTATTCAGGCTGCTGAACCAGAAGCTGCTGGTGGAAAGAAGCCAGCAACAAGGTCGGGATCAACCCGCAGGAGCCGTGCTGCCGAAGTGCATAACCTCTCTGAAAGGGTGTGGACCCCAATCCCATGAAAATTACTTGTCATGTTAAACCAAATTACTCTGCATTTTTATTGGACATAACTGTTGGGCCGTTAATGCAGAGGAGGAGGGATAGGATCAATAAGAAGATGAAGGCGTTGCAAGAGCTTATACCTCACTGTAACAAGGTCTTCCTTTGTTCTATCCGCATCATTTGATAATTTCTTGATTCTCTCGGAATCTGTAAATCATTGCTTCTATTGGATTTTAAATTCCATTTTCTTTGTTGCTCTTTCAATTAGTGCTGGGATTGATAGTCTTATGCATGCTGTAATTAAACACATAATTTCCATGAGTAATCAGCTAAGCGATGATAAATCAGCCCACAAAAGTATCTCTAGGTACAAAAGTGGCCCATTCTGTATTATATGAAAAGGTAGGAGCAAAAACTGTTCTGGAGATGCTAATAAGTGAGTTGATTTGTTTTGGCAGACGGACAAAGCATCAATGCTTGATGAAGCAATTGAATACCTAAAGTCTCTTCAGCTTCAGCTACAGGTATGTGGTACTTTCTGGAGCCATGGAACAGAAAATATTTCAGATAAGCAGTCCAGCTCAACATGAGGGAGGTCATATGTCTTCCCTATCATTGTCGAGTGGAATCTTCTTCCTCCTATGGCAGCTTTTAGAAAAAGCACTTGCTATTTGGAGAATTAAGGAGTTGGCCTCCTATTTGTTGTGCTCGAAGTTAAATTTTGACCGTAAAACTCGGAAAATAGAAGCACCTAATCATTTCATGGAAATCTAAAAACCCTTGGGTTCTTGGTGTGTTAGGTAATGTGGATGGGAGGTGGGATGGCTCCGATGATGTTTCCTGGAGTACAGCATTACATGTCCTCGATGGGTATGACGATGTGCCTGCCGCCTTTGCCCACTGTATCCAACAATTTGCATTTGCCTCAAGTCCCGGTAGCTGATCAATCAATCCCAATGGCTCCAAACGCAAATCAGTCAGTAATTTGCCATACTCCAGTCCTGAATCCCATGAATTTTCAGAATCAGATGCAAAGTCCCTCATTTCCCGAGCAATTCGCGCGTTACATGGGCATCCACCAGATGCAAGCCGCATCACAGGTTTGAAAGTCCTTATGCCATCGAAAAATGTTGCGGCGTTTTGGGGCTGATTATGGTCCCTTGATCATGTATCAAACTTTTCTTGCAGCCCATGAATATGTTCAAGTTCAGCCCTCAGACTGTGCAGCAGATTCAAACAAATTCACTGCCCGGCAGTATCAGCGGGCAATATAGTGGAGGAGCTACAAATGATGCTTTAAGTGGCAAAATGGGTTAGTCACTTTGTCATTTGTCCTCCCAGATATATAATGAACTGGGAAATCCCTAGGTTATTTCTTCATAACAGTTTAGGAGTTGGGACATCATGTGTACTCTGCGAAAATCCTATAAGAAATGCCACAAAAGATGCATGGGTAGATTCTAATCATGTCTTGTTAAAATAATGGCAGGTTAACAAGTGGCCATGCTCTTTGGAAGCCTGCATTCCCGCTAATATCAGATGGTAAGAGGTCATACCCTTCAGGGGGAAGACATTGAATGGCTGCTGCTTGATCCGTATCCTGGCTAATTGGTGATTTATGTACCCATCTCCTTGATGAGTTTACTACAACTACTAAGGACTAGTGAATACGGATGAAGCTGGCTCCGTTACTGCTATTAAATCTGCCGCAGTCAGCCTGATAAGAAGACCACCTTCTTGGTCCTTGAGATTTTTTGGTCGCAATTTGCAAGAGTTACATGGTCATTTTACTATTCTTACCAAGCACGATTGTAAATTTCTGTACATTGCATGTGAGAAGTGGAAGAACTGGAGCTAACACCATTAGAAGCGCAGAATTGATTGTATTGATGGAGGTGAGATTTGTAATGGGAGAGGGTTGATAGTGGGAGCACAACTACACATTTTGTTTCTTTAGACTTTCTGTTCTTTCAGTCCTATTAAATAAATTCTTCAATTATGCGTCAGACAATGGTCCGTATTTTCTTATTAACTATTCGCTCCACAAAATACACTGAAGAATTCGAGGTTTTAATTTACCCATCCCGGTTTATTCGTTGGCATCTAATCGAAGTTAGCAGTCATCCTAGCGTATTCCTTTCTTCAAGTACCTTTCCCGAAAATTATGTGCAAGATTGAGTGATCTTTCTCCATCGACCGAGTTCCTCCATGCAAATAGAAACTGCTTTCCAACATCCTGAAGCTCTTGCAGTTCGCAATCCCATGTTAATGGCTGCTTATTCTTACTTCCAATAGCAGAAACATGTCCCTGCTACATGAAGTAAAAGGACCCATGATTCGGTCTATCAGTGCTTCACACCCCTCGCATCCTAGGTTGTCAATGCCTACGCAAGAGCTAGCTTTGTTGCTCCTTATCTCCTCCATATTCTATCAAACACTGAGCGAAAGCAACTTCCTCTCTTCCAACCACTTTCCAGCACTAAAGCAAAGAGAAGATGCTCATTCATATTGTTCATGGTTCCACTGATGCTAACTTTCACGGAAATGGCGGTGGTTCTCTCAAGTCTCATCGAATTCTTCAGTCGGGATTGGTGGGGAAGTGCTGATGAGTACTTCACTAGGGTGTGCTAATGCTCATTCTGTGTGTAAGTTATGCTAGTTTTGCGTATATCAACTAATGAATCATTAAGAGCAAAGCAGCACCTGTCATGCTATTCGATGATGTTTTTACATGACAAACACGCGACGTTAGACTTCAGTTTTGGTCAATGGAGGCTGCAAAAAGCAATCGAGACATCTTTTCTTATCATATATTTCAGTAAAGTATCATCAAATAGGAAATAAAAACATGAGATCGACTCAACTTGCCAGCTAAAAACCTCACCGACATCGCCACGCAAATGTTGAAGCTTTTAAATGTTAGTCCATCTCAACCTACATAGACTTTGGCACAATTGCAGGATTGACGCGATGTCCTATAAGTCTTCTTGTTGCTTTGTGGAAGTCATTTTCAGCATTTATGCACCGATCATGTAGTACTGACTGGACCCTACGACGGCGTGAACATCGTTGCCCTACACATCTTCGAAGGGTTCTTGATGCCATACAAGAAGGGTCATCGTTCCGGTCATTTAGGAGGCAAAACGTTCGTTCAATACCAATCCTATGATCGGTGTAAAGCGCAAGAAGCCATCTCACGGGTCCATTACATCGCTGACATGACGTGCCAAAATCATTTTTCTCGAAATTTGAAAAATCCAGGACGCGGCTGTCGTGCCACACACACACGACATATTCCAAGCCAGGACATCCACTGTGTGGTCACAGGAAGATCTTTTGCTAGGCAGCTTTTCTTGCACAAGTGGGAGCGGTGCAAAAATGCCTTCATCTTCCTCATCACCATCATCTCAACTGTAGTATTCTCAGTAAGCATCATAGTCCTATCTCCCACTTTAATGTGTCTGTTCTCTCTCTCTTCTCCGAGTTGCATAAGATCCCGTCTCTATCTTCTCGCCACCAAGTTGCATGTTGAAGAGAGAGAGAGAGAGAGTTTATGGAGTAAAACTAGGTGAGACTATATCAGCGTTATGATGCGAAAGTTGGCCAATATATATATATATATATTATTTTGGCGGAAAAGTTGGCCAATACATATACATATACATATACATATACATACATATATATATATATAAGATTGTCCTTTAAATATAAACATATGGGACAAATATAGAGCCTAGCAAGTTCCAACACGAATCGACATGTTTGAATACGATCATTGGACCAAATGAAAACTGCACGAATTTAAGATAGATAAATTCCATAGCATAGTTAATAGAAATGCAGATGACGTAACTCAATCCAATTGCGATATCAGAATATAACACGCTAACATGAACTGTCAACATCTAGAAAGTGCCGAGAAAGACTCGAACCTCGTCAAACCGAAACTAACACAACTTGACGTCTACTAACCACTTTTCGAGGTGAAAAATTTTAAACCATAGCTTAAATAGATCGAGCCACTCGCGCAAATACAATAATATGATATTTGACGGTGGTCCACCTATATCTTTAGGGAGGGTTTTGAGGGGAGGGGGAGGGGGCTGATTTTGTATGGATGCAAAGGGATAATATATTCAACTAGAGCCACTTAGAAGATAGTGGCTCAGATTGCTCCGGCTTGTTCCCACATATCCCCCTTGCCCCCCCCCCATCTTTTTCCTTTCTGACGTTGCAAAGCTCGATAGGGAGAGATGTCCCGAAATTTTATGGGGACCCCCCCGCGCTCTTGTACCGATCTAATTGCCCATGTTTCATGTCCACAAGCTGGGGACTCCATCTTGAGAAGATTGATGCCCCATCAGCATCGCACCATCCAGCGCAACACCAACTTATGCATCCCCCCCTCTTAAATGCCCACTTACCCCACTTCACATCAACCCCCATGCCGATGTGAAATCTTAGGGGAGAGGAGAAAAGTTCACTTTCTGCTGATCCTGTTTTGCACTCCTTAATCCAGGGTTTTGTTCAGTGTTGTGATCTGATGACCTGATCTTAGATTTTTTGTTCAGTGCTGTAAGCAGTTGGTGAGACAATGCATCATGCAGTTGCACGTCTCTCTGCATTATTATTATGATGTTTCTTCAGTCAATCCCACGATCGAAACATGGCAATTGCCTTGTGTTGTTTGTCGCGGGTCGAGTACGAAGTACAAAGATAGTGTGAAATGTGGAATTACAACGTTGAAGAGAGCGCATTGGAGGTCTTGATAGACCTAGAAAGGACAACACAGTAGACTTAGACTAAATCAATCGCACGGTAAACATATGCGTAATGGCGAGTCTGGTGGTCCCGATCGGAAGACAGGTTCGAGTCAACTACGTCTACATTTGTTTTCTTTAGCTGCCGCGACGGAGAGCGACGCGAGGTTGTCCTTCAAGTCGTCGCGGAGCTGCATCTGTTCGGTCACGATGTCGCATAGCTTGTCGTGGTTACATTTACCAACTGCCTGCGAGAGAAAAAGAAAAACATGGAATAAGGGGGAATGAATGTGGGAAGATTATTTGCCGAGGGAGAAGAAAGAAATGTGATTGTTCTTAGTTAGGAATTTTCGCGTCTCTACCAATTTGACTCGCACACGACAATATAAGTATACATCTAAAAACATGCATGCGATATAATCGATCATGTCGTGAATTATCTATATATTCAATTGAGATTATCAATTATCCATTTGATCTATCCTTCCTCTAACAAGGTTGTTCTAGCTTGAATTGTCACCACCTAACTCGTGGACAACCGAACCTCTTAAAATATGCTAAGGTATAGATAGACTCCCTTTACACCTACACAATTGATGATTCATACATATGCTCTAAGATGAACGAGGTCCAACGTACTTCAGGCGCATTCCAAAAAGTGACCTCTAGAGAGGAGAACCATTGTCCATACCTTATCCGAAACGATATTTTGTCTATTACATGGTACGTCGCTTGCATGTCATATCGCTAGATACACGTATTTAGAGTAGTCGAAAATCAAGCGCCGCAATTTCTTGTATTGAAATATTGATGAGAAATCCTCCCAATGTCGTCTAGAATGAACTTATCTAGGGAAACGATCGTGCCAAAAACACTAGCGAGCTGAAATCACCTGCTTGAGGATTGCAGGGTTGTCGTTGATGGCACCGCCTTCTTCTTGCCTGCAAGCTTCCGCTTCATCCCGTCTCGGTTGCACCTGTGACATCTTCTCTTCTCTTCGGTTTGATACGATCTTCTTCACGATAGCAACGTTCGCGCAACGGCAATCGGACATTAAAAGACATGGAGGTCTGCGAATTCATCGGATGCGGGCGGCAATGCGTGCACGACGTGTGTCGCGAGCGCGCTCGGTCGTGTACCGTGTCTCAAGGGGCGTCGAAACCTACGTGCTTCCATGCACGTAGATGTAGGGATGAAATTGGGGGAGAAGGATTGAGGGGGGTGATGTTCGAAAGAAGAGAGGCCCATCGAGGTCCATCAAAGGCAAAAGCCCGTTTGGGGCCCAACAGACTGGAGCTGGATCGTGTAACAAGGGATTGGCCCAAGTACGAGACCGTCTCTAGCTTTGATAGTGTGAGAGATTAGATTAGTGGCAAATGCGGGTACACAAAACTATCACTAATCAGCAATCACTTTGCTAATTATATTGATTTAGGCTCCGTTTATTTTATGAAAAATAACTTCAGGAAAATATTTTTTAAATTTTCCGGTGTTCGTTTCATGAAAAATAAATTGCTTGGGGAAAACATTTTTCATGAAGGAAAATTTTTTTCTAAATTATGAGAAAATGTTTTCCACTTTTAAAAAGTAGAAAATATTTTTCTCACTTGGTTTCTCTTATCTCACACACCTATAAGCCCTCACTTCCTCCTCCTCCTTCTTTTTTCTTTTTCTTTCCTTTATTTCCCTGCTTCTTCTTTATTGGCCAGTCAACGACCGACAACGGCGAGGCTTGCCGGCCTCGGGCCTAGCCAGATTGGCGAGGTTTGAGCTTGTCGGCCTCACCGCTCACCAAATTGAAGAGCCTCGAGCTCACCGGTGAGCACGATCGGCGAGTTGCGAGCTTCGAGCTCGCTAGTAGGCGAGCACATGGCCGATCGCCGGCCACGTCGCCGGCCGTGGCCGTGGCTGGTGATCGACCAAGAAGAAGAAGAGGAAAACAAAGAAAAGGAAAAAGAAAATGTAATTTAATAATCAATTTTTTTTTAAAAAAATTAATTAAAAATCAATTAAATGAAAACTAGTGTATGGAGAAAAAAGATTTTTCTTACCGAATGGCGGAAAATATTTTTCACTTCATTTTCAGGTTTCGCTAGAGCATTAGAAAATGATTACATTTTTCTCGGAAAATGGCTTTTTGGAAAATATTTTTCGAAAATGCAAAATTTTTCGCGAAATGAACAGACTCTTAGTGTCACTTGTCAGGATGATTCCACTAATCATGTAGGCCCATCTAGATTTCGTTTGTTTTGTGGATATAGTGATTACTTATATCGTTTATAAAACTGAATGAATGAAAATTATTTTCATTGTCCACTAAAAAATTTATACATAAATTATTGTCGATAATAAAAATATTTTTATTAATTATTATTTTTTTGGTAAATTAAGAATATATTGAGCTTTAACCAAAACTATACAAGAGGTCCAGCACCAAAAACTTACACTCATAATGACAAACTAGTCAAAACGAGTTAAAGGGGGCCGACAGAAAAGAAATAGAGCCACCAACAAGCCGACAGCAAAAGCCAACAAAGGCAAGGCAAACAAGCCAAGAAAAGCACCAGAGGCCAAACAGCGGCTACAACAAACGGAAATAAAGAAACAGCAAAGGCTATCAAGCCCCCGCCAAGAACCACCCTTGCACTCGGCCAGGACACAGGATGACCAGCAGGAAACTGTCTGCCTCTCTACCAACAGGAACAGCAAACTACCAAGTAGTAGCAATGTAACCACATCCAAAAGACAAATCAACCACCAGCCAACCCACCAGAAACAAGGCTCTCTGCTCGCACCCACCAGATGAAGATGCGAGAAGCCAACCGAGCATTCCACAAATCTCATCCAACAGCGTACACCCAACAGTTGAAGAAGCGACCCAGCAGACACCAATAGCAGTAGTGGCAAGCAAGAGGCATAGCATTAAGGCTTCGAGACCCCGGAAGAGAAGATGGAGGGGTCAAAACCCCAACTACGCTGAAGCCTTCTATTTCTCGAACTATCTTCAACATTTCTTAACATTAAGACCTTGTCTCTAACCAACTTTATAAGGTGGTTTTTCACGGCCGGAATCGTCAAAGTTTGATCCCTAAAATGAATATTGTTCTTGATCTTCCAAATTGTGTGGCACAGGGCACCTAATGAGAAGCGGGCGATGCAATGGTAGAAATCCTTATTTTAAGTGCTTGATTATAAGAAAATATCTTCAGCGGAACAAACTGGCCTGTCTCGCCAAGCATGTTGGCCACGAAAATCTCCAACCAACAATCACTTCACCCCTATAGGATATTTTTCTGGCAAGAGCATTCATTATCTATTGACATCCCCCACAAAAGGACCTCAATCATTGAGATCATACGTACGAGATATTGACAACTCATACCTCACACTAAGGCATCGCCAATTCAATTGGGAGTTCTTACTTTCAGGATATGTTCGTTGTTCAACGTGCAATGCATGCAGTTTGCAAGAAACAGTTGATCAATTAGTAGTATCATGTTAATGCGTTATGCGATATATTTTTTCCCGATCCAAAAGGAGAAATACCATACCTTGCCTAATGAAATTGCAAGCTTAGTCTGAAAATGAAAAGTTGCAAATCTCCTATCATATTCATATAAAACCATTAAAACCTCTTTTGTATATTTATTTTATTCCCTAGACTATAAAATCAATTTCTTCTTGAGTTTACTTTATTGAATTTCATTAAATTCTCTAATCTGTCGGCCGAGTTTTTTTTTTTCTCTGAGAAATAAATGGTTGCCGTATTTTGCTTCCCGCTATTCTATTTTTTCTTGAAAAAGGAACTGTTTATGATATTTTAAAGACGTGTGTAGGACATGCGGCCCACTGTTCATGTACGACCCTGAAAGATATGACCTGGAGACCATGGGGCGGGTCCCCAAGTTGACAATTCACAAATCATATCAACATGGTAAACTTGTCTGAGCTTTTATAAGACGCAATCTAGCCAATGCAAAATGAGGGGGCGCCAAGAAGATTCAAGCCGACCCTCTTACGCCGATAAGTTACCAACGAAGACCTCTTTAAAATGTGGATCAATATGGAATTCGATAAAGGATATGTTGAACAGTCCCTTGATAAAGGATATGAGGAGTCTCTTGTTGATTTTGGAGGAGAAAATAAATAATGAATTAAAAGGTATAGAAATAAGAAATAATTGTGTCTAAATTGTAGCAAAATAAAGATAAAGAAATAAATAATTATGTCTACAACCATGATTATCAACTTCACTACTTAATGATCATTGATCCTACTTCTCGACGACTATTGCCTCAAGTACTCAAGATAATTGTCAATTACACTATTCGAATAGTTATCGATTTCACTACCTTGATGGTTACCCTTTTTATGGTTGCATTTGAAATTGTTGAATCCACTATTTCATAAGTATGTTGCTTCCACTTCCTTGATGGTTGCCTCTCCGTCGGCTGTATTCGAGAATGTTCACTAAACACTTGGACTTTTTTTCTTTTTGCGTCAACACAAGCCCCCTTATTCTTTTGAATCATATAATCAAGAATCATCATATGCCTCCTTATTATTTGCAAATTTGATTTTTGCCCAAATTTCATGTGGGTCAAATTCATCATCTGACTCATGTCTTTCCATTGAAGCCACATTTTGTATAAAGTCTTCATATGACCCTTTATCTCTATCTTTGTGCAATTGCTAATACTTTGACACTCTCCTTGTCAATTGAAATAAGACAACAAAGTCTTGGCCTTCAAATCTTTTCCTTAAGTTAAAATTCAATTCATTAAAGGCCAAATTTGTAAATTCATTTTTAGAGAGTGAAATAAGACATATATTCCTAGCGTTTTTTAAACCAAGCAATAAATTGGTCAAATGTTTCATTGCTATGTTGATAAAGTCTAGCCAAGTCAATAATCAGGTATCGTTTTATACAATTGAGAATGGAACTGCTTTTTCATCTCTACTCAATTACACATCGAATTAGTTGGTAAATTAGTATGCCAAGTGAAATCGAGTTTTCGACAAAGACAAAGGAAATAATACAAGTCTTAAAAATTCCATTTGTTCCTACTTCTCCACATTACGCTAAAAATTGAGCAACATGTTCAATGGTCAATCATTCATCTTCGTCGGTGAAGATGGTAAAGTCGGAATTTTAAAACCTCTATGAAAATGTCAATTATCAACTCATTCTGGATAAGCTTTTCAGGTTCAGGAGTGAATAGAGAATCATCATATACCACGTTTCTCCTTTTGTCTCCCCTTTATGTGCTTACCATAAAGCATGACCATATGTTGGAGTGTGTGAATGGAGGTATCTGTCATGATTTTCTAGGGAGAGTTGTGGCATTTGATTTTCCATATACATGGACAAGGAAAAAGTTAAATTAGTGCTACAGGGCCACGGAGATTGGGCAGTGTCTAACACGTGGGGGATTCGATTCCATTATGGAGGACGAACGGGACAGCCAAGCTTCGGGCCATGGCTGACCCAATCCCAACGTCCTTTCGGAACGAAAACAAAGACCCAACTGAAATCGAAGTCTTTTTCAACCTTTTCCCGGCCACTAGCGATTGCCATTTTCCTCCTTTTTCTTTCTCAAATAGGAGTGAACGGTAGGTGCGAGGCGAAATTTTTCAAAACCCAAGGCGCGAATTCACACGAAGGCGATGCATAAAGATATTTGTTTTCTCTCGACTCTTTTTACGAGCCAATACTTTCATCGAAATAATAATTAAAAATCGAGTGGGCGGACACGTCGTGCTCGCCCGTTGCAAAATCGGAATTTGTCTTTTCTTTTCCTTCTTTTCCTGCCAATACGCTGTGAACACGTGGAGTGGACAGATGGGGGCGGTTAGTTACCTCACCTTGGAGACGTTTTCCACGTTGCGCACGAAAGAGTTGTTCTGGCTTTTTCTGGAAGGGGGCTCCCCCATCCCCGTGGGGCCCACGAAAACGTGGTCGGTCCGGCGACCGGTGACAGGCGGCATCGGCCCTGTCGCTTCGCCGTGTAAAAAGCTCACGTGCGTTGCCGCGTTTCGGTCCCCATCGGGAGTTCTCGCTTTAATCGCGGGATGACGTCCTCCATTAATGCCTGGACTTTGACTTGCCCGATGACACGAAATTGAATTGAGGCGTGAGTTTTCAGGCCTTCCAAGTTACATGCGTGAATTATTTAGGGGAACGGCAAGGCAACTAGCTCCTATATTCAAACGTGCACGCCTATGGAAATTCATTAGGACACCTGATCGAGTGACGATTTATATTATTATTATTATTTTATTCTGCCGATGGAACATGGTCATATGAGTCGACATCGTTACTATCTACATAGATGTCTCAAATGTGAATTTATCTATGTAAACAGATAGATGTGTTGCTTGTAGCATGCTACTTTTCATCGACAATGTCCCATCATCAAATTAAGTTGGATCGCGTGTTGTACTTTCCATAGATTGTTCTCTTATTCTTCTTGTATCATTCTATGTGAACTTCAAAGTTTTGTGTTTTTACTTATTAAAGGTAAGCCAAAAAAGTTTAAACAATCAAATTGGACCGGACCAAACCACACTTCATGGTTTGGTTTAACTTTATTAAAACCGATATAGAAACATATAATGATCCAATAATTTCTTAATAATTTTTATAATTTGTAAGTGAAGTAGCCTATCTTTTCAAATTTCAAGTGACATTGATTTATTTTGTTTGGATTTATGAATTGTTGTAAGTGTAGAGTCAATTTATTTTTTAAAATGAAATTAGTACCCTTTCTAAGCTATTTCAATGAGCTTAGCTAGCATTTGGTGACCCTCACCTTACTCAGATGTGAGCGGCCACTGCCTTTTAGAGAGAGAGAGAGAGAGTGGACTCATGATTTCGACCAATCAAGCCCTTGCCTCTGATTGACCATGTGACTTGCCACCACAAGCAAGTCGCAGTGGTTGAATCATAAAGCAATGGCCCTACTCCCTCCCTCCCTCTCGGCATAGGTAGTGGCCACCCTCGCCTAACCGCAACAACAATTGTAGACTCTCGGCTAAAGCTTTGCGAGGGCTAATGACCATCGTCAGTGGTTGGACAGTCGCATAGGCCATCCTCCTTTCTTTCTTTACTCTCTCCCTCTCTCTCTCCCTCAAGATGTTTCTTTTCATTTTTTTTTTCTACTTCGCTTCACTATTTTGGGTCCAGTCTGCACAAACACGGCAATGTAACCCAACCGTGGGCCGCACGTTGATTAGCCTCTCCTTCACCGCTTCCCAAAGGCGAAGGTTTAAAACTCGATTATTGAAGCGTTATAAGTGGGGAGTTGGGATCCCGTGTTGAGTAAAGGTATAGGAGTTAGGCCGACGCGCCACGGGCGCGCGGGTCCAAAGGCGGAGTCATCGGTTAAAAAAAAAATGGCTATGTAAGTCAACATTTTCTTATATGTATTGAAATCTTAAGTGTTTGGGGCTTGATTTTGCCAAAGAAAAGAAATACATGAACATTATTAAACATTAGAAAAGAGTTTAAAATATAATTGAAATAGTCCACCCAGCCCCTTGAAATATCTATGCATATATATATTTTTTTTACCGTAATATATAATTTACCTTGAATTTTCGACCATTGCTTGCTTGGACCGGTCCATGAGTTTTAAGAAAAACAGGGAGGGGTCGAGAAAAAAGTTACTTGTGGACAGTGATTTTTGGATCATTCGGATGACGCACCGTGCCACTTTTAAAAGCTCACCAGCTTTTAAAAGCTCTTGTCCGTGCTCTGGGACAACTTTTTAAGATTCCCCGCCACAAGAAAAAGACAACTTTCTTTTTTCTTTTTCTTTTTTTCTTCTTCCAATTTAATGTAGTAACTGGCAAAGTGACTGATAACGTGATTATTGTCCAGAGGCTGACGTTAATATCCAGGCTTAGTTCCCATCAAAATTGGTGGAACTCATTTATAACGAGATGGACCATATATGGATTAGTTAAGTTTTAATAAATGAGTTATTAATAAGTTTGGATTGTATGTAAGTCTAATGATACATGGATTTGTATCGTTTTATTTATAAGTCTAGTTATAAATGGATTGTTAAAAAATTATAAGTTAAAAAATTAAGTTAAATGAATTTATCTTTAAACTTATTTACAATCCATTTAACTTATAAAGATTATTAGTTCCTCTTGAGCAGTTTTTATTATTTTTATTTTAAAAAAAATATTTATCTTTTCTTTATTTCTTTTATATTTTACCCCTACAAAGTCCCGCATCCGACCCCCATTGCCCTCTGGGCAAGGGCCTCGAAGCCCTCACCAATTGCATTGGTGAGCCTCAAGATCACCATGCGAGCAAAGCCAATGCCTCGTCGACCTTGGGTGAGCTTGAGCTCATCAAATTTGGTGAGGCCGAACTCGTGGACCTTGGTGTTGGAAAGACTCCAAGCTTCTCGATCTAGCAAACCGAGCCTCGCTAGCCTTGGGCAAGGCTTGAGCTTGCCTGTTGCATACCATGGCCGCCGTGGTCGGCGATCAAGAGAAAAAGAAGAAGGACAAAGAAAAATAAAAAAGGAAAAAGGAAAAAAGAAAAAAAATAATTTAAATTATATTTAAAATAATAATAATAATAAATACTTCCAAGGAGTGCATAAATAATCAAATCAGTTTTTTTTATGCTAAGTGAAATATATTTTCTAATTCATTTCAAATTTCAACCAAACACCGGAAAACATTATCATTTTTGGAAATACCACATTTTTTCGTGAACTCAATTAAAAAAATTGTAAAATTTATCTATTAAATGAAAAAAATTTACAAGTTAGGTATAGGTTTAGTTGGGTATAGGTTAATTTGGGTCACCCCGCCTAAACCCAACCCGATTCACTCATTTGATGGGTCTACTCATCAACGATGAAGAAGGCATTCAATGAAAGGGTGAATCGTTAATTCATGGGGTTATATGCTAATTCGCTAATTTCTTGATCTTCTGGACATTGTAAAATTCATGACATTAACTTTACATGGCGTAGTAAGCCTAATTGGAAAATTGTATCCTTATAGTTCATCATCACACGAGATTTATAATTATCCGTTACAATTCATTTATTTTATAAGGTGAAAAGGCAAGAATAATGAATTGAGGGATAGTTTTGCATAGAAGCATCGTGTTACTTGTAAGATCATCAATTGGTGAGATGGAGCCTAGCCCTCATCGCATTTGGCAAGGGTTGAGCCTTGCCGGCCACCCCTAAGGCCGACCAGCCAACTAGAGAAAGAAGGAGACAAGAAAGAAAAGAAAGGAAAACATAAATATTAAAAAAAAATGTAAAAAATTGTTAATGTCAACATAAGACGGTTGACATTGACCAAACCACAAAAAAAAAAAAAAAAAAAAAAAAAAAAAAAAAAAAAACATAAAAATTCAAAAAGATGTAAAAAATTGTTAATGTCAACATAAGATGGTTGATATTGACCAAATTACCATGTCAACGATTTTATGTTAAAATTGATTGAAATGACGAAATCGACAAATCATCAAAAGATGTAGGAGTAAATTGACATGATTGATAGATTAGAATTAAACTAGTCGTCGTGCAATAAGTTTAGGACTCATTGAATAGATTTTCCCAAGATCCAATGAATACATTCAATACTTATCCTTAGCTCCATGTATTTTGTAGATCTTTTTATTTGCAAATATTTTCCTAAGAAAAAATTGCTTGAAATTAATAGTCAATAAAAACTTTCATTGTCGATAACAATTTATATCTACATAATTTCGTAAATGATGAAATTATTTTTCCTTTATTAATTTTTTTAAGCGATACGAGTTATTATAATTAAAAAAATATTTTCTAGATTGTTTTTTTTAATCATTAAAAGGGTAATGAATGGTATGCGTGGCACGGCCTATTGGAGTGATTTTAAAAAATTTGGTTATTCTTTTTAGAAAAAAATTGGAAACATGCCGATATTATTTACCCTCCCTACTTTTGGATGTTACTCTATTTTATTTAATCTGAAATATATTGGGAACAATTGAAATAGTTCAACTTCTACTAAATGTATTTTCAACTTTTATACTTCACTTTCCCATAACCTAAAATTACTCATTAGATAATTGGGATAATGGGATAGGTAAAAGGTCATATATGTAGAGATTCTTCTTCTTCTGTAAGTAAACCAAGTAGGTAGAGTTGGTATTTGCATTATGAATGCATATCACATAATATTGTTGACACCTAAATATACACTATAACGAAACAAACTATTAGGTCATTAAATTATAACAGAGAAAATTATGTGTCCTTAAAACATCAACCCGTTCCATGTTACCTTTAAATTAGAGCATCAAATTTTATTTTATTTTTAACGAAGTAGTATTATCTTTACTTGTGAAACTGGATCAATTTTATTGGGTAATACGTACTATAATTACAATCTTCATCTAAAAGCGAAAAACTTCATTTTAGTAAACTTTCATGGAGTCGTATGTTCCCGTGCACCGCACGGGACTAGTGATGAGCGAAAGCAATGTTAATTCTCTATTATCAGTGATGTATTACTTAAATGTCAGCTGCTTTAAATTAAAATCCATAGACTTATCACATTTTAAAAGAACTGATTTTGTCATCCCATGATCTATTCATGAATATTTTGGATACCTAGTGAAAGTGCGAGGAAATGGAAGTCCGACATGGAGCAAACTTAAATAAAAAAATATACATAAATATTTAAAATTGTGCTCTTTTAGTTTGGTTGGGAGAAGCATCTCCATCCATAAGCTAAAAGGGTCAATACACTAAATTAAATAAAAATAAAATAGCAATTAATTAGTGATATGCATGTAACGTTTGACGCATTACGTTCAGTGATCGAGACCCGCAACAAAAAACTTTTGAAATGTGGGTGATTAGGTGTCGAGTGACTATAGCCACGCTAAACATTCGATCGGTCGATCTTAATTATATTTTATTTCGCCTTTTTCGCTGGATACATGTGTTAATTTAAATAAATGTTAATATCACGAAAAATCTCAGACTAAAAGATACCCGTAATAAATTTATCCCAAAAAATCACAAAAAAACCCCAAACTTGTACATTTATGATAAATTTATCCAAAATTAAATTTTTGATTGCTAAAAATCTCAAACTAATATATTCGTGACAAATATATCATTCGTTGAATTGAATTAATACTACAAAAAATCACAAAATTAATACAATTGTGACAAATCAGAGAGTAAAATCTCAAATCATTATATCGATCAATTATCACGTGTTATCTATTCAGAATTTGATAGTAAAATTTTTCAGAAATTAATAGAGGATAAATTTGTTACAAATATATCAACTTTATGATAAATTTATTAAAGATGCACAAGTTCGAGGGCTTTCAAATGGTCAAAAAATTAATTTGATATGACTTTGTCATGGATGTATTAAATTGAAATTTTTTGTGGTATCAATCCTTTGAATAAATGCTTGTGGAGTTTCGAACGTAATTTGGGAGTTTTTTTTTTTTTTAATGCAATGTGCGATGTTGAGTAATCGGATTTCACGCGATTTTATTTGACCGACGAATTTCAGGCATATATAAATCCGCGAGGTGGCGAGGTCCTGTAGGTTTGTGCCGAGAGTGGAGAAATTATAAATCATATTTTATGTGCCACTAGCAATTACTTAATCTTATTGGCCACGAAGAAAGAATTTTTTAGAAAAAATATCCAGCTGACGATTACGCATGAGAAATTAAAGAGGAACTGTACTTGGAAGGTTGCTCGCGCTTATGTTCTTCTTTTTCTTCTCTATATACCAAAGTTTTGACTAATGAGCAATACAATTTGGTAAATCAATCTCGTGAGTCTTATGACACGAAAAAGGAGAAAAAAACTGCCTTTGCCCCAAAGTCATCTAGCTTAGCCTGACTTTGTCATATTGCTTGTTTCGGGTGGTCAAGCCAAAAGTAAGTCGATTGATATGGGCGTATGGTAAAGCGGCTTGATTAAGTTGCCCAAAAATGGATTCGAACATCGCCCGACCGTTAAAACACAGAATGAATTTGATTGTTTGTGAGAGTACCGTGAGAAATCGCCGCCATTTGCAAGGGGGATTATCATGACAAAAATTAATATGAAATCGAAGCCGTGTATACATTGATTAGGGTTTGTTCGATCTATCGTGATGATACTCGTTAAGCAAGATCGAAAGTTACCTGATTGGCCTATCCATGATTCATAAAATGCCTTACCCCAGTATGTCAAAAGTAATCCAAATAGGCATGTCAAGAGCCAAATTGACAACATGGTGGATTTGCGTGAACTAAATCGTACATCAACAATAGATTTACCCGTCGATATTTCTTTTCGATATGGTGAATCGACACGCGGATGGAGTCTTTTCAGTTAGATCTTTGGGAAAGGATTAATTATCTAATCGAAACTATTTGCCAAGAAAATAGACAGGTCACCATCATCATCCGGATAATCATCTTTGCAGGCCTTATGAGGAAGAACTCGCGGCCAAATCTTGTGATATTTTTCCTTTCATTGATGGAGAAAAGATGACAATATTAGTAGCCGATTTTTCATTTGGATCAAAGCCATCGATGTATTAATATGTATATAATATTCTTTAGTTTATATAAAGATATCTTACCTTTTATATATTATTACTAGTCAAATAGATGAACAATATTGAATTGTGAAAATTCTAAATAAGGACTTAAACATTAGCGTTAAATAAGCGATTTCAAGCCGATTTTATTTCAAATAAGAAGTCAGGCCAAATCATTTCGAAAACGTCAAGTGGTCGAATCGTCTCAAATAAGGGCCTTTGGTCACCGGGTGCCTATTTCGCTTATTGGAGAAAAGGTATTTTGGTAAAAGACATAACTATATCTTTTACTTTTTATTTTCCTTTTTTCCTCTTTCCTCTCGCTTTACCATCGCCGTTAACGGCCGACAAAGGTCGCTCATCGTAGTGAGGGCGAGGGTTGCCCTTACTAGATCTAGCGAGGGGCGAGGGTCACCTGTTCGATTTGACGAGGGTCGCCGCGGCTGGGGATGATTGCCCGCGATAGTACGAGGGCCGCTCTCTCGTGATCTCGGCGAGGGCAAACCGTCGTTGGATAAGCGCTCTTATTCTAAATGCTTTTCAATCTCAAGCCTTTTATTCGGGGCCACCAGGCTTACTTGCGCCCTTATTCGGGGCCAATGCTCACTTCACCATTTTTTGGAAAAAAAAAAAAAAAACGATTACCTCATATTCCTATTTCGAATTTTGCCAATGAATTACCCACTTTTCGGTGGTATATAACAAAATATCGGCCGATCCTTACCTTTTTTAATGTAAAAAGTTTCGTATCAGCTAATAGGTCGAAAATTAGATGCTAAATGGATTTATTTTTTAAAAATATTCGGCAAGGAAATCGTGGCTTAAATGAACAGGCAAAAAAAATCACCACGCGATTTCGTTTTCGGGGACGTGAAATTTGGACTCACGATTCACGTGGACTTAACATCTCCATGAAAAAAATTGGCCTAACTTTATACATTAATCTAATAAAATCTTTAGCCTTTAATGCATTTCGCAGATTTTTTTCAGCGAGTACGTAGATTCCCATAAAGCGGAAAAGTTCAAGCCGGTGGGGGAACCGAAATTACCAAAAACGACCCTGAATTTCGCCACGCGTCGCGTTCGCAGTGGCCCAGTTACTTGATCGCGTGCGGACGCGCACCTGCACGCTTTTTCTTCCCGCTGTTCCGGCAGAGGCTAGAGAGAGAAAGCGAGGGGAGAAATTCTATAAAGGCAGCTGGAGATCGCGAATTTAGCGGAACGCTCGTCGACCCTCTCACTCTCTCTAGAAATTTCTCTCTCTTCTGCATCCCTCTCTTCTACTGCGCTCCGGCAGCATCCTCGATCGCCGCCGGCGATTGGAATTGATCAGAGCTCCTCGGAGTGCCGGGGGGAAAGGCTTTTCCGGCGATCGTCGATCAATCGGGATCGGTTTCGATCGAGCCTGGAGCAATCTTTCTTTTTTTTTTTTTTCTGTGAAAGAGAGAGATACAGACGGGGACGGTTTTGATATCGGTGGGAAAACTCGAAGCGCATGAGCTGGTTGGGGAAGCTGGGTATCCTGAATTCGAACTCGAACCATTTCACGACCTGCCTTCCCTGATCTTCATCCTCCATTTCAATTGCCGCCGTGCCTCTTCAAATTCGAGAACAAGTCGCTGGACCCTTTTATTAAGACCGTCGAGTTCGATTGCGCCGGCAGCAGCGGTAGTAGATAGAAGGAGTTGTGACGATCGTCGGTATGGAGTCTGGAAACAGGAGTAATCGCCAATTGAGTCAGGTTGGAGCCGGTCGAATTAACGGCATTTTTTTGAGCCATTTCCTTATGATTTCATGTTCTTCTTCAATCAGATTGTCGGTGGATGCTTTCATTCTTTTATAATTATTATTTAAATTCGGTTCCTTTTTTGGCCCCCGGATTTTGAGCTGGTTCCGCTGATTTTGTCGAAAAAGACATCCTTTATGCCAAACCTACTCTCTGTCTCTGTCTCTCTCTGTTTTTTTTTTTGGGCTTGATTTTATTTCATTTTTCTTTGAAGCAGGGAGCTTAGACTTTGGATTTGGAACGTTTTGTAGCACTTTTTTTTTTGTCTCAAAGCTACTTTTTTTCCCTTATTTGCTGTGTATTGTTTTCTAGTGATTGAATGCCGAGACTGGCAGTTGCAAGTGTCCTTTTTTATGTGAATAATTTGTTTTGATCCATTCACTTTGCGACGATCAAGCTTGCGTTGTCCGGACTGGTTATGAGCCGTGTCGATCATGTGCTTATAACTTGTAAGTGCAGTTTGACTCTGACTAAAGTACTTATCAAAAAAATTCCTTCTTTAGCCTGGTGCAATGGAATGGCAATACATGGGCGATTGCATGCTTGATGTTAGAACGTCATATGAAAGCTCGAGGCTTAACTTAGAAAAAGTGTTGACTTTTGGTTGCTGTGATTTTCTCTGGTGTAGGTATTATAGAAGTAAAATTGTTTTTTTTTTTTTTTAATTGGGTAAGTTGTGGGATTTCTTATATTCAGATTCACTAGAACAGTTTAGTAACCATTTGGGGTGACTTTATTTATGCAACACTTAGTTCTCAGTTTGCTGATTCCGTACCACTTGGCGCTGGTATTCATGCTTGCTTTGTTTTCGCATCAATACTTGATCTCAGGAAGTGAGTTACTCAGAGGAACTTCCAATGTTGCATATTGCTTGTTCTGATGGATAGGTGAAATTTGCAATGTCATGCGCGAACGTGTTATATAATTGCTTTCTTTCATTCTGTAAATGGTCGTTTGAAGCTCGACTACTATTTTGAGAGGACACGTCGTGCAGAAGTTGCAAGCCTGTGAATAGTCAAAGTGCATCGTTGAGATGGGTTTTACTTGCATTGTGTGCTGTCACGTGTTAACTTTTAATCTGGATTAATTATCTAATTATCTTGATTGGGGATTATTCACCCAGATTCCTAATTGGAGTTCAATATGTTGTTATGTAGCTTTGTGCTATTCATCTAGTACAAAAGGAGGACAGGCAAGGTCTCCATCAGTAATTGTAATAGGAGGTGGCATTGCTGGACTAGCTGCTGCTCGCGCCCTTTATGATGCCTCATTTCAGGTAATGAAAGATGTGATAAAGTGGGAGAATATTCTACTAAGATTCTACA